>CM055884.1:5339286-5978036 GCA_029582165.1 Portulaca oleracea
ACCCTTTGGTGACCGTTGCCTCCATCACAGGCCTCTTTTTCACATGTTCAAACCATTCAAGACTTGTTTCCTTTATCTTTGTGTGCACAGACCACTCCTACCTCGTCTTTCACCCCTTCGTTTTATTTTATTTTATTTATACTAGTATGAATGCATATTGCTACATCTTTATTTTGCAACCACCATGTCTTGGGCTGTTGGGCATGTGCTTTCTTGATTGACCACTATTATGCACCATAGGGCGAAAAAGTTGGTCTATGAGTGTGCCTAACACATGAGAACATCCTGACCTGCGATAACTTACAAAAAGGGGGAAGATTTTGGCTCACAGGTGTACCATGTGCAAGAGGGACCTTGAATCTCCAAATCATTTTTACCTACATTGCGACTTCGCTAGATCTCTTTGCGCTTTAGCCTTTGGTTGTCTCCTTGTTCCTTGGGTTGTATCCTATTCTGTCAGGAGTCATCTCCTATCTTCTGAGAGTTTCTTTGGGAGGAAGCCCAAGAAGAAGAAGGCCTTGGTTATACCTCATGTGATTATTATTATTATTATTTTTTTGGGTTATCTGGAAAGAAAGGAACCGAAGGGTTTTTGAGGGGATTGGAATCACTCTTTAGAGATTGAAAGACAATCTTGCCGAGTCTCTCTTCTTTTGGGTGAATGGGAAGTTTAGCTCTTCCTCTTTTGAGGTGGTAAGTTTTGTGGATAGTTTTTTTTTTGATGTATATAACTTTATATGGTGCTAGCTAAGCATCACTTCTTTTATCCTATTATTAATATATGTCTTTTTGCTATCAAAAGAAAAACAAAGTCTGTCTAACAAACATGCGGTAAAATTTTCCTTCAGCTAAAGTGCTAAACATGGGATCTTCTTGTCACACCAAACATCAAAATCACTCTTTCATATTTGTTATACACTGGTTAACGCCTTCATCAATCATCCCATTACCATGTTTCTGCCTTTGGTATTGATGTGATCCCAATGAATTTTTTTTTTTCCCATCTCTCAGTCTCTTTGTTGCTGGACTTATGTTCTTTATGTTTCTTACCTGTGTGGTATAATGCTTTTAGACTCTAAGGTTTCAATTCCTTATGTCTCGTCAATAAGGATGATATCTATGCAATGTGCATGGCTGCATACCATCTCCTTGGCTCATGTTAAAGTATCAGGTCAGGACTAGATGAAGCTATGCAGGCTTAAGCAGAAATTCCTAATTCATATGGATTGTTGACAGGAAAGTCACCTATAAATATAGTGTGGTGATAATTGGGTTCACTTGGAGTTCTGTACTATAGGTTTTTGTGAAGTTGAGTTTAGCTGCGAGTTTCTACCAACTTGAGGCAATTAATAAATTATTTCTTATCTCAGTAATGGTATCCTTTCTGAGTCATCATTATTGGGAGTATGATGATCTTTTTACCCTTCTTTTGTACATGGGTCACATTCCCTTGGTGTTTTTTGTGCCATTTTGTTACTCATTAACTAAAAATAAATTCTAAAGTTCCCAATTCAGGTGGATGATTTTTCATATGCTAGAGTAGGGATCTTTTATTTTTCTAAACGTATATATTTTTGTGATAGTAAAAAGTAAAAATATATATTCATATATATTTTTATGAACATATATTTGATTATAGTGTTACTTTGTTATTTGTTATTCTGATTTGTTAGATAATACATTGTCTTATTAGGTGTGTCGTCGAAAACATGAGTTCGTTCTGCAAGCAGCCATAATGGTACTGATGATATCTGTGAAGGTATGACCCTTATTTTCTACTTCGAGTGTGATATGTTTGTATTGAAGCAGGTTGCCATAAGCTAATACATAAAATTTTCTTTTTTGGATTTAATCTAAATATTGTGCTATGGATATGTAAATTTTGAGTCCATCATTTGCACATATGAGGCACAGAATCTGACCAATGAGTTTGAGCATGTCTTCATCATAAGTATGTGGACGTGGAACATTTAATGAAAGTTTCTTACCTTTTTGCCCCAGAATGCTTGCAAGATGGGATGGTTCTCTACCAAGGATACAGAAGATCTTCTAACTCTTGCAAATGAGGTGAGGTTTTGGATGCTCTCCTGTGAGAAATCAGATTACTTGTAGTAATTGATCCATTATAATGAATTTATCCTTTAGTTGTGCTCTTAGGTGGATTTTATTGTTTTATATAGGTTGCAAGCTATTTTTCTACCATGGGAGAACTCAACAGGGAAGCAAGCATTATTCCTACTGTTTCTACCATAATGTCGAGGTGGTAATCTTATAGTTTAAAGTGCATACATGTGTTGCTATTGATGGGAAATTACTTTTTTCTTTGTTATGATGGAGAAATTCCTTTGAAATCCTTTGGAAAAAATAAGAAAAAAAAAGAGATCAATGGATGTTATTGATTTAAGACTTTCCTGCTATGAAAAATATGTCATCAGTCATCATATGGACAAAAGTGAGGTTTTCCAATTCCCCTTGTGAGATAAGCCCTTCAGATTTTGTGCACTGACACGAGAAATTATGATCCCCTTATGGTTAAATTTAACATTGATGCTTTTCTGTTGATTACAGAAATGTAATATTTTAAATTATTAATTAAAAAGAGGATTAACGATGATGGCCAACTCCCTCCAGGGGAAAGGCTATAGTCTATAGACAAAAGGTGTAGTCTCAGTTCTCGTTCTGGATGAAATAAAGCTGTCGCACTTCTGTTTATCCTAATGTTTTATCTGTTGGTCCCTCTTGCATTGGCATTCAAACCCTGAAAAGCTCACCTTTTCTTCTTTTGAAACAGTCCAAAACCAAGCTACCCAAAAAGTGGCATATAGAATGGTCAATAACTGTTTTACTTGCTCTGAGAAAAAGCTGCTATATCTAAAGCTTTAGATTTGCAAACATGAAACCCAGTGAGCATCTAACACCCAAGTGTCAATCCTAGAGGAAGGTATTCTTGGTTAGTAGTTTAGTACCATAGTGCAGAAGAATTGGCTTGAGAGCTCTTTCTTGCTTTTGAACCATTTATGAAGCAAGTCTTTACCCCAATTCTGTAATGAAAAAAAAATTCAAGAATTTTAGCCCAGCAAGCAACATCACATGCTATGAAAGAAGATTTGTACGGGTTTTTCTTACGTTCTTGGTTGATACCATTGGTCCTTGCAATCTTGCCTTCAATCTCCCAAGGAGAATGCTCGTATTAAAGTGGCTTTACAGCAACAGCAAGTCCTCTGCAGATGATTTTTGTTTCCTAAATGCCTTCAATTTGCAATTTTTTTGTCATTTGGAGAAGAAACTGTAGAAAGCTTATGTAATGATATCTGATGCCTATCATTATTTGAGTCTCTTTTGAAACTTCACATGGCTGCATGATTATAAGCTGGTGGTTCTTTTTAATTGGCTGGCTGATGTTTGCTAGTTGCACTTGCAGATTTTATCCACAATATAAATTAGGTCAAGTAATTGCATCTCTTGAAGTTAAGGTATGATTGCAATGCCTTCTTTGGTCCATATATTTGTTCCAAAGCTAGATGATTTGACTATATCCCCTTATTAAAAATAAATAAATAAATAAACTAGTGATTTGACTATATCCTAATGGAATTTTGGTCTCTAATATACTGACCTTTGGGGGTATTGGTTTGTAATATACCAACCTTTTGGACTTATTTATCGTTAATGTACTAACCTTTGGTGATGATGAGTAAATTTGGACATTAGCATATCACCACCGCTAGTATATTAGAGTTCAATTTTACTCATCATCACCAAAGGTTAGTACATAAACAATAAATAGGTGCGAAAGGTTGGTATACTAATGTCCCATGTTAAGGTTGGTATATTATAGACCAAAATTCCTATCCTAATTGAATGATTCCAAAAACGTCATACTATATCATATTCTTTTCTTTCTTGATAGTCAACAGTCCACCCCCCCCCCCCCCCAAAAAAAAATAAAAAATAAATAAAAGAACCTTGTATGTTTTGCTCATTGTTCACTCTACCTCATATTTGTGTTTTCTATTCAGGTGCAAATTGAAATGTGTCACAACTTTTTAATTTGTGATTTGTTTTGCTCATTGTTTCAGCCTGGATACGGGACTTATTTACTTGATTTCCATATTTCAAAGAATGTACCATATTCTCCAGGGGAGAAAATTGTAAGCTTCATTTGCTTTGTTTCATTAATTTCTTAGTTCTACTGTATTTATTTCCTATAAGTGAGCGTGCTCTCTCTCTCTCTCTCTCTCTCTCTCTCTCTCTCTCTCTCTCTCTAAGCTGGGAATAAACTCAGTCCTATGTTTGAAGCATATAGGGTGTAGAGATTGATATTTTGCTGTGTACTATTTAGAAATATGCTGTGTCATTTTCTCCTGCCATTTCTTGTCATTCTTTCAATTCTAAGTTGCTTAGACAAAGTTTAATGGACCTAATCCTAAGAATGATGACAAATCTCATCATCCTTCCAGCAATAGCAGTTTCTCGAGTTGTATGTTTATTGGTGTTGGGATTCTATTAGACTTTTTGGTTACCAACAAAATTTGGGCAGATAAGTCATGCTAATGTTCGGCTATCAGTCAACTCTGATTATCATATCTTTTTAGCCTTACTAGACGTAATATATATTCATCAGTGATGCACTAGAAACAAAGGGAAATAATAGTTGGATGATTTAGGACGGTTTAAGAGCAGTTCTTAAACCAGGGAAATTCACACAAAAATGTGACTTGTACTCAAATATTTCAACCAAATTCAATTCAAGTCTGATTCACAAATCTGTAACAGGAAGATTAAATAGAGAAACGGCCTAAGGAATGAGGAAATTAAATATAAAAGGATAATGTGTTTTCACTACCCAATTAGATGAGAAAATATAATATCTGTTACTAAAGATCACTTTTGAAACTCCTAAGCTTGTATTTTCCCTGACACTGCAATGTTGGCTTCTAAAGATTCTGCCTCTTGGCACTATTTTTTGAATTTGATGTGTGTAGGGATGTTCGATGCTATCATTGCTGTTGCCTTTATATGTGATTCATTGGAGCTGTTGTTATGCATCTCATTATCCAAGGGAAAGAGCAAACCATGTTCACTTTTTCTGAATTGCCATCTTAAGTTATAATGGAGGGAATTAGGCCCTATTTGGAGTGTTTTAATCTTTGTTTGCTGAGAATGATAATGCTGAATTAAGTGCAATTTCAGTGATTGTTTTGGCTAAATTCTAGCTTCAGAAGCAGGAAATGGGCTTTCATGTCAAACCTTTTGTTTCTTGTGCCATGTCCCACACGGTGGCTTATAGGGAGCACAGTCCAGACTTTTTTTTTTTAATTTTTTTTTTAGCTATGTCCGACACGGTGGTTTATAGGAATCACAGTTTGTAGGTTAAATTGATTATAATATTCTCTATTGGAAGCTTGCATTTATTCTGGATTTCATGGAGTTGGGTATTCTTTCTTGTGTGCTGCAGAGATTATTTGTAGCAATGAAGGACAATATCGATACGTCGTCATGTATTATTAGTCCACAGAAAGTGAAGTATGCCATCTTGCTTTGTCTTAAAATTTGATGCTTGCACCAAATTTCTCTGTTCACATTGGTTATGTGTGGTTTTTTGTTTTTATTTATTTATTTAATTTTGCAGCATCTTGCTCAATGGAAGACCAGTGGAACGAAGAACTAATATCTTCATGGTATGTGATATATGCCTTGCTTCACATGGGCATGTACTTATTTTTCATGTTTATGAAAAGTCAAACCCATAATACTTAAAGCAAAATATACAATATACTTCAGTATTTTTTTCCCAAACAAAAGGAATATGTAGTCTAGAATTATTTAGATAAATATGAATGTATCCTTTATTATTTATATGTGCCCTTGCTCCCCTGTCTCTCAAGTTGATTTTTCTTTGTCAGGATCCAGGGCCTCAATTCCCATCAGTGGTCAATCCTCTGCTTAAATATGGCACAAATCTCCTTCAAGCTGTGGGCCAATTTAGTGGTATTTATCGTTGGACATGTAGTCAGAACTTTGCAGTGTGCCTATTTTATTCAATCTGATGGTGTTGCTTATGAAATATTCATATTGATTCTGTAGGTCATTATATTATCCTCATTGCTTTTATGAGCATTGCGCCATCATCTTCCCTCCCGGTTCCAGAAGATTATGTGCAGCCGGACACAACTATGTTATCTTCAGGTATGTATTAAGACAAAGCTGGTAGGTTCCCCCCCACCCACCACCACCACAAAAAAAACCTGAAAATAGCAAATCATTTATGCTAGTGTGATTATGTTATTGCTAGGTCCATGAAGCATGCATAAGATTGTTCTTGCATATGCAGTCTTGCTGACCCATCCTTCTTTTTCTTTCCCAATTAAAATTCTAGTTATTGTTCCAAAGGGTGTTGGTGATATCATGATGGACTTTCCCTGGTCTAGTATGCTGCAGGAATTGGGAAACAAGGATCAATTGGTTGTCTGGGTGTGTATGTCTAGGATGCAAGTTGGCTCATATTTTTTGTTGTTCTACTTCCCAAGAACATATCGTCCAGGTTATTGTTGCAGAGGGTGTTGACAAAATGACAATATCATGAGGTACTTCCATGGTCTAGTATTCTGTAGGAATTGGGAAACAAGTATCACTTGGTTGTCTGGGTTTGTATGTCTAGGATAGTAAGCTCATGTTTTTGGTTCTATTTCCAAAGAATATTTCTTCCAGGCTGTATGGTGTGGAGTCTCCTGTCTCCCTAGTGAACTTCACCTTGTTGGCTCATATTTAGTCTGAAAATTATTGATTTAGCAATCCAGGAGTTTACTTCTCACCCGTAATGTTCATTTGACAGTTCCTCATTTCTTTCTGTTGTTAGTTATGATTTATGAAGTTAGGTTCGGGGAAGTGGGCTTTGGATTTGGTTGTGTGAGGTTCCTGGAAGGGGAGTGTTTCCATATCCATTATATTTGCAATTTAGCTGTGTTTTCCTCTTTGATAAGTAATCAAAAAGTACGAACTAGTGGATTGTACAACAGGATGCCACCCATGTACAAAACAAGGAGAGCGAAAAAATAATGTCAAGCGGTAAGCCCTCATGCCCTCTACGAGAATCTTATAAACAATATCCAAAAAGAGACTAATGTACCTTGCCATTTGGGCGGAGATGGTCGGGGTGTAGGGGAAGGATAGTGTACACCTTGCTATCCTTATTTATTGGAGCATGACAACTTGGCTGGACTTTCTGGTGATGCTTAGGTTTAGAATTAGTGCTGGTTTTTACTTGCACGCTAACATAACCTGCTATGTCAATGCATTTGGAGGGATTCGGAAGAGGACACTAATTTTTAGTGTCTTCAGAGGGAATAAGGAAAGGAAAACCAAATGTATAGGTTACATCACACTCAGAGAGCACATGGTGCTTGCAAAAATCACAGGTATTCACAGCATAGCGGATGGTCCATCATGATGGGGGAATATTTGCCTTAATTCTATGCTTGATTTGCACATATCTCCTAAGTCATATATCTTTACGAAATTTTATTGAGATTTGACAATGGGAAAGCTTTGTGTTACCCCCCACCCCCACTCTCGGTGTGTTTTTACGATGAGTGAATGTCAGAATGACAAACCACAGATTAGATGATTTATTTTTCTCCCCTTTTTGTTTACAGAATCAGATTCTGAAATTATTGAAGGGCCATCTCGGATTAGTCTCAATTGTCCCATAACGTAAGTTATACCTTGCGTTTGCATGTTCAAATCAGCATGTGGTTTTCTGCCTTGCAGTTCTTGCCTTGGTGTGGGATGTAGTAAATTAATAGTGGCAAATTGAATAATTGTAGTACGGAGGTTGTGTAAGTATTTAGTTTGACAACTTTTGTCATTACCCTCCCCCACCTCACCCCAATAGACCCAAATTTTCGGGAGATCAATCTGCGGCTTACATGTGATGCTTTGTTTTGGTGGGGTTTTCTTTAAATTAATTTTCAAGGGAGGTTTTTTTTTTTTTGGGGGGGGGGGGGGATGCGTGTTGCCTTGGGATTTGGTCCTCTGACCTTTTCCTTTTGGCAGATGGTAATTAGTAAGATGACCTAAAAGGCAATTACCTTTTCTTCCGTACGGCTGGTGTTGCTTCTTTTCTGTTCGCTTTTGCAATGACTATTCTTGTTGGAATGTTATGTCGTAATGCAAGGATGTATTACCACAGTGCTAAAAAAAGGCGATTGATTATATTGTACTATCTTGGTGTGTTCTATGAACTCAGAAGTATGTTAATGAAATCAGACATACTCACGTTCAACTGAAATTTATTAAAATTAAGGGCTTTTTTTATGTATTTGTTCATTTATTTATTTTTACCGCAACAGTTATAGACGCATTGGAACGCCTGTTAAGGGGCACTCATGCAAGCATTATCAGGTTAGTGCTCAATCTTTATGTACTTGACATTCAATATAAGCTCTCTTCCTCATAATATCGTGCAACAGTTTAAACCTGGCAAAAGTAACTGGCTCAGCCTGAAATCTGAGCTGGAGTACTGTACCTACACGGGACTTTGAACCATGACCTGAAACCCGAGTTGACCAGACCTGGCATGAAATTTCCTCCAAAATTCTTCCTTTTTTGCTGGACAAACTTATTGGACCAAACATTTAGTAGATCCAAAGTCAGATTTAACTGAAAATTCCTTTGAAATGAGATTTTTTGACCCATAGTGAAACTGACTCAAACACTTAATCCAAACAGTTCCTGCACCGAGGGATCCCTTTTTCAGGTCTTCAGCTCATCTAAAGCTATCTTTGTGCTTAAAGAACTTGTTTGGGGACTTGTGTGCATGTGGTATCTTCCTGGTCAACAAATTGATATCATAAAGTTGATACACCCCTTGTTTCCTTCCCTACTGCAAATCTGCAATAAAACAAAATGTTACATGCAAATTGGTTTCTAGGATAATCTGTTCTCTCTTTCTAGACAAGTGGAACTATGGTTACAAAGAATCCAGTAGTTAGTAAAGGCAGATTTTATTTGCCCCTTTTGTTTGAGGTTTCAATTTGTTAGGGAGGTTGCACATAATTTGCTCAGACCCCTGCCATTCTTGACCCATATTCCATTTCTTTCTGTATTTTGTGGCAATCTGTGGGGAAAGCTCTGGTTTAACAGCATATAGATGGATTTAACCAAAAAGAATGTGTGCGTATAACTTCATGCATTCTGCCAAAAGGTGAATTTGTTAATTGACTCACGTGTCTTTCATTGTAGTGTTTTGATTTAAACAACTACGTTGAGCTCAATTCAAAACGGCCATCCTGGCGGTGTCCACATTGTAATCAATCTGTCTGCTTTATTGATCTGCGTGTTGATCAAAGAATGGCCAAGGTAAGTAGGCTCTGGCTTATAATTTTTCTACAGTATGTGTTTTAAAATAATTGAAGCACTACTTTTTGTCTTTTTTTTGTTGTCATTCATTCATTTTTGTTTCATGCGTTTTGTAGATCCTGCAAGAGGTGGGTGAAAATGTTTCTGAGGTCACTATTTCTGCAGATGGCTTCTGGACTACTGCTTCTGGCACCAATCACAAGTCACATGATAAAGCCTCAGCCGACCAGCAGGAACAGCGTGAGTGTCCAGATTCTTCTGCTGCAGATGCTTGCAAAGTATACGATCTCACTGAAGAGGACGATGAGATGGAAATTTTTGAGATTCCTGAACCAGTAGATACGAAGCCCGTGATCCATCATAATGCTCAGAAACAACAGGTCCCTATGACTTCAACCCCCTTGCCAGCTCCCAGAAGTAGCCATGAAACTCAATTTTCCTCTGGACTAGTTGCAAACGCTCTGTCTGGAGCATCATTGGCCAATTCTGGCTCTGCACATTCTAACATTAGGTCTGAGGCCCCCCAGGTTGGTGGTGGAATTTCAAGGTTTTCAACCAATGGGATTTCACCTGTGCTGACAGATTCTGTTTCTCCATCATTTAATCGGGTGCCTCACAACCACGCGGGGCCGCCTATTTCTAATTCTATGCCTCTTGGGCTAGTTTCGCAATTATCAGATATACTCTATCCACAACAGTCAATACCTAGAAATGTAAGCAGAGATCCATCAGCTATTCAAGCCCTTCCAGTTCAGATGCCTATGCCTAATCAACAGCAACCAAGACCTACCATGAACATGCCTGCTCCAAATAGGTCGGCAGTTCCATTTCAGGTGCCTCTTGCTACTCCTCCGCATGTTCGTAGTGTCCCGGGCAACAACAATGATAGGCAGTGGCGATCGGTTGCAAATCCTGCCAATGTATCAAACATGCCCCCCGCTTCACTTTTGAATCGACCACTTGCAAATTCTGCCAATGCATCAAACATGCCCTCGGCTTCAGTTTTGAACCGGCCACTTGCAAATCAGGCCAATGCATCAAACATGCCCTCGACTTCACTACAGAACCGCTCAGCTCCTCGGGTAAGTTATTGTAGTGTTAACCCATCCATTTATCATCTTGTATGTCTGCGTTCTTATATGTAATCTCACTACATTTGGAACAAATGATGCCTCCAAAGTGGGATGACCTTACTAAATTTGGAGCAAATGTTGCTTCAAAAGTGAGATTAGCCAACTCCTCGATAAGCTATTATAGTGTTATCCCATCCGGTGTTCATCTCATATAGTGTGAGTAACCTTACAACCTTTGGAACAAAATGTCTCTTAAATGGTGGGATAAGCAGACCAGTAAATTTAGCGATTTGTTTTAATCTGAACCTTATTGGTATATGGTAGTACAATTATCACTTTCTGGATTGCAAAATTTAGGGGTAAGATTGCTATATCCAACCCCTCCATACCTCGGTCGGGCGGGAAGTGTGATTTGGAGTATTGGAACAATTATCTATGTTTGGAAATAGATTTTGATGCCCCTTGGCTCCTCCTTGCTGATTCAGTTGACTGCTTGTTTTCTGATTTATACCTTCAAGACCACTCTGTTACCATTTCATCTGCAGAAATGCTTAAATAAACCTCTAATCCTTTCGAGTGAATTCAACAGGTGGCGGGGCCTTCCACTCCAAGTCAAAATGCGAATATAAGGATGCCTCAGATGCCTCAGATACTGAGCCAGCCTCCACATTTGCGATCATCTCAGGTTCCACATAACCATGTTCAGCAAGGAGGTTCCCATGGCGGCGTCGGCAACTCACCGAGCACCGTTGAGCGAATCCAGCTGATGTCTCAGCGTCAGTCTACTCCTCAAATGAGACCACTGCAAAACACACCTCCACCTACACAAGGAGTTACACCTCCTCAGGCTACTCAGACACAAACACAAGCACTGAGAATGGCATCATCACCCGCCCCCCTAAATAAAGGAGCAACCCAGACACAAACACAAGCAGTAAGAATGACACCATCACCCGCTGTCCTAAACTCCAGAGCGACACCGCCTCAGACACAGGCAGTGAGAATGGCATCATCATCACCCGCATCGGTCCCCCTAAATACAACAGGAGCGACGCCTCCTCAGGCCGTCACAAGGACTGAAAACCTAATCGACCTTCAATCAGAGCAGAATTGGCGGCCTGCAGGCCGAATGAGAGGGAGCCTCACAGGCCAAGCCTACTCTGCCGCCCTGAGTCAACTTCTCGGTTCTGCTGCCACACAAGCAAGCCAGGCTCCTATCCCGGGACAGTCTATGCCGGCCACTCCATTGTCACCTCGCTTTCAGGCCTTGGCCAGTAGATTGCAGCCTCGAATTCCTCAAGTGGTTAATCGAACAACTGATGGATCGACTCCTACTGCAGCTCCTGGTTCACAGCCAGAGGGGCAGCAAGGGGGAAATTAACCTTTTAAATGAATGCCTAGTTTGAGGGTTCTATTTGGGATTGTATATAGAGATTCCATTTTTTTGTCCCATTTGATTTACGAGAGACCAAGATTTAGAGGCGTTTCTTGAGGCCAACTTTCCGTGCATGGTTGTTGCTCTTGACGGTCAAGATTTACTGGGCTTCTATGGTTTTGTGCTCTACAACAGTTTTCGTCACCGGTTAGGTCGTTGAATGTGGAAGATGGTTCTCCTGCTGGGATTGTGCAACTCAAGAAACAAAATGTTACGCATTTGGTAGCTAACTATTGTGATTGATGTGATATGTAATTCATGTGATATAAAGGGTACAATCTTTGCATGTACAGTACACTTTCATTATTTAGATTTGGATTATAGCCACTAGTTGTTTGCTATGTTCTATAATATTATCGTATTGTTTAAAGTCGATCATAGGCGTAAGGAGCATATCAGTTTTTACATGTTTTGACTTAAGTTCTAGTTTTGGTAGCCTCTTCTTGGGAAACTGTTTCTGATCTTGTGAGTGGAATAATAGATCCCATATTAAAACATTTCCATCTATAGGGATAACCAAACATGAGAAAATTTATCAACTTGAAAAAGTTAGCTGACTTTTATGAAAAAGTATCTCAACCAAACACTCCCTTAATCTAACTAATGGTGAAGTCTCCAAGATGGCATGCTCTAGTGTCTCATGTATTGTGTGCCAAGAAGGTATTCAAGTTTGTGTCTCATGTGCCCTAAGGCCTAGGTTAATCAAGTGGCGGATTGATTAACAAACTTGGGTGTTAATCTAGCCAATGTTATTCCATTTTTCCAAATTTTTTTGGATCACCTTCCTGTCTATGTGAAAGTCGATATTTTTGCTGTCTCTGTAGTAGTCTAGGGGAGGATTGGCACCAGAGAATTCATATGATCTAATAAAATTTGGGGCTTAATAGTTGGTAATCTCCCCCACCAAAAGAAAGACAAAAGGAATATGCAAATACACTATTTTGTAGAAAGTAGTATTTAACTTTACAATTCACCCTTCCTAGTGTGAAATCTCCCCAATGATCTGAGACTAAAATTTTTACAATCCTCATCCTGTACAACCCCTGCCAAGAAAGACAAAACATCGGAACAAAAATGTGAAGTGTACTTCGCGGACACATGAAAAGTTGAATTTGTCGCAAACGCTTGGATGCTTATGGTATGCTCACTATTTTGTGGCAACTGATTAAAGCTTCCCATCAAATAAGTTACACGGGCTTCTCATCGAATGATGAAGGTCCCCAACTCCTGTCCATGCCTGGTCAGAAGAACCTTGCGGTCTCCGACCCATTCCAGTTTGTAGGAGAGATCAAGATGATAAAGCAAGAGATTCAAATTGTCAGCATCACTTGATCTTACATGCTCCTGCATTGCATAATTGTGTTCACAATTGTCATTGATCAATGAGTGCACGAGTTCTAAAAGGTTTCACATAAACGTTCAAACTTGAAGCGGTCGAGCAGGAAATGAAAACGGAACATGTTAGCTCCCATAAAACCCAAATTTATCTAATAAGATCAGGAAAAATCAAGAAATCTTATGCGAATGATGCAGAATCAATCAGATGTGATCATATGTCTAGATGTGAAATCAGCACATGCCCAAGCGAACTGTGTTAAAACCACATGAAAACAAGTGTATGTATGAGATGAGATGAGTTGCAATCCAAGAAAGTAATGTACAGGAAATGGATGTCTGAGACAGTGAGACCTCAATTTGGCGTAAGTTGAGCAAAGAATAACACGTACCTGTGAATTCTCCTGTCTACCATTTGCCTCAATGTGTGCCATTATGCTTGCCCTAGAAGAATTAGGGGAGAAGCCTTCCCATGGTGGGACAAGAATAAGCTTGGTGCACTGAACAGGAACAAAATTGCGGCTGAGCTTTTCCCACCATGCAGATCCCAAAGACCACCATCTGATCACTAAACCTTTTTCAGAGAAAGCAACTAGCCCCTGTGAACAGGAACATATGTCAGACACAACATGCTACAAATCGACATAGACACTTGATATTCTACTTTTACCAACAGCTCCTATTAAACGTCAATAGAAAAAAAATGGCTTCGTGGTCCTTTCTCGGTAAGGATGCTACAACTAGATGATGTATCACACACAAAGGAGGGAGTGGGACAAGCTCATTTGGGCTTGATCTAATCTTCCTAGACACACTATCGTTGCTTGGTTATTCACTTTGAGCAAGACTTCCTATTGCTGAAAGATTAAGCAAATATATGAATGAGGAGACTTGTAGCTTATGTCAGTAGGAAAATGAGACTTTCAAGCACTTATTTTATGCCAGCCCCTTTAGTAAGGAGATCGGAGACATGTAATCAGTTGGACGGGTATTCATGATTGGAGTGATAGTCTGCAAAGTTGGGAGAACCTGTGCAGCAATAGAACTATGAAGGGGATGTACCAGTTGAAAGCTGCAATACATACAGGCAATGATTTCGACCATCTAGAAAACTAGGAACAAGATCCATTTCCAGAATGTATGACTCAATTTATAGCAAGTTTTGCATAGTATACGTATCATGTTGAGGAGCAAAAAATACGTGTGTATAGATATTCTTTTGTGTAGGAGGTTCTAAAACTGTCACATTGATGGTTTTTGAACGCTCATAGGTTGTATTGATCCTATCTTGATTTGGACAGGGTAGGTTTGTGGTAATTAAGGCTTTTACCTCTTGCCAAACAAACACTCATTAAAGGCAAATAAAGGATTTTGCAACTGGTAGGACAATATCATAGGAATTATATAATAAATAGTATATAGATCTTAGCATGGTTTGTCAGGTAGGACTACATGTATTATCATGCTAATGGCAGGATCTAAGCAGGAGTTACAGAGAATGATCAGCTCATAAAATCAATTGCATAGTCTTTTAAAGCCTAACTCATCAGTATGGGCCAAAATCCATGATGGGCTATTGATAATAATCACGAGGCAACAACAGTTGATTGCAGCAACTCAAATCCGGGCGCTCGGCATTAGTTTCAAAAGGTGCAAGGTGTACCGGGAACATAAAGGGGCCTCCAAAGGCAAAAGCCTTTGAGGCGTGGCCGTGTGGGTGCATAGCATGGCCAGTTGGGACTGCGGAGTGAGGAATCCTATTCCATAATTGGGTACAAAGCTGGCCTACTGAAATGCGTACATGGGGCTAAGGAAACAAGGATTAAACTGATTCAAATGCATACATGTGGCAGTGTGGGTGCCTTTAACAACATTATTTTCATGAAAGTTGCTTAAGTAGATATTCAGCATGCTATAGAGTTGAAGCTATTGCGCTGATACTCAAGGTTTAGGGAAAAGGCATGGGTTGTCCATAGTGACCGTACTATATTTGACCTCCCAAAATAGTTGTTGAGAGTTTAGGGTTTAGTGTACTATTGTACTAATTACACCTTTTCTTGGACATTTGGATGTTACCATGTCCCAGTGATAAAATGAACCTATGATCTTCATTTAAAATTGTTCAGAGCAATAGTTTGAACAGCACGAAGAGCTTACAACTTATGAAGTATTACTCTTTACCAAATCCCCCAACATAGGAAACATGCTACCTCCCCAATTCAAAAACTACTATCCTCATCAGGTATGTGGATCATCCCTCGGAGTAACAACCATATAAAGTCCTGAACTAATGACCCATCACCCATCACTAATTGACCTAAGGTCCATCTCATAGACTCACATCATTCAAGTGCTCCAACCCAGAGGATAGTACAAAGTTCTAGCCTAAAACAAGCATTCAGACCACTTCCTCTTGGTCCAAGCACTTGAACCTTCAAAGTTCGAACCCATTATGCTTGATTTTATTTATTTATTTATTTAAAGGAAAGCATTAAATCAAGCTCGTCTTGAACTTACAAAGCATTTATCATTCCAAAAGTCTTCCAGTGTCGGTAGGGTGTTATAAAGCGTGTTAACTATGTTTCCATCTACACTGATTTGATATGTAAACAAGTCAACATCTCATTTACCAAGTCTAAAAGTCAAGCAAATGACAAGAATGCTCCAGGTGGTAATTTGTTAAGTTTACATAAGCAGATGACTAAAGTCTAATGGGCTCGGTAGCAAAAAAATGATGAATTCACGCACATATGGGCCACAGCAATTAGATTTAGACATATATACTCAAGCTTGGATGAAGCAGATTAAAAAGAGAGTTACATTATGCTGATTTCTTCTATGGGCAAGAATAAAGTACCTCTCCATCTGGTGAAAATGTCAATGCAGAAATTGCAGTAGTGACAGTTTCTGGGGCTCCTGAAAACAAAGTTGGTAGTCCAGGGGGTCCACTTGCATCAAGAACCTTGATTTTCGTAACACTAAAATCAAACAAAGAAAAACAGGTCAAGACTAGCACCTACACCAGACACCAAGATACCAAAATAGTGATGATTTGAACCAACACACTACGTATCTTTAAATACAGTTGAAATTTGTTTCCTTTAGCCACTTGGTCGGACACGTAGAAGGAGCGAACTCGACAGATATTAGAGGACCAAGCTTTGTCTCTTGATGATTTCAAGCTTTACCATTTGAGGATGTTGTAAAGGAGTACGGTGCTTATAGGTGATAGAAACTTGATTTATAGATTTGTTGATAATACTATTGATGAGAGCTTGAGGGCAGATTGTTTTTGTATTTGCCCCTTTTCCCACATAAAGTGACATTCCCTTGGTGTCCTTGCAATATATCTTTTGACTACTCATCAAAGAATACAGTTGAAATACATGCCAGCAACTAAAATTATCACAATACATTAGCAATTTAGCATACAATAATCCAGAATGGTGCACCATCATTCTGGGTTTTAAGTGCCAATATTGGGTTAGACAGGCGCATAGGCAATTCAAATCTTCAAAACTGTCAACTTTCAAGGGATGGAAATATTGCACTGTTCCGGTAAGCAGAACAAGTCATTGGGTAGGGCGAACTCAACTTCGCCCAGCATATGACCCTGGAATGAACCAAGCTCAGACACCAACAGGTTTCTTCCCTAAACATGACCAAGTTTTAACCACTCCAGATGGTTTTCTAAAGTTAGAGGCTTCTTCCCTAAACATGTTATCAACTACTGCTAGTCTGCTAGGCTATGGCTAAATTAATTAGTGTACTGACTTTGGCTAAAATTATGTTGTACATAGCTGCGCTGCTGTAAAATCATTAGTAGGTAGTAAGTACAAAATTATGACAACTAGCTCTTTTCAAATAGCGAGACACAACATGCAGACTACGACAGTGGCCTCCCAATATGCAAACTAAAAGTTATTTATCTTTAAAGATTGGCTCTTTTAAGTGAGTTCTCATACCTTGGCATGTCATACACATGAATATTTGCGCTATTGACCTCTGCAATTGCATCCCCAACAGCCAACCGTGTTGAAGTATCATTCAAAGCAACCATCGGGTAAATGCGGACAACTTCTCTCAGTGTTGCCATTGAAACCTGGAGGCAGCTTTTGCGCATCACCGAATTGGCAGGATCCATTGTGTGCAAGATGAAGTTGACCACCTGCACATCTGTCTAAATGTCAGAGCGATAAACAGTTTAAGCAAATTGGAGAGACCACCATCTGCTTAATGTGCATCTACTTAGTCAATGCACTGTTCAGATTGTTATATTTAGCAACTTTTAGCTTTAGGGTTACAATTGACCAAGTTCATTGCGACGATGATGTTTCTTATTTCTTCAACAGACGGTAAACGGTGAATGTTTTTCCAATAAAGGGTCTAGTGACAACAATATTTTGCAAATTGCAACTGCAATACTCCACAGCATCCCCCATAACCCAACTGTATGTTAGGCTGGTGTCCCATGACAGCAGTGAGGTATGGTTGTGGCATTGTATGACAATAATGAGATCATACAGCAAGAACAATCACCATGAGCCACTTTCTGACTTTCATGTATAAAAGGCACCACCAGAAATCATGTTAGGTTTTTTCTAACTTAGCCAACAGGGCTGGTATTTATTCTTGCCATCTTTTATCCAAATGGAGAAACTGTATATCAATGTTTTTTAACTTTTCTTTTATGCTTGCAGATATATTTCGTTAAACTATACACAATTTTGATAACACGCATTGACATATACTGAATCCAACAATTAAAATGAGAAAGGAAAAAGGCAACACAAACCTTAATCAAGTACTGAGCTAAGTTTCTGGGACAACCACGCATTAGCCTGATGAGAGTCTTGAGGGATACTAGATGAACGGGGGAGTCAGATGCAGTTGACCAGATTAGGCCTTCAATTACACTAAGAAATCCAGGTATATCTGCCATAGCTAGACTCGGAAGAAGAACAGTGACTAATATTTCCCTAAGTTTTGAAGATACAGCAGGCCCTGCAGGAGATGTATTGACTGAAGCACCACTGACACACTCTATTTGGAAGAAAATGTCCCCAATGAGGCGAGGAATTTCAGAACTGATACATTCTTTCCACGTACTATCCATGCCTTCTGCTAGGAGTTCAGCAGCCGTAGAACTATACTTCTCATTCATAGCCATGACCAACTTAATCAAGGGATGGACAGTCAGCATGGCAAGGCTGCGTTTTACAAGGCTTGGGTACCAAATCGCTAGTGCTGCTGCCACAATTATATGAGACGCCATTGCATCTTGACTTGTTCCACCAACACAAGAAACCCAGTCTTGTAGTTCATAGGATTCCAGCCATTTTGTTACCGCACCTTCCCCATTAATAAGAGCCCTCTGGATTTCTTGAGACCTCTCAGCATGCAAACATTCAGCAGGGGTTTCTAAATCTTTTGTTCTTGTACACCATAACGGTTGGGGAACAGCCCTTGAAGCAGCGCAATGAAATAAAGATCGAGCAGCCATCCGGATATGCTCATCTTCATTTTGCCAGAAGCTTACTAATAGCTGTAATCATGTCATAACAAATACCTCAAATGAGCAAGACCATTGCAGGGAAACGGCATGTGTTGCATGGAAAGTAAATGTGTGAGCCTTGACTGGAACAAGAATGCATGCCATTTGAAGGCATGCTTAGCATATGCCAAGAATTCACAATCACCACCTCAATTCAAAGTATAAAGAAAAATCTAAAAAGTAAGAAATAAACAAGTAATGCCGGTCCCTTCACTTCTTGCTGGAAGAGACATGAGTCTATTCACCAAAGAAGGGCCCCTCTTGGTGGGATCCTCACAGGCTATTTTGGTAGTTTTCACTAAACTGGTCCCCCTATTAGGGATCTGTCCCACTCAACCAAATAGGGACTGAGAAATAATCACACTTACACATGAAACAGAAACATTAACTGAAGTAAAGTGCATGTATATTCAATTGAGGATATAAAACACAAGGGTATACCAACCTGGAGAGAAGGAGGCTTCAAATCAGGGAACTTTTCTGCAAAGTTGCGTGTATAGAAAGCCGACAGAGCACTGCCAAAGCAAAGAAGAAAACATGGGAAAGCTTGAGCTATAAGGCTAGTAATGGTTAATCATACAAGATGAGTAGCAACTTAACAACTGCTAAGATGCCATACTGATACATACAAATTGTCTCCCAGTATATCATCCATCAGTTTCAGCTTTAGGCTTTAGCAACACACATGCCTTGATATGTGTTTGAGTGTTTCCTAGTTCCTACATATAGCTAAAGCTAGAAACAGCCTTCCCCTTCTTTCCGAGATTCCCTAGCAATTTTCCTTTTGTTTACTAGGTTTTGCACCTAGAAAATTATGGTAAATCACAATATGTAACTTGCAGAAAATATAGGTTGTTAGTTCCCCCACTCATTTTCCTCGTAGAAAGCAGAAGTGTATGAAAACAGAATTATTCCATGAAAATATTGAAAGCACAAATTTGGATATTGAAATGAAACACATATTAGAAAAATGAAAAACCACTGATTTTGAGAGTAGCATTGGACTCAATATGTATTGAACTTAAACCTAGCAAAAAATGCTCATACAAAACTATCCCTAATTTAGAACCTGCAGGAAATCCTCAAGTATATTTATCATTGAATTTTAGGAATCGTGTGGCTGATCTAGATGTTAGGATTAGGGTGACCAATACATTATTAACTGCATTTAGTAAACATACATCACTATTTACACCTAAATTATACTAATTTTTAATTATTTTATTTTTTTTGGTTAGGAGTGGCCATCCCCACCCCTACCCTCCAAAGAGATCCACCTATGAATCCTCATATTTTCGTGAAGGATGCTTTTTCCTTCCAGTTCAATAAAGTGCCTCAAATCCAATATCTTGATGTACACAAACAATAGCACAAGACAATCTCCTAAATAGAACAAATATGCAGATCTCTTAGCAGCAATGGTATCAAAAACAACTGCCTTGTATCTTATTACTAGTAGGTCCTGATCCTTGGGAATCAGGAAGTGTGCAGCAATTACATCAAAAAAAAGAAGTGTATAGCAATTATTAAATGACAAGTCAAGGCTTGAAAAGTTGTACCCAAAGCCGATCATGATGAATAGCAAAAAAATATAAATTGGGGAAGCGATACATGAGAAGTAGCAGTTAAGAAATTCTTTTATATTTGAAGAAGCGAATCAGTAGTTGTATATGGCAAAAAAGATGCAATAGTTAAACATATATAATGACCAAACATAATTAGTTTACACAACAGCATGTTTTCCAAGCTTAAGGTTGTTTATGCTTTGATCTTTTAGTTGGATCCACACTAGGCATGTTGTCACTTGTCATAATTAAGTGGTAGCAAATCATGAGACCAAACCCAGTAGTAATAAAAGAGGAAAAAAGGTAGAGAGAGGGAAAGACACCCAGTTAATCCATGAAACAAGAGGAGCATGCAGATCTAGCATAATACTACTTGCGATGACAACCCCCCCCCCCCCCCAAAAAAAAACCAAAAAAAAAAAATGCTCAAAAGGAAGTTGGACGGCAGAACTTTTAAGTAGCTTAGAACTTATTGGGCAAAATTTTCTCACATATTTTTCGGCAGACTAGAATTCCAAAGGGCAAAGGGAACCTGGGGTGTCTAAAATGCACTTATAGTTAAAGCCTTATGTTATATGACAGCTTTCAGAGTTCGAATATAAATTCAGAGCTGTTGAAGAGGGAAAATGTGTCAAATGGTAGTTGAAATGGCTGCTAATCATGAGCGGAGTAACTAGTTCCTCACGCAGCTATATTTTTTCTGTTTTGATAGGAAAAATAAATTAATAAATTAATAATAGGATCAAAGCTAGATCCTCAGGCAGCTATATTAACATTAATATAAATGAAATGGATCTTTTGCTCAGAGACACAACTATTAAAGTGCACGTAACTATCCATTTTGTACCATTTTACTATTGTACAGAGGGCCTTTCCTCTCCCCTGCCAGAGAAAAGGGGAGGTTCCACAGGAGAGAATATCTCTTGAAAATTATTAAAACTGTTCACTGAACAATCATCGATTGCTAGAGATTGACCAGGAAGGCATACACAAAGTGCCTCCAATTGTTATACGAGGATAAAATTATTTTACTGAAAGGGATCGAGAGCGGAGATATAGGGAAAAAACATGCAAGACAATCTAATAAGATATTTCAAGAATACACATGTACAGATATTCAATACCTGCTGGCTCCAGAGTAAGAGTGAGACAAGGCGACCATGCTCTGGGCAAGGGATAACATTGCCAATGACCTCAATGCACAGAATTCTGATGATGATTTCCAAAGCTGACATGTCAATTGGATGGCTTTAGGCACAACTATCTAAGAAGCTACAAAACATTCCACAGTATTTAAACGTCATTTACCTGAAGGGTAGAACTAAAAGCAGGAAATGCTAACGAAATAGATCCTCTGTCACCCTCCAAACCGGGAGCTAACATCAACTTCTTGTATCTTCTAACATCCATCTCCATCATTAGGGAGTTGTCAAGTTCCACATCCACACCCCATAAATGCATAAATGACAAGCTAAACCGCAGTAAGCATAAACCAAAACTGTTATTACTTTTATGTTTCCCTATTGTGCCAACTAGTTCCCCTTGGGCTGAAGAACCATTGGATGTCTCCTGCTGGGAACTAGCCATGTGAGTCTGCAGGTCATCATGAGCAGTGTCATTCCATTGCTTGTCCGCTTCATCTTTCAAGATATCAGGAGATATGAGAGATGAAAGGTCAAAATCTATGATTGCAATTCCAGAGATAGGACAAGAGCATCGAATTGGAAGCTTGTCAGGGTTGCCTGGACTTAGTTTTGAAGATCTAGCTGTACTGTTGTGAAGTGAAGATATACCGTGCTGGACTACATTTCCTTCATTAGATGCATGCTGAGTTTTTTTCGATTGAGCTGGGACAGAGCTTCCATCTTCTGTCAGCGATAGCAGTAGCGAAGAACTAGAAGTATTATAAGTAGATGCATATCCAGATATGTTACTGATCCCCGAACCTTTACAGAAGATGTTGAACATTGAGTGAGCTGCAGTACCACGCAGAACCCGTTCTCTAGAACCTGCCTTTATGTCCCAAATGTACAACACATCCTTTGCACCTGATGATACTGAGTAGTTCTGTGACAAGCAAGCCAAATAACCTTTTACACAATCCCATACAACTTTTCCAGGATAGCTAGGATGTCCAGGAAATATTCTCTCAACACGCAAAGTCTCAAGAGAAACAAGGGCAACACAAGAATCATCCCCAACAGAAAGAAAGCAATTACTCCATGGATAATCACTCTGAACTGGAGGGAGGATTATTTGGCGCACAGGAGCAACATGATGGTGCATCACCATAAGTGGACTGCCTGTCTCAAGATCCCAAATACGCACAGTGCAGTCCAGGCTCCCTGAGAGTAGGACCTGGCTACAAGCATGCTCACTGGAAGTACCTCCTACATAGTGTGCACCAAGGCATAAAACTGGACCTGTATGCCCTGAAAACTGTTGCTTGGCTCCTGGATGCTCTATCTCAGATTGATTTACTCCATCAGAATATACTTCTGGTTCCAATATATTGAATTGGACAACCTCTATTTCACCACTATGATAACCATACACAACTGCATAAGGAACCTGGGCATGTTGGGATATAACCATCGTTGAGGAAACAATACGTTCTTTCTGAACTAAGCCGAACTTTGAATCACCTTTACAAAAGGAATTACTAGTTTCATGGCTATCAATGTTACCTGCTGATGTTAAAGCAATCTCTTTGCTTGAAGAGTTATTCAAGCCCTCAATTATGGAGGTACCACTTGGGGCATCAATCCAATCAACAAGGAAGCAACCATCTCCGAGCAGTTTGGAACCTTTGCCAGAGTTTATGTGATCATCAAGTGGGTTATAGAGTGACCACATAGTGATGTAAGGTCTCCACAGGAAAGGCTCCTCATCATGACAACAGATTGATTCAACCCGAAGAAAGTAGTCACACAGTTGAACAAAAGTTGACGATAACTTTACATCCATAGGACACACAATGGCAGGTATCTCACATATAGCTTCAGACTTGAAGTTTCCATCTATGTAGGATATCTCATATATTACAGCAATTCCTTTATCATTCCATACACAAAATTTCACATCAGTGATATCGTGCACATCTCCAGCTTTAGTAGCACAGATACTACCGGGCAAGATAAACATGCTCCCTGTGACATGGGATATATTGCAATCAACTTCTGAACAAAGGGCACTGGTTTCAAGAGAAACCACTCCAATCACTGTGGCACTGGAAACTAGAATGAAGATGCACTGAGTTCTATACACTAATCCTAACACATCCCCACTAATAGCTACAGACATAACTGCTCCTTCACATGAAAAATTTTCAAGGCCAGATATGTTCACAAGAGTAGACTTGTCAAATGACTTATTCCCACCCTCCTTGCCCACATTCGGGTCTTTAATCAGTGGAACACACTGAATTTTACCATATGAATCAACCATTAGTGCAGAATGTTGCTGCTCCTCATCAACAACTTCAACTACAGCCATGAACTTGGGTGGACCAATTGACAAACTCCCATGGAAAACTGTTTGGACGATGGTTAAGGTACATGAATCGACAACAACAATAGTGCATTTTGGGGCTCTTCTCCCCAAAGAATCATGGTCCCCCATAACCTCACCCCCTTCCACAGAATCAACAACATCATGGTCACCAGTGTGAACAGAGTCAGTGAAAAAAGAAGCAACACATACATATCTCTTATTTGCAGGCAATGTCCGAAGCACAGACGGACTTCCTACCCAGGGAGGTAATTTCCTCCTGCGCCTACAGTTTCCACTTTCCCTGCTCCAGATACACAAGACACCATCACTACAGGCACTTAATAATGCACCCTGATCACTGGGAGCACCACCTGCCGCTATGTCTCCGCAGTGATGTGTACTGATGTCCGGTGAAGCTAGAAGAGGATAAGAAATACAAAGGTCCGCGATTGGTGCAGCGTGCCCACATAACAAAACAACAGGTTTAATTTTCTGCACACAATATACCAGCAACAAAAGTTAAGGTGACATTCCAAGAGGGCCACAGTTATACCACATGTGATTTTTTGGAGTATTTGGAGAGAAAGAAACTGAAGGGTTTTTGAGGGAGTTGAAACTCAACAACACTTGAAAGACAATTTCATCAAAGTCTCTCTTCTTTTGAGTTAATGGGAAGTTTAGCTCTTCCTCTTTTGGTGCAATAGATTCTGTGAATAGTTTGTATTTGGTTGTACATAATTTTGTATGATCCTAGCTGAGCATTAACTTTTGATCCAATATACTTGTATATTTTGCCTATCCAAGAAAATGGTGAAACACTCCAAGATGGGTCCTAATGAACCGAACTCTTGAGCTCACTATGCATCTACAGTAAGCTCAAATCAGCTCAGAAATGTACTCATCTACTAGTTGCAACCATGTCATGATAAATTTCATTTTCTGTAAAGCCTGATCTAATTTCTGATTTTACAATTCTATCATTGGCATGAACTTCTTCTAACCATGATCGCAGTTCATAATTCTATAGTTGCAATAGTAAATTCATTATTAAAAGCCAAACTTTTGGAAATCAAGTACGCAAATTACATGATAATCTGTGACAAACGCTAGGACTTGATTCTATATAGACCATTTTATGCCCATGAATAAGATATTGACAGCATACATCTATGCAACTATGTTCAACAATAGTTGTTCAATGGAAAATATCCTATTCTATCACATTCAACTTCAATTTCATCTTTGATCCTTCGATTTCAAAAATGTACAGACAAGATTTGTATCATGGAAGCACTCAATATTTTTGACAAAGTAACTTCCTTTTCCAAGATCAACAAGAAGATTAACCTAGCACAATAAACTGATAACAATCATAAATTCACCAACTAAAAACATTCATTTCTGATGAAATTCTGCTTGACATTTCATCAAAGAAAAAGAGAGAGACCTTGAAGGAGATATCGTCGGAAAGGTGCCACCAGACGACGGAGCCATCGGCGGCGCCAGTATAGAGAGTGGGAGGGTTGTCGAGGACGGCGACGGCGGTGACGCGGTGAGACGGCGGAGTTTCCGGCCAAATTCCGACAATCGATTTGCACCTCATAGATTATCCGGTGACCTAATCTCGCATCGGATCCGATGATCGCCGGAGTCGCCGGAGCTCCGGTGCTGAGTCTCCGTCGATGATGAAAGAGTGAGTGTGGGGGTAAAACCGGGAACTTGTAAATTATGCTCACGTTGCTCAAGTAAGTTTCACTCTGCTGGCTTAATTCTGATCTAAAAATGGGGCATGAGCCCATGGGTCGAAGTTAAAAGGCCTTGTACTTTGGGTTTTACCTGGCGACGTAGGCCCTGTTTTTATGGATGAGTTATTTCAAGTCAGGATGGTTAGGTTTAGATAAGTTAGGATAAATTACGAATTTACGATACTTTTTTGGAGAATTGTATTTTTAGGGAATTGTGTTAGGTTGAGATAAGTTAGCATAAGTTATGAGAGTTAGAACCAACTTAACAAAAGAACATGATCGTAGTTATCAAAATCTAGATTCGGATCTACGATCCTATGATTTTATGATTCAAAAATCTTTCATCTGATTCTACAATTCTACATTTCAAAATGTTTGCATACAATTCTACGATCTACGATCCATGATTCTACGTGATTTTGAAAATGTTTGCATGCATTATCAGTTTTTTAAAAAAAATCGTAACAATATAAATTTTGTATTAAAGTTACCAGATGAAATACAATTTAATATATTGCTTCAATATTTAAGGGATGTTTTATTAAGATTTTGATTATTATAGAATTTTTTTTTTCTATTTGCCTAATGTATTAGAATCTTATGATCTTCGATCCAATTCTATGATTTATATTCTAACAACCCCATTGATTTTGACTAGGATCTCGATTCTAACAACCTTACTTGGAGAGGGGTTCAATAGATAAGTGGACTATAAAACATCAAGGCCTACTATGAGGTTCAATTTTATTTACAAAACGAGGACCAAAAAAAAGATGAGTTGGCATAAAAATACCAAGATAATTAAGGCCCCGTTCTTTTATACGGTTGGCTGTTTGCGGTGCGGTGTGGAGGAAATGTGGTGGATTGTGGTAGGTTGGGAAAAGTTATGGTGGATTGTGATGGTTGGGGAAAGTTATGATGAGTTGGGGAAAGTTGTAGTGGAATATGGAAAGCTTAACTTTTAATAAAAGATAAATTAAATTAGAAAAAGTAGATTGTGGTGGGTTGTTGTAGATTATGTTGGAATGTGGAAAGTTGCGGTGCGGTGTGACACCGCAGCCTGCCCACCGCATAAAAAAACGAAGCCTAAGTTATGGTCAAATTTATTTCATGCAACTCATCCATGTCGATCGGGTCCTTACTTTGTAAGTAAAATGGAACCTCACATTAGGTCTTGGTATTTTAATGGTCCATTTGTATATTTGGGTCATTTCTCCAAACCAAAAACCATGTACGTGCTTTAGGTATATTTTTTTCACATTTTTAACACTTATTTTTAAAAATTTTGACTAAATTTACTAATTTTTACTTTATTTAATTTTACCATACCCCAATACCCATCTAAAAAGTAGACCGCCCTAATGCCAAATAAAAGTTTTCATCTAGAAATATTATTCTCTTTCGCATCAAAACTATAATCCATCATAAAATCAACAACGCTTTTTTTAAATATAAAAATAAGACTGGTTAATTAAGATTGTTTAGAGGATTTAAAAGAAATATGTTACTTTCTTTGAAATATTATCATATTTATTTATTTATGGCTACAATATTTAATGCATCTTCTTTTTTTTTCCTACACAACATGTTGGTTTGGGTCATCTTTTTTTTTCGGTTTTGCTAATCGTCGCCCTGGGGCGATGGTTAACAGAGAATCTTATCCACTTTTTTTATTTGTAAATCTTATATTTATATATGCATATATCATACACCATACTTATATCTAATCAAATCTACATAAATCTTATCATTACTTAATTAACATTTTTAAATTTTTTTAAAATGTAAATTTGGAAATACCAAATAAAGTTGATTATATTGTGTTTTCTAAAATCAAAGCCATTAATAATTATATACAAAGGAGTTGCAAAAGAATTTGTAGAGGGACTTTTGCTAATTGCCCCAAATCAACCGGATTAATCAAACCTGCATAACTTTCGTATTTTCATAGCCAGTATATCTAATTAAATCAAACCACCATTTCATTGTATTTAATCAAATCAACTGCCATTACTACATCGTATTTTCATTGTATCAAAATATTCTTTAACTTACTTTAACTTTATGAGTGATTTAGATGAAATGCATGATGTCATTTCATTGTATTTCATCATGCATTTCATCTTGCATCAAAATATTTGGAATGAACAATCACAACTGTTCTTTAATTTTATGAGTGATTTAGATGAAATATAAGATGATCATTAACCATCTTACATCAAAATATTTTTTTTATTTGATTAAATTACTCATAAAGTTGATTTGATTAAATCAAAATATTTTAATCAAATCAATTGCCATTACGTACATATGTAATTAAATACAATGAAATGGTGGTTTGATTTAATTAGATATACTGGCTATGAAAATACGAAAGTTATGCATGTTTGATTAATGTGGTTGATTTGCAGCAATTAGCAAAAGTCCCTCTGCACATTCTTTGCAACTCCTTTGTATAATTATTAATGGCTTTGATTTTAGAAAACACAATATAATCAACTTTATTTGGTATTTCCAAATTTACATTTTAAAAAAATTTTAAAATTGTTAATTAGGTAATGATGAGATTTATGTAGATTTGATTAGATATAAGTATGGTTTATGATATATGTATATGTAAATATAAGATTTACAAAATAAAAAAGTGAATAAGATTCTTTGTTAACCATCGCCCCCAGGGCGACGATTAGCAAAACCGTTATTCATAAATGGGTATAAATAATATTTCAACAAATACTTTTTTAAAAATAGATAACTTTACTAAACACAACCTTTCTAAAGAGCCAGTCCAGCACAAACAGTCAATTCAAACCGTCAATAGTAAATAACTAATGCAAACAGTTAATAACAAATAGCATTTTGTGAAATAGGGCCACAATTGGAACACTAAAGGACTTGATAAAGCTTTCAATTGGCCCACTGACAGAATTAGCTTTTATTAAATTTATAATGATATTAAAATCAAGCCTTTTTTTTTTTTTTTGCAAACAAGACCATAACAACCCAAAAACAACAGAAGCACGAAACAAGCAAACGAAAAGGAAAAAACATAACTAAACACACGAACTAAGTAATCATCCCCAGGCTTCGAATAGCCTGTCGTGCTACTTTGTGTGCTGGATGTACCAGTTGTCGAGGAACCTTCTGAATCCTGCCCGCCTCAAATTTCCTAGTTGCAAGTTTGCAACCAACAGCTAGAGCCCGATAAGCCGCCGGAGCTCTTTTTCATTTAACAGACATTCCACCGCTAACTTGGAGTCGGTCCAAATGTGAACAACCCGCATACCCCGACGCAATGCTTCCTCCAGAGCAAACATGATAGTAAGCAACTCACTGAACACCGTAGAATCGCCCTTCCCCACTTGGCTCCCCTGGCAAACCTGAGAACCTTGACGGACAAAGATCCATGCAGCCGCCACATCCTGAGCTCCTTTCCTAGTAGCCCCATCCACCAAGAAAACCCCATGCACCTCCAACGCTCCACTACTCCCCCAGGCACACTCTACTACTACTTCCTCAGCGTCAGAGATCGGCTTCCTCTGTTTCCGCCCTAACTCCCTCCCTTCCCACCATCTCTCCCCTTCCAACTGCACCTGCTGCATCTTGTTCTCCAGAAGGGATTGCGACACCACCTCACCACTTATACACACAACATTCCTCGCTTTCCAGATAGCCCACATGGTCCCAACAAACTCACGGATCTACTGCACCTCCCCCACTTGTTGTTTTGAAAGGAAAAGAAACCATCCTCGAAGCCATTCCCACCAACCAATGTAGGAATTTACATCAAGAACAATCCTAACCTGCTGCCTTTCCAACAATGCTTAGCTAGTGTGCAACCCCTAAACACATTATTGACATCTTCTTTCCCCATCCCATCCCACACCAACACCCCCCATCCTCAACAATCTTCCGTTTATAGTCGGGAGAGCATCCACAGCGCATCTCCATAAAAAAATTTTCCACTTCGGTGGGAGCACCGTATGCCATAGTCTTTTCCAAAATTTTGAATCAAGCTCAGAAGGTTGTTCCACCTTTGCATATCTTTTCAAGAATTCATAATAGCCTTCCTTCACCGTATATTTAGCTGTTGTCCTTCCCTCCCACACCAGTTTGTCCTCCACCTCCTCTTGAGGAGGATACACTGCTCAATCCGAGCAATCGTATCCCCGGTAAACACTTGCTGCAGAAAATCCTATCTCCACCCCTGCCGATTTCCTTCAATCCCCACTGCCAAGGACTCCACCTTTAAATCTCTAATCTGGTCCTCCCTTCCCTCTATACCATGCAGCTGGCCCCAGGCACCCACCTACTATCCACAACCGGAATTCTATTCCCTTTGCCCACGCTCTACCTGACACGATCTCGCAGTTGCAAAGTCACTTTAGTTAACCCTCTCCAAGTCGTAGAGCATCCATTAGGGGGTTTGTAATCTATCCCCCCATCAATCGGTGATGACATCCCGTATTTCGCTTTCCAAATCCGTGAAATAAGTAACTCTTGATTGCCATGGGTACGCCAAGCTTGCCATGTTTGGATTCCCCACAGAATTGGTTGGTCAAAAACCCCAGGGAAATGGTCAATTTTCCCGGGTTGACTTAATTTCTCCATGTTTGGAAATAGGTTGACTATGAGAAAAATTTTACGGCGGCCCCATCATTTCCTACAATTTCCTAGGGAAAATTTCCCTTAGGGGGGCTTAAGGGAAATTTTTCCCGGGGAAATCTTTCCCATGGAAAACTTTCCATGGAAAATTTTCTCCGAGAAAAATTCCCCTAGGGTTTCTACCAAACGCTCTCTAAATAGATAGTTATTTTTATATATAAGTTGTAATAACCTTCAAAGTAATGAATACATTTATAATGATTTAAATATACTTATATTTAACTTTATAAGTGATTTAGGTAAAATGTAAGATGGTTAACAACCATTTTGCGGCTAGATGTTTATAATTTTGCTTAGTAAAAATGGTAGCACAAGGTAGTTGTGGTGGGCAACTAGATTTTTTTTGTTGCTTTAGTAACTTTTTGCAACCATTTTTCTTTAAATTGTCACCCAATCTATATCAATTGCAACAAAAAAAGTTTTGCTACCATATAATGTATCGAACTAAAAAAATTATTGATTGCCCTATTTTAAATTAATGCAATAATAGTTTTTTTTTGTTTCCCAAACGACTCTCAATTTGTTGCCGAAAAATATTTTTCTAGTAAAAAGAAAAATTAAGGCCGTGTTCTTTTCTGCGGTTGACAAACTGCGGTGCCACAACCTACCGCAGTTTGCCACAACCCGCCACATTTTATTACAAATCATTACTTTTCACTCTCCTCATTTTTCTCTCTCCTCAGTTTTCTCCTCTACATTTTACATCCTCTCTCCTCATCTTACCCACATACCAATAACTCACCACAATTCCACCATATCCGTCACAGTTCCACCATATCCGTCACAGTTCCACTATACCTCACCACACCATACCGCAAAATAGCGCATAAAAGAACAAGGCCTAAATAATGTTAAAAACTGGTTCACCAACTCTATATATTTGGTGCACAACCCTGTACGGATAAAACTATTACTGCCTCTTCTAATTTGGCAACCCTTTCTTGTCTTCAAATGCAACTGCGTAGACAGAGCAACATTTTCAGGAATCGTCTAGACCTTTGGTTGCTTTATTTTGTTAATTTGTATTTTTATTATTTTTATTTATTTTCGAAAGTTACAGGGCCAAAGCCCTTTTTATTCAGTGATAAATTCAAAAAATAGATGACATCGGTTAATCATTTGTCAAATATCAATAGAAAAACTCTTGTATATTCAACATATTTATTGAGGAATTTTCAAGTACATTAAAATGAAACTAATTAAAAAAAATTCCAAATCTAGATGGTAAAATTTTGGGGACTTTAAAATTTCTAAGCTACCATCAAACCAAAATAATTAATTATAGTAAACAAATTCCGTTCCTTAAGATAAAAATAATAGTTATTATAACTTAGTTTAAGTATACCTAATTGGAGGAGTGCATTGTTCTCAATTTTCTTGATTAAATTTTTTTGTAAAATATAAAAAATAAAATGCAATACAATATATTTATAGCCAATAAGTTAAGTTTAGAAAAAAAAAATCAAGTTATTGTCCTAACATTATGAAAATAAAAAGGAAATAGAATTATCAATGTTATTATAACATTTTTTCCAAGTAAATATTATCTTTTTTATAATGAAAATAGAGTAAAATTATTTATTAATTATATTAAGATTGACCTATTGTATCAATAATATTTATTATACAAGGTTTACAAATAGATAAATAAATATTCAAAATTTAACTCTTCGTAATTTAGTAAATAAAGGATTAAATATGTTTCTTAATTTATGAAACAACAAAACTTTTTTTTAATTTCCTAAAATGTTTATTGTAAAACAAATCTATTGCAACTAATATGGAGTCATGGAATTTAGTATACTTCAACCATCATATTAGTCAAATTAATTTCAAAGGCAATCTGCACAAAAAGAGTACATATACAATAATACTACATTTATTCCTAAAATGATTATGATAAAACAAATCTTTTGCAACTAATATGGAGTCATGGAATTTAGTATACTTCAACCATCATATTATTCAAATTAATTTCAAAGACAATTTGCACAAATAGAGTACATAAATAATAATACTACAACTGTTCTATAGTTATTCATCAATTTCTAATTATTATCTAAATTGATAATTATTGTAAGATTACTCCTAAAAATAAATCACCTAAAAATTTGAACATTACAAAACTTGTCAAATACTAGTTGTATATGGCAATAGACTGCTTGTAGAATTATATGGCAATAGACTGCTTGTACAAAATTACCTAAAAAACTTGTACTTGTAGATTTTCTACATTATCTGGATTTAAAAAAGATGAATCATGAATAAAGTTATATGGCAGTAGAGCTTTCTTATTTAGCCTTCATAAAAAAGATAACGATAATTGTCTTAAAATCAAGATATTTCGTAAATATCTTGAATGACACTTAAATTAATCTAAAATAAAAGTAAATTTCATGTATATGTAAATGGTTAAAAAGATATGTTTTGTTTGGCTAAAGGTTGTTGGTGACTCATAAATCATATAAAAATTATTTGTTAGTTATATTTTATTATAAATATAGAATTATGTGTAAAATATGAATTCTCTGATATTGTTTATATGATTAGGATATCATTTATATTTGTTGACTTATCCGATAAATTCTATTGGGGAGATCCAAGGCGGGAGCCCATTTCAATCAATACTCATGATATACACATCTTAAAATCAATTGGTATTAAGAGGAGTAACCCACTTGACTTATATACCATGTCATTTCCCTTTGTTTTTCTGATGTGGTATATTTTTACTCATGGGTGAATCCCAACGAATTCTATGTGCTTCAGTGACACATTTAGACTACGAAAGCATTTAGACTACAAAATTAGGAATATCCACTTAATAATATTTTGGATAGTTGGGGTGTTATATTAAATTGGACACTCTTACTAATATTTTTGAGTTTTTTTAGGGTATCCACTTAAAATAAGTTTATAATAACCTCCTAACATATAATAGATTGCTTAATTCTTTTTTTTCGGAGCTTCCCAATGAGGATCCGCCCATGATGTGCTTATAATTAAAAAAAATATGCATAATTACTCAAAAAAACATTGAATAGATCATGAAAAACATGAATGATATATTATAATTTGAGATATTTGTCCAGAAGTGAATCCCCAAGACGAGCAATGGTGAGGCTCTTATTTCGAATGGTTTGCACATTTTCGTCCCCTTGTGAGGTTAACAATGGGTTGAGGAATGTTGGGAATGATGACACAGTTGTGTCCGACTCTCTTGAGGCTTCCGTTTGTGACGGGTCTGGGGATACTTCTAGCAAAACTATTATGGACCCCATTAATCTTGGATAGCAACAAGCGCGTGCAAGCAAGTTGACTTACAAGGATGCGCTCTTGAGTGGATCCAAAACCTTTCGGGTGGTGAAAGGATCAAGGAGCCGACTCTGATAGTGGCTGCACTCATAGCAACCCAATTGGATCCTTTGATGGTGTGACTGAGTGTGAATTACTTGCTGATCTTGAGAATTCCATACTTGAGGCTCCGAAGGGTAAAGCCAGGAGTAAGTGAAAATAGAACATGGTGATGAAATCTAAGTGACAGCTTGTCAGAGAAGCAACTTGTAGGGCTGTTCGTGGCCAAAAGGATAGTCAAAAGGTTAGGATGACCCGACGCATGAACATCTTGGAAGCTGACAGTCTTGATGACATTGATGTTGAGATAGACCGAAGGGCTATGATTATTGGTAATGCTATAGGCACGCAAGTCCTCAATATCCACCAAACTGAAGATATTGATCTTTTAACATTGCGATTACGATTGAGATGAGAAGGTTTTTGGTTGTCGTAGGTGTGCTGTCCTTGTTGTTTACTTTTGTTTAGCGGTGTTGATTGCAACTTTTATCTTTTGGATTTGATTGTTTACTATTTTGTAATGCGGTTTTGCTGCATTTCATGAACTTTAAGCCTGTTGGCTTTCAATTATTGTAAAAAAAAAAAGAGATATTTAAGAGTAACTTGATTCACGATATGTATCATCATGTAAAACACATAATAAAAAGGGAAGAGAGAGATTGAGGATTGCTCATTTAATTTGTCATCGGGAACTTTACATTTGTATTCATTGTTTTTTCTTAAATTACAAGTACATATGTATTTCATGCATTTGTATGTGCAATTTTAAGAGTGAAAAAAGAACTAGAAATACTGAAATATATATGGACACTTGCTGTGGCTTCCTGTGTACGTATATGTGTGTTGTGTATATATGTCTAATTTAGGATGCTAATTAAATTAATTCGAATGATAATCTTGAAAGGTAATTAAAATCGAGCAAGAAATTGGAGTTGCTTGAGAAGAGGACTTAAGGTCTCCATTAATTTCTCACTTGGATGATTGTGAATCCCTTCGTATGTTGTGATCACAATGCTTTTATCTTTCGAGTGTCGTTGTATCTGCTTCTTCACGTTGCATGTATGATACGTACATCGGTAGTAGCTCCTTCATTTCCCCATGCAAGAAGAAAATTATCGAGAGGAAAGGTTAGGGTTAGGGTTAATTACGTTCATATACTGTAATATGCAAAATGATAAATATCTTGACATATAAGCATTGACTAGTGCCAACTTCGTGCTAATGAACTACCCCCTTCGTCTCAATTAATTTGTCCAGTTTACTTTTTCACGATTTTCGATGTAATACTTTAACTGTAATTTTTCATGTTTTACCTTAATAAGATAATAATGTTGTATTCAGGTAAAAATATTTTTGATCACAACTGTAATAGTAATAGTCTTGTACAACCGCTTAACATATAATTTGATGAATTAACGGTCACAATTTAAAAAAATTTGACCTAATTAGTCAAATTTGAACAATTTATTTGGGATAGAGGGAGTAGCATATTTCATAACTATTTGATTGTATATCATCCCTAATTTTGCAATTTTTATATGACATTTCTTGGAATACCTATTTAGATATAATCCAAATAATTAATTATTTTAAAAATCATAAATTTATTATAAATATATTATTGCAAAGTCTGTTAGTACATGTAGAAATCAACCTTTTCATGAATATCAGTTTGTGTGGGGAAGACTGCCTACAATCTGGATCTCCTATACCATGCTAAAAAGTGTTTCCTATGAGAGTTTGTTGTTGTTGTTGAAAATTCTATCAATACACGCAAATTTATCAATTTCTCGTAACAATTCATCAATTTCTCATAAAAATTCATCAGCTGATCATTTGTCCTAATTCTGGCTGATGAAAAAGCATAATCTCATTTCCCTTATTTTCTTTTACCCAGCCATGTCCACCATACTCTACATGTAGAGAACCCAACATGAAATAAAAACATACAATCAATCAAACCAAGCAAAAACTATTCTTTTTAAGAGATCATCAATATATTACCTGGGATGTGCACTATTTTTGACAGATTTCTGACCATATTTCCTCCACTTATACCCATCATCAAGAACATCCTCAGCACTCCTTGTATGAAAAGCAAACCTAGGAGGCACTCCCTTCTTCTTCTTCATACACTGCCCTAAATTAGAACTAAACCTTCTTGCATCATGATAATAATTACCCCCTTCAATCCTTCCTTTCCCATTATTATTACTGTTACTGTTACTGCTACCGTTATTTACTCCGTTACTGATCATCATCTCCCCTTGATCCTGACCGTTGCTACCAGGAGGAGGAACCGCCGATGATGACGTGGACCCCACTGACATCTCGAGCCCGCCTTCGCAAGGGGACAAAAGACTGACCCAGTCAATGTTGTCCATGTTGGGAGTTTGTGGTGGTAGGGTTAATGGTGAGAATAACAAAGCTGAATTATTATTGTTCCCCATGCAGATTAGGTTATTATCTTGATTATCATGATCATCATGATAATCTGATGGGATCATCGCTTGATGATCATGAGATGGGTATAGGGTTGATGGTTGTTGTTGAATGCATGGGGGATTGTTATGGTGTGTATCCATCCCAAACTAAACCCTAGATCGCTCTTGATTGATCGTGATCTTGATTTTGAGGTTGAAGATGAAGATGAAGTAGAAGATGATGGATGGATGGAGTTTAGAATAAGTAAGTTAGAGAAATATTGGAGAATGTTTGTTGTAGGGAAAGAGGGAGGTATATAATGGAGGAAGGTAGAAGAGGGGTTGGTAAGTGTCTGCATGCAAAGTTAAACACGTGAGAAAGAGAAAGGAAAGAGAGAGAGCTTGAGGTTTACTACTTAAGAGAGATATGGTGAAGCCAACTATACACACCTACTGCTGCTCAACTGCCCGAGAGAGAGAGAGAGAGTGTGTGAGAGATGTGTATGAAAGACGTGCCACAAATTAATTTAGGTGTCGTTATCAACAAAGCATGCATATTTAGTACAAAAGATTAGATATGGATGGATCTTCATTCATCTATATATATCTTCTTTGGTTTCATTTGGTTTGAATGTATATATATACATGCACTTCCCTATATGTCATGAAGGGATAGTAGACTAGAAAATTAAACCTTTAGATCAACTGTTTAGTGTTTACACATGTATATGTTAGGGTTTTTAATAAGAGCGACGTAATCAGTGGAAGCGGAAAATAAGATGACTACTTGATATCGAGAAAAATAAATGAGTGCAAGATAAAGGGGTCACAAAATTTTTTACGTGGAAACCCAAATCGGGAAAAAACCACGGGCGACACAACCTCAAACAAATCCACTATTGGTAGATATTACAACGAACGATCTCACCCCGAGATCAACAGAAAGAGAGTATAACAACTCACATAAACTCTCACAACTTCTCTCACCAATGGGAATACGAAATCTCAGAATATCTGAATACACCTCCTCCCACAGGAGGTGCCCCCGAAATTGGCCACACTAAACAAGGCGAACTAGACCCACTATTTATAGGGAAAACTCTCTATAAACCTACATTGACTCCCACTCCAATTAGATTTAGAATCTAATACAATTAGGAAACTTAACATAATATCCTAATACAATTAGGAAACAAATAATTGTGGGATCAAGAGACTGAGTGATTTTAGGACACTTTCCTAACAGTATATAAATGAGTCTTAGGTTAATACATTGTTTAATTGTTTAGGTGCCTTGCCCTATCATTAAAATTATATTATTATATATTAAGTTAACATAAAATGATTTGATCGAAACTTAACCATAATACTCTATATAAATTGTGTAAAGTTAAATTTTTATCTATTATTTTTTATATTTATGAAAAACATCTAAAATAAGCTTAAGAAACGAAGTTGATTCAATAAAGGTATAATTTTTGTTCATTGACATAACGAACGCATCCAAAGCTTCTTAGAATTGATACTTAATATTTACTATCAAAAAAATTATTGTAAAAAATCATTAGAAATACTAATTTAGGAAAGGGTAAAACATCCTTAAGAAGTGTTTTAGGGCGTGACTCCTATTATCACCCAATAGCAACGAAAATAATATGAGTCTTGGGCAAGACACCTTTTAAATATCTAGTCTTATCATTAAAACTATATTATTATATGCAAAATGATATGAGTATTAAGGTAAGAAATTTTTAAGTGTCTTATATCTTATAGCTATATATTTACTCATTAAATTGAAGGAAATCCCAAGTTAATTAGAACTCAAGAACGAACTCTATTTTTAGGGGTTTAGAGATAAAATAACAAGAACAATTAAAAGAATGATATGACGTCTAATGTAGAGAGTAATTAACTCACCCAATAGCCTAAGAATCACAAGAGGTTACAAAGAAAATCTTCACAAGCATCCACACTTGTTCTTCCACATGGAATTCCACCAAAAAGAGGTTGAAAGATGCACGTCAACTCACAAGGGAAAAAGAATTTGGTTAAGCACTACCACAAAGGATTAAGTTTAATTACAAGGAATTAGGGTTCCAAATACCCTCTTAATAGTTCATAAATATAAGTGTTTTAGTCTTCCAAAAGTTGCCTATTAAATGAGGGGGATGGGGGTTTAAATGGCAAAAGAAAACACAACAAAGAGAAAGGGGAATTCGCGAATTCTGTAGAAAAAAGTCGAGGCATGACCATCACCTCAACCAGGCATTTGGGTCGAAGGAAAAAGAGAAGGCGCGGACAACGCCCTCTTGCTTCTTGCCATTTTTTGGTTGTTTTTCCATTTTGTCTTTCGCTCGGTCTTCAACCCCGACCCTTGTGTGATAACAAAATTTTCTCTTTACTTGACCTCGACCCCAACTCAACTTCTTCCTAGCCTTCCTTGGCTCCCGAAATGGTCGATGTTGACCCAATTCGGCTTGGGAAAAAAATTGAGTCTAAACCCTCCGTTGTTATTATTTCCAAAGTGAAATACCCTAGGAAATATGGTTCATCGCGCCTCATCTTGAATTGCTTCTCCGTCCCAAGCACCTGGTTGAGGCGTTGGTGGCACCTTCTCTTGCTTCTCCGTCCCAAGCGCCTGATTGAGGCGCTAGGTGTGCCTCAGTAATTTTTCGCAGTTTTCACGAATTCCTTCACCTCTCCTTGTTATGTTTTGTTCCCCCCTCCCCTCCCCTATTTAAACCCTCACCCCCTCATTCGTAAGCAACCATGAACAACTTTAAACCTTCATGAATGAATCTTGTTGAGTATTTGAAAACCCACCTCAGATCTTCCTCTTCTTTATCCATAAATGACGTTGATTGAGAGAGACACTTTTAGGGATTAGTTGGTGTTTCTTTATGCTAATCTTGGTGAAGTCTCATAGGTCTCTCCTAGGAATGGCGATGGGTGGGGTTCGGGGCGGGTAGAGCCGTACTCGTACCCGTTTTTAAAATCACTACCCTTACCCTTACCCGTATTTAGCGGGTACTAAATATTTGTACCCTTACCCGTATCCACCGGGTATGTGGGTACAACGGGTACTATGCGGGTTTACATAAAGATTAAATTTTACCACCCATTTTATACCCATATGCACAAATTACCGGGTTGTATTCGGGTTATTTAACCACTTTTTCGAGTTTTAGGGGCTATATGATTTCGCTGATTTTGATTCGCCCTAGGCGTATCAAGATTCGGCCTATCTATTTATTGATTATGGGCAGCCTATATGTGGGTGGCAATCTGGGGAGCAACTGAGCAACATGTTGCTGTTTCTGGGCATTCGATAAATCCTGTTGGATGTTGTACTCAATGCTCAAAATATTTGTTTCAAATTTTACATCAATAGAGGATGAAGAGGACATGCTGCGTTCCAATTTTTTTTTTTTTAACCAAACACAATCACACAAATTTTAGGTAAAGCCTCAAACGTTTGGCCTTAAACATACAATAAGCTAACTAAAATTTTTTTAAAAAGTATTTCAAAGTATTATGGGCGGTCGGGTACTACCTGCACTGCACTGCATTCCGATTCTGCATCTTACCCGACCTGCACTGTTTTTTAAAAAATTGTACCCTTACCCGCTTTTTACGGGGCGGGTTGAGGCGGGTACCCGCGGATACGAGTTTTATTGCCATGGAAGGATTTAGTTTAAGGTGGTGAACAACTTTTATCATTGTTTATATCTTCATTGTTCTTGGTGTTATTCTTATTGTTGATGCATCAAAACCCTAGAAATTGGTGTTGATATTGAGTTCTAATGGTAGATTCCCCTAAACCCTAGGTTAATTGTTAATCCTTGGGCTTGAATCTTTGTGTTTTCTATTCGATTCCGGATAAAAAATTAGTGTGCTTCTTCTAGCCCAGGGAATTGAGGCAACAAGGCTGAATATAAATGACCTGTTTCGCATGGCGACGAAGAAGGGTTGGCGAAATTGGCGATTGAGTCGATGCCAAGTGCCGAAATTGGGGAGGGGGCTGATGTGGGGAATACGCTATTTGTCTGAAGGGGTGGGTGGAAGGGTCGATTGTGAAGGAGATGTCCTGTAATAACGGTTCCATGACAGATGCATCGAGAAGTGGCTGGGGGTGCAGGGGTCGTGCCAGGTTTGTCGATACACTATGCTGCTAGACAAGGAGGAGGAGAGCGAGAAGGAGTGTAGAAAAACTAAAGAAGAGAGAAGAGACGGAGCGAGATCTGGGCTAATTTCTCTTTGGGAGAGATCTGGGCTAATTTCTCTTTGGGAGAAATCAGGCAAACAAAGGAGGATAGACAGAGTACTGGAAAATTTGGAGATGGTGTGGATGAAGGTGGCGGAGAATCCGGAGATGATGAGGATGAAGGTGGCGGAGATATATGGTGGCGGTGGGGTGGTTGGGTGTTGCCAATTAGGGTCCTTTTTTTAGGGGGGAGGGTAAATATGTCTTTTTATGCTTTCAATTAGGTTTATTTCAGACTTTTTACGCCCTTCTTCAAGGATAGTTTTGTCATCCATTATAAAAAAAATATAAAATTAGGGGTTTAAAGTTGAAATAGGGTAAACCTAATTTTCAAAACCTAATAACTAAATTTCTACTTTCCCTTAAACTTAACGGATAAAAGCCTAATTAGTTCATTTATAAAATAGTTAGACAAGAGGAAACCTTCATAATTAATTACATCATAAAAGCTAAGGGTTATAATAATAAAATAAAAAAAAATCATATCAGCGGCAGCAATATTAGTAAGTTTTCCTAATAAAAAAAAGCGACAATTTCAAAATTCCGAAGATCAGAGTAGTCAACAAAGTTCCTCCATAGTTTGAGCATTCAACATTTTGTACCTTCAAACATTTCTCCATTGTTCGAAATTCACAAATTGTTCGAAAATTCACAAATTTGAATATTCAACATTTCGTACCTTCAAACATTTTTCATCGTTCGAAATTCACAAATTCGAAAAATAGTCACTAATTCAAATATGCGTAGCAAGGCTTACTTACCTGAGACGAAGACGTTATCCGAGGTCAGCCAATGATCTTCACGCGGATGCGGTGTGGAGTTTGCTCTAATTGTTAGTGTTTGACAATAAGATGAGAGAGAAAATAAGATACTTTATATAGGGAGAGTGTATCACACACGCGAATCAAGAGAGTCTCCTCATTTTTTCATTATCTGACGTGGCACTCCGTCTTATGTTATTTTAACGTGAGACGGTCCTATATAAGATATACTGTTAATATAATATATAAGCATATCCTTGTTAAAATCAACTATGTAGCTTTTTAATAATAGAAAGATGATTTCAGATATGTGAGGTCAACCTAATCCAAATTATGAAAGAAAAGCCAAATTAAATGTAGTTTGATTGAGGGAAGATTAGTGAGAGAGTTCGTTGATTGTCCTGATAATGATCTTCTAAGTACTCCAAACAAGCCTATACGTAGGTCATAACGTCTAGGCCATTGATTTTATTCAGAATGAGCAATATAGTCAATTGTACATAAAGTTTATTTGTTTTATGTTTTCCTTTTAGTATAGATGAGCAATATAGTCAATTATACATAAAGGTTGTTATTGGAGTCAAGTCTTAGTTTCAGGTCATAGGGTTCAATCAATTGTTACGGAATTCAAATGAATAAAAACGATATTTAAATTATGTATGTATGAGATTTTTCGTTATTTGTAATAGTATAATTATGGTAGAATCTCCCGTTGAAAAAATATTTTATCTTAAAAAGTCCAAATTAATATATTTATAAAGTAATTTGTCGAAATAAGTAATGCTATTAATTGAGATAAATTGTTTTACAATATTTAATATTTGTAAGTAGATTTTATCATAATTGAATTTTTTTCAACTATTATAGTTAAAAAACATAACAACCGTTGATTCTACTTAAAAAAAATTGAAATCAATATATTTTGATCAAAGTAACTTGTTAGAACAGTTAATCGTACTTATTGGCATATAAATCATTTTAATTGATGAGATTTACTTTTACCAAACTAATAATAAAGAGTTTTCAACTATGAAAAAATTTCAAACTATTGGTAGAATTTTCAATTAGCTTTTGTGAGGGTTTTCAGAGAAAACAATTGCCGATTGCAGTTACATCGGAAGCAAACGAGATGGAGCAAATTACGAAAAAATTCAGGAACAAAATTAAGCGATAAAAACGAACACCAGATTTACGTGCGAAACCGAAGAACTCGGAGAAAAACCCACGAACGGCGACAACCAGAAATAGTCCACTATGAGAATAGGAGCACAAATCGATCACTATAACTGGGTGTCATACGATTAACAATGAAGATTACAATACAATCTCTCAATCTCAACTCACAATCTCTCTATAATTTAGGATACAAAAATGGAGAAACTGATACAAAACTCTCACTCTCAACTGATGGCTAGAGGAGAAAAAATTAGGTTAAATAACACAACCCAAGTCGCGCAACAAAAGAAAGCAATTGTGCATGCAAAATTGCCAGAGACGCGAGTAGCGCCTGGCTTGGCGCACGTGGCATCGACACTCGACGCAGCTAGCGCTTTCTCTTCGAAGCAGCTGGCGCCTCTGGCGTGCGTTTTTGCTGCGACTTCTGTTTGAGGTGTGAGTTGCGCCTCTTGGGACGCGACCTGCACCTCCTCCCTTGCTAGCCGATTTGGACCCTTAGGAGGATCCAATGGGTCATAAACCCAACAATCTCCACCTTGGACCATGATCCGACTCATCAGTCTAAATAAACACCTCCATTGTGCCCATAACATGCCCCTCCACAGGACGTTGCCCCGAAGGGCTCTCACATACTAAAAAATCCAACTAAGTTCAAGCAATGCTCAAACTTAACTATAGATAAAGACTTGGCTAACATATCTGCAAGGTATGCACTTTCTTCACCACAATTTCACCTGTAGCAACTGTATCTCTAATGAAGTGATACCTAACACTTATATGTTTGGTCTTCGAATGGTAAGCGTCATTCTTGGTAAGATGAATAACACTCTGACTATCTGAATAAGCCACAATCTCACCCTGTGGTACCCCAAGTTCCATGACCAAACCCTTCAACCAAATAGCCTCATTCACCCCTTCTGTAGCAGTATTGTACATACTCAAAGGACTGCTATACTGTAATGCCCTAGAAATTCAATTATAAATTTAACGGTGCCAACTTATATTATTAGTGACGTCACGGTCAAGGCATTCAAATTTTTCGGGGTTTTACATCATTACCCCCTTAAAAAAAGTTTCATCCTCAAAACTTAAACTCAAAACCAACGATGTGCCAGACGGGACTAACGATAGCCTTAACCAAAACTCGGGGTTTTACATCATTACCCTCTTCAAAAGAGTTTTGTCGTTGAAACTCGACGTACCTTAAGCATTGCATAAGTGCGGATACTTCGATTTCATCTCCACCTCAGCTTCCCAGGTGGCTTCATTTAGGGCATAGTTCATCCGTCGTATTTTTACTGGAGGGATGATCTTTCTTCGAAGTTGCTTTTCTCTGCAATCTAAAATCTCTAGCAGATGGCTCTCCTTGTAGGTCAGGTCTTCTTTCAGCCTCTGAATTCTCATCAGAGGTCTTCCTCTAGTTCTAGGACCTCCTCGGGGCTGTATTCCATATCCTCCTCGGGATTTATGTCTTTCAGAGAAGCTAGAGTTGGATGCTGATAGCAAAGGTGACAGTATGCCATCCGATAGAGGTAAAAAAACAACCGAACATGCACTAGCAACACAAAACAAACAAAGATTAGAGACACACATCCCATTCCCCCATCCTATACTCATCACTCTAAACGTACCAAGTCCTAACTAAAAACATAACAGACACTTAGGAGCTACTAGGTCGTAACCCAGAGCTTTGATACAATTCTGTAACGTCCTAGAAATTCAATTTATAAATTTAACGGTGTCAACTTACATTATTATATAACAATGTCACGATCAAGACATTCGAATTTTTGAGTGTTTTACATATAGACTAGAGTGAGGCCTTCCAGGACACTGCGTCACCACACATAGTGAACACATATCCCGAGATAGAGCGCCTCCTATCAAGATTTCCACCATAATCAACATCCACATAACCTGCAACATTAGTCGTTGCAACACTACTTCTATCATATAAGATGTCCTTCTCCAAAGTGCTCTTCACATACCGAAGGATCCACTTCACTTCTTCCCAATGCTTCTTTCCTGGATTCTACATATATCTACTTACTAAATTGACTGTATTTGACAGGTTAGGTCTAGTGCACACCATAGCATACGTCAAACTACCAATTGCACTAGTATAGGAATCATTAGACATCTTCCTAATCTCCAAGTCAATTTTAGGGCAACACTCCCTAGACAACTTGAAATGAGCAGCTAAAGGGGTTGAGACTACTTTACAATCTTGCCCAATCATAAAGGTATCAAACCTTTTATACCACTGCCTGCGTGCCTGCTTAAGCCCATACAAGGACTTCCTCAATCAGTACACTTGTTCCTCTTTCCCGGGAACAACAGAACCCTCTGATTGCCTCATGTAGATCTCTTCTTCCAACTTGCCATGAAGGAACAGAATCTTCACATCAAGTTGCTCTAACTCCAAATCAACTACAGCAACATCGGCAAGCAAGATGCAAATTAACGTATCCCTCATAACTGGCAAGAATACCTCATTATAGTCAATTCCCTCTTTATGGTTGCAACCTCTAACCACCAATCTGGCTTTCCACCTTACACTTTCAACACCAGGGATACCTTCTTTCCTTTTGTACACCCATTTTGAAGTAAGAGCTCATCGCCCTTTAGGAAACTCATAAAGCTCCCATGTTTGATTCTTCTGTAGACTCTCCATCTCCTCTTGCATAACTCCTATCCAATTTGAGGCACCTTGATAGGAGATGGCCTCCTGATAGGTAGAAGGTTCAGCACCTTCAGGAGTCTTCATTGCATTATCTTTCTCAACATACCGATCTGGTCTCCCGATCTCCCTCTTGGGACGATCTCTTGCTATGCTATGCTCTTCCTCCACCTGAGGAACATCAGACTCAACCTCAGGCTCATCAACCTGAGTTACCTTAGGAGCAATATCAACAGCCTGCTCCTGATTGCGGGTTTCAGCGGCTCTACCTTGAGCCTCAACCTACTCCATCTCAACTCAACTCTCCCAGCATCATCCTTCTGATTTCCTGCACCATCAGAGGTAGCAATAGATTCTACTCCATATATCATAGCAGTTTCATTAAATGTTACATCTCTTGACTGTATGACTTTCTTCAAGTCAGGATACCACATTCTGTATCCCTTAGAGTCCCTAGAAATATGCATTTAACATCCCTAGGGGACAACTTCCCCTCATTCACATAGGCATACACAAGACATCCAAAAATTCTCAAATTGGAATAATTAACTGAAATATCTGTCCATACTTCCTCTGAAATCTAGAACTCAATAGAGGCACGAGGTCATCTGTTCAGCAAATAACATGCAGTAGCAATGGCCTCTTCCCAGAATGATCTGCTCTTCCAAAGCCCTGCATTAGAGAAACACGCAACATGCTTTCTCTAGGAGTGTCTCTTTGATCCTCTCAACAACACCATTTCGCTGAGGTTTACCTACCAAGGTTCGATGCCTAGCAATCCTATGCTCCTCGCAGAACTCAGTAAACTTAAAATCAATGAACTCCAACCCATTATCTATCCTGAGCTTCTTTATCTTCCTGCCTGTCTGGTTCTCCACCAAAGCTTTGAACTTCTTGAAGTATGAGAATGTCTCATTCTTGTGCTGCAGGAAGTAAACTCGGGTCTTCCTCGAGAAGTCATACACGAACATCAACATGCAGCGCTTGCCACCCAAATATGTCACTCTAACAGGTCCCCATAAATCCGAGTGGATATAATCAAGGATCCATACAATTTTATGCACGACCTTAGAGAAGCTGACCCTCTTCTGTTTCCCATAGACACAATGGTCACAAAAATCCATCTTGTTAATCTATGCGCCCCCAAGATAACCTTTCTTGCTTAGTATTTAAATTCTCTTCTCTCCCAGGTGGCCCAATCTCATATGCTATAATTCTATGCTATCAACCTCATCAAGATTGGAAACTGCTGCTGCAGTTCCTGTCACTGTAGACCCCTGCAGGATGTATAAACTGTCATTTCTGATTCCCTTCATTAGAACCATGGAACACCTAGACACCTTCAGGACACCATTTTCTCCTTTGTACCTACAACCGTTAGCCTCAAGAGTACCCAAAGAAATAAAATTGCGAGCCTGTTATGAATATGACCAACCTCTTTCACAGTTCTAACAACACCATCATAGGTTCTAATCCTGATGCTACCAATCCCTGCAACCTTGCAGGGATGCATCATTGCCCATGACCACAACGCTAGTATCAACACTCTCATAGGACTTAAACCAGTCCTTATGAGGACAATGTGGTGGGTACACCCAGTATCAAGAATCCACTCATCACTAGCTATCCTACTCAATGTAGTAGCCAAAGCATCATCCATAACTTTTAACCCCTCTTCATTTGACTCAGACTCAACACAGCTTGAGGTACCAGGTTTGGTGCGGTTATCCTTACTACCTTACTTATGGTCTTTCTCTTTTGCCCAACACTCACTCTGATCTCTATGTGACCCTTCTTGCCATAGTAATTGCACTTCTTGTTTCTATGAGGATTCCTAGACTTTGAACGATGTTTAGACTTCCCTCTAAACCTGTTTCCCTTGTGATCATTTCCCCTTCCCCTTACATTTAAGGCTTCATTAGCCTGATCATCACCCTCATTATCAAACCTCTCCTTAAATAACAAACTAGTTTTAACTTCACTAAGGTAAAGGATGCCACGGTTCCTATATAACATGATCTCCTTAAATTGTTTGTGTGACACAAGTTGGGACAAAATCAAATGTAAAGTCTTATCTTCATCAGTGTGTTTCACATCCATTGATTTCTAACACAGTAACAATAGAATCAAATTCACTAAGATGTGCTTGCGTAGAAGTACATGTATGCATTCGTAGCCTATAGAGTTTCTCCTTCATTCGGTATTTGTGGGCGAGACTCTTCGACATATACAACTCTTCCGGTTTGGCCCAAAGCTTCCGTGGTTCCTCAATATGCATAACCCCCCTCTAAATGTGCTCTGCCAAACACAACTAAATCCCGACCAGAGTTTTATCCTCCAACTTATTCCACTCTCTCGCACTCGGGCTGCCCTTGATCTCTTCTTGGAGTTCTTTGAAGTCTTCATCATTCCTCGTTTCATCAGTCTTTGTGTCGGGATACTCAATCACATCCCATAACCCGTGTTGAATCATGATCGCCTTCATCTGCAGTCTCCACAACATGAAACTCCTTGCTCCATGGAATTTTAGAATCTCGCACTTCATGATTGAAGTCATCTCCGCGTTACTCTAATACCAATTGTGAGGGTTTTCAGAGAAAACAATTGCCGATTGCAGTTACAACGGAAGATAACGAGATAACACGAATTATGACCAAATTCAGGAACAAAATTAAGCGATAAAAACGAACACTAGATTTACGTAGGAAATCGAAGAACCCCGAGAAAAACCAACGGACAACGAGAGCCAGAAATAATCCACTATGAGAATAGGATGAGTACAAATTGATCACTATCATAGGGTGTGATACGATCAACAGTAGAGATTACAATACAATCTCTCAATCTCTCAACTCACAATCTCTCTATAGTTTAGGATAAAAAAGTTGAGAAAACTGATACAAACTCTCACTCTCATTTGAAGGCTAAAGGAGAAAAAATTAGGTTCAATAACATAACCCATGTTGCGCAACAAAAGAAACCGACTACTCGTGTAAAATAGTCAGAGATGCAGGTAGCGCTTGGCTTGGCACAAGTGGCGTCAACGCTCAGCGCAGTTAGCACCTATGAGATGCTGGTTGTGTCTCTTCGGACCAGCTGGCGCCTCTGGGGAGCAGCCAGCGTCTCTGGCGTGCATTCTTGCTGCAAGTTCTGTTTGACGCACGGGTTGCGCCTCTTGGGACGCGGCCTGTGCTTCCTCCCTTCCTAGCCGATTTGGACCCTTAGAAGGATCCAATGGGCCATAAATCCAACAGTTTTAATTCAAATCCATAATTAAAAACGTTAACACTCGTAAGGCTTTTCATTAAAGAAACAAAATATTAATCATATGCTTTATCATTAACTATGGGCATTCCAAATTAAATAAAATTTATGTATACTCATGGCATATAATTTATTTCCCATCTGATTTGAAGTATATAACCAAGTTCAACCAAACAAATCTCCTTAGACTATCACCAAAATAGACATGTTAGTTTAATTAAGATTGAGGCTAAGCAAAACTTTTGACTAATGAAATTGAATCGTGCTTGAGGGCTCACCAATGCAAGCCCGTGGATTCGTTTACAACTATCCTAAAGAGAGAAAATTTTAAATTCCTATTTGACATATGCTAATAATATAATTAATTATAATATGATATATTTTAGAGTACATACTTAGATTCTTTGACGTATTAAATTTTAATATGAAATTTAATTTAAACATATCAAAATTTGCCCTATTTCAATTATATATATATATATGTGTGTGTGTGAAGGATTTAGTATGGAACCATATTAATCAAAAGCTTAAGTTGATAGTTAAGGGCCCTAATAATAATTTTATACTCTAACATTTAGGTGTATACAAAATAAGCGATTCATATGCTTCCAAACTGTAGCTAGATAAACCGATGTCTCTATTTTCAGGGATATTTGCATTTTGGACCCCGAAGTAAGGGGTATTTATCTTTTGGACCCTTGATTTTCATTATTTATTTTGGGACCCTAAAGTTTATGGGTTGAATAAAAAAGAACCTTAAATTTATCTCCTGATAAACGTCAAACTTCAATATTAAGGTTAAAACTAATATTAAAGTTGTAATACACCTCTCTTATTTATGTCAGAACTAATTAGACTATTGATACTTCAGGGTCTAGTTAGTTCTGACATGAATAAGAGAGGTGTATTATACCTTCAATATCATAAAATTGAAAATAATTGCATGCACAATACATGATACAAACTAAAGATTACAACAATCATTTTTATTACGGATCCCTCTATTATGTAAATACCTCAATAGATACTGAATTTGATTATATAAATCCATGTATGATATCCAGTCACTCAAGGAATTTAGTTGATCCAATCCTTATGATATCGATGTTGTTGCACAAGTAATCAAACGAAATGGGTAAGATTTGACTCGACTGAATATTACGGTTTAGGAATTAAGTTTGGCTACCAAGGTTAATTATTTAGTTAATCAGAAGGATATTAATTGAGGAACAAGTTATGTAGTGGGTTATTTTAGTTTGAAGCCTATGAATATGATGAGGTAGTTTGGAATTCAAACTTTGGAGTTTGTTTGGTTTTTACTTGGAAAAAAGACATAAGGAGTTCACACCCACAAGTTATCTGTTAGTATTTTCTACTGTTCTACAAGTTAACATTATTTTATTTTGTACTCACATTTGAATTATTTTCTTTTCCCCCTTTTTTTAACATTATTTTATTTTGCAGCCATATTTGAATTATTTTCCTTTTCCCTCTTTTTTTTAAAAGAAAATTAAATGTGGCCTCTTTGTCGTTTTAAATGGAGACATGAAATAATATTTACAAAGTACTACCTCCCTCTCTTTTTATTTGTCCAATTAACTAATTTCTCCGTTCATTTTTATTTGTCTAATTACCTAACTTTTACATTTCCAATAACTATAATACCCATTTTATCCCTAATAAATGCACTTTTTATACCTTTTCAAGGATATTTTCAAGGACATTTTTGGTAATGTATAAATCTTTTGCTTCATTCCCTATATTTCTTGGTTTTGTGAAAGTAGTTTTATAGACAATTAATCAAGGATAGAGGTAGTATAAGTTAAGCTAGCTAAGAAACATTGGATTCTTTATTACTTAAGTGTTTTCATAAATTAAGCTAATAAACATTGGAATGTCTATTACTTTAGACTGAACCTTTCCTACGTTGAAATTTATTTAATTCTTTTCGTAAAATTTGAATTTATTTTAGGTCTGCAGCTCTATTGATCTATTATACTCTTGAAGGGTTACGTGAGACTATTTCAATATAAAGTTGTTATAAAATATATTTCTTATGATACATACATACATATATATATATAGGAAAATTGAATTCTAATAATTCCTACTTTCACCAATTGGACAATGGTGGACCGTACTTTCACTTTGTATTCTGGTGGTCCAAAAAAAAAAAAAAATTGGATTGTAGTGGTATATTTTCGAGGGTATCATAGATTTTGTATTGCATTTGATTCAAAACTTAGTATAACACTTTACAATGATTTTTAATGAATTTACAGCATTTCTCCTAATTTTTTTCATTTTTTTACTATTTTTTACGATTTTTTCACTTTTATTATTTTTAAAAATTTATAATAATTATTCGGAGTCTCAAAAAAATAATTTAAAAAATGTTTTAGAAACTATAATTCATTAGCTTTCTAGGGGCAGGAACGAAAAAAACAAAAACAATATAGTGTAGAATGAAAAAAATAAGAAGAATGTGGAGGTGGATTTGGTACCACTACAATCCAATTTTATTTTTTTTTGGACCACCAGAATACAAAGTGAAAGTACGGTCCACCATTGTCCAATTGGTGAAAGTAGGGATTATTAGAATCCAATTATAATAATTATTCGGAGTCTCAAAAAAATAATTTAAAAAATGTTTTAGAAACTACAATTCATTAGCTTTCTAGGGGCATGAACGAAAAAAACAAAAATAATATAGTGTAGGAATGAAAAAAAATAAGAAGAATGTGGAGGTGGATTTGGTACCACTACAATTCAATTTTATTTTTTTTTGGACCACCAGAATACAAAGTGAAAGTACAGTCCACCATTGTCCAATTGGTGAAAGTAGGGATTATTAGAATCCAATTATCATATATATATATATATATATATATATGAAAATTAGATTATCTTTAATTGAACAAATTAGAATTTTACCCATTGAGGTTTAGTGAAAGTGAGATTTTACCCCCAAAGTTTGGAAAACTACCTTTATCCTACCTCAACTTTAAACGAATTAATAATTAACCCATTTATACTTTACATTAAAGATTAAATACCACTTTTTCAAATCAAATTAGTGATAAAATTCGAATAAAATGACAAAATTATCCTTAACTTAAACGATTGATGTTAGAAATTATCTTCCAATTCACCACTTTTGTCCATCATCTTTTCATCTTTTAATCCTTTTTTAATTTCCTCGGTTGTTGACATATGGACATAGAAGGCAAATTAATCCACCCAAGCTTGCAGATTATTGATTTTGCAAAATAAAGAGTATGTTGTTCGCGTAGAAGGCAAATTGAAAGTGGCCAAATTTCGAAATACTAAGCATAAGATTATTAGAAATTACAATTGGAGAACTGAAAGCTTAAACACATAGCATCATCAGGGGCCACATTTCGAAATTTAAACAGCCATGAACACACAACATCATTAGTGGCCAACTTCACCTGACCCTTGCAAAATGAATTGGAAGCTTGAACACACATTGAATCTAACTGATTAATTTTTTTTGGAGGTGTAAAATTGTCTTTTCATGATTTTAATTAGAGTTATTTTAAACTTTTCATACCATCCTACATGGGTAAAATTGTCATTCACTGGAAAAAGAGTAAAACAATAAAAGGTTCAAACTTTAAGTAGGATAAACCTAATTTCCCAAACCTTGGGGGTAAAATCCCGCTTTCACTAAACCTCAATGGATAAAATCTTAATTTGTTCATCTTTAATTACTATCACGAATTGGATATATAGCAATAATCCATACTGTCAATTTGGATTCTGATGGTCCAAACATAAATAAAATTGTATTTTGGTGGGACACCACCTAGTCAAGTGGTGGTGATTCAGTGGTTTGCTGACGTGTATTAGTGAGAGTATGTTTGACCAAGAAATTATTATTTTAATTGTATTCTACTGGTCTCATTTAAATTGTTACAGTATTCTATAGTAGTCCCATTGACGTACTTTTTATATTTTGGTCGTCACATTTCATAGTTGATTATGTTATGATGATCCGAATTCTTGGCGAAACACACTCTCGCCGGTAAACATCAGCAAACCACCGAGTCACCACTACTTGATTCGGTGGCGTCCCAACATAATACAATTTTAATTTTTTTTTTGGACCGCTAGAATCCAAATTGATAGTATGGATTATTGTTGTCCAATTCATGAAAGTAAGGATTATTAGAATCCAATTTTCCTATATATATATATATATATATATATATATATATATATATATATATATATATATCTATATATATATATATATATATATATATATATATATATATATATATATCTGTGTGTGTGTGTGTGTAATGGCACACTTAGTCCTTTTTCTCCGTCCTTTCACTCTCTCCCTTTTGTCCCCCATAGGAGGATCAACGGGTTTTGGAGGGGATAAAGTTATTAAACTTTTCTTTTTTAGAGACACTTGTTTATTAACTTACACTTGGTTTTATGGGGAGGGTTTTTGAAAGAACCCTAGAAGGAGGAAGGAGGTAAATAGAGTTATTGAAATTCTGTACACTCAATTGAGGAAGTTAGTGACAAACTTTAATTTACCGTTAAGGCTTTAAACACAGTGTAACAAAAATACTTATATTATTGAATGCAAACCACAAAACTTTACATTGATGTAGTTACAAACAGTCTTATTGTCCTAGAGTTGATGTGCTCAGGACAGTTACAATGGAGCTAGTGTCCCAACTAAGTTAGCTAGTGTCCCAACTGAGTTGTTCTAGCAGCGATTTTAGAGGAAAAGATTCCACCAACCACGTTGGTAATTATCACTCGCAAAAACTACAATACTTAGTTTCCGTTACACTACTTGTCGACGTCTTCGGCTACAATCTACCAAAGGTCCTTTACTGGTTACGTACACACTCACCAATATCAATTGAATTGGTTAAACACTTAGAAATCACTCACTGATTTCCTCCAACTTTCCTCTCAATTTCTTCACATGAAATCGAATGCTCTTTCATTTTGGGGCCGAGGATGACTTTATAGTCTCCGGTGTTGATTTCCTTCCTTTTGAGAGGTGTCAATCTACCCAACGACTACTTCCTTGCTTCGCAACTTCAAGATTCCTTCCATATATGCTATTCTAATTTCCTTCTAGGTTTGGTGCATGAAGATCGATCTTTTATATCGTCAATCTTCGAATTTCTTTGATAATTGTGTTATTCATATCCAAAGTTAGTGTTCAATAATATAAAGGCAAGCTTTGGATAGAATGGAATATATATACTTCCCTTTCTTGTTTTTGTAATTTTGCTTTTCATATCAAAACTCCGTTTGAGGTCCTTGTCAACGCGCTGCTTGAGGTCCTTGTCAAAGCTCAACCTGAGGTCCTTGGTGAATAAAGAGACAATGCCCTTGACCTTACTCCCAACAGTTTTGGCTTGGACCACCACGCACCCACCATCGCCACCACCCACCCCGATTTGAGCTGGGCAAGTGCAGGTCGCGGGTTGTGGTCCGCCCTATATTCTTTTTATATAAATTTGGGTTATCTTCACCCACTTCCGGTTTATGATTTCTGAGAGTTAGTTATTATTCAACATCCAAAGACTTGGTCATTTGAACGTTCTTGATTCGTCCCCCCCCCCCAACTTCCCTAAATTTCTCTCCACATCACCCATTGTTATTCACCTAAAACGACTATCTCCTCCTCCATAACTACCCTCTTCCGCAGCCTTTATGGAAGATACACATTCCTTCTTCTTCCTCCTCTTCTCATATAATTTTCTTAGGCAACTGTTCATTGCATAATCTAATCTCTCAGCTTCGAGTGCACGAGTCTAGAGGCAACTATATTAACCTTAGGGGAGCAAATGACGTAGTCGATTGGAATCATGGTCACACCGAAAATCGTTTTCAAGACAGTGATTCCATCCACAACACAATATTCTCTCTTTTACAACTATCGTTTCCCCTTTATCTATGTATGTATGCATACATACATTCATTGTGATCCCAAATAGTTGTCATAGGTTTGGTTTCAAGCTAAACCTCGTGCCTTGAAGATATCTATTCACCATATATTTAAGTAGTTAGGCATATAATAGTTGAAGATACAGAGATAGCCCAACTTTGAGCTAGTTATCACTGTTACGTTCAACTTGTATGAGTACTAATTTACTAAATATCAATCAATTCAAACTACACAACGAACTATGAGTCACTTTTTTCATCAGTTGGTTATCATTAATCAATCAACACCGCTCATAAGTAGTAAGCAAGCCAAACCACTTTGAAGAATTCCATTCATCATACAGAGGTTAGGCACATAATATTATTATACAGTTGTATATATTCATACTCAAATAGTTTACCAATGGGGTGGTTGTCAAGCCAGCCACCATCCCATTTTTCAAAGGCTCTCCCTAAGTTCAAAATTTTGTAGAAATTAAGGCCTTGTTTTTTTTATGCGACTGGCAATCTGTGGTGCCACAATCCACCACACTTTGCCACAATTCACCACAATATACCAACCCACCACAACCCACCACAAATTACTTTTTCAAATTTATTATATATATTTAATATAAATTTTCAATCAATACTTTTTCAATTCACTTTTTCCAATATAATACTTTTTCAATCATTTTATTAATCATCCAAAAATAATTCAATATTTCAACTCACTTTTTTCAACTACTTTTTCACAATTAAAATACAATATTTATATATATACAAAAAACTCACCACAACTTACCAATAACCCATCACAATTTCACCATACTCGCCACAATTTAACCATACCATATCGCGTCATACCGCAATACACCGCATAAAAGAACAGGGCCGAAGTCATCTTTCCATGTAAGAAAATTGTGAAATTAAAGTGCTATGTTTATTACAGAGTATTTGGTATCTATCATTTTTTACTTTTAAGGCCCCGTTATTTTATGCGGTAGGTTACGGTGCAATACTACATATCGCACCGCACTCTTTAATTTTCCATCACTCTTCACCACACCACACCACAATCATCATCAATATATCTTTTCATTTTTCTCTCTCCTCACTTTTCTCCTCTACTTTTCACATTCTCTCTCTTAACATACCCTACCTATCACAACTTTCACCACAACTCACCACACTTTTTCAAATTTCATCGCACAGCACCATTATACCGCAACCAATCATTTAAAAGAACGGGGACTGATCATTATCATTGAAATACCTCATCCTTTCCTTATTAATTGTCACTTTATAAATGTTATACGATCTTCGAAGTTATACTTTGATTGATCTTTTCTAATAACATATTTTATCAAAAAATTGTAATATTATATTCTTACAATGGTATTTTTTTATTACGAATTTATTGACAGTACTTTCTTATAATAGAACATTGTATATATTGGAGAAATTAGGCCCGTTCTTTTATGCGGCTGGCAGGCTACAGTGCCACATTGCACAACAACTTTCCATATTCCACCACAACCCACCACAATATATTTTTTCTAATTTAATTTGTCTTTTTATTAGGGGAAATTGGACGGTAATATACCGACCTTTAGGGGTGTTGAATAGCAATATACCGACCCTCACTTTTGGACAGTAATATCACTGACGTTTATAGTTTGGTGACATTAATGTACCTTCAAGGATTTGCACCCTAAAAGTTAACAACAAAACTAACCCCTTAATCCTAAAAATACCGAATACAAACACTCAACACCCCTAAAAATACCTAAAAATGGCACCGATCCTTTTGCACCGCCTGCCACGTCAGACCGTCAACCGATCCGCCGCCCAGAAAATCCTTGAAGGTATATTAATGTCACCAAACTATAAAGGTCAGTGATATTACTATCCAAAAGTGAAGGTCGGTATATTGCCATTCAACACCCCTAAAGGTCGGTATATTACCATCCAATTTCCCTTTGATTAAAAGTTAAACTTTTTATATTCCACCACAACCCACCACAACTTTCCCCAACCCACCACAATCCACATATTCCTTCCACAACACACTGCAGCTAGCCGTATGACAGAACGGGCCTTAATAGTCAAACTTTTTAAAATTTGACTAACATATAGACAAAAAAGACAATTAATAATGCACGGAAAGAGTAGACATCTAATGTATAAGCCTTCGTATCCTTCATTTAAATACATGTAATAGTGTCGTTCATGTTATTAACTGCAGTAGAGCTAGCAATCCTAGCATTTCAGTTAGAAAGAGTCAAAATTTTGACTCCAACACATAGTTATATATAGTGATACATAATCCAACTTTTGAACATAAACTAAAGGTGTCTAATCAATTTAGTAATATATGGCCTATTTATAGACTCTATATACTAGTATAAATCCCATGTCCCCACGCCACATCCATACCACATCCAATCATGATTCCTGACTTTTTGCTTAATCTCACATCTTAGCAAGACTTTCTTCAACACAAGTTAACAACACATGGGAAAAAGTAAAACTATGTACCCAATCCATTCCTCAATCTATGTTCTACAAATTGTTATCATAAGTCTTACTCACCTCCATTCCATAGTAATTATCACTTATTTGATTATTATGGTATTTACTATCAATTTTTAATTGATAAATGATTTATATAATATTATATTATGTTAACGGTTGCAACATTATACTTCTAAGATAGTATATTTCGTTAGGAATCTAATGGTAATAATTTGATATAATAAGTGATTGTATATATTGAGAAAATTATGATTAAAATTTTTAAAGTTTAACCGCACAATTTTAAAGACGACCATTAATATGGAACGGAGGAAGTAACTAAATCAAAATAGCTATTAATAATCTTAAATTACTCTAAAAGTTATATATAAGCATATTTAAATATAACAGCAGCAACAATATGCTACAATGAAATCATGCGCGCTAATCCGCTAACGTGAGGTAAGGCAGAATTCAAATATAAAAAATCTTTTCCATATTCAAAAATGCAGATAGTAAGGGATTATTAAATTATTATGAATATATATTTTATTACTTTGAGCATTATCACTTCTCATAGACTGTATAAAAATTAATTTTTTATTTATATTTTTTTCATAAACATAGAAGTATGCAATAAAATGTGTATTCCCTATTATAGTTGATGCGGTGATTGTGGCGGAGAAGCAAGAGAGGTTGAATAATGGAGGCAGGAGAATGAATCAATGAAGATAAAAAGAATTTATTTTTCTTTTTTTTTCAATTCCACATGATTTAATTTGAAACCCCCCAAAATTGGGAGGGTTCTAATTCCACCCATTTGGGGGGGGGGGGGGGATTGGAATCCCTTAGGTATTTTAATTCCATTCCAGAATAGGTTCACCAAACATAAAAGACGGGAATTAGAAATCTAAGTTATTTAATTCCATTCCTTTTCTTCTCTCCAAACACACCCTTATATTTGTTGACGTAGCCAATAATTGTTATCCTTTTATAGTTAATAAATATATGTAATTTCCAGAGAAAGTATTATTAAAAATCATAAAAATATGAGTTTTAAGCAATTCAAAATGTTTAGTAACCATCTTGATTCAAGACACATATCATTATTCTACATTTACATGCAATTAATTTTTAAATATTTTTACTAATAATTTTTAGCATACAAAACATGATATATGAGATTTGGGACAAGACATACATCATATGTCTTATAGTGTAATGTATAATATCTATATTATTACATGTTAAATTAAAAAATATGCAACAACAACCGCAACAACAACAATATAGCCTCCTAATGGCGGATCTAGACTGTGAAATTAGCGGTGTTCACTTAATATATTTTGTATAGCTTGATTGTTGTGTTGAATTGGATACCCTTTATTAATATTTTTGGATCTTTTTTAGGATGTCCACTTAACGTAACTATACAACAACCTCCTAAAATATAATAAGTTGCTCAAATTTTTTTCGGAGTTTGGGGTATTCGTGGACACCCTTGGCGTCAAGGAAAATCCGCCCATGTTCATAGGTAAAACACATTTAAGCGCGGTCTGAGAATCTAGATGTAGGCAGTCTTCCCCCATAAACTAGAGCTCATGAGGATGTTGATTCCTATGGATCCATAAAAGCTTTTCAAAACTAAAAAAATATGATATAATTGAATTCTATAACAATAAAACCACATATTAATTGTAAAAAAAAAATCATATTTTTATACACAATTTTTCAAATTTATAAAAAGTACGTAAAATTTATCTAACTGATATAATTGTTTCGATAAGGGTGCATGTGTATTCATAGTCGTAGCCAATGCAAGCCAACATATACTCTTATAATTGAAAATTAGTCCAAACTATCAAAAATAGGTAGTGTAAAAGATCATAGCAAATAATAATTTGATAAAAAGCAAGACGTTTTAAAATATCTTGCGCCAAGATATATATCATCTCCCCTTAACATAATAGCCTACATTATCAAACTATTATAATTATTTTATACAAGTAAATCCTATAACTTTTCAAAAATATTAGGAAATAATAATATCAACCACCGTATGAAGTCCACAGTAACATATAATATTAACATATATTAATTACTAGATAGATACTCTCTTCATCCCAAATTAATTGTCACTTGACTAAATTTTGATCGTTAATTACTCACAAATTATAATGTGTTATAATATGAAATTACTGCCATTAGAAATATACTTTACTAAAAATTACAATGGATATAATTTCATATTATAACTCATTATAATTTGTGAGTAATTAATGATCAAAATTTAGTCAAAATGTCAATTAATTTGGGACGGAGGGAGTATATATGATTTTCACTTTGCGTAAGTTGCTGTCACCCTACCCAAAAAAAAAAAAAAGAAAAAAAGATAGATATAGTACAATAACTTTTGAGATAATCACTTTATGACCCTTGGGCCCTTTGCCCTATAAATATGGGCATTAGTGAGGATAAGTTAATTCAAAGCATATGCTAGAGGTAGCCAACTAGGAATAACATCACAAATATACCCATGCATATGAATATTATGTCTAAGTTTCTAGAGTGTGTGGTCTTGTCTATTGCCTTGTTTATGAGTAGACAAGTAGTTTTAGGGGAAGATCATGATAAAGTGTGTAGTGATCATCTAAAGGCTAACTATGATTACAAAGATGCATTAGGGAAAGCCATCTTGTTCTTTGAAGGCCAAAGGTCAGGAAAGTTGCCTACAAACCAAAGGGTCAAATGGAGAGGAGACTCTGCTCTATCAGATGGAAAGTCTTCTAATGTTGGTTATATCCATCCATCTTGTCATATTTATATTCTTCTGCTCTTCATTCTTTGTTTTATTGTGTTTTTTTATTTAACTTTGTTTTTGTGATTTTTTATCGAGTAGAATTTAAGGGTACCCTTGGTTGGTGGAAAAACCTCGGGGAAATGGTCAGTTTTCCGTGTTGGCTTAACTTTCCATGTTCGGCTGTATGTTGATCTTAAAAATTTTTTTATGGTAGACCCATCATTTCCTACATTTTCTTAGGGAAAATTTCTGTTACGGGAGGCTAACAAAAAATTTTCCCGAAAAATCTTTTCTCATGGAAAATTTTCTCGAGAAAAATTTCCACGGGGTTCCTACTGAACGCTCTCTAAACAAAATATTACCTGAAAATTAGATGCAGTACTTATATCTACCTCAATCTAATCCTCGGTCTATAAATTTATTAATTAGTACCTCTAAAATAAAAGTCTAATAAATCGACTGTAGTTCATTAAAAGAACATATTCCTAATGATAAATGCATGTTGTGTTATGTGTTTAGTGTAAGTTCTGCACACCAAAACATGTATGAATTATGATAGACACGTAAAAATAAGACTTCTCGAATCCGGTATAGATTGTACGTGTGATTTTATAATTACCTCGAGTATATGCACAAAACAATATTATGAAATCCATTTGATAATTGATAGAATAAATGTGCGTCAAGAGGCTCATTTTATATCCTATATATACAGCCTGCACTCAATAAAAGCATACTCACAAGACTGTACCTATAGTAAGTAACTAGTAAGATTACAATGTGTATCATGCATGCTTTATCGATCATCGATGCCTTAGAAATTAAACATAATAGTATATATATATATATATGCTTTATCTGCTGCTTTTTCATAGAGAGTACTAGGTTACGAACAATTTTTAAATTTTAGGAAATCGGTCTTTTTAAATTGTAAAATTTAGACGTAAAATTGCTATATCCGACCCATTCACATCTAATTACGTGAACGATATTTCGAGTTATTGATTTTGGTTTTGATTTTATCATAAGGAAGTCTTGGAACTATATAGATACCGTACATATGATTAAACCTGCTAAAATTCACCCAGGACCCAAACCGAAGAAACAAACCCGGATGGATGATCTAATCTTTGACCTGAACCCAAAACCAATTCAAACCCCAACCTGAAAAGCGACTCGATGAAGATCCCCACCCAAATGATTCGAAATCGAACCAGAACCCAATCTAAAAGGACTTCCCTCGAACCAACTCGAATAAGTCAACCCAAACCAAAATTGATTAAATTAATGTCAACTCGAACGACTTTACATGGTGAATACCAGATGTCGTGGGAGGTTGATGCTTTGCTCCAAGACATTCGATTGATGCTCCCCCTTCGTAATTGTCTTTCAATCTCTCATGTGTACAGGGAGGGTAATAGAGCTACTGATTGGTTGGCTAAGTTAGGTGTTTCTCTCTAGTCAGCAATTTGTTGGAATACCAGTCCATCCAGTTCTTTGTCCTCTATTTTGTGGGAGGATAAACTGGATAGATCCCTTGAGATCGAGAAGAGTTATTTAGAGTTGTTTTACTTACCTTGTTTTACCAGACCCCGAACCGATTCATCCGTTTGTCAGTTCAAACCGTGTATAATGACTGATATTTGTCATATATATTATGAGTGACAGGTGAACTTGGTTGGAGGGTACTACGATGCAGGAGACAATGTGAAGTTTGGGTGGCCAATGGCATTTACAACAACCTTGTTGAGCTGGGCAGGGGTTGAGTACTCTAAAGAGATATCCTCAGCCAACGAAATTGGTCACCTTCAACAAGCTATTCGTTGGGGCACTGATTTCATCCTCAACTCTCACACTTCTCCTACCACTCTCTATACACAGGTTTTCTTTATTTGTTTCTACCTCTATTAATATCTTTGTCTCCATATTTCAGGGATTTCTGCATTTACCCCACTGTCATTTTCCACATTAAACTTTAATTTTTAACTTTTTATTTTTCAAATTAAATTTTATCACTTTTGAGTTTAGAAGAGTCAAGAATGTGCTTATTCCGTTCCATATTAATTGTTGCAGTTTTTAATGTCATTCTCTATGTCATAATTCTTTGTATAATATTTTACCGAAAATTGCAATATTATACTTTATAGGATATTATTTTTCTTTACGAATCTAATGATAGTAATTTTATACAGTAAGTCATTGTATATAATGAGAAATTTATGGTCAAAATTTTCAATATTTAACTGCACAATTTTTAAAAACGATAAAATATGAAATAAAGACAGTATTATTTTTCTAGTTTTTCCTGTAAAGTGCTGATACGACAGTATATATTTTTGGTGGATTTTGGCAAAAAACTGCTTATCTTTTTTCTTTTTTTTTTGTTTAAAATTCATTTCTCTATAATAAAGGACATTATCAACAAAATGAAATGAAATAGATATTTTATTTTGATAGAAATGACATTTCTTTAATTTCAGCTTTTTAGTTTTCAGTTTTCACCTATATAGCCTTGCATATGTTTTTTTTTTTTTTGTGAAAAGGAAATCCCATGAGTCTAACAGCCAAATCGAAGGTGTAATTTAAGAATAAAACGGTCAAACCAAGCTTTTTATCTACCCCACATAAAAAAAAATTTAAAAAAAACAAAAAATAATATGTTTCTCCTACCAATGACAAAAATTAGGGTTCGAATCATTTCACATCTGAATAAATTGGACATTGGATAGAAAGTTGAATATTTTTCAGATCGGACAAACTGAACAAGTTTAAATTCAGGCCAATATCAAACTGAACAAGTTGGATAGAAAATTTTTTTAAAAATAAAATAAAATGATGACATGTCATCCACTTGGCAGTCAAACTAACAAAATAAGTCAAACTAAAATTTTTTCTTGCGTCACACGTCAGATCGCCAGTTAATCTTAACTCGATGGCGTTATTAGCAATGCGGAGGTCAAAGTTCATATTATTCAGAACCAAATCGAAAGTTCGTATTATTAAGTCTTATATGACCAAAAATTCGTATTATTAGAATCCAATTTCCTTATTTCTAATGTAAAACATTATATTCAGATTTTCAGTCGAAAATTCCTTTGACATCCCTACCTAATTTCTCCCAATGCATGCAAGGACTTAGACTTTAGAACAAAGGGAGTATTAAATACAGAAAAAGACTAAAATACCCTCGACTTTGTTTGGGGTTATTTTTGTTTCTTCCACAGGTAGGAGATGCAAACCAGGACCACAATTGTTGGGAACGTCCAGAAGACATGGACACACCAAGAACTGTTTATATGATCTCTTCTTCTTCCCCCGGGACTGAACCCGCCGCTGATTCTTCCGCCGCCTTGGCCTCTGCGTCCATCATCTTCAAAAATGTCGACGCCAACTATTCATCAACCCTCCTTAACAAAGCAATATCAGTAAGAGTCAAGAAATCAATCAAAAATAAAACTGGTTTTTTATGTTATGTTTAAAAACTCAAGGATTAATTCATGTGGAGATTTTGCTCCTTTTAGCTCTTTGATTTTGCAGATAAATATAGAGGAAGTTACTCTGCATCCTGCCCCTTTTACTGCTCCTTCAGTGGTTACCAGGTAGAATAATAAACTAAGAAACTCAATATTATATGTACAAAAATGACATGATTATTGGGGTAAGACATATTAGTTTAGTGTCTATATATATATATATATATATACTCCCTCCGTCTCTAAATATGCGTCAATTTGACTAAATTTTATCCATTGCTTACTCACAAATTATAATGAGTTACAATAAAAAATTAACATCATTGTAATTTTTAGTACAAATCTTTTGAACGGCGGTAATTTCATAATAATTTTTAAGTTATCAACAGTCAAAGTTAATTAAATTGACACTTATTTAGAGACGGAGGTAGTACATATTAAATTGGAAAAGAATGATATAACTGAATTATATATCTATATTAATACCACATATAAATTATACAAAATTATATGTACGTGGTACTATAACGTGTAAAATTTGGGAAAGTTGAATAATACGGGTAATGTCTGACATGAGTATTTGTAATATATTTTGTAAAATTTTCAAAATTTGACACGTTTTGCAAATACTTTGTCAATCAGTATTTACTAAAATTTCTTTAACCTAAATATATCTTAAGAAACCACAACCTAAATGGAATTTGATGAAAATCTTGCTTCAATTGAAAACAGGTTGAAATAATCTAGGGATTTACATACACTTGATCACAAGCTTATCCATTATACCAAACTACAAACCCTAGATATAGCCAGGCAACAATTAATCTTACCTTCCAAAAATGTAACCCTAAAAAACTTTTGGAAATACAATAAAGTTTCAAAAAGAACTTACTGTTAGAGTATAAAACCATCATTGTGCCTACAACCATCAGCTTAAGCTTTTGGTTGAGTTGGTTCCACACTTACAACATTTGAAATATATATTAATATATATCATGAGCTTAACAATTTTTTTTACTCTTTTCGATTTTTTTTTCAATATTCTTTTTGTGTGTTTTTGGGATGAAGGATGAGCTGCTTTGGGCCGCGACATGGTTGTATAAAGCCACAGGGCAAACCAAGTATCTGAGCTATGTTTCTCAGAACCAAGGATGGAGTCAGGCTGTTTCAGAGTTCAGTTGGGATAACAAGTTTGCTGGTGTCCAAGTTCTCTTAGCTAAGGTACACTCACCCTTTCATTATATATATGCTACAATATATATCCACCTCTTTTAAAAAAACTTTTTTGCCCTAGTTTTCATGCATGTATATATGAACAAAGGAGAAATTTATAGGGGGGGAAAATGCAATTTTGCAGGAATTTTTAGCAGGGAAGAATAACCTACAGGACTACAAAAGCAAAGCAGATGCTTTTGTATGTTCTTTAGTGCCTGGAAGTAGTTCTGTGCAATTCCATACAACTCCTGGTATGTATATTTTTTATGATCATGACTATACTTATTAAATTCTGGGTCTGGATCTATGATCCTATGATTTTATGATCCCAAAATCCTCGACGCGATTCTACGATCTACATTTTATCTACGATCCTACATGAGTTTATTCCGATTCTAACTACCCTGATCATGACTAACTTACCTAAGCGATAACAGTCACTACTAAAAGTATGTGTATTACCAACCACTTTTTTCCAACCAATTTAAAATGGTTGGAAAAACCAACTATTTTAGCAACCATTTGATATTCCAACTATTTTTCAAAAAATTTTGTGGGAAAAATGATTGGAAATTCCAACCAATTTTGCTAAAATTGGTAGGAAATTTTTCCTACCATCCTTTTTCCTACTATTTGAAAATGCTTGGAAAAATAGTCGGTAATCCAACCATTTTTCCAACCAATTCCAAATAGTAGGAAAAATGATAGTAGGAAAATTTTCCAACCATTTTAGCCAAATTGGTTGGAATTTCCAACCATTTTTCCTACTAAATTTTTTGAAAAATAGTTGGAATATCAAATGGTTGCTAAAATGGTTGGTTGGAAAAAAATGGTTGGTAATACACATATTTTTAGTAGTGAGTAACAACTTTCAGTATGGATCCTGTATATGCGAAATATGAGGAGATTTAATATAAACAACTTACTTCAGCAAAAATTTCTTGTTGAGAACTTGTTGGAATATTTGAACCCTTTTTTTTTTTGGGTATGTATATATCATGCAGGAGGACTTCTGTTTACCAGGGATAGTTCAAATCTGCAATATGTAGCCAGTGCAACAATGGCACTCTCTATCTATGCAAAAGCTCTCTCTGCAGCTCATGTCAATGGCATTCAGTGTGGTTCTGTGAATATATTGCCTTCTAAAATCAAATCCTTCACAAAATCACAGGTTAATAACTTCAATTCATTTGTTCTATTATTTCTACAGTACTAATCAACAACTATCAACAATAAGTTTTCCTAAGTGTAAGGGTTTGATTTACAGTATATATGATGCTTGCTCTCTTCAGCTCATTTTTAACTGAATTTATAATATTTTGCTGAACAACCTAAGCTCTTTTTCAGAACTTATTGTGACAGTATTTTATGCACAAGTTATTGTAAACTTGTTCTATTTTTATTTTTTAAAATTAAATTAAACTTATAACTTATTCTTGAAGGAAAAAATAATAATAAACTGAAAAAGTTTTCTCATTCGAACTTATATATGGAGCGTTTTTTTTTGGAAAAATTGGCCCACTTTTCCAAATTAACCGAATTTCTCTGTGTTTGGTTGGTTTTAGTGGATGAGAGAATATTTATGTGGGGTTCATTGTTTCGCTGTTCAACTCATGAAAATTTTGTGAAGGGTGGGGAAAACTTTTGACGATGTAGAATGAGAATTCATATTGGCTGAAATTCTAAAATATCAATAGAAAACTCAAAGATAGCTTGAACATTTCAAACAATTTTTTTTAGAATAAGCCAAATAACATACAATACACTTTATCGGGAAATAAAAATAGAATTTCCCAATTAAGTGAAATCTTCTTCCTAAGATTCTACTACTATTATATATGTGAGCTCATGTTTTCTTGGTACATAGGTGGATTACATACTTGGAGACAACCCCACGAAGATGTCTTACATGGTAGGCTTTGGCACCAAATACCCCCAACAACTTCACCATCGAGGGTCCTCGATCCCATCCATTACTCGCTACCCGGCTAAGGTGGGCTGCAACCAGGGTTACTCGAGCTGGTACGATAGCACCAAACCAAACCCTAATGTCCACGTTGGAGCCGTGGTTGGAGGTCCGGACTCGAATGACCAGTTCAAGGATTTGAGATCGGACTACTCACATTCGGAGCCCACGACGTATATGAATGCTGCTTTTGTGGGTTCATTGGCTGGTTCGATTTCTAGCATTACAGAGTGTTTCAACTACTTGGAGCTTTCGAAGAACCCTAATGAGACCATGGATTTGGCTATGATTGTCTAAGATGTATGTACACTATGTTGTGAAAGCTAGTTTGTTTTGTTTAAGGGTAAGTGCAAACTTTATATAGAAAGACCTTCTCTCAAGGTATCTTCCAAACGAATCTGCTATAATACGGTATTTTTATTTTGTGTGGACCAACCATATATGTAGTCATGAATAAAGATTAATATAGCTAGAGAATACATGTTGTCAGAAACGAACAGGCCTTGTAAGTTGTGTCTCTTATTTCAGTAACATACTATATACAGTGTTTATTTGGTGTGGATCAACCATTTTTCTCACATTTCTTCTAAACTTTGGATGAATTTGTTTGGCTATAAAATCAACTTAGGCATTCAATCATTAGCTTAAATTTTTAATTGGTTGAGTTGGTTCTTGCATCTTGAATAAATATATGCTTAAAACACGACCTAGGCATTCAGTCATTAGCGAGGTGCTCCATGCTCGATCAAAACTTGACCGTCAACTTAATCAAGCGGCTCGAGGTTGAAGGTGCATGCATGAATGGTTTTATAGTACTCTTTAAGAAGATCAATTTATGTTTGATACATGAAATTTTAAATAAAAATATATGTGGATAGAGATTTGTAAATTTGAAACTATATATACAAAAAAATATTAGGATTCAAAACATATATATGCATCCTAGCCTACATTACATGATATCAAGGAGCATCTTCCAACCTGAAGGTGGTAGGATCAAATCCCGCTACTTACAAAAATCGACCTGTGAACCCTTGACCTATTAAGCGTCACTAGGGATGGATCTAGCAAGGTGGGTCCAATTCGCCCCTTTAAAAAAAAGTACTTTGAACCTAACAAAAGAGCACATTTCCTCATGGACATCCAAATATATGCATTCAAATTACACCTACTAATATATACTATGCTCAATTAGGGGGCAAAAGCCAAAAAAAAAAAGACTAATTAAGGAAATAATAGATCCATTTCCAACCCTTCCAAGTACTCTAACCCAGCAAAAAACTCATCATCCAACACCATATCCAAAACATCAACACTATCTTCTCCACCACATCTTCCTACTACTGCTCCATCTTCTTCTTGCCCAATTCCAAATTCATGATCATCCTTGATGCATTTCAAATCCGACCCACGATCATGATGATCATCATGATTATATCCAAATGATGGAGTTTCGAGATCTGAGCTGCTAGCAGTCCACGTGTAATTTGAGGATGATTCGACGGTCGAGGCGACTTTGTTGGATGATGTTGTAGTAGTGTCAAATCTTTCCTTAGTACGGCCAGCTTGGGAGTGTCGTCGAGTTGGATAAGGGTGGTTGTGTTCGTTAATGTAGGTGATCAAGAATGTGCCTGGATCACTCTTGCTGTGCTCCACTTGTTTTCTTGCTAAGCAGTCTCCTGAGCTGCTGCACTTGTAATAGCTCCTGTTTCATATCAAACATATATAGGTAACTGATTACTTAACTGAAGAACCTAACTAGAAGACATCAAACTAGTAAAGTTTTTTAGAACCATCTTAGGGTGTGTTTGGTTGGTCAAAAACCCCGGGGAAATGGTCAATTTTCCCGGGTTGACTTAATTTCCACATGTTTGGAAATAGGTTGACTATGGGAAAAAGTTTACGGCAGGTCCACCATTTCATACAATTTCCTAGGGGTGCGTTTGGTTGGTCAAAAACCCCGGGGAAATGGTCAATTTTCCCGGGTTGACTTAATTTCCCCATGTTTGGAAATAGGTTGACTATGGGAAAAATTTTACGGCTGGCCCACCATTTCATACAATTTCCTAGGGAAAATTTCCCTTAGGGGGGCCTAAGGGAAATTTTTCCCGGGGAAATCTTTCCCATGGAAGACTTCCTATGGAAAATTTTCCCCGGGAAAAATTTCCCTAGGGTTTCTACCGAACGCTCTCTAGGGAAAATCTTTCCCATGGAAAGTCTTCCATGGGAATTAAAAGATTTGCCCGGGAAAAATTTCTCTAGGGTTTCTACCAAATGCTCTCTTAGTAGAATACTAAGGTGTACTTTTTGTAATCAAATTGTTTTGTGGTAAATATTCTTTGTATATAATACTTCCATTATATATATATGATATATGTCGAACATCACATTGTGTGGGTCATTTAGTCATATTCCTATACACATCTTAACGAAAAGATTAAGCTCATGTGCTCGAAGGTCTAGGAATTAGTTTAATTTTAACTTCCTATGTATACTCTAACACGGTAACACCCCCTTGTCTTCCAACCTTCTCGCTAAGGACAAAACTTTGGTAGAAGTGAAAATTTTTCTATATGTAGAACACGCACCCTCAAATAAGGGTCAATATATAAGCTTTTATACTTAACCATTTTTTTAAAAAAAAACCCTAAAGTTCACTCTCTATTTCAAGAGTTATGTTTGTTAACCAAAAGTTTAAGTTTAAATTTATGGTTGAAGGCCTTGAAACTTGGTTTTAAAACATTCCTATATACCATACCTAATATCACCATCTATGAGCTTGTTTTTGTAGTATATAAAATCATCATTGAGTCTTCAACTATCTGCTTAAATTTTTAGCAGTTTTCTAGGCATGCGTTTGTGGTTTTTGAGGAGGGGGGGTGTTTAGAGATGAATATGTACCTTGGATAGGGAGAACCCTTGATAGATTTCTGGCCATATTTCCTCCAGTTCCAATGATCTGACAAGGCACGATCTCCTGCAAATTGCTGAACAAAGCTTGTCTTCTGTTTGCACTTCCTAATTCAACCATACCCACAACATCAAAAACACACTTAATTAGCCCCCATATATAATACTTCCTCATACAACAAGAACAATTTAATGACAACCAACAATATATATATATATATATGCATGGAGCAACCTTCTTCTTTCTTTAGCACCTCCCTCAGAATTCTGTTTCTGCAACCGACCACGACCTTTCCCACAATCATCATCAACGCCGCCATTGTTACCCATCTTCAGAGCTTCGAAAGCTTCATTTTCATGGCGGATTAATAGAGGCTGATCAAAACAAGCATAATCTGAAGATGGTTTAGTACTGATCATAATACTGTCAGGACAACTACTGCACTGTCTGACAATGGCCTGCAAATCCCACTGATCACTACTTCCTGATTCAAAACTGATGAATGAATCCATTTATGAAACTTCAGAAAAAATTCAGAGAAAAATCAAAGAGCAATAATTAATTCAAAAAGGTGGAATTTGAACGAATGAATGAAGTGGGTTTTAATGCGGATGAGGGAAGTCCACGGGTATATATAATATGAGCCGTGTGGATGTGGAATATGGAAAGATATTTTAATTTTTTATGAGAATTAATTGGTTAATTTGACTTGGTAAAATGTCAAAGGGTTTGAATAATGTATTTTCTCGTTTTTGAATTGTTTGGTAGGGTGACAGTGCTTTTAGTACTGTTTAGTTTGTGCATGGCTAAATTCCTGTGGGTGTGCTTAGCTGCCACATGTCGGCAGTATATGTACGCACAATTTCGTATTAGGGGATTTTTAGTGGAATTATTGGGTTGACAATTATTAACGTACCATGACATAATCAGTCCAATTTTCATTCTAAGTTTTTTGGTGGTACTTGTAAAATTATAAGATAGTCACATATTTATTTCATAAAGAATAAAAAGGACAATCACACATATATTTTAAACATTTCCTAATTCTTTTCTTTTATTTTTTTCCTTCTATTTATTTTTTTTGTGCTACTTTTAAAATTATAAGATAGTCACATACTCCCTCCATCCTAAATAATTTGTCACGTTTGACTTTACACGATCTTCAATATAATATTTTGACATGAATTTTTCACATTTTATCTTATCAACACTCATAATGTTATATGTAGATACTAGTATTTTCTATAGTTAATCCAATATAGTAGTGTCATACTATACTCTATTATCATATGGTTTGATAAATTAATGGTCAAAAATTACAAAGATTGACCTTATTAGTCAAACTAGAACAATTCTTTTATGGGACGAAGGCCGTATTTCATAAACAAGAAAAAGAACAATCAAACATATATTAGAACATTTCCAAATTCTTTTCTTTTTTTAATTTTTCAAAATAATATTTATTGTAAAGTGTTATGTTTTAATTCATATATACATGTAGCTAGAACTTTTTATTAAAAAGTCTTGTTTTGCACATTTTCTTCAAGGATGTAGGATTAAATTAGATAAGGTAAGGTAAGGTAAGAAAAGAAAAATTAGGTGAGCAAAATAGTGTATGTATATATGTAAATGTCACATCATCTGTTTCTTTTTTATTTTTAAATGAATTTTGTGAGTTGAATAAAAAAATTTAAATATAAATTATCTAAAAGTAGGTCATATTCTCTTGGACAGTAAGGAAAAATAACATTAAGTTAAATTAGATTAGGTAAGGATAATCTTATCAAACTAAAAAATAAGGCTTAAAATAAAAACTATATATTTAGGGAAAAATAGTCTCATGATAACTGCTCTATCCATTTCTTAACATTTGTTAATTTTTATGTTTTATGATCACTAGTAATTTATATAAGATTATCATACGATATTTATATGTCTTTTACAAGAATTATAATATTATATATTTATAAAGTATCTTTTCATTATAAAGCTAGTGATATGGTAGATTGTTACAAGATTGTTTGATATTTTTGGCTAAAACATGGTGAAATTGGATGTGATTCCAATAACTGAGTCATGCTTTTGAATTTAAAATAGACATAACATCAACATGCACTAATTTAGAGTTTTGACATAGGTCCACTCAAGTCAGGCAACTCATTTATTATATAATTAACAGACTTATTCAGCTTTTAAAATAGCTTAAACATCTTGAAATTACAAATTAATTTGTTGCCACACTAAACAAAAGAGGAAGACGGTTGTTTTGTTGCATTATTTTTATGTGTTATAAACTTTAAAGATTTTGATGGTTTTCAATAATCGGAAAAAATACATATGAACTTCAAATGATTCCAATTCAATTTCTGTTAAGTTAATAAATATTATATCGAACATTGTATCGTTTTTCAGCTGCAATGAGACACTTTAAATTTGGATATCATTTTAATTTTCTTAAAAAAACTCAAAATCCTAAAATTCATGAATTTTAACGATATTTCGATTCATCTAGCAGTATCCAAACAAAAACATCGATACGGACAATATTTGAGTGTATAAAGCACCATTGACCGGGGCAAGTCTAATGGATAAGTGTTTTCCCAACTCTAAACACTACTCTAGAGCATTTTATTTTATTTTTTCATATAGCAAAGTTTGTAGGGTTTAGACTTTAGGGTGATCACCTTTGTTATTCTTAGAGACCAATGATAGATGCAAGTTGCACATATAGAATGAGTAGAATAGAGTGGTACAAACTTTGATCCGCAAGCGTGTTGAAAAAAAAAATGATGCCAAATTGCCAATTGGTAGTAGCCCATGACGTGAAAGACGTAGACAAACCGCAAAAGGGTAAGCCGAAAGATTGGGGGCAAACAACAAAATAAAAGTCAAGGACCACCAAGATGATATTGTGGTCTTAATTAATTATTTGGGAATTTCGTTGTTTGTATAATCTACTTAAAGTCTGTAAAGTTGGATAGTGAGTGGGGGAGGATAAAAATTTATTGAAAATTGAACCATAACTTGCGAAAAATAACATTTAGCATACCTACCATTTACCACTAAATACAAATCCTTATTAGTAAACTTAAGTTTGATTAGTTTGATTATGAATCAATCCATTTATTAGTAAATTTAAATTTGACTAGGTTGATCATGAATTCGGGGGGGGGGGGGGGAGCAGTGGGTCGGGCAGGATTAGGATACAGCGCGTGAGCGAGAACAAAACATGTTAGAATGACTCGTGGTCATGGGCGGATCTGCATGTATGTTTGGGGTGGTTGTGGTCACCCTTAATTAACCCAAAAATAAATATTAAATTTAGTATAATTTGAGTTAAAAAATTACAGATAATATATTTCCAAATAAGCAAAATAATGTATTGGACACCCTTGATACAAAGACCTAGATCCGCCACTGCTCGTGGTGATTTGTGGGACCAGTTGTCGACCCCTAAAGCAGTTCTTATTAATGTTCACAGTTTGAAAGGGATTGCAACGTTCAGACCTGCTTTAGACTAATTTTAAAATAGAGTATATTTATATAAAAAAAACTGGGACGATAATTTTTATTTTATGCGAAGTAACAAAGGTGTATTTAAATAAATTTAACATTTAAATTAATATATACATGTAATTATTTGGTTTGTTAATGGGCTAACTAAACGTGACCCGTTTAATTAGCAACCAATTAAGATACTTAAATGGGTCATCCGGTGATAAACCCAACCTATTAATTTTGTTCGGCCTGCCTCAATTTCTGTGAGGACTCAACCCATTAACCACCTCTAACACCATGATCATATAGTAATCAATTATATGAAATTACATCAGTTAGATTCATAATAAAAAAATTATTTCATAAAAATACAATACTTTATCTTTTTACAAAACTTAGAAATTTGGTTAATCGACCTCACTCTTTCTAACTTTCGTAATTATTTTTTTATGGGAGGATTTATCATATTTTGATTTCTCCTATAGTCTTGCCAAATGATCGATGGCTCTATTTGTTCAATAACATGTTGAAATATCTGTTCTTTGGCCTTACATGTAAAATTTATTGGTATTACCCATTGAACATGTCATTAAAAAATGTTGGAAGTGTTTTTTTTTTGGGGTAAATTTGGTCTACTAGTTGGGTCCGCTTATTGCAAGATAATCACCAGTAAGAGGTCGATGAGGGGAGATAATTTTTACTTCCATTAGGACTTGAACCTTGGTAAGAAAGTTGAATGATAAGGATAGTTACGATTTGACTACCACCTCTTTAAATGTTGAATGTCAAGGTTGAATGGATGATGAACCAAATACTATCAGTGATCTGGTTGTAGGTGACATTGCTGAATTATCGATTGAATGTTAATGCATATTTGATCTAAACACACCAATTAATTTGTCATTTTGAAACATAACTTCTTAAAAATTGGAAAGTTTTGTTAAATTGCAACCCTAGGTGGACTTAGAAAACGCTCTCATTAATTACCACCAAGGTTTAGCTAGGCGCCCTATCATATTCATAGTATCATGTCCAAAGTACTTTTCTCCATAACCTAAGGCCCTTGATGGAAAGCTAAAGGGAGGTAGATAACATTGAACTATGCAAGAAAAGACACCAAACACAAGCACTAGGGTTGGATAAAGAATCATGAAAATATTTCCAAAAATTCATATCAAAAAGTAGTTGATGTATAGGGAGCTATAATATGGAAGTAGGCCATGGACAATATTGATATAGATGATGGGCAAATTGTATTTTTGAATTTTAGTTACCACTACTAGTTAGGATTTTGTAGAAAGACATGTTATTTTTTTCCAAATAAATTCTTCGTTCTTCTTTTTCTTTTTTTAGTTTTAAATTAATATATATATATATCAATGTATCATGATATGTATGTGACATCAAATATATATAGCAATTTGAAGTCAAGGGAGAGACAAGATAATCCTTATCAAAACCTAGACATGGATGCATGGGGATGGTGGCTTCTTTCTCCACACAAACACTCACATTTCAAAACCAAATCAATACTTCAGAATCTTGTCATAGGGTGAATTAGGAGGGGTTGGATGTAGCAGATTTAGTTTTAAATTTTACAATTTAGGGTAGGCCGGGATGATCGATGATGGGGCAAATCGGATATGGGGGTATCCTTTTTGTCCCCGGTCACACCACACCCACCCTCGTGCCCCATCCCTGTCTTATTAACCGCTGTGGGGGAACTTTCCCTCATCCCCATCCTCATCGGATACCTAAATCCAGTGGGGCTCTAGCGGGGATGAGATAGGACCCATGCTAAGGTAGTTAGGGAGAGAGAGTAAAGAATCACGACTAGGATAAATAATTTATTTATATATGTTTGATGTTTTGACTAACTAAAATTATAAATATGCCCTAAATTATGCATATAAATTTAATGTATGAAGGCAGGGACGGAGCCTCCCTTGGGCAAAAGGGGGCAATCCCCCCCCCCCCAAACCTAGAGAAAATTTCATATTAGACAAATATTGTGGTTTGTTATTGCATGATTTCTTATTGGTAGAATTGGTAATAATGTATGCTATTAACCTTGAGATTTCAAGTTCAAATCTTGATGTTGCAATATATATCTTTTTACTTTTTGGAAACAAAACCAAGGGCTATTATATTTGTTGGATTCTCTTTTATTGTTGTTTTCATAATTTGTTACATTGTTGTTTCACATTATCATTCATTATTATTTTATTTTTAACCATTTTCTATGATAACTATATGCACTATATAATTTCTTCATATATGTTTATAGTTCAAGCACAAATTTTATAGAATGATGATGTATTAAATTATTTATTGTAATCTAACTCATGAAGTTAGACCATGTTGTGTATTGTAACTTTTCTTAGTTGTAAATTAAAAGTTCGTAACTACACTTATCTTGCATCACATAAAACATTGTTATGTATCATTTTTTAATAATAATTGAATTTTGGTTAATTATATGAACTTTTATTGTATTTTTGAAAATTATTTTGCAATTTCCAAATTTTTCTAATTATTATAATTTATTATAAAATATTTCATTTAATATTATGCCCCCTTGACACTAACTCCTAGCTTCGTCCCTGTATGAAGGGTGTTTATATATTTGTATATAATACAAATCGGGATGGGGATGGGGATGCGAGGATCTGTGCCGCATATTTTTCCTTGGCGGAGAAATGGGGGCAGGGAAAATGTTGTCCCCATCCCCGCCTCATCTCCATGCGGGGATTCAAACCTTGCCACATCCTCATCCTCACCCCAATTGGGAGCAAGAATTTTCCCCAGATCGAGCGGGGCAAGTCTCGATGGGTACGAGGATTTCCAACCCACTGTCATCCCTAATTTAGAGAAACTGTTTCTAAGAGCACCCACAACAGTGAGTTTGAGTTTGGCTAATTGGATGATGTAGAATCTGTGGACCCCTACCAAGAAAGTCAAAATTTATCCCTTTATTTAATTAGTTTTTTAATGGTGAGCATGAATTTGACTCATATTAATTTAAAAAAGTAAGTGGGTCCTACTAAATAATATAATTAATTTGGTTATATTGATTAAAAATGATGTGGATGATAAGAGAGAAAATGATTAAAATATTAGTGTGTTAAACTCTCTTTCAAACTTGTCTCGCGAAACTAACGGCGAGATTCTCGCGAGACGAGTCTCATTCTCACCACTAAAATGTTCTACACGACTTCATTTTATTCTCATCTCATACCATATCAGAAGTGAGTCGAATTCAAACTCACCATTGCGGATAGCCTAATGGACCCAATATTTAAAACATGTTCATTAACTGCTACTCTATGAAAAAGAAGTAGATAAGGGTTAATGAGACATTTTGTTTTGGGGGGAAAACATCCAATTGGCCTATCTTAGTGATTTTAATATTGCTTCATATATGAGTTTTAGGTCTTTATAGTTGCAACTTCAATTTGTGTAACTTTTTTATATATATATATATTGGTAAGTTGGGTCACCTACTAAGTCTCCTATCTCAGGGCAAACCCAATAGGCCACTTCAATTTGTGTAAAATTGGTTATGCCTTAAGATATTGAAATTTAATACGTAGCCGTAAAACCTCGAGTTTTAGGAGGAATAAAACCGTTAGTTTCCTTACCGGACCGTTAGGGTTAAGTTCAAGTTTCGAGGACGAAACTTCTTTTAAGAAGGTAATGATGTAAAACCCCGAAAAATCCAAAGATGTTGACCGTGACGTCGTTAATAAATTAGGTTTGACTTCGTGAATTATTAGTATTCGTTTGTGTTTATTTATGCTAACGCTTGAGCTCGTAGGACCGTTGAGGGGCTAACAAGGGTAGAATAGTAATTTCCGCTGGTTAATATTATTATGTGATTAATTACGTGAATATTATTTGCTATGTGATTATATGATTATTAGTATTAATATTATTATTACTATTAATATTATTACTAGTTGTTTTTAGAAAAGAAAAATCAGATTTTCTTATTGGGTTGGATTAGGAGTGGGATTAATATAGTTGGGCCTTTATTAGACTAATTGGGCCTAGATATGTGTTTGATATAAAAACCTCCCTCCTCTCAAAAACCCTAATAACAACCTCAAACCCTAGCCTCTCTCCCCTCTCTCTCTCCCTCCTTGTTCTCCTCTCTGCCACCACCGCCCCGCCAGCCCACCGTCAGACACCACCACCGGTTCGCGACACCACCGCCGCAACCGCCGCTACAACCTCTCTCTATTTTTCCCTCTCTTTCGTTCCTTCTCTCTCCTCTTCTACTAGACGCCGCCACGGCAACCGCCGCCTGAGGGTTCGTCGACGTCGCAGCCAACTTCTGACCACCAGACGACCGTCGCACCGTCTTCGTTGTCGCCGGAAACCGTGCTCGTCGCCAGGCTTGAAAGCCCTGCTGTTGTTGCGGTCATCCCGACCACCTGCGACCACCACCGCGCCCTCCACCGACGCTGCGACTACCGACGACTCCCCACCATCCGACGACCACCCTCGACGCCGCCGCCGCCTCGACCGACCGCCCACAATCGCCGGACAACCGCCCAGAACCACCCTACGTAAACCCTAAATCTTTTTGAAACCTTTCTTTCTTTTGTTTCTTTATTTTTTTCTAATTGTTTTGATTATTATTATTATTAGTATTATTATTATTATTAATTCTTGTTTTAAATCTTGTAATTTGGGTAGTTAGGGTGTAAATTTTTATTAAGTTGTTATTTGTAATTAATTTGTTCTTGTATTGTATTATTTACTTGTAATTTTTGTCTAAATTATTATGTGTAATTTTATGTTCTAATTGGTGTATTAGGATTTGTAATAATTGTAGTGAAATTATTAATGTTTAATTGTTTAATGTACCTTAATTTCTTGTGAAGCATGTTTAGGATTTTAGATGACATTATTATTGTATGTACGAATTAAAAGTTTAATTACCTAGATTAGTTCTTGAATCGTTAGTTAAGTATTCACATGTTCTTTAAGTCCTTTCTTGATTCTTGATTAAGAAAGTCGTACCTTATAATTATTCATGTTGTAATTAAAGGGTCTTGAAGTAGTATGTTTTAGATTTCATGTGTAGGATAATGTTATCAATGTTTCATGTGTTATATTTTGGCATTAGTGATAGGGAATTTGATGTTTGGACTTTAGATGGTTTAAACTAATTACCTTGGACCTTAGTTACTGTTTTAAGCCCAAACTAGGACCTCGGGATCGAATGGTGAAAGTTAGAACCGAAATAACAAATTAAATTAATAACCGTTATCGGGACAGTTTTGTTAGTGCCTAAAGATCGGGTCACCACGATTAGTATAGTTGTCCTTTAATCGAACCCTTTGGACTGGAGATTCCCCTAGATGTTAGCTTTCATAGGAATTTTTCGGAACGGACTTTTGAGTTGTATAGCTCGAGTTATAGTCGTTTTACCAGAACCTGTCGGAACTGGACCAGTTGGAAATTTTGGTACTTTTAGAGTCTTACGAGGCTGATATGGGCTTAGTCGTCAACTTAAGAGTTTTAGTATACATCCCGAGGTTTCCGAAAAGTCCAGAACCAGACCCATAGGATGTCAGGAAGTCGAGTTGTGACCCGTTTTATGTGAACATTATAATCTGTCCTCTGTTTGCTTTTATTTATGAAAAATTGTTGAGTAAATGTTATGTGTGAACTTGTTCCTTGAATGTGTTAAGTGTAAACCATAAATGATAGGAACCTAAGTGTTCCTAGGGGATGGGTCAGGTAGTTGATAGTTAATACTAACTTCGTTAGAACGCGTTTTGATTAGATAATTATTCTTATTCTAGGCCGAGTTAGTGCGAGACGTTAGTGAGCTCAAGTGTGTTCTTCTTTTTGCTGTGCTGTGAAGTATATCAGATAATGTCTATGCTCTAATCCCCACTGGGATGCTCTTTAAATGTGTTTTAATGTTTTCTAATCTGTTTTGAGAATTGCATCCCGAAAGGGGACCTTTGTGGAAATGTGACCATCTGTTTGGATAACTATTTATATTTGTTGTGCTTTGATTTTATTGAGTTGAGAAATTGGATGGTCTTTTATCAACGGTTTTATTATTGGTTTTGATAATCTGGGTTGGGTTTGACTTAAGAGTTGCGAGATGAGTGTGAATAATGAATTAGTAATTCAAAGTGGAAACATAAAGCGGGTTGTTGTTTTGATGCCTTTAACAGGCTAATATTCATGCGGGTGATAACCCCGAGATCAGGATTCGATGCCTGTATGGGTTATGTGCCAGGATATCAGGGTTTCATCCCTGATATAGGATAGAGATTATGATGCCCTTGTTGGGCGACTGTTTGATGCATTTGTGTGACGCCCCGAAAATTCAATTATAGAAAAGTCAAAGTCAAACTAACGTTAACAGACAAAACTTAGCGGAAGACTTCAAATTTAGTTTGGGCGTCACTGCCGTATCCCCGAAGGAATACAAGGAGAGAAAGGAAAACACAACTGTCTGCTAACGGTAACTACTAACAACTCAAAACAAACTTTAAGAATTCATAACGAAAACAATATAAAAGATTCAAGGACTTCTAGACTCGTCGTCCTCACTTCTAATTCCCGTTCCCAGCATTTAGATCTTCACCTGAAATCAAAACATTTCAGAAAATGAGGGGGAAATCTCAATAATGTCTACCCCTAACGTTTAAAACAGTTTAAGTTCATTTCAATTCATTTTGGGGAGAGGGATCGAATCAAACTTTTTACAAACCTTTAATCCCATACTGTTTCCTCAACCCATCCAATCCATATTTTATTATGCGGGCGGGATACCACATCCCTTAAAGTAACAAATATCATACCGGATCCCAGATCCTCTGCCTACCACAGGCTACGACCAGGGTCCTGCACTTTGCCTATCACAGCTACGACTGTGGTCCTGCACCCTTTGCCTACCACAAAGCACACTGAATATCAAGAGTTCACATTTTCGCCTACCACAAGCTACGACCAGGGTCCCAGACCCTTTGCCTACCACAGGCTACGACCAGAATATCAAGAGTTCACATTTCCGCCTACCACAGGCTACGACCAGGGTCCCAGACCCTTTGCCTACCATAGGCTACGACCAGGGTCCCAGACCCTTTGCCTACCACAGGCTACGACCAAATAAACCCGCTTAATGTTTCACTTGAATCATTAGTATCTTATGCAAAGCTCAGCTCACAACTCTCAAGTCAAACCCAACCCAGGTTATCAAAACGAGTCTCAAAACTACTTATAAAAGACCATCACAATTTCTCAACTCATAAATCAATAATCACAAATAAAAACGTACAGTTATCCAAAACAGATGGTCATAATTCCACAAAAGTCCCCTTTCGGGATGCAATTATCAAAACAGATTAGAAAACATTAAAACACATTTAAAGAGCATCCCGGTGGGGATTAGGGCATAGACAATTACCTGATATACTTCACAAAGACAAAGAAAAGAAGAACACACTTGAGCTCACTAACGTCTCGCACTAACTCGGGCCTAGAATAAAAGTAATTATCTAATCAAAACGCGTTCTAACGAAGTTAGTATTAACTATCAACTACCTAACCCGTCCCCTAAGAACACTTAGGTTCCTATCATTTATGAAATTACACTTAACACCTTCAAGAAAACACATAACAGGATCACACATTATTTTCACTCAACAATTATTATAAAAAGAAGCAAGCAGAGGGCAGATTATAACGTTCACATAAAACGGGTCACAACTCGACTTCCCGACATCCTACGGGGCTGGTTCTGGACTTTTCGGAAACCTCGGGATGTCTACTAAAACTTCTATGTTGATGGCTAAACCCAACTCAGTCCCTAAGGATTCTAAAAACACCCATCTTCCCAATTGGTCCAGTTCTGACATGTTATGGTAAAACGGTTATAACTCGGACTATACAAATCAAACGTTCGATCCGTAAAATTCTTATGGTTCCTAACATCTAAGGGAACCTCCAGTCCAAAGGGTTTGATCAAAAGACAACTATACTAACCGTGGCAACCCCATCTTTAGACACTAACGAAACTGTCCCGATAACGGCTCTTATTTAATTTATAATTTTAGTTCTAACTTCCACCATTCGATCCCGGGGTCCTAATTTGGCTCAAAACAGTAACTAGGGTCTAAGGTATAAAGCCCAACTTAACTTAGGTCCAACAATCAACCTTCCCATCATAAGAACCAAATTACAACACATGAAATCAACTTTAATAATTTAATCTAATCCTACAATATGCATAAAATATCATACACTAACATGGCATACCTTATGTACATAAATTCTAATACCAACCTTATACTAATCATGCATGAAATATTAACGCTATCCTAAACATGAATTTCTTAACCAATAAACAAGAAAAACCTTAAGAACATGTGAATAAACTATAAAGAACATATAAACATTTAAACTTCTAATCAAGAATCCTAAACAAACTAATTTCTTTTAAACAAGATTAGCTCAAGAACCAAGAACTAATAAACATAAACTCAACCTAACTTATTTAGGCAAAATTAAACATGAATTACACAAGAAAGAACCCTACGAAATAAAAGAACATAATATTTAACTTAATGAAACAAGAAACCTAACTAATTTACAAGAATCAAGAAGACTTAGGTTTTCATGTATAAGAACCATAAAGAACTTAGTAACATTAAACTACTAACCAAGAACCTAAGGTTTTAATAACAAGAAATCAACCTAATTCATGTAACAAACTTAACAAGATTTATTCCTAGGGAACAATAAAGGACTTAACGATTAAACAACTAAACATTCAAGAACTTAACCTAAGTAATAAATTTCCAAATTCGTACATACAATAATATTGTGGTCTAAAAATTCATAAAAGAATATAAAGAATATTAAAGAATCACTTTCAAACCTAATAACCAACTATTACAACCTAAATCTGATAACAAAACTCACATAAACACATTAAGTTTCCAAGGTAAACATTTTCTTTAAAGCATAATGTAAAGATCAACATAAAATTTCAATTTTTGACATGGAAACATGATGGAATAAACCACACACAGCAAGAATACGAACCCTTCGCTCAAGACTAAATTTGAAGTATTTTTGAAATAAAGAACATCGATAAAAATCGTATTAATAAAACCGCACATGGTAATAATCCAAAATGATACAATTAATACGTTAAGGATCAAAACTTTACTAAACATAATATAGTCATATAATAGTTGCAAATTAAATCAAAATAAACTCAGATTAGATAAATGACAATAATCATAACATGGTAATAGTAATGACAGAACAAACTGATGGATTGGACCACATTAATCACAATTACCCCAACTAATCAAACACATTCTGATGTACTTTAATTTTCTACTAACCACGTGCATACACTTACGGCAATGTTTAACTTAACTACAAGGTTTAAGACCTTAATGAAATCATATTAAGCATGAATTACACGCATGTAGAACATCCTACAATCATATTAGAACTAATACCATCAAGATGACAAAAATAACTAAAATCGGAAAGATAACATAAAGGAAATAGACCGATTAAAACTTAGGCTAGGGTTAGGGTTTTACTTAAACTGGCAACACGATGGCGATCGGACGGTGGACGGCGACGGCGGCGTCGGAGGAGACGATGGTCTTGATCGTGGGTGTTGGTGCCTCGGTTCGGCAAAGAAGAACCACAGAGCGGCGGCAAGACAAAGAGCGAATATCGATCTGTCTAAATTTGGGCGGCGGCGGCGGTCAAGGCGAAGGTGGTCGTCTACGTCAACGGTTGTGCTTGGGATCGGTCGGAGGCAGCAACGACAACAACCGTGGACGGCGGCGGCGTCACGACAACAAATTTAGCAATGGGAGAAGCGAAAGAAGAAGAAAGGAAGGAGGTCGGCGGTGGCTCACGGTGCTTGCTGGGGTTCGGAGCGGCGGCCGACAATGGTCTGACGACGTTTTGGCGGCAAGGGACGGCAGAGAGGGAATGAGAGAATATGGAGAAACTGAGAGAGAAGGAAACGGGATCTGCGTGTGTTTAGTGCTAGGTTTAACATCTATTAACTCCTAATCCTCCCTTTAATCCACTTTCAATCTTACTCTAACTCTAACGATCTGTTTAACTGGCTGAAACTAATCCCTAACAAACTCAATCTCATAAGATTCCGCCACTAACTAATAATGTTGCCTAATACTAATATTGCTAATAACAGCACTATTAAATTACTAATGTGAAACTAATACTAACATCACATACATAAAACATATAATAATAGTAGTGATAGTAGTCTGCTAATAAGCCTCACGTTTGCTAATAAAATAATAATAATAATAATAATAATAATAATAATAATAATAATAACAACAACATAGTAAGAATAACAATAATAAGATGCTACTAATAATAATAATAATAACGACACAAAAAATTTACCAATGTACCCTTGTTAGTCCCTCAACGATCCTACGAGCTCAAGCGTTAGCATAAATAAACACCAACGAATAATAATAAATCACGAAGCCAAACATAATATACTAACGACGTCACGGTCAACACCTTTGGATTTTTCGGGGTTTTACACTTTGAAAGGCTAATATTCATGCGGGTGATAACCCCGAGATCAGGATTCGATGCCTGTATGGGTTATGTGCCAGGAGATCAGGGTTGTATCCCTGATATAGGATAGTTGTTATGATGCCTTTGGTAGGCGATGTTCTTTTTGGGATTTGATATCCCGCCCGCGACTTAAAATATGGATTGAATGGGTTGAGGAAAACAGTTAAGGGTTAAAGGTTTGAGAAATGGTTTGATTTGTTCCCTCTCCCCAAAATGAATTGAAATGAACTTAAACTGTTTTAAACGTTAGGGGTAGACATTATTGAGATTTCCCCCTCATTTTTGAAATGTTTTGTTTTCAGGTGAAGATCTGAATGCTGGGGACGAGAATTAGAAGTGAGGACGACGAGTCTAGAAGTCCTTGAATCTTTTTATTTTGTTTTCGTTATGATGTCTTCAAGTTTGTTTTGAGTTGTTAGTAGTTACCGTTAGCAGACAGTTGTGTTTTCCTTTCTCGCCTTGTGTTCCTTCGGGAATACGGCAGTGACGCCCAAACTAAATTTGAAGTTTTCCGCTAAGTTTTGTCTGTTAACGTTAGTTTGACTTTGACTTTCTATAATTGAATTTCCAGGGCGTTACAGTAGCTCACAACATTTCTTAAATTACCCCTATCAAGGTCCAACGATGTTAAACTTTTGATCGAAACCTAAGATCTTATAATTTTATGATTTAAAAATCATCAATTGAACAAATTTTTATAAGAATCTTAACGTAGTTAGGAAATGATGTTATTAGTTTTCTCTTAATATTATGTGTTAGAATCACAATATATATGATTCAACAATAATATGATATAATCCACGATCTTACATGAATTTAATAATGTTTGTGCATATTATCAACTTTAAAATTTAATCATTACCAGATAAATTTTGTATCAAAATTACCCACCATAATTAAATTTAACGCAGTGGTTCATTGTTACTGAATATTTGTCAAGAGTTTTTTTTTTTGGCTGAATAAATATTTGTCAAGAGTTTTACTAGCTATTATAATATCTTTTTCTATTTTCATACTGTATTAGAATTTTACAATCCTCTATAGGGTTCTATGAATTCAATTCTAACTATCTCTCATCGACCTAACTAGGATATTGATTATAGAAACCTTGATGGGAATCCATCCCACTCAAATTTCAAGTAGGCCATTGAAGGCTTGTTATCAACAAATTAAGCATGTTAAAAAATAATTGACAAATTATAGTGGCCATTCGTTTTAATTTCTGAATTTGACTTTCTATGTTCATAATTTGGATAGTTGGAAAAAAATTGTGTTTTTCAACTTAAATAGTAATGGTTTGAAGTGAAATGTTTCATTAAGCCTCCTAATTCTTTTCCATGGAATTTTAACTAGCGAACAATTTCTAAATCTTGGATCAAGTACAGTGATGGATTTAAGTTTTCAAATTAGGTGTGTCCAATATATTTTTACTCTTGTTTAGTAAACATATAATTGATGAATTTTATCCCAAATTATACGTTTTTTTTTTCAATTAAGGGTGGTCGTGTGCTCGTGGCCACCCTGACACATGAAGGGATTTGCCTGTAGTCAATTGGAAACAATCTCTCTAAATTATAAACTTTAGGGGTAAGAGTAGTCAATTGGAAACAGTCTCTCTAAATTAAAAGGAAATAAAGTCTTTAAATGCTAGGATGAAAGCTCATGGAGTCAGTGGCGGATCCAAATATTTAACTTATAGGTGTCCAATATACTTGTTATTATATAAGCTCTTTTGAAAAATAAAATAATAAATTTAAACAAATAAAAATATAAATAAATATAAATATTAAATGACATATTCACAAGCTTAACAAAATATCACATCATCATATAAATATGTCCACTAAATAAATTGAAATTTCACATTAACTAGTCTAGATATTTATAACTTAATTATACTAATACTCAATTACCCAATTAATTGACTTGCACTTTTTGTTTATAAAAAAATTAATTTAGTATGACTCCCTCCGTCCCAATTAATTCTTCCAATTTACTTTTTCACGGTCTTCAATGCAACACTTTGACCGTAAATTTTTCATATTTTATCTTATCAACACTAATAATATTGTATTCAGCTAAAATTTTTTACCTAATTAGTCAAACTTGGACAATTTATTTGGGATAGAGGGAGTATTATTTTAGAATTTTTGGGTTACTGCTAAATTGGACATCCCTATTATATTTTTTGAGACTTTTTTTAACGGGGTCCACTTGCTCCAATTAATTAAGAAAATTTCTTCCGAATAATATTAGAAAATCACAAATTTTTCTTTGGTTAACGGTGTCCGTGGACACCCCCACCTTACCTATAGATCTGCCCATGCATGGAGTAATCATGGTTCCATAATTAGGGTTTTTTTTTTAAAGAAAAAGAACAAGAGTAAGCAGTATAATAACTACGCATTCCTTATAGATATAAATCACGGAAGGTATGATTCCAAGAACATGGAGAGTTTATCTACACTATCTACAAGGTTGTCTCCAAAAGCTATCGTGAATAGAATGAAGGATATCCTTCCCCATATAATTCATGAGGCCTAAAGTGCGTTTATCCCGGGGCGGGAAATAGCAGATAATGTGTTCGTCGCCTTCGAGCCCTTCCATCACCTAAAAATGAGGAAGCTTAGGGGAAGGAAGGGTTACATGAACCTAAAACTGGATATGAGTAAGGCATACGATAGAGTCGAATGAAATTTCATTGATAAGCTAATGGAGAAAATGGACTTTCATTAAAGCTGAATTGCACTGATAATGAGATGTATCACATCGATCTCTTTTGTTGTGCTTGTGAATGGACATCCAACAGAATGGTTCAAACCACAAAGGGGGTTCAGACAGGGAGACCCACTATCACCATATCTATTTATCTTATGTGCTGAATATTTCTCTGCTCTTATTGTGGATGCAGTGGATAGGAAGGTAGTGCATGGGATGAAGATTTGCAACGGAGCCCCAACAGTCTCGCATCTATTCTTTACGGATGATAGCCTATTGTTTACTAGGGCCACCACGCAAGAAGCTGAGGAGGTGTTGAGAATCCTCCACTGTTATGAGCAACTATCTGGATAGAAGATCAACATGGAAAATTCAGAGGTGTCCTTTAGCCGAAATGTGACTACTGACATGCAAAAGATGCTCCAAGAGAGGTTGAAATTCAAGGTAGTGGACGCACCCAAACGCTATCTGGGCCTACCCACAATAATCGGAGGTCAAAGAAAGCAATTTTCCAAGGGCTAGTTGATCGAGTTTGGAAGAAACTAAAATGTTGGAAGGAAAGAACACTCTCAAGAGCAGACAGAGAAATCCTCATAAAATCGGTAATCCAAGCTATTCCCAGTTATGTCGTGCAATGTTTTGAAGTGCCAAAATCCATCTGTGAGGAATTGGAGTGACTGAGTAGGAGGTTTTGATGGGGATTGAAGGAGGAGGGTCGTAGCATGGCTTGGATATCTTGGGACAAATATGTCGACGCAAGCAAAATGGTGGTATGGGATTCAAACAGATGCACAATTTCAACCTGGCGTTTTTGGCAAAACAGAGCTATAAGTTGGCGGTATTTCCCAAAAAATCTTTTTGGAGGCCAATCTAGGACATCAACCGAGCTACTCGTGGCGTAGCATTTTGAAGGCCAGATTCTTAGCGAAGAAATGGATCATTTGGAATATCAGAAATGGGTCTTCGGTGAGAATTTGAAAAGACCGATGGCTGATGAGTTGGACAATCACTAGGGATGGCATGGACTCGTGGAATCTAGATGAGGAGGCAACTGTGGCTGAACTAATAGATCATGAGAATAAGAAATGGAGAGCGGACGTGATAAATCATCTCTTCAGCCCAAGGCAAGTGCAGAAAATCCTAAGTAGCCCTCTTGGAGACACAAATGAAGAAGATTATATGCGCTGGACACTGACGAAATCGGGAGAGTTTACAGTAAAAAGCGCTACACATCTAGCACAACAACTCCAACAAACGACAACCGGAGGGGACCCTCCTGGCACCTCGCAAGATATGGATGGCAGATGGATTAAGGTGTGGAACACAAAATCTCAACCTAAGTCTATTAATCTCTACTGGAGGGCACTTCATGATGCACTACCTACCCGTATTAATCTCGCAAGGAGAGTTATGGATGTTGATGTGATGTGCCCTATGTGTGGGGAGAGCTACGAAACCACCACCCACCTTTTTCTGGATTGTGTCACAACTGTAGAGATTTGGGCCAAGTCGCCATTAAGGGTGGATGTAAAGAACATAGAGTGTGAGGATTTTAATGATTGGTGCCATAAAATTCTCAAAAACAATGATGAAGAGGTAAGGGGGTTGTACATGAACATCTTGAACACAGATTTGGCATAAGCGGAACGAATGGCTCTTCGAAAAGAAAACATAGTCGACACAAACACATATCAACTGGGCAATGGATACGTGGCACAGTTATATCCGAAGCCAAGAGAAGAAGAAACAGGAAGCGCACCGGAAGGAGAGCTAGCAGTGATGGAAATCCCTGGAATCAGGGTGCATTAAAATCAATATTGATGCTTCCCTCCAAGTGCAAGGTTAGAGGGGGTGGGGTGCAGTGATACGGGATGAAAAAGGGAAGTGTCTAGCAATTGCATGTTCGAGAGTAGAAGGCAACTGAAAGACGGAGGTCGCTGAAGCTGGGGTCGTGCAATTTGGAATACAAATTGCCTACGCTATGGGTTTCAAAAAGGTGGTTGTGGAGTCTGATACACAACCAATTATCCAAGCCCTGAAGATTGAAACCCCTAGAAGAGATTATACTTGGTCTTTTATAAAAGATTGTATCAGATTAGCAAGTACTTTTGAGAGCCTATCATATTCTTTCACAAAACGTCCTGCGAATGTTGATGCACATGAGGCAATTAAGATAAAGTTACCCTGTAACCACACAATGGTGTGGATGGAAGGTGGACCTGCATCCCTTTTAAGGGCGGTGTTGGAAAACCCGATTTCTTTAAAAAGCTAATACATTTAAGGATTTGCATAAAAAAAAGAAAGAATATGGAGAGTTTACACAACCGTCAAACTAGGCCCTTCTTTATACGTGTAAATCACAGTGTGATTCCAAATGGAGGGCTAGATAATCACCAAATTAGGCCCAACAGAGACGTAACCTTGAAAGTAGGTCCACAAAGAGCCTCTAAGAACACCACAATATAAATTTAGATAATTATAGCCATTAAGATTCAAATTGAGTTATGATAGAGAAGACAAATCTCCAATTCTCATACCACTAGAACATTATACTTATTTAAAATTTTTTTTTATGGCAGAACACTATATTTTTGGTTGAGCTTTTGTTGCATCCAATAAATTCAATAATTCTCCCTCAAAAAAAGAAAAAAAATAAATTCAATATCTTGTTCTTTTCTATGGTAAGTAATAATTTAACCACACTAATCACATTTAACCACTTTTACCAATTTTAACCCCCACTTTTCTACTTCATTATTCTTTACTTACTATAATCTACCACACTGTAACCATTATCACATTTTATCAATTGTAGAAAAGAAAGAGCTACTAATTAAATTTGGTGATCCAAAAAATAGTTTAGATAATCTGGTGAGCAAAAATTATGCCAGAAAGATGGCCAGTACTAGGAATCGAACGTCCCATAATTCTTGCCACTAGGGTGATAATTTTTTTATTTTCTTTTTTGGAGACTAGCAAATTACCACCATTTACAGACAGAAATTTCTCAACAAATAATTCAAAACCCCTAAAATTTATACAGAAATAACCCCAACCAACTTTGTCTGCGTTCTGCCGTTCTCTCTTTCTCTCTGCCCCCTCTTTCCAGAGCCCTTGTCCAAGGCAGATTCTAGAATTACCTTTCCCCGCTGCTATTGCTGTTGCTGCATCTGCATTGCTGAATCAATCTCATCTCTTCGTTGTGTTCATTCATGGGGTCTTTGTTCGGCGATTGGCCCTCTTTTGACCCTCACAACTTCAGCCAACTTCGCCCCTCTGATCCTTCTAATCCTTCTGTGAGTTCTTCTTCTTCATAAATTTCGATCTTGTTTGATCTTTTGTTTTGTGTTCTGGGTGGGATTTTATCTGGGTTTGGCTTGTTTTTGTCGGCGAATGTAGAATTTCATTTTTCAGATGAGACCCATGAGTTTAGATTGTCTTTAATTTCATGAACTTATGTTGATTCAGTGCTTCTGAATAATGGGTTTGGATCATTGTTGGTGGATAATGTAGAATTCTGTTGGTTGAATGGAACAAATTCCTTTATCATTTTGCATTCTTAAAACTTTGGGATTTCGAGAATTAAGAATAGCCATTTGTATGATGTATTCCTTTATCATTGAAGTTTGTGGTTTTGATTGATACCCTTGAACTTATATTGTGTTTATTCCATGAACTTATGTTGATTCAGTGCTTCTAAGTAATGGGTTTGGCTGATTCTTGGTGGATAATGTAGAATTGTGTTGGTTGAATGGAACCCATTTGTATGATGTATTCCTTTATCATTTTGCATTCTTAAAACGTTGGGATTTCAAGAATTAAGAATACCCATTTGTATGATGTATTCCTTTATAATTGAAGTTTGTGGTTTTGATTGAAACCCTTGAACTTATATTTAATCCATGAACTTTTGTTGATTCAGTGCTTTTGAGTAATGGGTTTGGCTGATTCTTGGTGGGTAATGTAGAATTCTGTTAGTTGAATGGAACCCATTTGTATGATGTGTTCTTTTTATCATTTTGCATTCTTAAAACTTTGGGATTTTAAGAATCAAGAATACCCATAAGCTTGTATTGTCTAAAATCCATGATTCAATGCGTTTTCTGGGGTTATATAATCTTAAATTTCTGTTGGGTTTATTGCTGCTGCATATTTTCTGCAATGGGTAAGGGTAACTATTGTTTCCCATTGGGAACACTTGGCTTTTCTGCAATGTAAGATTTATGGTTATGGATGACTTTATTTTCTCCCAATTATCGTGTTCTGGATTTCAGGGTCAAGTTATCTTGTTTTCCATGTGTTTTGTGCAATATTTCCTGGAATGGATTTCATCAGAGGGTACGTAAAGTTCGATAAAGTTTGGTCGGGTAGGCTTGAGTAGGTTTGGGCAGGTTTTAGGTAGAAGTAGGCAATTAGTTTTTTTAGAAGTGAGAAAATTTCAGTAGATTTAGGTAGGATTAGGTAGAAAAAGTTAAATGGGTAAGGATGGGTAAATTTGGGTTGTAGGTAGTTCACAGCGTGAAAGGACAGGGCAGTAGTCGTCCCATTTGGGTTCTTGAGTGAACTGGCGAAGAACTGAAGATTTTCTTTTATGCCGCGTGAAAGTTGATTTGCCCAAATGGTATGCAGGATAGTAATAGGAGCATTTTGCTGAATTCTGATCAGATTATTTATGCGACTTACAAATAGCATCCGGGTTTTGTTACAAAGTTAAATTAACTGACGAATCAAGTGCCTTTTCCTACATTGCTTGTCTATTTTTATGTGCCTCCTAATTATTACTTTATAAATGAATGGTCTCTGATTTGGCACTAGCACGGGTTGTTTGTGATAGTTCGGCTCCATTGGCTTAGTATTGCACATAACTTTGGAAGCTTTCGGTTATACTGAAACTTCTGGTGGGTTAGATTAGATACATTTGAAGCATTCATGGGCTCCGGTACTTTGACTTTTAACAGCCCTCTTTTCTGGGAATTAGGCCATATTTTCGTTCTTGTTATGGCTTGCTAAATTGTGGATGTTAGGAATGGAAACAAGAGAAAAATAATATTGGTAGATAATTTGGGGCTCCCTTTTTTGGGCTAAATCATCTTCACTCTATAGTTAATATCATTCCTTAAATAATTCAATGAGACTTATATCCTGTATATATGAAGTCTTTCTCCATCACTACTCTCACTATTGCACATTTCCCTTTTAGCATAGTCTAGTTTGTCTACTTAACATGTGATGATATGGCAGTGAGGAAATAAATATGTGCCTCTCTGCAATTGTTATTAGGCTGATGTATGTGCAAACTCTAATATAATGGGAGTGTGAGTAGATAAATGATTGTACATTATGATATACCCTGGTCTAGTGTTTATGCAAACTAATTTGGGGGCGACTAAGCCACGAAAATGTCATTTGCTCAGAATCAGGTATTAAAGATGGTGTACCTATTTTGAGACTACGGCTAAATTAATAAGAAAAGGGAAGAAATTGCAAAGTGGTGAGTTCTATGTGATTATTTTCCACTAAAGCTTCAATTAGACATGTGTTGAAGAATCCAAGTGAGATTGATGTGAATCACGTGATTGAGATGCCAAAACCAGAACCCATACCCCGCAATCCCGCCGAGACGAGGTATGGAGGGGTCGAATGTAATAGTCTTACCCCTAAATTTTGCAATTTAGGGAGACTGGTTTCAGTTGACCCAAGATTCAAAAATCGCTTGCATGAACATGAAGTGATTAAGATCCAAATCCAAATCCATCCTTTAGATGTCACCGTAATGAGGGTTGTATTTATCTTTTGGGAAGAGAGGGGTGTTTGATGTAACGTCCTTACACCTATTGTAAAATTATAGAGCGGATGGCTTTGTTAGACCCTAGATTTGCATGGACATGGATAGGTGAATGACCAGAATGATGTGATAACTAGGGCACACTATACCATTCTTATGTACAAAATGTCAGGTTTTTTAAGAGTGTAAACTGTCATTAATTTTCTCCGCTGTGTTTACTTCCACTGAGATTCTTGTCCCTTCTATGATGAGGGTTCAATGTTGTGTGGTTTTTGCAATCCGATTATGTTATTGTGTAAGAAATATCAATCTAACAACAGAGGGAATTAAGGCTCCAACAGCTTAGGATGGTTGTAAGAATCCGTATACTTGGTAAAAGGGCAGCCGGGTGCATAACACGCACGCACACCAAAAAAAAGAAAAAAAAAAGAGGCCTTCTTCTGGTTAGATTTCATTTCTGAGTGGTCATCAGTGTCTTGTTCTTAACCGGAGCTTGAGTCATAATGCTCCTGTTATTTTGCTTACTTTGCATTGATTTTTTTTTTGGTTTGTATTTGCTCCCCTTTACTGGACGTTGTATCATGTCTATGCATTTCTCTATGTAGTTGGTCAAACCACCTGCTATTAAGGAGGACAATACATTATGAGGCTGAAGCAACCAATTATAACTCTTTGTCGAACCTTTTTCCTGCTATCAAAGTGTCCTCTTGGATGATAGAGAAGAGAATTCAGCCTGGTTCTACTACCACAAATGTGGATTAAAAGTTCATGAATTGACCTTGTGGTTGAGTTTGTGCCTAGTGCTGTGGTTCAAGGATTGGTTGTTTTTCATTTGGTTTAGCCCGTGGATCTCTACTTATCAAGAATGACATTCCTTAATCCACCCGGGTCTAGTGCTGTGATTAGAAGAATCTGCACTTTGCAGAATTACCGTTTGTTGGCAGTCTGCATGTTACCTAATGGTTTGTGTTTCGTTTTTATCTGCAGCGATTGACCCCTGCAACTTACCACCCAACTCACAGTCGAACTGTCCCTCCACCTGATCAAGGTAAGTAAGAGTGTCATAACTTATTCTATCAGTTGTTTCGCTGTTAGTATGCTGTTTGGGTTAGTTTTTTCTATTTGTATTTCCCTTATTTTCTTGCCTCTGCGTTATTTTTTTATTTATCTATTATTATTATTTACTTAGTCAATGTGGTAGTATGGATATATAAGTCTGTGTCTGTGGCTTTGATCCTTGAGATTTTACATAAAGAAAGAAAACAGCATCAGCATGCTGTTGTAGTAGAGTGGATGTTTATATGTTTCATTGGATTCTCTGTGTTCAGTTAATATTGGGTTCAATTTTTCTGATATAGTGATTTGCCACTTAAATTCCATTTAACAGTTCACTCTTTTCTGATTCACCTCAAAAAGTACATTGAGCAATCAGTTTTCTGAAAATAAGGGATATATTACTTCTATTCTTCAAGATGGTGTATAGAGATAGTGTAATTCGAGGTAGCAAATAGCAAGAGGCTTGTACTGTAGTGGTATGGGGTTAGTTATCTATCCTCCCCACCAGGGTTCGAATTCTAGTGTACTACAATTACCTTAGTGGAATTGTGCTGCTCATATTGATTCACTATGGCCTTTGCTGTTACGGCTAGGTCATTTTTTTGGATCTAGTTTGTTGCTTGTGTCCCGACATCACCTATACTTACCTAATTCTACTTTTTTTTCTACGTAAACTTTTCTACTTCTAAAGTAAATAACCCATTACCTAATTCTAGCTAGACCTGCCTGAACCTACTCAAATCTACCCAACCTAATTTAGGCAACTTCTACAAACCCACCGAAAGAACAGAGTCTATTGGGACATTCTAGACTACCTTGAGTACAGTTTGGTAATCTCTTGTTCATGTGAATCTATGTCCCATGTACTGTTGTACTGATGTCCTCTCATATGTATGCATATTACTTGAATGACGATGATATCTATCCATGCTTGCCTGCCATCACTGACCTGCTTGGCAACACTATATGCAGTGATATGCACCGAAAGCAAAAACATTCTGATCAGACACTTCTACAAACATGCAGATGAGAAGGTATTATTAGTTCTTGTTCCATTTCTTGACCTTTGTATGCATGCATGCATGCATACAAGCTCTCTCTATTTCAGTATATGACTTCATCTTCTTCGGCTGTGTATTGCAACAGCTGAGACCCAAGAGGGCTGCTTCGGAAAATCTTGCGCCCGAGAATGGAGCCAAGCACATGAGACCATCGACCTCGGGAGCGCTATGAGGGGTTCGCTTGCTGCTGTGTGAATGTCGGTCTTGTTCGTTCTTAAGGCCAATCGCGGTTTGTACATATTTTCTCTAGGGAATGAATAATCATGTAGAGAATGAGGTTTTGTAAGGCTTGAGGTGTCAACATGTACATTTCTATGGTGTATAGTGAAATATCAATATAGTTGGCTTACTACTTTTTTTCTGGTCACCAATCATCTAGTGTTGAGGTATTCTGAGTTGTGATCAGTAGCTGAGAAGGGTCACTTTTCTGGGTATTCATGGTGCTTTGTTGTTGCAAGTGATGTGATTCTCGCCGCGGGGAAAGTTGATCCAACACAACAATACGAAATGAAATTTAAGTCCGACACATGATTCGTATTGATCTTACCTATTCTAACCATTTAGTTTGAAAAAATACAATAACAAACTCTTAGGAAAACATGGTTGAGTGTGGTATGAAAGATTCATATGTAGGTAATTTTCTCCCCAAGAACTGAAAATCATAGAGATGTTGAATTTTTGTGGATGCGAGGGGCACTTTTTTAAAAAAAGTTTGAAAAATTAGTTTAGACACTTAAATAAACCCATAAACCTTTTGAAAAGCAAATAAAAGATTAAGAAATCAAAAGGCTTGCGAGAATAAAATGATAAGTATATAGGGGAATATGGTTGTCATAAATATGATTAGCCATGATTCTAGTTCTAAATGTAAATAAATGTTAGTATTCATGCAAAGGATTAGCTTTTCATTTATTAGGGTTTAAAAACCATCAATTACAAACTCTCCAAATGAGAGGTTTTTTGTGTCTAAAACCTAGAATTATTAAGAACTAAAACTCTAATGGCGAGGGATTACAAGTATATAAAGAAAAGGGGGAAGAAAATATCAAAAGAAAGGGAGGAAAAACGCGTGCTGCTGCGAAAATTAGATGAGGCGCAGGTTGTGCCTCTTCCAGGAAATTTGGAACAAACGCAAGAGAAAAAGGCACGACCAACGTCCCCAAAGACACAGCCAACGCCTCTTGATGCTACCGTTTGTTTTCTCGTTTCTTCTCCTTCGCACAGTCTTCCATCCCAACCCTTGGGCGAGGCTAATGACCATAGTGCTCTTGGATGTCAAAAGAACAAAAAACATTCCGCAATTGATCTTCATTGACGGTGAAAAGACCGAACTCCCCTAGGTTGTTTCTACCTTTGTTTGACGTAAAATGAGAGTCGAGTGTGGCCTCGCTTCGTTATTCATGTCGATGATCCGGAGCCCCTTAAAAGGCTCGGGAAAGGTCTCGTAGATGACCCAATGTCATCTCATGGCCCAATGTCTTCTTAGAATTGAACTTGCTCCCCTTAATAGATTTGAGAAAAAGGGAAGGAGGCTTGATGCGAGCCGGGACCATGAGTGAACCCAAAAGTGAACCGATCTCACACGGTTCATCAACAATAAAGATTACGTATATAATAAACATCGATATCACCATCAGAATATGACCAATGGAAAACTAACACAACACAAACATAAATTAATTATGTGATAAAATGAATTATCAATTAGATGAATGGGTCGGCTAATTAAGATAACCAGTTACTACAAGAAAGAAGGGCAACTAGAATCTTATGAAAAGAATCACAAGTTTATTTTGCTTAAACTTCAAAAAATAGGAGTGATAAATCGCGTGAACTTTATTGAATTCTTTTGATTATATATATATATATATATATATATATATATATATATTTCAAGCTAAAATGACCAAGAAGAAAACAGTAAAACAACAAGAAGAAAACAATAAAAACTAGCTTAAACAATACTACAACAAAAACAGTAGGAAAACAACACACTCAAAATTGGTCCTTCAAATAGGTCTTTCTTTACTCATGCAACACCTTCTTAAAATCTCGTACAAATTTTCTTTTATTGTCCGTCTTCATAATCTTCAGATTTGTACAAAACTTCACAAATTTACGAGCAATGATGTCATCGACAGAATGATAGATGTCATCAGATTCCACCTAATTGCCGATGTTAATCTTCCTGACATCACGATTGACTAAATTCTTCACAACATGCTTTTTGTTCCTCTTGTTAACACCTAAATTCCTCGAAGTAGAACTGTAGTGGCCTTGCAAACTGCTTGCCTTACCAAACGCCATTTAAATTTAAGCAAAACATTTTACTTTCTTTTCGCTTAGCAATGGTTTTCCCTGATCTGGTTAGAAGAGAGACAGGGTTGACATCAACATGGTGTGAATCATCCTCAAGGCTAAGAGTGCAATCACTTTCAGAGAATTCCACCACCCCATTACCTTCAACACTGTTAGACTGAATACCCTGGTAAGACAAGAGAATTCCACCACCCTATTACCTTCAACACTGTCAGACTGACTACCCATATACGACAACTTATGAGAAGACATAGAACAAACCTCCTTAGCAACAGAAGGATCTGTCATTGTTTTGCTAGCATCAGATCCTTCAACCACATCATTTAAAACAAAGAGAGGAGACTGCATAACTCGTCTATTCTTAGGGACCCATCTCCAAACTTTTCAACCCAAGTGCATGCAACCTATAGAATTGGTGGACAAGCTTTTGTCAAATTTTGCCCAGGGTACATTCAGCCTATGACCACCAATAACTTTACAATTCATGGCGGCAAGTGCAATATTACCATCAGCTTATCAGCAAACTTGACAAAATCAAATTAAATAGCCTATTGTACATTTCGAGGTTTATCTCCTTCACATTTATGTAATAGTGGCTATTATTAAGTGGACATTCCTAACTTTAATGTTTGCATCCGCCACTGCTTATCAGAGCTGGAAAATACTTGAAAAAAACTAGATGTCGGACATCAACTTTTCGTTGCATGTTCGATTCGTCTGAACCAAAAATGACCCGAATCCGAATTAAAATTCACTTCCTCTCTCTTTCACCCCCATGTTTTTCTATACTTAGAAAAGGGTACTAAAGAGCGTGTTTCAATTCAGTTTAAAGGGGTAGGAAAGATAAGACGGTAAAGTAATAGAGAGATAATTGGAGCTAATGTTTGATATATTATAATGAGGGGGGGGGGGGGAAGGAGGGTTGAATGAGGGCGACTCAGTGAAGTATTATCCTCCCTTAAACATCATTTCGGCCGGGACTGACTTTTTTGGAAGTCTATTCCCACGTACCCGCTTTGGCAGGTAGTTCTTGAGGAAAGCCCCCCAAGGACTAAGTTCATCTAGTCTACTCGACCCTCACGTAACAAGCTGTTTAGATGTGAAGGGAATAGACCTGGCAATTCTCGATGCGACCCGGAAACCCGACCCAAACCGACCCGCAAAAAGTGGGTTTTGAACACGAAATTCCGACCCGGACCCGAAAATGACCCGACCCAAAGAACCCGGTAAAAAACGGGTCAGGTCGGGTCAGGTTTGGGTCGACCCGTTGGGTCAAACACTTTAATTTTAAGTGTTTTGTCTACTTTGGCCTTGTGCAAAAAAATGGGTCCATTCCATGAAAATTAAGGCCAAAAGTAAAATATTTGGTGGTTTTGGAAAGCTATGCGTAGAGAGAGATATACAAATGAAATAATCAAATAACAAATGACCAAAGCAAAACCCTAACACTGTCACTCACTTACTCTTTCAGTGAACCCTCAAACTCCTGCAGTCCCGCCTCTCTCCTCTCTTTCAGTAAAATAGTGTATTATTGTCAAATGTCAAAGTTCAGTGCATTATTGTCGAATACATCAAAAGTTTAGTATATTAGCATCCCAAAACTCTATATATTTCATAAGTATTGTTATTCGTGATTGTTGACGTAAACCGCATAATACTTGTAGACTTGAAGATTGTTAAATTTCGTCCATTAGGTGTATATTAATATGTCAATACAACTATGACATATCATGGTGGTCGAACTTGGAATGGAATGATACATTACATAGGCGTCTTTGACTAATTATAATCAATTTTATTAGTTGTAAGTGACTGAGAAAAAGGGCGGTCATGACCCGTAAACCCGACTCCAAACTGGCCCAAAACCGAATACACCACCTGTATTTACCCGAAATACACCCGACCCGTATTTACCCGAACCCGATATACGACCGACCCGTAACCCGCCCGCCCGCCCGTATTGACAGGTCTAGAAGGGAACTGACATTTGTCCAAGGGGGACCCGAAAGCATGAACTCCCTAAGTTACAGGGTCATTTTGTCGAGTTTCTTTGACATGGTTCTCTCAAGCGCCCTAGTATATACTCTACTTGTTTACCTGTAGCAGTTTGGTGCACGATTAGTTTGCCGGGCGCGACCAGTTCGAAATTTTCTCATGATAACAACAACAAACTCCAATGGAAAACATATTTAAGCGCATACAGACATATCTTTAGGATGTGTCTGGTAAAATTTTGAAAAATATTTTCTGACCCTCTTAATACAAATTCTACTAATTTTAAAGATGAAATAATAGGTCACTCATTAAAAGTTTTACTCCCCTATTACAATCAACCATTAAAAAAAGTATCACCCGAACCAACCATTAAGAATTATCTAAAGGTGATTTTCAACTCAATTTTTCGTTGTTAAATGCAAAAAGTTTGGCAAATTCAGGAAACGAAAGGAATATTCACAATTAACATGCGTGTGTATATTTATCCAAACTTTTTGGCGGTCCCTAATTTCAGCACTCAATCAAGATCAAGAACAAGTGAGTGACAAAAACTGTTGGCTCTTCATTGTTCTCCAGGCTACATCTCCACTTTCCCCTCCCCACCACCAACACCCAAACACCCACCTTCTCAAATGGCTGCCATGGCAGCCCCAATTCACACCTCTACATTCCTACCAACCAGACCCAAGTCTCAATTATCCCTCTCATACTCTCTTCCTCTCTTTTCGTTCAATCTCAAACAATCCCATCATCGATCCCCCTCAAAATCATCCCGCAATTCTTTGAAAATCTGCGCAGTTTCTACGGAAATTTCTCAATCGACAGCCTCAACAGCCCCTGCCAAGACCTTGCCGTTTAGGGTTGGTCATGGGTTCGATCTACATAGGCTGGAGCCGGGCTATCCTTTGATTATTGGGGGTATCAACATTCCGCATGATAGAGGCTGCGAAGCTCATTCTGATGGTGATTTTTTCTTTTCGATTTTTTGTGGGTTGCGATTTTGTGCGGTTTTTATTGTGTTTTTTGATGTGGGTATTGGGCAATTTGGCTCCTTCTCCATCCTTCATTGTCATTTGGAGGTTTTTGTGAGCTTGTTTGTTGGAATTTTGGGCTGGGTATTGAGCAATATTGATCCTTTGATATCATTTTTGAGAATTTGAGGTTTTTATGAGCTTATTGGTTGGCATTCAGGCACGGGTATTGAGCAATTCTCGGGTTTTCTGTTCTTTTTTGTGATTTTGAGGTTTTATTGATTTGTTTGTTGGAATTTTAATCTAGGTATTGAGCAGTTTGGGTCCTTTTCCATCCTTCATTGTGATTTCGAGATTCTAATGAGCTCATTTGTTGGGACTTTTGGCTGGCTATTGAGCAGTTTTGGTCCTTTGCTATCTTTCTTTGAGAATTCGAGTTTTTTTTTATGAGGTTATAAGTTGGCAATCTAGTAAGGGTATTGAACAATTTTGGTCTTTTCCAATTCTTCTTTGTGATTTGAGGTTTTTATCGATTTATTTGTTGTAATTTTAATCTTGGTATTGAGCCATTTTGGTCCTTGCCCATCTTTGTTTGTGTTTTTGAGGTTATGGTTTTGTTTGTTGAGATTATCTGGGCACTGAATAAATTTGGTCCCTGTCTATCCCTTGTGATTTTCGTGGACTTATTTATCGAAATCTTGATATGGGTGTTGAGCCATTTTATGTTTTCCATTTTTCTTTATGACTTTGTCGAAATCTTATTCAATAGAAGTTTGGTTCTTTTCTATCCCTGTGTGTAACTTTTTTAAGATTTCATGGATATATTTGTTACAGAACTATTTTTATCATTCTCTTTCTTTGTGATTTTGAGGTTTTCATGGACTTCTACTTGTTGGAATTTTGATATTGCTATTGACTATTGAGTAATTTTTGGTCATGTTTTGGTTTGTAAACAGGGGACGTGTTGCTTCATTGTGTGGTGGACGCGATTCTAGGGGCACTGGGGCTGCCCGATATAGGGCAGATTTTCCCGGATTCAGATCCTAAATGGAAGGGTGCCGCTTCTTCTGTCTTCATCAAGGAAGCTGTGAGTCTTGCTTCCATGACATTTTTGCTCATTGATTAAAAAAAATGATCGCCCCCCCCCAACAAAAAAAAAGGGCTCATCAGTTGTTTGCTTGCTAGTTGAGTAGTTGGTATGTTTAGTCAGAATCAAGTAAACTTGCATCTTTAAAGTATGACGTAAGGATGTTCTTACGAGACTGCGTAGTTCAGTACATGACTTGAACACTTCATTGCATCTAAGATTGCTCTTGACTTTTGAGTTGGATTTGTTCTAAGGACACAAGTATAGGGTATTATCTGCATGGAGTATCGACTGAAACAGGTAGATGACCTGAAAATGATGCCTTTGATAGTTTGGTTTTTTTACTAGTTCAAATGCGTAAAACGATTGATGATCTACTTTACCAAATACATTTTCCGTGAGCAAGTAGGGCAGTACATGAAGAATCAAAACATGATGAAGAGCTGAGTCCCAAGAGAAAGGTTAGGGGATTGTCCGTAGGTCAAATAGAGGTGTCGTGCTCTTTCAAAGATAAAGCGTTTTGAAGATCATTGTTGATCTTTGTGGTTAGAAATATATTGTGGAGCTGTTGATCATTATATGGACTCTTGTGCCACTGTGGTTGAGCTTGATATCAGTATTTCATATGCATGTTTTCACAAGTTTCGGAAAGTTACGGGATCGAACAATAGTCATTCACCGATAGTCATTCACCGATAGACGATAGGGGTATTTTGTCGAGGGGTCGTGTGCGAAAATCTTGTTGGGAAACTTCCTAACATTTTGATGGAAGCAAAAATTGTCCCATGTCTAGAAATTGTGGGGTTGATGGCCTTGCTTGTCACCGGCCGCCTGTAAAACTTATTGGTGGTTACCGTTGAGATAAGAGCCCAGTAGACCGACATGTTTACCCTTATTTTGAAAAACGAAAACCGAATTAAGCATTGATGTGGGCAAGTGAGCTAGGGCTATGCATTGACTATGTGATTACATTACAAATTACAATGCAGGTGAGGCTGATGCACGAAGCGGGATATGAGCTTGGGAATTTAGATGCAACCTTAATTCTCCAAAAGCCGAAAGTAAGCCCGCACAAAGAAGCTATCAAGGCCAACTTAGCTGCCCTGCTCGGAGCGGATCTGTCTGTTGTCAACCTGAAAGCGAAAACCCATGAAAAGGTAGACAGTCTTGGCGAAAACCGGAGCATCGCAGCGCATACAGTTGTTCTTTTGATGAAGAAGTGAAGGATCAATGATAGTAAAATTAAGCATTGTACATGATCAATGTCATTAGTTTGTAGCCCACAATGTCATGTAATTTGTCATTACAAGATCCTTAGGCCCCGTTCTTTTTTATGGTTGGTGATTTTATGGTTCCACACCGCACCACAACTTTCTAATTTCCACAACTCACCATAGCTTACCATTTCCCTTTTTATTAAAAGTTAAAACTTTTCAAATAAAAAAATTAAAACTTTCACTTTATTAATTTTGCAAATTAAAATATATCAACCCATCTTCCATTATTTTCACCAAAATTTTTCACATTTCACCATATTTTTCAAATTTTCGTCACATCGCAACCAACCGCACCGTACAAAATAATGGGCCTAAATTCTTGCTTAGATTGTTTTTGCATGTAGCAGATGGCACCCACAGCTAAGGGATCATGATAAATTGTAAAGTGTTCTATTGCTTATGTTTCTATGTATTGTTGTGAAATGAGATCCTCCAATCTAATAACATGTTCAGGGGTATTCAAAACCGGCTAACTGCATTTTTGATATATGGATTTTACAAACCTAGGCCTAAACCAGATAGCCGCATAGGACTTGGTCCATCGTTTAATTGGTCGAGCCCCCTGTTGGATCGGTCAAAGATAAAATGATGAGAAAACAAAATCGTACTTACTCTTATGTACTCTTGAGTCTCTCTCTGAGGCCTTTTTACTTTTGGGGTGTAGGTAAGTAAAAAAAGTAAATAAGATTAGATAAGTAAAGTAGCAAATGTAGGTAAATGTTAAATTATCTATTTCTGTTTCATTTTAAAATAAATTTTGTGAGTTGATTAAATTTCTTTTAATATGCATTGCCTAGGTTAAAAGTATAACCCTGTTCTTTTGGATGGTAAGGTAAAATTTTACTTACCTTGTGAGAAAACAGGGCATGATACTCTCTGTTTACCATATTACTTGTTACTTGTTAAGTGTTTCACGTCATTTAATGTTGCACTTCGGCTGATAATTCTCACATAATATTTTAACAAAAAATTATAATATTATACTTTTACGACGCTTTTTCATTACAAATCCAATGATATTACTTTCATATAACATGATATATATTGAGAAATTAATTGATGACTAGATGAAATTAGCTCTCTTTGTCCTTGACAACATAAAATTAAAGATAACCCATGAGTTTTAGTAACACGAGTGAGCTAGTATTGTAGAGTTCATGATTTCTTTTTTATTCTTTTTACTCTCCTTTCGAACTTAACTGCATGAACCACACGTGCATGTATCTCTTTATTTCAACAAGCTCCTTAATTTCTTTTCTTCAGGCCTTTCAAAAGTTTTTCAAGTGTGCTTCTTGTATTGCTAAAACTGTTTTTGAGGTGGGTTTTTCTCGAATTTTTTTTTAAAAAGCAAAAATCAACCTCTCCATCAATTAAAGTTGATGGGGAAAGGTTACCTACATGTATGGCTACATCAGAACTCCCTAAACTACGCTCAAACGTATTTTATTGAAAATTTGTTGTTGGATAGACTAGCAAGCCAGCTGCATATTTGGGTTTAAGTTATTTTAGGTTCAGGCAAATTAGATATTGAAACAATTAATGCCCAATACTTGTTTGTCTTTATATCTCACAATTCAGATAATTAAGGTATTGATAATGAAAATAAGGACAATATTATATCTATACCTAAAAAACTGTTCGTGTTAAAATTCATATGAAAAATCATTCTCTACGTTCCAAATTAGCTATCACTAAATAAATGTCACACAATCTCTAATGTTAGTAATATGTATCTTTAACTGAAATTGTTTTACGATATATTTTATCAAAAAAGTTCTAGCAACATAGTCTTATGATAATATTTTTCGCCACGAATCTGACTATAGCATGTTTATATGATAAAACGTTATATATGTTGAATCAAATATTTTTAAATTTGACTAATGTGTAGATAAAGTGATAGTTAATACTAGGGTTGTTCATAGTCCAGTCCGGACCGAAAAAGGATCGAGATCGACTGAGGATCGGATCGACCGAGGAAGTTCGGTCGATCCTCGGTCCAAAAATTTGATGTTCGGTCCTCAGTCGATCCATGGACCGAATCAAGGATCAAGTTACTAAAATTATAGGGTTTCTTATGTATAGTCGGACGAAAAAGTTCGGTCGATCCTCGATCGGCTTAGTCCTCTAGTTCGGTCTTGGTCGATCCGATTCGGTCGATCGGACGATGAACAGCCCTAGTTAATACAAAATAAAAGGAGCAATGATCATACCTTTTTTTTAGATGGCACTGAACCAAATCCCAAAGACTATTGTTTGTTTATTATTCAAAGCTTGAAAGACTGAAGAGCTTGAAACGACACAGCTAAAACAACGAAAACATCAATAGTAACATGACAACTAAAAAAATCAACAAGGAAACAATACAACACAAACAATTAAAAATGAGTAACTAAATTAATTCTTTGAAACAATGAATTTCTCGTTCGTCATATCTCCTTAAACAACTCCGCTAGTTGTAGTCTTAGGATCCGCATGGATGAAGCTTAGCCGGTGTCACAACCAAACTTTGACACTCTACGCGCCATCTCATCCAAGCTATCACAAGGAAGTTATAAGAGTATTCATCAACTGGGATACCACTATTTTCCTTACTTCTGTTAGGACCTCAAGATCTTGCAGAATTGGCTTTGTACGTAGCTTAGCTAACAAGAAGCCATTTAGACTTCAACAAAAATTTCCCTTTCTTCCTTCTCCTAGCAGGCGTTTTGGAACCCACAAAAAAAGATTCTTCAAAATCAGTAAGGGTATAATTGTAATAATCAGAGTTAACTGACATAGAGTATGTTTCGTCACTATCAATTGGATCACTAACAGGGACACTTGTAACATCCCTCGTATGACAAAGAACAACATAAATCGGATTTGAGATAGCTTGATCAAAATCCAAAGAATTACCATCAGGTGAAACCTCAAAGGGGAAAACATCTAGGTTAAGTTAATTGAGAGTTCGGAAGTATTCACCACCACCTCAAAAGAATTAACATTATATTATTAACTTGGGAAGGTTCAACCTCCACAATTTGAGAAGCTTTAACAATCTAAACTTGCTTGAGATATGGTCTCTTCAAAGAAGGACACATCCCGGAGAGTCGGTGTACAAATAGGGGCATTAAATTCTGAAAGATTAGGATATAGTAAATGAGTCAAGTTTCATCTTGACGGTTCGGTTTTTTATTTAACAAAAAATATAAAATAATTTTTTTCTAATTATAATTTATTCACAAAATTTTAAATTAAATATTTTCAAATTATTTATTTATTAGAATAAAATTTAGAGTTAAGATTTTTAATTTTTAATTTTTAATTTTTTTTAAAAAAATATTAATTATGAAAATAAATTTTATAATTTTTTACTAAATAAGAAGAATAATAGTCAAAATAAAATAGGACACATGTAAAAATAAAATTCATTTTAGTTATCATAGTTAAGAAAAAGTTAAGTGACATAGGTATAGATAAACAACTTGACACTGACCCAAATCCCTAACACATGTCAAGTTAGTTAAAGTGACAAATAATATGTGAAGGACGGAGTATATATATACTAGAATTATTTAGTTTTAAAATCCCCAACTTTGGGTAGGTTCTTGTTTATTAGAATATAACAAACTTTACTTTTGATATGAATATCTTAAACTTTGGGGGTTGGTATTTATTAGCATCCCAACACTGAAATAACATCAATTAAATTTGAGTTTTTCTACAATGTAGTAGTTGTTTTTTTGGTTAAGACACACTTTTATTTTACAAGTCACCTCAAAAAATATTGTTACAACACAGAAAATCTTGTTTAATTGATCTTAAGTTAGTGTTAGGCTATTACCAAATACGACCTCCCAAAATTTGGGATATTCATGTTTAAGCTGAAATTCGGGATATTCTGATAAACAAACCTCAAAGTTGGGAATTTTAAAACTTAATAATTATATATATATATATATATATATATATATGAATTGAGCATAAATTTTATTTGATGATGACACGTGTCTAAATGTGATTGGCTTAAACTTGAAAAACTATTTAATGGTTAACTTGCTAAGGTTCATCCCCTAATGTTTCAAAATGTCATGCATCCTATCCATCTGTCTTTCTAATTAATACGTATTCATCTCCTAATTTCTCAAACCTATATGCATGTTATTTAATCACCGTTTTTTTTATATGGATAATCACCTATTTTTTTGGGTGGGTGCTTTTTCGTTTATAATTTAAAGTGTAAATACTCCATCCGTCCCATCATGATAATCTCTTCTAAAAAATGAAACTTTTTAAGAGAATATCATTTAACACATTGTTTTATGTAAATTTTATTGAAAGGAAAGAATTTTAAAACTAAATATAGTAAAATGGACAATCATTTGAGACTTTTTAAAATGAGGAATAGACTATTATTATGGGACGGAGTGAATAAATGCTAATAAAATGAGTGATTTTTCTTAGTAAGTTGCATGATGAGGCCCTCACTATAAATTGTGAAATGTATATTTCATGGTTACGAATATAGGGGAAATTACTAATTTATTTGGATGAGTTTAATAAAATAATCTCTTCATGAATTATTAGTCATATTCATACTAAAAAATTATTTTGATATGATTTATTAATCATAATAAAATGTTAAAAATATTATCATAAAAAATTCTATCTCACATAATTTTAGACTCTCTCACCCTTTTTTTGTGGGGTGGGTACATATTTTCCTTTATAAATCAAGCATGCATGAATCAAGGGCACTATATATAGAATGTTTCCTAGTTTTATTCTTTTGATATGAGTATGAGATTCATCGCCTTGTTTAATCCATTCACTTCTTTGGTCTTTTATTTGGGTAAGGTGAATGGAAAATTGAAATTGGAGAAGATACTCTTTGAATTAGTTAAAATTAAGTTTGGATGGATTAAATTGGATTACTTTGGATAGGTGTGGATAAGTTATGATGCTTTTTTGAGGAATTGTATTTTTAGAAATGATGTTTTTTGGGAAATTGTGTAAAGTTTGGATAAGTTATGATAAATTGGGATTGGATTGGATTAAATTGGTTAGTGTAACTTATCCAAAGAACAGTACCATTTTTTAGAAGAATTTTTTTTATGAGATTTTGGAAGAACTGTTATAATAAGGTTTAAAATGCATGCTGTGTTGCTGATCTTGCATTCTACAGTTGATCAAGTCAATTGAAGCAAATAAATTTACAATAGTTTATATTACAAGTATAAACAAAATATGAAGGTATATGCACAAAACCCACTATAAAAGGCGGTCAAATAAAATTAACTTTCACTATTAGCTCAAAAAAAAAGTTATACTGGTGCTGGCAAAAATTAAAATTGAAAATAGTGGTAAAAAGTTAAGGGCTTATTAGTCATGCTGATGGACATATAATATAAAGTCGTGCTTATAAGTATTACTATTTATTATTTCCTCCGTTTTATTTAAGTGTCATATAGATAATTGTATCAAAAACTTTGATCACTAATATTTTAATTTGTACAGTGATTTATCAAATAAAATTGATACTATTAAATTTGTAATAAAAAAATACCATTGAAAAGTATAATATCGTATTTTTTTATAAAAATATTATATGAAAAGTTATTGATTAATAGATCTCAAAAATCGTGAATGACAGATAAAAGAAAAACGGAGGGGTAATGTTTAGCAAATGGTAAAGAGAGTAGGTCAATGTCATGAATACAGTCAAACAGTAAATGTTAATTAATGTTCATAAGTTTTTTTTTTTTTAAAAAAAGCCCTAATCTGAATAATATATTCATGTCCTTTACCTGAGTTTTATAAATAAGATAGAAAATAGACCTAAGTTTATGTCAAAATCAGATTCGAACAATAAAAGTAGAAAATATGTATATATCATGTATTGATTTATAATTGGTATGAAAATTTAATAAATTATACATGAATATTCCAAGGTCTTAATATTGTATACATAATAAAGCAAAAAGAAGACTAACTTTAACTATAATGCTTACTATATATGAGTTTCCTTTTAATTATCACATACAAAATCATAATTACCCTGAAACATGAGTGTATCATATTTCTTAATCCAAGTTGAAGTTTTTGAATGTTAGGTTGTTTTTCCGTAGACAAAATTAAAGGAGTTTGAATTCTTAATTAAATGTGGTACATTGTATTGGTTCAAAAACTACAATGTCAAAAATGTTCTTTGCTACGTAACTAGGGAGATTTTGCTTTATTGCTTTTTTTTAATTTTATAGACATGTTTATTCTTATTTTATATATATATATATATATGATCACTTTTACTACATGTTTAAAACACATTTTGCAAAATTTTGTGTCTTGCTAAATTATTATGGTCACCTATCTATCTTTACACTTCATGTATGTAGTATCTTCCCCTCATTTTGAAATAATCATCATGCTTGATTTTATAAGTTCAAATTTATCAAATTTGACTAATAGTTTACTTGAATATTTATTATTTGATTATATAAAATTTTCTCTATTGAATTTGTGGTAAGAACAATACTATCAAAAAGTAAAATTACATAACTTTACAAAATATTTTGATAGAAAATGTTGGTATATATATATGTGTGTGAGTGTAATGTCATTGTAGACAATGAAACAATACAAGATAATGTTAAAATTGAAAGGGATTAGAGTATTTATTGGTTTGATGGAGGCTGAGATTCAGCGGTTTCGGCTACTTGTAATATATATATTTGCATGTTTTCTCCGTCACAGGTTGTATATTCGTTGCGAAATTCTTTTCAATATTTCATCCAATTTTAATATTTATTAAAATATACCATTTAAATTTAAAAGATTACAAAAAAGTCACATAAATGGATAACAATAATACAATGTGCTATAGTATTAGGCAATAATCTAAAAATTCGATAATAAGACTGACAAAATATCATACTTAAATGATATATTTGCCAACTTTTTAAATTTAAAGAATATATTTGATTGTTGGGTTGATGTGTAAATCAATTTATGGGGTCGTCTCTATGGCTTATGGGAGTAAGGTAGAAGAGTTTGAGTGAGAATTAAATTGTTGATTTGTTAGCTGCCTTTTTGTAATTTTTTGGCTGCTAAGTACTCTATTAACCCTAATTAATTGTGTTATCCTTGTACTATGAATAGAGGCTAGGGGATAAGTTTATTGATATCACAATTAAAGGTGTTTCATCTGATCACTAGAGATTAATCTATAATCTCTGTGTCCCTTAGGGAGTTGTATGAGACTCATCTGTGAGTACTAAATTCTCAGGGTGTAACTCTAGGGAAGTTTTGAAGATTGTGGAAGTTTGGGAACCTTTGATAAACACTTGTAATCCTCTGATAGTGCATCGTTTGTGGTTTTTTTTCCGGTTTGAGTTTTTCTACGCTAATTTCTTATGTCGAATCTTTATATATTATTTTGTCTTGATTATCGTTTGTCTACTAATAATGCCCTGAAAATCCCAACAATTGGTATTAGACCTTTGGTTGGAGCGTGGTTGATCTGCAAACTGATGAGAAGCAATGGCTAACGCAATTGTGAAGATCCCGGAATCAGATGTGAAACACTACACATGGTGGAGGATGCATGTTGAGGATGTGCTCCGCCAGCAAAAGTTACATCTTGTGATGGGTGAAAAGCCATAACAGATAGAACTGAAGGATCGGGAAGAGCTTGATGATCATACATTTAGTACGGTAAGGCTAACGTTAGCTTGGAACGTGGCTTTCAACGTCAAAGATTTAAAAAAAAATGAAAGGTCTGCTGGAGGCCTTGCAAAACACATATGAGAAACCTTCGGCGATGAACAAGGTATATGTGTTGCGTCATTTGTTTGAATTTTAATATGCATGAGTCTGGTGAGATAAATGATATCACGAATGAGTTGAATGTGATACTATCAAATTGATCTTCGTGAGATTTAGTTTTGGCGACGAGATAAATGCTAATATAAAGTTGGCAACCCTACCTAAGTCCTTGGATAATTTTGTGACTTATGTAGCATCTCAGTTAAGAAAAATGAGAAACTGAAGTTTGGGGGCATTAGAGACTATGTCCTGAATGAAAACATCTGTAAGAGAGATTTTGATGTGTCTAAGTCTTTAGGGAATGTTTTGGTTGTCTAGGGTAGAAGGAATCATGGGAGCTCAGGTCGGGGTCGATCTAAATCTAGAGGCCAAAATATGAAGCAGGTATTGTATTGGAACCTAGGGTGCAGCTAGGAATTGTCCTAAACCTAGGGTGTAGCTATAATGACCATGACTCGGCAAATTCTGTTGAGGATTGGATGATGCCTTAACTATTAGTGTTGACGAGTCAGAAAGGAGTTGGGTGATAAATCCAGGTGCGTTGTTTCACTCTTCGTCCAGCAGGGAGTCCTTTAGTTACTTTGTGATTGGGAGGTTTGGCAGGGTTAGGCTTGTAAACAGCCACAGTCTAAAGGTGCTTGGAAGAGGTGATGTGAACATTAAAATTTCTAAGGGTAGGACTTGAAGGTTGAATAATGTTCGATATATCCCAAGTCTGACCAAGAACCTTGTATTTGTAGGTCAACTGGAAGAGGAGGGGTTCACGACGAGATTTGAGGATGGTTATTGGACGGTAACGAAAGGATTTCTGGTAATTGCAAAGGTAGGAAGGAAGGGAAGCTATATGCTACCATTGATAGTTCTAACAGGCATGTTCATACTCGTCAAAGGTGTATTAGCTTCTCTAATGAGAGAAGGGTACCAGAACGGAGAGGTTTCCGGTCGAGGCTACGAGAACGGATGATCAGATGAAAATGCATCTTACCTGCGCGAGAGTTCGACATTATCAACACGAGGTAAAATCTCAATCCAAAATTCCCCTAAGTTGTTGACAAGGATGCATTTGTCGAAGTTGCAGGGGCGTGATCAGTTCATGTGCGAGCCTATTGCCAGAAGAGGGGTTGATGGGAGGTCAACTAGGACCTCTGTTGATCTTTGCTGAACAATATATCTCGATGAATGTTATTACCTATTAGAACAAATCACTTTGATCAATATATAGTAATTTTGACTTTTTATGGTGGAATATACTTTTCAACTACCATAGTTGAAAATAAATTCAACTATGGTAGAATCTTCCTTTGTAAAATTCAATGCTCAATGTAAGATGGATAAAAATTTATCAAAATTGTTAGAATTTACAAAAATTCATCAAAATCCCTAATATTTTAAACAATGCACCTTAAATATTTTTAGCTATAATCCGCGGAAGCTTTTTAACAATAAACTTTTGGATAAAATGAATTAAGAGATGTATGCGGGATCCAAATAATCCAATATACAATTTCTTAGGAAACTAAACAGAATTCTTTATATTTATATTTAACTTTTTCCATTTATAAGACTCATATATTATCAATTCTTATAAATAATCCCACATAATAAATTAAATAAGAAATTGAAAAGAATCATGTCAGAGACAAACCAGGGTTGGTGAGGCAAATTTATTTTTTGTTGTGTTGGAATATCCTCATCGTTGTCCTGCTGTCTTCCATACATTATCAAAACTAACAAATTAATTTTAGAAGTATGTATAATGATCTCTTCATGACGTTATTCTAAGATACTACCTCCGGTATTATGTAAGTGTCATCTAGGTAATTGTGTCAAAAATTTTGATCACTAATATCTTAATTTGTATAATAATTCACCAAACAAACTTGATGTTATTAGATTGATACTAAAAAAAATTCTATTGAAAAAGTATAAAATATTATGGATCTCAAAAAACGTGAATGACAGATAAAAAAATGGAACAAGTACTGTAATTTGGAGATTAATTTAGCCCTTTTCTTTTATACGACTGGCAATCTGCGGTGTCGCAGTCCACCACACTTTGCCACAACCCACCATAACATACCATTCCACCACAATTCACCACAACCAACCACAAATTACTTTTTCACAATTATCACTACAATATTTTTTTAATCATACAAAAACAATACAATATTTCAACTCACTTTTTCCAATTACTTTTTCACAATTACCAATACAATATTTATATACATATACAAAAAAAAATCCCACAACTCACCAATAACCCATCACAATTCCACCATACCCGCCACGCGTCATACCGCAACACACCGCATAAAATAACAGGGTCTTAATTAATTAAAGTTGGGCATGAAGGAAGTTACATGCAGATATGACAAGAGTTGACCATGAGTTGTCTCATTTAATTAACAAAGCCTTGGTTGGTTGAGTTATTTGGTTGGTATACATACCATGCATACAAGTATACAACACTAGCAAAACAATGGTATGCATAAACAACTAAATTGGATTTTATCTTAGCAAAATTTAGGTAGATTTAGTTGTTCAGATAGATATGATATTTATCTTCATAAAATTTGAGTCGATTAAGATAGACTCAATGTTATTACTATATTATAATTATGATTCTAGTTAGATTGATAAAGGGTGGTAGAATCATAATTGAAGATCATAAGATTTGAATATATTATTGAAATAGTAATAAGTTAACTATATCAATAAATATAACAATAAATGTTCACTAAGAATATTAGTATGTATTAAATTATACTTCGGTGGATAATTTTTATACAAAAACTATATTTTTGTAATAAATTAAGGATTTGATGCTAATAATGTACGCAAATTTTATGGATTTAAAGTAGGTTTATGGTTGAGATTATAACATTGTAAAATTGTATGAGTATTCTAACAAATTATTTTTGGACAAAACTAGCATCAATGTACGCAAATTTTATGGATTTAAAGTAGGTTTATGAGTGAGATTATAACATTGTAAAATTGTATGAGTATTCTAACAAATTTTATTTGGACAAAACTAGCACTATAAAGATCCTAACTACTTTAAGATTCTAATAAGTGCAAGATCAATGGAAAGTTTAAATCATAAAATCATAAAACTTTAAGATCCAAATCAGAAGTATATAAATTTGGTGGATGAAAGACTAATTAATGAATTCTTTTTAAGATAAGCTATGAATATTGTTTTAGTTGTGTATTAATATTTGTAATCTATATATATGATTTTATTTTCATTTTTATTTTAAGTTGACATTTATGATGGTATTAATTTATTAGTGGGTTTGGAATTTGGTTTAATTTATTAGACAAATCATTTCTCTCAAATTCTTTTTTTTTCGGTTCGGGTTTCCTTTATGTATATATATATATAAAATTGATTATATGAACATGGTCTTTTTGTGAGCATGTGAATATGATTGAGTTTTTAACGGACATCAACTATTATTCTTTTCAATAATTTTACATAGTATTAAACATTTTTTTACATAGTATTAAACATCGCATGGATATATTTTTCTTATGTTTCATCGTACTTTGAATTTATAAGCATTTGTCCGTAGAATAGTTTCCTTTCATTGGTGCTATTGTAGACTTTTTAAGAATAAGTAGATTAGTTTACTAGACTGTACCTTGTAAGCGGGAATATGCTTGGTGAACAAGTTAGGTTAGGATATCTTCCTTTAAAATTAGCAACATTACTTTACTGATGATTTCCCTCAAGATACTTTTTAATTTACTTTAAAAAAAATGTTCATATTTTGCCATATTTAAAAAAAATATGTAATGTAAATATATACTAAACAGTTGTGAACCTGATAGTGATAATTAAGACTGATCTAGAATTGTTGCAATTAGGGGCCGGGTATAAAGAGCTGAGCCCCCTCGGCTTGATTAGGAAACGTTCGGCTTGAAGCTCGCTAAGTTTTCGAAGTTTAAGATTCGGGATACGGTTCAACTTATATATCTAGGTTTAGGTTTGGTTTACAAGCTGGGTCAGCTTGATTTTTTTGTTTTTTTAATTTAAAACTTTTCAATTCAAATTAAAAAAATCAAATAAAGTTCTCGATATTTATTAAACTTAACTAGAAAATAACATTTTTTTACAATAAGGGTATAATCAAGTAAAGTTTAAGCAATAATGTTTGAGATTTAAAGAGCTTAACAAAAAAAACACATTTATGCTCTAATATTTAAAATTTGAACATCTAAATTAATATATAATTTATCAATATTCGTAGAGTATAACGCACTTCCTATTTAAACCACTTAAATGAGCAAAACTGAGCCGAGCCAAACTTTGATCAAACCGAAATCAAGTTCGGCTTACCTTCCATATTTATCAAAATCTAATCCTTAATGGAGATCCTAATATTCTATCATATTACTTTTCTCTTTTAATTAAACCTTTTTAAATTTATTTGAAAATTCAGCTATACTAGGGAGATTCTATCATAGTTGAAAAAAGATAATTGAAATGTATAATTTCCCTAAAATTATACTTTCAAGAAAATTGAAATTAATATATATTGATTAAAGAACTCGTTACAATAAGTAATCCTATTTGTTGAGATATATTTTTTTACAAAATTTAATATTTGAAAGATATTCAACCAAACTTGATTTTTTTTTTTTCAACTATTATGGTTGAAAGTGTAAATATCATTGATTCTACCATAAAAGTTCAAAATTAAAATATATTGATGAAAGTAACTTACTACAAACAAACAGTTAATCCTATTTAATGAGATATAAACCCTTTAATATATGCGATTAATTTTAGATAACTTAATAGTTATGAAATTTTCAACTATTATAGTTGAAAAAAATTTCAACTATGTAGAATTTTCAATCATTTAAACTTGATCCCAGCCAACAAAAAAGAGTAGCTTTTTTTTTATTAGTATTTAATTTCCCCATTTACTTATTACCATTTGATATTTCACTCTTTTTTACAAAAATGATACAAATGCTAAAAACATATTCTTTTTTTGATATTCATATAAGTATCACACAATTAATAATCTTATAATTATCACCGATCAACCAAGTCAAAATCAACACCAAGAAAAATATATTAAAAAAAGTCGACATTTGGGATTAATTAAAGTAGAAAAACACATACTTTATATTTAAGTCATTTTAACTGTAGTTAGGTGCAATGGAGCAGCACTTTATTAATTTATAATTAAAACGATAATGATTAAGTTTGAAGCACACGGTGCGGTGTAATTAAGGCAGGCTTAATCAGCTGACCTTCAAATTAATTCAATTCCGACAATTCGTGTGCATTTATTTAATGATTATTTATTTTTGGTAAATAGAATTATTTGATCATATCTAATAACTTTTTGTAAATATAAAAATATAGATATTAAGACGAAATTATTGCTTCAAAATGAAGTCAATGCATAAGTGGTAGACTCACTAATGCACTCCATTATTATTATGCTAAGAGCGTTGAATTCTTCCAACAATTTTCGATTCTTCGCCGCATTCCGTCCACTTTTGCCGGTACATCAAGCTGTTTTTACTTTTTTATTGGTGTGTCGACTAAGTTTTTAGGAAATTTCTTTTTCAAAAAAAAAAACTCTATTTTGAAAGTATAATAAAGGTGAGTAAAAAAAGAAAGTATATGAAAGTATATACACATATTTTCCTCACAAAAAAAAAAAGTATACATACATTCTTAACAATCTTTCTGGGACAACATTTTTTTAATGCACTCAAAGGGGAACAAGTTGTCAAACAAATGGCTCCCAGGTGCCTTTCCGGCCATTTTTCACCGGAATCCATGAAAAGACTAAAATGCCCTTGGGGATGGTTGTGAAAAGACCATGCTGCCCTTATTTCATATTCATTCAATTACAAAAGTTAGCTCCTTACATTCTGATTCTTGAGCAGATTTACATGATATCCATTGCATTCGCCTTACTACAAACACTGAAATTTAGTTCACAGACCAATTTGAATTCTCGATGTCCCATTTTGATTGTACAAATTTGCTCGATCATTTCAACCATAAGAATTTTCATACTACACCATCCTAAATTCCTAATAATTCCGAAGAACATATACAACAGAATAAATACTTATGAACAAATCAATTCACCAAAAACCCATCTGGGCATCTCACAGAATGAATGAATGAATGAATGAATGAATGAATGAATGAATGAATGAATGAATGAATGAATGAATGAATGAATGAATGAATGAACGAATTAGATTGAGGTAAGAAGTCAACATACGGGTCTCAACAATCAATGCAAAGTATGAATTTTTGCGCTTTTCAAAAGCTTTGAGGCTCAAATAGCCAGCTAGAATGAGCAGCAAGCCAGCCCCAGCACCTCCAGCCAGTGAAGCCACACTTCTTTTCTTGGCATAGCCGATGAGCCCACCAACAAGGAGGATCAACCCATATAGAATTGTGAAGCAAAAATCATGCATTTTTTGAGCAAAAAATTACATACTTCATTCCCCAACATTGTCAGATCCTAAAAATGTCACCCACAAATTGACAGCCACAAAATACAACTCAATTTCTACCTTAACTTACATTAATACCTAGCCTTGACCACCAAACTACCAAAAACCTCCCACCCCCACAATGTCAGATCTTCAATGGCGGACTGCAACCTTGAAGCCCACCATCATCATCAACACCACGAGCAGCACCACCAAAATCATCATTAATTTCTAGTCCTTCTGCAACTCAACCCGAACATTCGTTTTAGCCCCCTGGCCGTCCCCTTGTTTCTGCTCTCTCTCTCTCTCTCTCTCTCTTTGTCTCTCTCGGTCTGTGTTGGATATTTGCTTTCCGGGGTGTGTTCGGGTGCACCACCGTCCGTGAGTCTCCGATATGTCGCAAGCCTCGCCCTCTCCATCGCCTGCGCCTGCTACGCCCACTTCTTCCAAGGTTCTCTCTCAACGCTCTCAATCCCTTTTTCTTTCTCCAAATTCCATTTCTCTCTTCTTCACTTACCTGCGATTAGGGTTTTAATCCCCCACTTTGATTTCTTTTTGTCTTTCCCTATTTGAATTTGGGATAACTTCACTCTTCACTTCACTGCATGCACACAGGGATGGACACAACCCACCTTTCCAACTTATAAACTCCTGTTTTGTAAATCGCCTTATGACTCACCAACTGTTTCCATCTCTCATGCTTGATCGTTGAGTTGGAGGATGAAGAGGATGGGAATGGAATTGAAACAGGGGAAACGAAACGAAGAAGATGAAGAAGACGAAGATGGGAAGAATGAGAAGATGGATTTGGAGGCAATGGAGGGTAGTATCGGAATTCCACAAAATATTTTCAAAAAAATTCTCACTTAACTCAATGTCACCGGATTCCGGTGAAAAATGGCCGGAAAGGCACCTGGGAGTCATTTGTTTGACAACTTGGTCCCCTTTGAGTGCATTAAAAAAATGTGGTCCCTCAGGAATCAGTTGTTAAGAATGTATGACACCTCCCAGTAAATTTTTGCACATATTGCTTCTAGAAAAAAAAAAGTATCTTTCATCCCAAATAAAATAAAACAGAAGTATCCACACATATAATTATAACAATCCCTAGTATTAGTTAAAATGATCATATATATATATATATATATATATATATATATATATATATATATATATATATATATATATATATATATATATATATATATATATATATATCGAATAACAGATTCATGTTGTTTAGTGAAAGCTTGATAATTATTTTGTTAGTGCATCTAGAATGAAGATTCTATCGTAGTTGATTTTTTTTTTTAATTATGGTAGTGGAGAGTTCCTTACTATTAATTTGATTAAAACAAATCTCATTGGTTCAAAAGATTTTTGTACCAATAAATATGATCAACTCTTATAGCAAGTTATTTTGATCAAAACATACTGATTAAAAATTTTAAGGTAGAATGGACTATTGTTGTGCTTTTTAACTATGATAGTTGAAAAATTTTCAATTATAGTAGAATCTCCTAAAAAAATTAAATTTTGTAAAAAAAAAAAATAAATCTCAATGGAAAAGTTACTTATTGCATAACAAATCTCTTTGATCAATATAAATTAATTTTGATTTTTTAAAGGTAAAATATACCTTTTTTAAAAATCTATCATATTTGAAAAAGTATTTCAACTATGGTAGAATCTCCCCATTTAGAGTAATTTTCATATTTTTATATTAATTGTATGTTAGAGTTACTAAATACAATGGAATTTAGTTATATTAATGTCATTTTTATATTTTTTATAGACAAAAAGTGTTTAAAGCGACATAACTATTTTGATAAGAACTTTTGAAACTAATTGAATTTTATTGAGTTAAGAGAGTTTCTGGAGTGTTCTCTAGCTCTTAAGCTTCTATTCCTCTAAAATTTTGTTTTACATTCTTGGATTGATATAGATCTAAAAATTAAATCTTCAGAAACTTAGAGCAAAATGATGTTGAGCTATTGTCTATATAAACTCATGAAAATGATAAGAGTGTTGACTTAGGGCAAGACAAAGTATTTTGACTTAGTATAATATAATATCTATATTACTACATATTAAACTGAAAAATTATATAATTAAATTTTATAACGAAAATATCACATATAAATTATATAAAATTATAGATGAGTATATCGTAAAAATTAAACCATTCTCAAAGCATGCATATACTAACTCCATTCCTAAATATCTATAACAACGAGCTTCATGCAATCAATCCGAAGGATTTTAACTATTAATTTCTTAATATACATATAATAATTTATCATATGATATTACTATCAGCAAAATATAATTCTAAAATTAAGTACAACCTTATAATTTCTCTTAAAAGATATTAATAAAAAATACTGATCAAAGTAGAAAACTAATGATTGTATATATCCATTTTTATTATTCAATTTGAGTGAGGAGTGATCACTTGAGCAAAATGATGTAGTACTAGAAGATCATCCATATTTATCATCCTAAAAATTAAAGTATACATTATCATAAAATAAATGCCTTTTAAGTTCAAGAACCTTCCACGTAAACTATATGTACGTTGTAGATTCTGTATATTATTTGATTTGGTATGATTTGGTCAGTGAAACAGCTGCCAAAATACTTATTCTTAATTTGCACTGTGATCACCTACAATCGTATCAGAAAACTAAACATTCACCAAACTTAATTAATTAAATTTCCACATAATAATAATAATAATAATAATAATTAACAATTTTAAAAGTAATTAGCCTAATCCTTTTGTAGTGTATCACTGTCTAGGAGACCACAACCCCACACGGGGAACCTTCCATTATCACTAATCACTAATTAACAAACTAATCCAGATACCTCCTTAGTGTTCAAAGCATTATATTACTCACTAAAATACACTACTGATTGATTAATTAAATTTAATTAATGAATAAAAACAACTTTAATGTCTTGGAAAATATGAACAGGTGATATCAGCAGCTAACTTCCCTTTTTAGCTGTCATGTCTTTCTGTATATGCCTATATATACTCTCTCTCTTCCTCAATCTTTTTATCACAAAAAAAACATCAGGGTTTTTTCTTCTGAAGAATTTTGAGCATTTTTCTGTCAAATATTTGAAGAAAACACAAGAATGGAGGGGGCAATCTTGTCAAAAATAGCACAAGGAAAAGGGCATGCAGAAGAATCTGCATATTTTGATGGGTGGAAGGCTTATGAAAATGACCCTTTTAACCCTCTCAGCAACCCCAATGGTGTTATTCAGATGGGTCTTGCAGAAAATCAGGTAAGCATATATACATGCATTCATTTTTAATGATTTAGTCGAGGGAGTGTTTGGGCAAGAATCCCAGGAAAAATTTCCCATCGCAAGTTTTCCATGTAAAATATTTCACGGTAAAAATTTCCCTTTTCGCCCCCTAAGGGAAATTTTTCATAGGAAAATGGAGAAAATGCTGGGTCCATCATGAAAATTTTTTCGAAGTCAACCCGCATCCAAACATGGGGAAAATAAGTCAACCCGGGAAAATTGACCATTTCCCCAGGGTTATTGACCAACCAAACCCACCCTAAGGAGGAATTAGATATATGCTGGTAATTAACTGGCATGATTTATAATGATAATTAAATATGTATGTGTGATTAATTTTGCAGCTGTGCTTTGATTTGGTGAAAGAGTGGATTCTGAAGAACCCAGCTGCTTCTATTTGCACTGTTGAAGGAGTGAATGACTTCCAAGACACTGCCATTTTTCAAGATTACCATGGCTTGCCAGAGTTTAGAAATGTAATTAAATCTTCTTCTCCTTAATTAACCTCTAATATTTAGTAAAAGAAAATATAAATCTAAGATAATTAATCACATACAGTGATCATTATTTTCGATTAGGGTTTCAGTTTAAGCTCTTGGTTGACCTGGGATTTCTTGAACTGCATGATTTTTTAGTGAAAATTTTCAACTTCGAGTCACTTACGTGTTTTTCCTTGATATAAAAACTTAATTATATATCTGTTTTTCATGATACAATCATGCAAACAATTTGATATAATACCTATATATGAGTTTTTAGTTCATAATACAACCATGCAAATTAAACAAAAACCCATATTCATTTGTTGGCTAATTAACTTGTACCCTTACAATTTGGTAAAAAACCTATATATGTATGAGTTTTTCATAATACAACCATGCAAACAAAAACCTTTATCATTTGTTGCTAATTTATAACTTGTATGCTTACAAATTGTTATATATTTTTGTGACATATACAGGCAGTGGCAAAGTTCATGGAGAAAGTGAGAGGGAATAGAGTGAAATTCGACCCGAACCGAATAGTGATGAGTGGTGGAGCAACTGGAGCTCATGAACTCATGACATTTTGCTTAGCTGATCCTGGGGATGCTTTTCTTGTTCCTACACCATACTACCCTGGGTAAATAATCTATTACCTTAATTATTCCCTTTATTCTATCATCAAATAATATTCTTCGCTTAATTCTCTTCTTCTAATCGATTTCATATCGAAATAAAATTTGAAAATTTTCACACTTCTGTATATATTAGGTTTTTGGCATTAATTTTTCTGCCCCTCTATTTCTCAAATTAATTTCGACAACCCTGAGTTTGTGAAATACGTAATAATTTTCTGTATTTTCCATTGATCGAGTAGCAAAAAAAAAAAAAAAACTCATGATTTTGTATATACCCAACAAAAATGCAAATTTGATTTTGAATTGATTATAATTGATATTTTTCATACTTTTAAATATTTTTTTCAGTAATTACACATATTTATCATTGTCAAGATATGTTGACAACTATAGATAATATTCTGATCATCTAAAAAAACAATGCAGATTCGATCGAGATTTGAGGTGGAGAACAGGAGTGGAACTAGTCCCAGTTGAGTGCCACAGCTCCAACAACTTCAAGCTCACACTCTCAGCCTTGGAGGAAGCCTACAACCGAGCCCAAGACTCGAAAATCCGGGTCAAAGGCTTGCTCATAACGAACCCATCGAACCCACTTGGCACAGTCCTTGACAAAGAAACCCTAATCACCATCCTAGCCTTCACCCATGAGAAAAACATCCACCTAGTTTGCGACGAGATCTATGGAGCCACCGTGTTTGGTTCACCGGACTTTGTTAGCATATCCGAGATCTTGACCCATGAACCCCACAAGCCGGAGCTGGTCCACCTCGTTTATAGCCTCTCGAAGGATCTAGGGTTTCCAGGGTTCAGGGTTGGGATTGTGTACTCTTACAACGACAATGTGGTGCATTGTGCTAGGAAAATGTCTAGCTTTGGGCTTGTTTCGACCCAAACCCAAAAGCTAGTGGCCTCAATGTTGCTAGATGAGGGTTTTGTGGAGGTGTTTTTGGAAGAGAGCAAAAAAAGGCTAGGGAGAAGGCATAAGGTGTTTACTTGGGGGCTAAGTATGGTGGGGATCCATTGCTTGAAGAGCAATGCAGGGCTTTTTGTGTGGATGGATCTTCGCCACCTCATGAAGGAACCCACCGTGGAGGCTGAGCTGGCACTCTGGAGGGTCATTATCAACGAGGTTAAGCTTAACGTGTCACCAGGGTCCTCGTTCCACTGCACTGAGCCAGGGTGGTTCAGGGTTTGCATCGCGAACATGAGCAATGAGACCATGGAGGTGGCCTTGGGGAGGATTAGGTGCTTCGTCGCAAAGAAGATGAAGAACATGGTCAAGCCATTGGCGCTTTCCTCGGGGAAGAGGAAGTGTATGTGGCAAAACAAGTTGGAGCTCCGGTTGTCGTCGAAGAGATTGGAGGATATCATGGGGGTCTCGCAGCTTGGTTCGCCAAGATCGGCCCTTGTTCGAGCAACTTAGGAGAAGTTTTATGGGCCATTGAGTTGAGGTGTGGGGTGTTTGATGGTTTGGTTGTTTGGTGTTGTTAAGTATGGATGTATGTGGGCAAATGATGAAGGAATTGGAATGAAAGTATAGTACATTGTTTGAGTGGGTTGGTTGTAGCCCATTGGGCTTTCTTGAAGTAGGGGTCCAATGGGTTGGCTCACTTTTAAAGTAAAAAAGAAAAATGATTTAGTGTGAAATATATTAAATTGTAATATTTTTATTTTATACTCCGCGTAAGCGGGATCTAAAGTAAAAGTTGATGTTGTAATTGTAATATTGTTACTACTACTGAATAAATTGCTAAATATATCAATATAATTATGAGTAAATCATGTCTTACTTCTGGGGTTATAAAGTTTTGCGAATTTTAGTCCTCCTTTGTCACGTGCATCAATGTCTAATGTGCAAATAATGAGCATTATGTATAGGTGGCGATGAACATTATAAGTATGTGTTGATGAAAATTTAAGTACATATGGGGCAATGACTTTTGAATGTGTCTGTTGAATGTACGTGTAATGAGTATTGTACATTAAGTCGATTGTAGCGATACTTGTTCAAGTTTCCTCCCCGTCTAAAATCGGACGAAACCAGTTTACTTAAAGAGCATTTCGGAAGAATTTCCCTAGGGAAAATTCTCCATGGCAAATTTTTCCCCATCTCCCCCCCCCCCCACCCCTGCAGGGAAACTTTTTCTAAGTAATGGTGAGAAATTGTGACCTCCCTATAAAAAAAATTTCCCCAAATGTCAAAATACAATCAATTTTCTTAGAATTTTTTACCAACTAAACGCTCTCTTAGTTAGCCCGGGACAACAATCAGCCCATGCTTGTACTTGTAGAGTTGTAGCCTTATGGCAGTACGAACTGAGGGGATCAGCCTACCCTGCATGAGAACTTTAGTCGTGGGGTAACATCGTTGCATTAATATTCATTCAATACTATTGTTGAAAAAGTTGCAGCATTTATTTATTAATCTTTTTGTTCATCTTTAGTTTCCATTTTCGTTTACCTTTTTACGTTTTGTTCTTGATAAACAGTAGTTAATATGTTATGAGGTTTGGTTAGAGTTGAATACACCTAGCCATAGTCGTATAGATTATGATGTTTGGTTAGAGTTTAGGGCTACAGAATTTTATTTAGTCTCACTCAAATTAGGTCATGTCATTTTATAACCTAATTTAATTGATAAATCCAACCAGAGCTAAACTGTCAGATTAGTTAACTAACCCTTTGATCCATGCAATTCACCAGGAATGTAGATCAAACTAGGAAAACATCAATGCCATAAGATCCACAAAGTCGGTTATTTACGGTAAATTTGTGAGAATGTAGCCTTTGTTCTCCAAGGATCTACAACTTAACCTAAACCATTACAGTTGAACGCAAATTACACAGGTAAAATTTCCAGTATACTGTAACCCCCTTACAAATTTGGGTAATTTTTCACACCAAAAAGATTTTCTGACAAGCAATGTTGCTGTCAGAACTCAGAAGTACTAATATTGCATTCTATTTCTACCATAAATAGTTAATGTCACAATTCTGCCAAACAGAAAACAAAGTATGAAAAATATTACATGAGTGAAAATAATGGTGTTAGAGGCTGAACTTCTATCGGTTCTAACAAGCAAAGTGCCTGTGACTCCGGCCATTGAATGAGCTTGTTGTGTGCTAGTTGAGTTCACTCATCGAGGTTTAGAGAGAACCCCGGCACCAAACAGCAGATTCCTTCTTGAGAACTGCATCGATCACAGGTTTTACAATAGAATGAGATTTTACTGGTTTAGACAATAAATAAGAACGACAAAATAGCAGATATGAAGGGATTTTGCATGCCCTAAAACCTTACCCTAGGACTCTAGGAGTATTGATGTTTATGTTGTCTTAGGTTTCATATTGTTCCGATACAGTTACATCGCGCAGAACTTGTTGTAGACTGTGATTGTACACTAAATAGACCTGGCAAACGGCTGGATCGGATCGGGTCAGGTTCAGTTCGGTTTGACATGGAGAAACCAAAAAATCGGCTCGGGTTGACTTTGGGTGAATCTTATTCGGGTGGGTTCAAGACTTCAAGTGAAGTGCTTTCAGATTGGGTTCTAGTTCAATTTCGGGTTGGGCTGTCTTCAGGTTAAGGTCAAGATCGTATCAACCATGCGCATGTCGGTTCGGGTTTCAGGTCAGTTTTGCCAGTTTCTAAAAAGGAACAGATGTGTCCTTATTGAGGGCAAACAAAACAATACAAGATTAAAGACAAAAAGAAATAAGTAGAAACACTTGCCGTTAGGGAATAAACTGGAGTGCACTTGGTATAAAGAGTCTTGGCTGATCTAAGTCTGTAGGAGCTCCCAGTTCTGTACACGCCAAAATCAGTAACAAATCAATCAATTATCAATCAGTACCGATTGTATGAGTTCAGAGGAGGAACTTGGATTAATGGTGGATTTAGATGATGAACTTACTTTTCCTCTGTCCTTATCGGCTTTATGCTAGCATTCACATCCCAAAGTTTTACACTGCAATCAGCCGATCCAGAAGCAAGAAGGCTGCCTTCACCACTGAATATTTTTTATGAATTGTGAGTAAAATATTGGAAACAAATATCTTTAGAAAGGGTGATGATAAGTGTCTTGCCCCAAGACACTCCTTAAATGTCTTCTCCCTTATAAAATCAATACTTATTATCGTTTTTAACCCCAATTTTTTTGACAGATACTATTAATTATCAATTATAAGAAGCTTGGAATGTGTTGGCTACGCCAACAATTAAAATTGACACCCTAACGAATGAACCCCATCCGTTGAGCATATTTTAGACTCTTTTTTGTAAATTTTTAAAAATATAGATAAAAGTGTGATTTTATACAATTTCTATATATTATTATAGTTATAGAAGTCAATCATATAACTTTTTTCCAATTTAATTCACAAATATATAGGTTTTCTATAATGACAAGACACAAAATATGTCTTGCACAAGACTTTTATCATTTCCCCTTTAGAAATCACCCAATCATCAACAACAACAAACTCTTAGGGAAACATGCAGGAGTGCGCGGTCTAAATCACCTAACCCTTCTCTAAGTTTCTGAAAAATCAACACTTTAAATAGGGCTTGGAAACACACTCAAAACTTTTCTCTAAAGTTTCAAATGATTGTTAACCGTTGAACAGGGTTTAATAACTCACAAGGCTAGCTCAAGAATTCATCAAACAGTTGAGTCCCTTACAAGTCATGCACCCATATTTCATAGGATCGCATCAGAAATAGCGTTGCACTGCAGTGTATAGAACTTATAACTACCCAAATGCAGGCACTTGGTAGGTTTAACATTTAATGTAATTAGGAACAGTAACTAATCAGACTCCAGATATATTTCTCTTAGACTAGCTCAAGATTTCTGGGGTTCAACATTCATGTCAGGGAACAGCCTAGGATAGACTAGCTTACAAGGGAGACAATTTTGAGAGAGAAAAGTAATGCAAGAACTACAGCATCTTTTTTGATAAGTAATCAAAATAAAGCATTAGAGGGACCCTAAGGGGATGCCACCTGGCACCCATGTACAAAAAGGTGCAAGAACAAAAATCAACATGCCATCAATCTCTCATGCTGTCATGCACAATCTCACGACAAGTGATTATGATACCATCGCGAGAATCAACACAGGATTCACTCCAGTTGTTCAAAACTCCATACGGGTCATCTCATCTGTGTGTTCTTTTACAGAGCAAGGGTAGATTGGGTAAATTTTGATAAAGTTCGGTTGCAAAAGTTTTGGGAGTACGGGAAAAGGTTTGTAAATGGCAACATTGATATAGTAATCCACCAATAAATCTACCATCCACCGGTAGGAGATCAGACAACTATTACAACCAGACACAGCAAAATTTTCTTTCTGCCAAAAAGTCTCAATATGCAGAATCAGCAATTCTTCACATTGCAAAAGTTCACAACAAATATGATAGGGCATCAAAGCACAACAATAACAATAAAGTAGGATTCCCCTGAAGCCAAGTCTTACTCAAGGCCTTTTTGATAGGAGTATTTGTTATATGTTTAGAATAATTTTAGAAAATTTTCATGTTCTCCCAAAAACTACCTAACCTACCCCTATCCTCTAAAACAACACACGATTCACTTTCTATCATAACAGAAATATACTAACAAAGCAATGCTTGTCTATAATGCTGCATGCCCAGGGGGCTTCCATCGTGTTGAACTTTGGTCAAATACTTTATCAAAGTACACTGATATAGTATTCAAAGCTCTGTACTTTCAAAAAGTCAAACGTGAAGGAAACAGATGTATACTTTGACATGCATTATACGATTTTTTAGAACTTTGAAATGAATTGTGTGATTCTTTCCAAATCATATTCAAAGTTCAGTATTTTTCAAAATTTGAAAAGGATATAGGGTTGAATCATATTTAAAATTTTCTTCCAAATTCACAAATCCATACGTAAATATACTAACCTGAAAGCTAGAGTCCAAACGCATGATGTATGACCTATCAAAGGGGTGATACAACGACCACTAGCAAGATCCCACATCATGATTGCACCATCTTCATCACCAGATGCCATATACCGACCATCTGGAGACATTGCCAATGATAAAATCATATTCCTGTGACCAATGAATATTCTTACACACTCGCCAGTCTGTACGTCCCATAAGCGAACTGTTTTATCGCTAGATCCTGTGGCAATGTAATTACAGTTCACGTGCCACCGGACACACTGAAAATAAAACAATACAGAGCATCAGTTTTCCAACGCAAAGTAACATAAGAAGATTAATCTTACAATATCACAAGGGCTTCTGTATGGTTTATTTCATATACAAGGATGAATCCACAGAAAATTCAAGGTGGACTGCCCAACAATTCTGTCAGAAATTGCAACAAAAATTGTCAATCTATCAAGCTTGGGGTAACTTTTTCATGTATAGCTTAATTTAGTCAATTCCATTCAGAATCAAAACACCTTTTTTTTACTGCAAAAACAATAGGGTGGGGGCGGGGGGATGAAACATAAACAGAGAGAGAGAGACAGTTTACTTACATCAACATCTGAATAATGCCCAGCCATGATCCTCAAGGGCTGTATTCGGTCTAGAGACCAAATCCTAGCCGTTCTATCATGAGAACAACTGGCAAAATAATGCCCGAAGGGACTGAACTGCATCCAAAATCCATTTAGTCAGAATTGTGATCCGGTATCTGTTAAGTATGCCAAAAATAGAAGCTGAAGAGCAAATGAAAGCATACACACTGAAGATTCTACAGTTTACCAACCATGCAGCACATCAGGATTGGAGATCTACCTGTACATCCCATACAGGATAATTATGACCCTTGTAACAGACGAGGTTGGCATTTAGTTTTGTGCTCCATAGCCGCACTGCATAGACAATATTCATTGATTGATATACAAATGAGCAGATGCATACAAAGCTGCTAGTGGTAGACTGAATCAGAGAGCAAATTTGTATCACACAATATAACAAATGACAGATCAATCAAACAGTTACCAGTAGAATCTGCTGAAGAGGAGAGGATAAAATCTCCAAGGGGGCTAAAAGAGGCAGAATAAACAGGGCCAGAATGACCTTGAAATAAGGTATATGGCCTTTTAACACCATTTGTGCTCGGTAATTGTTCATTGGTGGCTGCATCACTTTCACCAGGCTGAGAGGCTGTACAAGAGGCATTGGGAGGGGGGGGGGGACCTTAGTAATGTAAGAGAAAATCATAAATTCAAGGGATCAAAAGGAAAGAATTTTGGACTTCTCGGGAACTCACAATTGCCAAGTTGTTGCCCAATTTTCGCCATGTCCCAGACCTGAAAAGGGACAACCGATTTCATAAAACATAAATGTAAGAAATACGAAGCACAGATATAAATATAATAAATGAGAGAGAGAGGAACAGAAAACCTTCAATGAGGAGTCTGAAAATCCACCAGCAACCAAGGAACAATCTTGTGATATAGAGGCACAGTTCAAACTAACAAATGACAAGACGAAGAACTACTTAGAACCTAGTCACCAGAAAAGATAAGAGAAACAATGAATAGAATCATCATCTGTAAAAGAAAAAACATGTTACCTGTTGTGTGTATTAAGAAATGTGTAGAAGCTCACAGATGGCAGTGACACACTGCTCAACTGCACACGATTACGTAGGTCTTCGAGGATAGATTGTTCTACTTCAGTTGATCTATAGCAATACACCAGAGACACCAAAACCACAAGAATCAGGGATTTAAACTGCACTCTTCTCTTTTTCTTTTTTTTCAAAAAAATCAGGTCATCACATGTTTAAAACATTTATGGATTTTCAAGTATAATGAGAAGGTAGTAGATGCAGCTCATGAGGTTTTGAATAAGAGAAATACATTACGGGCAAACTAAGCTCTGGTTTGACTCTTGGTGCTACTAGTGTAGTGCTAGCCTCAGCACGTGCAGTTTTCCCGCCAGCAGCCCCAGCTTTATCTTTCTTTGATTTTTTGACTGATGCACCTTGCTTTCCTCCATCAGCAGATCTTTTCTAGATAAATTGAACAGAATATGTGAATAACACAAACTATACGAGATGACATGAATAAAGTGGTGGCATCAACACCCACCTTATTTTCTTCATTCTCCCCATCCTTGTTTTCACCATCTAACTTCTCAGAATCTGAAAGCAAACCTCCACCCTTCTCCAAGCGGTCCTCTATTGAATCTTCCAGTGTCTATAACAAGAACACAGAAAATAAATGAAACTGTTTTTGACATTCAACACTACCTCAAAAGATGTTCCCTCATGGTTGTGGCTAGGGTTAATAGGGGGGGGGACTTTTGGTTAATAGGCAAGAGGGGCCCAGAATCACGTAACATTTCTTGCTTGACTGTTACTTTAGTAGGCGTCTTTGGGAGTTAGCTTTTAGGTCTTGGGTTATTTCTAATTCAATAGGAGTGTTAGAAGGATTTGATGATTTCAGGCTCTACTTTTTCAGAATGTGCTTCTTAAGGGTAACAGAAACTTGAATGTGTGTTTTTGTATTTGCCCCCTTTTGTAAATGGGAAACATCCACTTGGTGCCCTTGCCATTTTTTTTCATTACTTATCAAAAACAAATCCTCTGACACTTGAAAGACATTTTCATCGAGATTCTACTCTTGGGAGAAATTTAGCTCTTCCTCTTTTGATGTGGTCAATTTTGTGGACTTTTATTTTGGATCCACATAATTTTTTATGATGATAACTGAGCATCCCATCCTTTGATCTTTTTAACATATAATTTTTTGCCTAACAAGAAAAATTATAATCAGAACATGGAAATTTGGAAATAAAGACCATCTCAGGTTCCCTCATCCAGCTCTAAAGCGTTAAGCATTGGATACACCCATATTCCCAATATGCAATTTCTGATGACAGGGGAAAAAATGACAATGATGGAATAGAGTTGCTCATGCCACTGAGAGCATGGATGAAAATTTACTTCAATTTCTTACCCCCCATTGAATTTCTCTCTGGTTTATCAGGTTCACAGCATCTTGGCCACCACCAACTAGTGTCACAGCTTCTGCATCCTCAGATATTGAACCGGGCTGACCAGGAAAAACTGTAAAACAAAAGAGAAGTGTTTCAGACAGACCAATGAGTGTGAGAAAGCAGCTATCAAGATGTCACAGAAGAAGATTGGCTAATTATAACTTATAAACATCAATAAATAGCCATAATACTAATATTTTATGACATTTACAGTTCCATTATGACAGAACCTCAATAGCTTGCACAGAGGAACTTTAATGAATTTCCGAGTGAGTCCATGTTCCAAATCTAATGCCCTTGCAAAACTTGCTTTTTGCTTATGCTCAGGATACGATTCCTAAGAGTTCCGTTATCCTGATACATAACTTATGTGAACAAGGGAAGTCAGATTCATGGCCTGATTCTCCTCAATTCATGGGTTCTTTCACTTAGGCTTTAGACTTTGTTATGCAGTCTCAAACGTGTGAGCAAAAAGTTCTTGCAGCCAGGAAAAAGGACAACCATAAATGGAGAGAAATGAAACAGGACATCCTTTAACGTAAAGCTGTGCTATCACAATCAGTTAAAAGCTCTTCACTGAGGCGCCTGCACTGTATAGTTGGAAGTCAAATGAGTGAAGTGCACTAGTACGAGCAACAATTTTCATTCTTAATTTTGTGGATGAAGTAATGGTTGATGGTGCAAAGTCATAATAATATTAGTTTCAAGCATTTGTTTTAAGGATGACACTGTGGTGCCCTCAAAATAATTCGTATTGGTTACTCTTATGTCTATCCTCCCCCCCCCCCCCCCCTTCAACTTTATCATTTAAAAAGAATGGGAAACGGGGGAGAAAGCATGTAAGCGAGTACCTTGGAAATTGATGTGTTCATTTACAACTCCAAGCATGGTAATCAATTGTGTGTTGTGTAGATACTGAAGCAGAAGCTCATATGAATACTGCAAAAAGAAGTTTTAAGCCAGATTGTCAGACAATTTAACTAATATGCTTTGCTACAGGATCCATATTTAAAAAATTAAAAAGAAAAAAAACACAGGATCTGGGACAAGCTTCCTAGTGTCTATATATAAAGGATTTTTGGACGATAATATATTGTACTTTGGGGGTGTTGGACAATAATGTACCAAACTTTTTTCTTGGACACTAATATATTGAACTTTGAGGGTGTTGGCTAATAATGCACTTGAAATGATTCCGATAGTAACAGACTCGGTGGTGGTCTTATGTGGCAGAAAAAAATTAAAATCTTGACCGAACAAATGTCATGTCAGCAAATGCCAATGAGATTTATTTTATTTTTCTTAAAATATCATATCGTTACTCCACTTTTTCCCTAAACCAACGTTGTTATTTTATTTAAAAACAAATAGATCTATCTTTGCTTGTTTGGACATGCTTAGATGACATTAATTTTGTGAATATTTTATTATTTTTGCTCCCCGGCCCGCCACGTAAGACCGCAACCGAGTAGAACCATGACAGCATAGAAATGCAAGGCAAGACAAGTTTTTTCATTTGTTTTCATACAGAACAAGGTAGAAATGCATTAATCAGAAGCAATGAAAGCTAAAGCTATACACATCCAACATGCAAACTATTTACAAATCTAAAAGGTCGAAAGAAGAATAACAAAAGTTCCCTTCAACCAAGAGCAGTGAGTCGTGATGAAATAATCTTTGAATCATCAAAAGAGGCGTCACCACACCCTCAAAAGATATATTGCAAGGACACCTAGGAAACGTCAGGCATTTACAAAAGGAGCCCTCAAGCTGCCACCAATGATATTATCAACAAAATCCAAAAACTTCAACTTTGTATCACCCTTAGGCACCACTTTCCAACGATACAACATCCCCGGAAAATAGAGCTTAAAATACTCAAGGGACATGTTTTTTGTCCTCGAAATTCTCTCGATTACTTTCCTTTGAAGCGGCCCACCAAATGGCTAAAAGAACCAAATTCCACACATTATGAACGCAACCATTCTTCATCCTTCTCCTCCAAGCAACCACAATACTTGCAAATGTGAAAAAACACTATTCTTTTTAACTTTCCTACCAAAGAAACCCTACAAAGCCAAGAGACGATCCCTTAATACAATTAGATCCCATAAAGCTCTAGCAAAATGGCATTGAAGCACCAAGTGGTTTGGTGAATCCCTTTCCCCTTGCACATAAATCACCTATTCACCAAGATCCTTTTTGATGAGTAATCAAAACAAGTATTAAAGGACACCATGGGGATGTCACCCAAATACAAAATGAGGCTTGAATAAAAGTACAAAAAGTCGAAACCCCTTAAGCTCTATATAATTATGTTATGTACAAAATCCAAAACAGCTCTTTACCTATCCACCAACCCACTTTTGAAAACTATTGGTAATCATAGTACCCTCACCGGATGCTTCCCTAAAAAAATTACTTCAAAAGAAGCCAAAGATTTGCAAATAATCTTCCAATGGAAACAATGAAGAAGTGGATGTGAAGGAGAAGAAGGTAAAGACAAAAGAGACAAGCTTTTATAGAAGGGACTGATGGTGAATACCCCTTCAGACATACAATCCATTTAATTGCGCCAAGACAAATGGGCAACTATTAATCCCATTGAACTCAATAAGAAAGCAAACAAGAGTAACATCCAAAAAGACATCCTAGCAAAAATAGGTGAACAAACTTGAGAACCACATACTAGTTTACAATAAGCAACCGCAACCACAGTCCAAAGCTCTCACTAAAGCTTGTTTTCTTGCTTGGGTGGCCACCAAAGAAAAGATACCCACCGTGACAAGTTTAAACGAAGAAACCTTGTGATGGAAGTAGGTCTCCACCCTACAAAAGGAGGCTTGGACAGAAACAAAAAGCCTCAATCCCTTAAACTCTCACAATAATCTTATCCACAAAATCCAATAGTCTCACTCTTTAACATGATAAAAACCTTGATGTCAAAATGATCTCAACCCCCCCCCCCCCTTTTGAGGCATCTAGCTCTCCACCCAAGAGTCTCTCCAATCTTTCCACTACAGGATCCCAAATTCTCAAATCCTTGAATCTTCCTCTAAAAGGAACGCCAGATACGACGTACAAGAAACATACAGCCAATACTACTTGAACATCTCTTTGCACAGACTAATTCACAGTGAACTTCCTACTTGAATTAGGAGACCAAAAGATGTCATCAATCCTTCAAGAGCTGCCTTAATGTTAGACAACAAAGCCAACAGATTGAACGCACATTTCTTTTCCAAATTCCAGTTTCTTAGAAAGCTAATTCCAGTGGTATTGATTACCATTCCAAGATACCAAATCTTGAACAAATGCCTCTTTCCACTTCACCATCTTAAAAAGATCCATTGAGACTTTGGAGGTTGATCTCCACAACATACGTCATGTCAAAAATGAGACCACCCATAATAGACCTCCAACAGCCAACCCCATGGGCAAGAGTCAGCTTCTGACTCCACCAACCATGCCTTTGAAGTCCATACTTTGTCACAATTACCTTTCTCCACAAAGCATCCCCTTATTTAGCAACCCTCCAAAGCCATTTACCCTTGAGAGCCTCATTCATCTTGCGAAGATATCTAATACCAAGCCACCTCAATTGTAGGACAACATACATCATCCCATTAAACCAAAAGAAATCCCTCACTTCTAAAACACTCACTTTAAAGGAGTGGAAAGGAAAAGCTAGGAAGCATAAATAGATAGGAGAAGGATGGCTTGTAGCACAGAAAGATGCTAAACGAGTGTAGAAAGATAGCAAAAGACATTCGATTTTAGATATTTCAAACTGAACAACAGCTTAACAAGCTTTGACTTTTTAGGACAGAGCTCTGTTCCTTGATGATTTCAAACTCTACTATGTATAATTGGAGTTTGGAGCTTAAGGGCAACAGAAAATCGATTTTTCTCGATTTTATTGAGAATATTATTGATGAAAGCCTGAGGTCATAGTGTTCTTGTACTTGCCTCCTTAGCAAATAGGCAACATCCCCATAATGAGTTATAAAACAAATTTAAAAAAAAAAAAAAAAGAAACAAGCCAACAAGAATTGTCAATATACCAGCGGAAACAACACGAGCAAATTATATATCTTGTCATAACCTGTTGACTCTACAAGTACCATCATGCTCAAAGAGTACATAAAACAAATTGTCATTATGCCCCTGACTAACCATCATGATGAATAAGCAAATCATACATGGATGACTCCTAGACTTGGCACACAAAGATACATTGTTGTGACATGGAAGGCAATAGTTGGAAATGACAACAGTAAGTTCACTCAAAAAGGATCTTCATAGCTTAGATTAAAATAGCGCGAGGCGCAAAAAAGCGCACAGGTCCTCGAGGCTCAAGGTGCATAGCGCAGAGAAAAGGCGCGGGCTTCACACATGCAAGGCGCACCAAAGCTACAGTTTTTTTCCAGCTATATTTTCATGCAATAAGCTCAGAAAGGATATCAAACAATGGATTAGACACACCTAATACCATGAAAAATTACGCAAATCATCTTCAACATAAGATGTAACACCAAAAAAATTTTCTAAAGAAATAAAACAATCATAGTCACGCGAGAAGAGAGGAAGAAGGGTAGGGAATCGCGCGGTCTAGGGTTTCCTCACAGCCTAGAAGCGGTTTTTTTAAAAATACACCAAACAGTTCATATTTTTTTAATGCATTGAACAGTCAAAGCTCCATAAGGCGCAAAAGGCGCGGAGGGGACGAGGCGCGGGCTTTGTGAACTATATAGCGCACGAGGCGCAGGCTTTTTAAAACTAAGCTTCATAGCGGAATTAACATGAATCTTTTGGACATTGTAGATAGGATCATGTATGAGAGCTTGAGGGTGTGTTGACTTTTTTGTTCTTTTCCATTTTTTACATGGATAGCACCCCCATTGGTGACTCCCATATGCAATATTTTGATTACTTACCAAATTAAATTATCAAATAATGTCCACTACAATTCACCAGTGCCGCCTGGCTTGACAGCGTTGACTCCAAGACCTGAAACCCAAACTTAATGAACTGAACTAACACCCAAAGTAAACTAACTCAATTTGGACTTGAAGGACCTAAACTTAAGAAAACCTTATAGAATCTTTTCCTCTAAAGCTTTTTATTTACTTTATTTACACGACAGTGTTACTAAACCAAACAAACGGACGCAAATTCCACGCGAGCCAAAAAGGACGTAACCCGAACCAAAGGTAAACTAAATTTCATCAACTTGAACAATGACCCAGTTCAAAATTGACTTGATCCCCAAAACCCAAACCTTGTCCTGATTATGTATTTGGAAATAGAATCACAAATAAAGCCGCTTGGAAGATTCATGAATAGTTTGGATAAGTTTGGGCTCTTATGATGGACATGATGAAGACACTTGGCGAGCAATACCATTCCTACATTGGAAATTCACACAAAAATCTAACAAATTCTTAAGTATTTCAATTCAATAATGTTCAAGTACAAAGTATGCTAATCCCACATAAGAGGCTTAAATAGATACAAGTCCTAGGGAATTAGGATACCTAAAGATATCCTCAATAAATCATATAAACTATAATAGGATAAATTATATAAACCTAATACTTTGTCTCTTTATTAGGATATCTAAGATAAATGATAAAATAAACACAAAATAATTATAAAATGCAATAAAAAGACAAAATCTTCCTAAAAACTCCTAATATGCTATATTTTGCATACCTCCCCTCATTCTCATCTTGCATACATTGTGAGTAACTTCTATTCACATACTCCTCTAATACTTCTTTTGTGAGATTGCCCCGCCTAATAAGTATATGCTTTTGTGGCAACCTTTAATGAACAGAAGGATGGATGCAATTCATTAAGGAGACCACGATGAAGGTCACCCTTTTCAATTATCAGTTATACCCCCCCCCCCCCAATAAAAAAAATAAAATAAAGAAATTACACAATATGAGTCATTTGAAGACCTTCACACAGTCACCCTTACAAGACCCATTCACCATAAATCTTTAAATTATTTCAATTCAAGGAGGATTAAGAACAAAATAAAGTGTGGAAGTTAACTATATAATTAAGGCTTGCACAACAATAGTGCGTACATCCATGCATGTCCAAACTTGTTTAAAACTACACTTTGAAGCACATTAGAGGAGCATTGACAATAGGGCATATGGTACACGTGATCTCGTTATATCCATTTGTGTTTTGTCTATATGCACATCATGTGTGCAGTGCATCTCTCTCTATCTATCTACCTACATGCATGTCTATCCATGTGTACAAGTGTGTGCCACTGAGTGTCTGTGTGCGTGTGAGAGAGAGACAAGTGTGAGCACGCACACCCGAAGACAGAGTATGTGCCACCAATAAGACATTAATGCTTTCAATTGTTTCCTGAGAAGGGAACATGAGGCTCAGCAGAAAATTTCCGTCTCATCTATGCCAAATGTCAGAGCAAACATGTACTGCTGCTCCAGCTTATCTATCACTTCAACTCAGTTACTTTGTCCCAGAATATTTGTTGCTTACGTTCCCAATAACATCTGAATGACTAGTTTAGTGATCTTGCCTATACTAATTGTATTTCTTCTCTGTGTATACAGTTCCAATGACATCTATTAAACGGATAATTTTGTTGAACTCAAAATTTACTTCCTTGATATTCCCTCTAAACCCCAAAAGTTACAATCAAAATGGAACAAAGGGAAATCATTTCTTCTGTTCTAAAGGAGCTTAAGACTAGAAAGAACCTGACAGATCTTGATATTTACTTTGCTCTGCCTTAATGTGTGAGCAAACTCCATCTCCTGAACAACAAGCAACAGTTGAAGGATAAACAAAACAGGCACTTTCAAAGATGCCCATAAAAATAAGCAACAACAGCCTGATAGAACATCTTGAAGTGCAACTAACCTCTAAATGGGATGGAGAAAGAACACCTTCTAACTTTTGCAGGTCTCTCTGGTGCATAGTTTCATGGTCTTCACGGAAGGTGTTGAAGAAATTACGGGCTGCAGAATCATGTTCTTGTTAGAAATCACCAATACCAGCAGTATTACAGAAGTTTCAAAAACGAAATAGACTACGGGTTTACAGCTCTCGCAAGAGAAAGATAAGAAGAAACCTCACCTTCCTGTAGATGCCCTTTCGCAACGAGATCCATGAAACAATGAATAAATACTGGATAAAGCACCCGGAGCAATTCATGCTGTTAAGGATAACCAAAGCAAGAATGACAAATGAGCCTTTAGTTAAATATTTTATTATTTATGTGACGAAAATGTAATATATAGTGAAAGAATGATCAAATGCAAGCTACAAAGAAAATGCAATATATAGCTAGCAACCTACAAAAGAAAAGGAGGAAGAAATAAACTCCCCATTACCCCAAATATATAAAGTATCAGTGAAGTTGCCTTTCAAGTGCTACAAAGGAGTTTTACACCCTCAAATGCTCAGCGGTTTCTTTCTCTCCAAAATGTTCAACAAATCACAAAAGGTACAACCATGTCAATCTTCTTCTCCCTATTCACCTTCCCACCAAAGAAACCCTCCCATGCCTGCCGTTAAACAAATAATCTTCTAAAGTTTTTTTTTTCACCATTTATTGGCAGCGGACATTTTTTTTTAGCATTTTAACTACTGTCGCACACTTCACTTATGTGACTTTAAATGGTAAAAGAACACTCAAAAATCAATTCAACTTGAAAACAGCCAACTTCTGGGAACAGCTATCTTGTGGAGAAACTTTGTATCAAGTACCCAAAACACCCCCCCCCCCCCCCCCCCCCCAAAAAAAAAAAAAAAAAAACACACGGGAGTACAAGAAACAGAGGGTGCAAGTCATGGGATAGTTACAAAAACATCATCACCTAACTCCCACAGCCTTTTTACGTTGAACAAAAATCAGCAAATGATACAGCTCACAAATGTTCTAGGAAGTATATAAGAGTGGGGAAGAGGGAACTCACTCTATATAAATCCAGTGAGTTGTAAGCCCATGACCTCAGCTTGCTATATCCATCGTGGTATTGCGCAGGGAGGCTCTCTGCCCTGGCAACAATACAAGAAATTTGCCCATGGTTTCCAAAGTCAATAGCCCATAGAGTTTAATAATTGGAAGAAAGATGAAAGATGTAATACTTGACCACCAACAATGACCATCATGGTACAAGCTGTTTCTATTCACATGGAAAAACCACACACGATCCATAAAAGAGTACCATTTCATCACTTTTAAAGCTTGACGTTATTGCATTTATGAAAGCTACCAGGGAAAGAAATTATGCCGGACACATCCAGCATTATGAAGGGGATGTGAAAATTCATCTACTCACTCTTGCAATCCATTCACTAGGAGAGGGCATGGCACTCATATTAGCAAAAATTTTCTCTGACAATTTACACAACCCAGCCACTGCACACTCCATTGGTACGAATACAAAGTTTTCACAACATCTTACCCCTATCAAAAGGCCTTCTTGTTCTTGGCTAAACTAACCTTTTTTTCTGTAGTCAATTGATACGCTTCTTAAAGACAAAGGGTTTTAAAGTATATTGAACCTCTTCGGCAACAGTGCTTGGTACAATTCTACCTGAAAAATCCCCTCTTGATTCACAAACAACCACCAAAACCAAATCTTTCAACTGAAATACCACTACACTAAACCAAAAGTAAGGATTCAAATTTCACAAAATAATCAAAAAATAATTCTGTAGTTTTTTTATTGGAAAAAGATATATATTAATAATAGAATTTAAAGGAATGTTGCACAACTAGCACCATACAAAGCTATGTACAACAAAAAACAAACTGTCCACAAAAAAAAAAGAAAAAAAATTGTAGTTATAATTGCAATATTAGCTTAATCACATTATATCCCCTCCAAGTATAAAGTTTCACAACATGTAGTCAATTGATCCGCTTCTTAATGAAAAAGAGTTTTTTAAGTATATTGAACCTCTTGGCAAACTGTGGCCAGTATAATTCTACCTGAAAATTCCTCTCTTGATCCACAAACAACCACCAAAACCAAAACTTTCAACGCAAATACCGCTGCCCTAAACAATCTTAATATTATGGAAGAAACCCTAAACCTTAAATCTAAAACGACAAACATTATGGACAAATAATCAAAAAACAATTTTGTAGCTATGATTGCAATACAAGCTTAATCGCATTACATCCCCTACAAATTCAAACCAAACACCAGTCCGAAAAAAAAAACCCCAAAAAGCACACAACTAAGTGATACAGGAAGTCAATATCAAAATTTGGCAACAAATAGCTCGAAACCAAATTGAAGAGCGTAAGTAGAGAGAGGGATAGAAAACCCTAAATCGAAAATTCCCCTCTTGATTCATAAACAACCACCAAAACCAAAACTTTGAACGCAAATACCTCATAACACTGCCCTAAACCGAAGTAAGGCTTCAAATTTCACAAAATATTCGAAAAACAACTCTGTAGTCATGATTGCAATACAATACCCAACCACATTACATCCCAAACCAAACACCAGTCCAAGAAAAACCCTAAAAAGCACACAACTAAAGGATCAAGTAACTAAAGCTCAAAATTCCGCAACGAAATCAGACCTGAATTCCTGCACAAAACCAAATCAAAGAGCATAATTAGAGAGAGAGTGAGAGAAATTACTCGGAAGAGAATGATAAGATAAGCTTGGCAACATCAGGATCAGTTTGGGAATCCGAAGATGAGTTTTTCGACAGTTGCTGCTGCTGCTCTTCTTGAAAAGCAAGCTCGGTTTGTTTGAATCCCTTCTTCTTCAGATACGCAATCACCGCCTTCTCAATCTCATCTTCCTCCATTGTCGAACTCCTCGAATTAAGTTCTACTGCTACTGCTCCTTCCGATTTTCTTCCTTCCTACAATTCAACTCTTATTTTCCGGCGAAATTCAAAATCGGAACTTTGGACATACAGCAACTGAGCGGCGGCGATGGAACGTGCGACGGTTGTGGTCACGGCGGCGCTCTGGGTGGTCGCTGGTTGGAGGTCGGCTGTGCGTGAGGAGTGAGGGGAGGAGCAGAGGAGCAAAGCACGAACGAGTCGAGCAGCACTCAACACTGACGATTTGCAGCCAAATACCTTTAACAAAAAATATTTGTTTTTTGGCGGAATAAAAATAAGGAAAATTGGATTAAGAATCACTGCTTTCAGGTTTTTATATCCTGGTGATACCGGGGGAAAAAAAATGTATTGTGTTGGACATATTGTATTCAAAACTTAACACAACACTCCCTCATAATTTTTAATAAATTTATAATGTTTGTCCCAAATTTTTTCGATTTTTCACTTTTATTCTTTAAAAAATCATAATCATTACTTGAATTTTTAAAAAAATAATTTAAAAATTCTTTTAGTAATTGCACTTCATAATTTAAAAATTCTTTTAGTAAAACATGTGAAGGTAGATTTTGGTACCATACTACCATTAGAATATAATTTTTATTTTTATTTTTCACCACCATAATATAAAAATAAAGTAAACATTATTGACATACAAAAGATAAAAGTAGGGATTATTAGAATCCAATTTTCTGTTAAAATAATTTAGAAATTGAAAAAAATAATTATGACAGGATTCCGAAGGCTTCTAAAATCTAAAAACAAGTTAAGGTAATTGTCTTTGTGAGTTCCAAAATATTGTACTCCCTCAGGGGCTTTATTACACCGGTTTTTAATGTCACTTTTCTATTGAAAACTTTTTATCACATATTTTGTAAAAAATTACAACAGATACTTTTATGATAGTAACTTTTATTATTGATTCAATGATATTACTTTCATATAATAGAAGTATATAACATTATATCATTGAGAAACTAATAATGAAATTCTTTTATAGTTTGATTAATGCATGGATCAATGTGATAGTTAATGTAAGAAGGAAGGAGTACAATATATGTTTGGCTTCTGCCATGTTGGCAACTATCCATTAATCGACAATTTGGTGTTACTGATTACCTCTGAACCTATCAAATTTATTGATAATTACTTCTCAAGTAAGAAGTTGGTAATTGTGTTCTTAGATATGAATCCAAATGTTTAATAGATATACATGCTTTACCCAGTTACAAAAACTACTAATATATTCTTTATTTAAGTCCGGCCAACCATATACCAAAACAACCAACAATTTTGCTTTCTTTGTTTGAGATGTTCTACCAGAAAAACACACAAAATATACCAATAAAAGGCACCCTCAAAAACTTCAAAGCAAAGAAGTTACTCTTCCATTCCATATTAATTGTCATTTTGTTAACTATCACAATCTCTAATGTCACAATTTAATTTATAATTTCTTATACGATATTTTATGATTATAATATTATATTTTTATAATGTATTTTTCATTAAGAATCTAATGATATTAATTTTATATAACAAATCATTGTATATATTGAAAAAGATATGATAAAAAAAAAATTTAAAATTTGACTGCACAATTTCAAAAGATGACAATTAACATGAAACATAGGGAGTACCTTCTATGAGATTATGAATAATGATCATCTCATTTAAGGTTGATTATTATAATATGATTAATATGATAAGTAATTTATCTTAGTTGGGGCAAACTGAATTCCAATCATATTTTCCTGCTTGTTTGTTGGGGAGTGAGAATCCAAAGTCTTCTTATACAAATCTTTACCAGTAAGTTTTTCCCCCTACTGATCAATGTTTGTGCAACTATGAGAACATAAGTAACAATATCACATAGAAAGACAATGCGCCTCACCTGGTTTGATTTATCATCCCGATTAAGATCCACACTCAAATAACTCCAAAACCCGAGCAAGAGCTAACCAATGCGCCTCTCGAATAGCATCAGGTGCCAACCAATGAAGAAACTCACCACATTTTTCATCGTCACAAAGTTTCCAACAAATATAACTGATTCTTCTCAAATCTCTTTCCCACCATCATCAATCAAACCACCAAAAAAAATGGACATCTAACTTTGCTCAAATATACCATTTCATTCCACACTAATCAAAATCAGTTGATTACAGATTGCATATATTATCAAGGCATCTGTCCTACAAAATTAGGGGACGATAGTTTGTCCATTTTCATGAAGCAACCGATTCTCTATGATTGATCAATCGTGAGCTCTGCAGGTAATGACAAGCCGATAAATCTCCAATTCTCCATTAATTCCATGATTGACCAAATGAACTAGGTCACATGTCCGATTGCACCTTCAAAAGTTTTCAAAAATCAGCCGATGTAGCTCCACCAGTCCCTTACTTCCTTGACTAGCCCTGTGAACTAGGTCATATGTCCGATTGCTCCTTCAAAAGTTTTAAAAAATCAGCCAAGCGATACATCAGTCAACAATAACCATCAGTGCCATGTTTTATCTCACAGCTTTCAAAGACTCGGAATCATTACTTTTCTTCCCCTGCCCTTTTACATTTTTTTTTATTTTTTCTGTTTTGGGGGGTGGGGGTGGGGGTGGGGGTGGGGGGGAGGGTTGCCTCTCAAAGTACTCCATTGCATGGAGGAAAGGCTTTCTACAACTAAACTAAGTCTCCCTCAACCTCGTGTTAACGAGACCAAAAGGGATTGTTGTGTTTTCTTTTCTTTTCTTTTTTTTGTTTGGGGGTTGGGGTGGGGGTTGTTCATGTCGTGGTGGGTGAAAGATTCAAGGGAAAGGGCAGAAACATCACTTAATTGCTCCATATGGAATTTGAGCCAACGCACTCACACACAAATATTTAGCTCAAATGCCAATGGTCCTAATCGGCAATGACAATAAATGGATAAAGTAAATATGCAATAAAATTGGAAGGAAAACAAGTATCGTAGAATGAATAGCACACTACAGAGGGCAGAAAAGCTGAAAAGCTTACCACAGGGTCGTCGGCTGCCATTTTATCCCAGTCCTTCAACTTAGAATTTGTTAGCATGAAAGTGTCGCGTAATGGGGCCCATGCAGGTTGGTCACTGTCGTCCTTGTCTTTTGAAGCAGCTACCTGCATCTCACAAAGTTAATGACAATTGTCAAGTTTTAGAGTAGAGATTGACGGTAACCTAGAAGCCAAAATCCAAAATGCTGCTATGCAGATTAGGAAAAGAGAGAGGAAATGAAAGGTTTGCTATAATGTTTTCATAAACAGGAAAGATTAGTAAGAAGCAACTTACAGCAATCGCCAAAGAAAGGAAAAATAAAAAAATCACAGCAAACTTCAAACAGAAGCATATGCATAAAGGTTCACAATCAAAAGGAAAAGAAAGGACACCCAACCTTGGTTGTATCTTCCCCTGATTGTCCTGATGAAACCCTGGTCAATTCCGAGATGAATACTTCTTTCCTCCGCTTTGTCAAAGCTAGCATAAAAAAGAATTGACTCAGCAAAGGTTAGAGACCAAATAGTATAAAAGGACAACAGAAAAAGAAAGGTCGTGTCATACGACAGCATAACCCGGTTCAATAGATACTTTTGTTGAAGGCAGTTTAAATTTGGGATGGATGAAGCGGTTTGACCCTAGATTCCAAGGAACTATTTCCCCCTTTTTCTGGTGTTGTGTTGGGGAGGGATGGCCAATTGCATAAAAGTTTGCCCAACACAGTGGGCTCACATCAACCTGGATTTTTTCTTTAAAAAATTGACACAAAGGTCAACACAGTTGCTTCTGCAGTATGGCAGAATGTAGCCCATTTGATGTGAGTGGGTTCAACTTTTAGTGGCTCACTTAATCAAGGAGCTGTTCAGTATTTGGATTCATATATGATATACCATTCACAAGCAAAAGCAGACAGAAAATTTGAAACCCATATGGATTTTGCAGAAGCTCATACAAGAATAATTTTTTCACATGGTTCATGAGATTTGGAGGATGTCCCTTAAAACTCTTAAGCCTAGAATGATGACCTGGATGGCTGACTTTTCTTTGTTTTTAATGAGCAATCAAAAGATGTATTAAAAAGACACCAAGGGATGACAAACATGTACAAAAGGATGCTAAATTTAAAAAAAAATAAAAAAGACTCGTTATGGGTAGACACCACTTTCAATTGAGCCATCCTAGAAAGATCTGAAAATATAGGGACTTGAGTTGTTCATCTCCAAACCACGCATTATGTCAAGACAAAGCCCTAGCCCTATTCTCCACTTTAAAGTGCGCATCAGACTGAAACTTGTCAAAACCACCCATACTAAATTTCCAACAACAAAGAAAGCTCAGTTCAGACAAAAGGGGGCAAGGAATAAAATTGTCTAGAACATAACCAGGGAAACAAAATCCTAGATTTCTTTTTCCCTTCTCAATATAGAATATAGACCAAACAACCTCATGGACATACAAACTTTGCAGCGTTATAGTTTCTAAAACCAACCCAAGCATAGTATAAGTGATTCAACTCCGTGATCAAGTTGTAAACTATGTTGTTAGAACCGGACCGGTCACCGAACCGGTTGACCCAGTGGGTCAATGGTTCAACTGGTTGGACCGGTTTGACAGGGTTGAGCCGTTTGACCCGGGTTACCGGTTGAACCGGTCAAAACCGGCATGAACCGGTCACGAATTTAAAAATTTTCATGTACTTCAATCAAAATATTAATTTCTAAAATCTGAATAATTTTGCATCATTAACCAGTCACCAAATTCAACCCAACACAAGATTCCAATATAGTCCAATTTTCACTCCATACATCAACAATTAACAACACAAAAACATTTTAATTCAAACATCAATTTTCTCCTCCCTTGTCCGCTCCTTCATCCCCTCTTTCCAGATCTATCACAGTTTTCTCTACACCCTCCCAACCACCACCCATGGCGGCGGCGGTCACAGCAGATCCTCTGCCCCCACTCCCACCACCGTCACCACTGTCACCCCCAAGACCATCCTCAGATCCGCTCAGGCGTCCACCCTTCTTGGCTTCTTCTCGGCTTCTTCTGGGCACTCTCATTCTCAGATCCAGAAGAGGGTTTTTACATCAACACAAGATCAGTGAGTAGCGAGGAGCATTCGGCAGGGAGGAGGAAGGAGCAGCGACCAGCCAGCAGGGAGGAGCAGCTAGAGGAGGGGGGAGCAGCGAGCCAGGGACAGGGAAGAGGGAGGAGCAGCGAGGCCGAGAGAGTGATTATGAGGCGAGTGAATGATAGAATTAGGGTTTTGTGACAAATTTTGAAATTTTCATTTTTTTTTAATAAAAAACCGGTCTGACCGCGGTCTGACCGGGTCAACTGGGTTCGGCATTTTTTGGACGGTCAGACCACCTGAACGAGTTGATCACTGAACCGGACCGGACAAGTGCCCGGTTCCCGGTCGAATCGGTTGAACCGGCCGGTCCGGTTTTTACAGCATAGGTAACTACATCGAATATTCGTTAACTTCGAAGTTCCAACTACAATCTCAATCTTCCATCCTCTTCCAAGCAAAAGTATAATTAGAGGGGATTCACGTATCATATAGATTTCAATAGCTAAAGGATGGAACACATTCCTCAAACGTTAAGTTCATAAAATTTATCCAAATGATTTACAAAGCAATGCTGATATTTCAGTATCAACTAATCATGTAAGTAGAACAGCAGTACCTTTTGCATCTTTGAACCTCGAAGGATTCAGACCTTTCTGAGCATTTTGAGCCTTATTGACCTGAAGTCAAGAAAAACAAGTTAATGTATCATCCGATCCAGTTTAACTGTATAACTCAAACATTGGTAGCAGAAACTTACAGCATTAAACAACTTGACCACTGAATTGTTGATAGGGCGCCGAGCAATATCAGGATACAACACACAAGGGTCAGAAGTTGGCAAATAACTCAAGCAATATTCAAAAGCTATAAACTATTGCTCAACAGATGAGCGGACATGTTAGATACCTCCTTTAGTAGCAACACCAATTAGAAACTTCTCATGAGAATCCAAGAAATTGGCAGGCTTCACATGCCCTGTCTCCTGAATCTGAAATGTTCCATTTACAAAATCAAGGCAGCATATTAGCCATGAGTTGCGGAAAACATCAGTTACACAGGGAAAACCATTTGAATCAAACAAAAAAATTTGATATACGTAAGATATAAGTAAACAATATATTACCATACGCTTTTCCTTCTTAGCTTCCCCCTTGACCTTCCGCTCAGCATCTTCCTCAGCAAGCTTTGCCACAACAAGCTTCTTGTGTCCTGACAACACGGGACCCTGCAAATGCCAAAAATGCCACCAACATAAATAACTAGAAGACCAGTCAATTCAGGCGGGTCAGTTTCGGCATGGGTTGGTTTCGGGTTTATTTAGATTTCAGGTTTGGAAAACGAGTTCAAAACCCTAAACTTTCGGGCGTGTTTAGGTGGACGTTCAGGTTGGGTCAAGTTCTGCCAGGCCTAGTACTAACTAGCTATGTTACTCTGACTCTTCATTTTCCTTGCCGTACCCGTGTTAGACCTTTGATGCCCGGACAAGGGTACTATGAAAATGTATAAAATTTCTTTAAAATAGCCAGGTGCAACACCCGTATCCGTGTCCGATATGGACAATGTGTACCCGAGTCCAAGTAACATCGATAACTAGCAACACAAATACATATTATTAGAGAAAGGCAATGGAAGAAAATGCATAATTAACCCACCAATGTCTCATCATCCACACTCTTCTTCATGATTTTTTGAAATGCCACCCTAAATGCTTTGCAACCTTCCACAAACCTCATGATCCCTGTCTGCACTTGTTCTTCTTCATCTTCATCTTCATCATCATCATTATCATTATCATCTGAAGCATTTCCTTCTTTCCCTGATCCCCGAACACCCGATTCACTTTCACGGTATCCAGATTTCCTACTTCTCTCCATCTCCAAATCCTCATCTTCTTCATCATCATTCATGCTGTCGTTTTCTCTGTCATCTTCTCCATCATCATCCGAATTATAATCTCTCGCCCTCTTACGAAACAACTTTTGCATTTTCTGACTAATCTTATTCTTCTTCCCCATGCCCGGAACAACCTTCATTCTCTTCGATTCACGGCCCCTCTTATGATGCCCTTTATTCCGTTTCTTCAGCCCAATGGCCGACGTACGTGCTTGAATTTCATCTACCATGATCACTTTATCAAATTCTGAGATTACTCACCTACAAAATTCCATAAGAATGACACATAAACTTGGGAATTTGTGGTTCGGCAAGTCTTAGCAATCCAATGGCAAGTTCGATTCAATATTTCAATACAAATCAAATAAGAAACAAATTCGAAAGCAAAACATAGAGAAAGAGAAATTCGAAATAGTATGGAGGAGGAGATGAAGGAACGAACCTGAGCAGCAGGAGAGAAGAGGAGTTCGACGAAGACCAGCGAGAAGCGAACACAGACAGAGACAGAGCTAGGGTTTAGGGTTTTGTCGAGGATATGGAAAGATAAATACATTAAATCAAATAATATTAATTTTTTATTTCATAAATTAAATTTGAGAATAACTTTTTTGTTTAAATATTTTCATTTTGTAAAACAAATAATTCTAAGGGCGCAAAAAAATACTATCTCTGTCCCTTATCAAGTGCAAAAATAAAACTAACTTTAAAAAATGTATAATTGGAAATTGGGTGAAAAATTGAAATTGGACAAATATGCCTTTTCATTTAGTAGGAATAAATGAGAATAGATAAAGTAAATCTCATTCATTAATTAAGAGTAATATGAGTATTTCAATTATTGGAATTGTAAATTTAACAATAAAAAGAGATAAAATAGTTAGGGAATTTACACTTATTTAGGGATGGAATAGCATTTTGTATGTACAGTTTTAGGGTTGTGCTTTATGAACTTTTATAGGGCTTTGATTTTGATTTTTTTATGATTAGCAACCACTAACCAAATTTATTCACCCGATCAAAAATATCTTTTGATCACAATACAAATATCTCAGCCCATACATAAAAATTGGACCGGGACCAAATAAATTTACAGAACTTGGTAACTCAGTCCATATAATTGGACTGAGTGTTGAAAAACGAGCGAACCTCATGAGAATTGCCCTAGTATGGCTATACTACAAGCCAAACTAAGCCCCCACCAAGATTCTCCTTTGATTTTCAGAGACTTTTCTTCATCTTATTCATTCCATCAACCAACAAAATACTGACATTCTCTCAATTCATGGTGCTTCTACTATACCAACCGTGAGACCTCCTTCACTTTACTCTTTCTTCTGCATCATGTTGTTTCCTTATACATCAGAATGATTTTATCCCCCTCCATCCATGCTCTCCCAAAACTAGAGGACAATGACATATGTGATTCTTAGAGTAACGTCCCCAACCTCCCCAAAACAAAATTAGAGAAGTAGAACATATTACAACAAGACAGGCTATTGGCAACAACAGACACATGACAATGCTCCAAAACATTTGCATTATCCTTGGTCAAAATCAAGGTCATCCTTCATATCCCCAATTTTTATGCTTTCCTCTTTCAACCTCATCTCTCTTTCAGTTGCTTCCAAACACCAAATCTCCAAGCTTCTTTTGAGTGTCAATCCCCAATGAGTAGACCAATTAGCAGCAAACCATCTCTTTATTTTCAAAGATCTTCATATTCATATCATTCCACACTGCTCAAATTACTACAAAAATGCCCAACACCATTGAGGAATTAGATAAAGTATGTGCCTTCTCACAGTAAAAAATGCCCAGCACCATTGAAGAATTAGATAAAGTATGTGGCTTCAGTCGAGGATAACTCGTCGCACAAACTCGATCTCGCCGCTGGACATTCAGACCGACCTTGCTGGCGCCACCTCTTCTCCAGGTCAGCGCCAAACTCACCAGTGCGGAAGCTATGATTGATTATGCATTAACCATATAGTTCTTTACATATTTGTACTTTGTATATCTACTTAGGAACATTAATGATTAAGGATAAACATACATTACCTCTTATTTGATACACAAAATAAATGAACAGAATCTTGTAGATTTTGATGCTATCATAATCATGAAGATTAGTTTTGCTAATAATTAACGGCCTACAAAAAATTGCTATAAAAGTGACAAGACACTTCATTATATATATGAGTAGCCAAAAATTTTTATGAAATTCAATCCATCCTCTCTTGATATCTCTGCGAAAAATAATTATCATAACAGGCAAATAATTGTCTTTGATTCAACTGCAACTTGGGCAGAAAAAAGTTGTTTATGCCTTTGCTTCTTATTCTAGTGGTCCTTTTTTTCTTGTGGTAACTATAAAATTCTATTATTTATTGATTCATTCACTAATTCCTCTATCATTTTTATCGAATAATGGAGTTGATTTTGTGTTGTTTTTCGATCCATTTAGGTACTACTTATTCAAGAGATCTCAAAACAAATGAGATTGACCGTCTAGGTGTAAGATGTTATGCTGTCATGCCTGTATGCACAAAACGTGGTTGTATAGAAGTATGTGATGGAGATCCCAATGTTTATTGCAAACCTAATCTCTGTTTTGTATTAGCTAGTTAATTAAGTGAATAATATGTCCTTAATAAACAAATAAACACCCATTTCTTTACCGTCCTGAACTATCATGTTTTAATTATACTTTTACTATTCCTTTTAGATAATAAACTATACATAAAAGAATATAAAACAAACTATTTGGTGATACTTGAACAACAGTAGGCAATTAGGGCATAGGTGACCGCGGTGAACAGACACTCAATTTTTACTTTAAATAAAAGTATTGACCAAGCGTTTATCTTAGGCTTGTATAAATTGCTAATGCATGTTTAGTCTAACCATTATAGATTGAATATAAAAGATAGAGATGTCAATTTACGATTCAAAGTACAATGAATAAGTTTTGTTATTTTATAAAACTAGCAACAACACTAGTATATGTATAACCAAGACAAGCCTTTGGGGAAAAGTATTGTGTTGTGAACCACCCTGGATCCACTTTTCAAACTTCATTATCTCAAAACTTCGTTGCTTCTTTAACCAAGTTGGGTCATCCTTCTTCGCTGGAGTTAGGTCCAAGCAGTGAGACCCTACAATAAGAAAAATCGTTAATTAAGATCATAAATGTAAGAATTAGGAGGGGATCATTAGGGATTTGAATTGAAAAATAACTAAGGATATACCTAGCCTTGTTTTTGTGGCCACCAAAGTTTTGGATATGTCATCCAGGACCCTACATAGTAACATTTCAAGTTAGTTAAATTTGCAAACATTTCAAAAAAAAAAAAACGAGGAGATGAGATTAAATATGTTTAATTACCCCAAACTACTGTAAGGATCCATCAAACCGTTTGAAAAGATAATGTTGCTACCATCTTGGATATCCTGTAACAATTTTGCACAAGAAAGTCAACTGTAAAGGAATTGGAACAAACATATGATGAAAAAAACTGAAATTAGTTAATTTAATTAGTTAATGTGTAAATTTAAATAGAAAAACTCATACCCGGCCTCCATAGTAGGTTTGAACCCAATTAGGATGAGGCCAAGTTTCATATCTTTCCCTACAGTCTTGCATATATTGGCTTCTATTAGGGAAGATCTCTGGCGGAATGTAACAACCCACCCCAAAATCATGATTATTTACGTACTAACCATAGTAATTACCTAAATCACGTTATAAATTTTTCGCGTTTACCTTTATTTATTTATTGATTTACTTGTTTATTTATTATTATCGGTGATAAGTCTCGTGCAGGAGATGGCTAAGGTGTCGAATTATCGGTTTAAAAATTTACTTTACATACCCATTCAATGAGTTAAAGTATTTCAGGTTATACGATTTATGTTATAAATTTATTTACCGAGAATCGGCTAATAGTTATACGTCTCGGTTTCTATATATATTTTACCGTCCTAATTTTAATTTATTTAGTTTCATTTCCTTTACATAATTTTAAAGAGGTAATTTTTCCACTTTATTATTCTTAATCCAAATTCCATTGTATTTTATTTTATGTTACCCAATTATTACCAATATATCTTATTTCCTACAAAAACCCAATATGTCAAGTTACTACAACAATTACAATATATTTTATCCTATTGTTATCCTCTTATTTTATTTTAATTAAGGTATTATTTTAATTATTATTAGTATTAGTTAATTAGATGGTAGTATTTATGTGTATTAGTTAGGGGGAGGCTTAAGTCATTTTCATTTCACTCTCAAATTAGACAACTCACCAAGGCTCCCATCCTCCTCCCTCTCCCTCCATTCGGCCGGCCACCACCAGCAGCCCAGCCGCCATTTTCCGGCCATTTTCCGGCCAGCCGCCGCCAGCCACGGCCACCGTGCACCACCCCCTTCCTCTCTCTTGTGTTTTCATCCATTTTTTTTAACCCCAAGGGTAATCTCTCAAACCCCAATTTCAAATCTTTTATGCCCTAATCTGAAAATTCATGTTATATATATGTTTCTTTTATAAATTCCATCTCTTTTACTCTCTTTATTCATGAATTCAAGTATATAATTGTATTGGTTAAGTTAGGGTTAAGTTTTGAAGTACATGCATGTTGATTTCTAAGTGTTTTGTGAGGTTTAGAGTTGAATTCATGGTGGATGATGAATTAGTGTTGATGCATGTGGATTCTTGAGAGTTTCTAAGTGTTTAAGGGCTGAGTTTATGTTGTGAAATTATAAATTAAGTGTTATCATGTTTAATTTGGGTGAATTAATGAAATTGTTATGCAAGAGTTCAAGAACATGTTTATTATGTTGAGTTTATGCTTAATTCATGAATGCATGTGGGTTTTAAGGCCTTTGATGAAGAGATTTTCATGGTTTATATTCTGGAAATATAGTGTATTAAGGTTAGATGAAGTTTGGTTATGTTTTAATATGATTAAGAGTGGAAAAATCCAATTAAAAGATGGGTTTTTGAGTGTTTTAAGCTGCTGTTTCGGTTCTAGAATTTTACAGATTTATAAAAGTGGGATTTTTGCCCAAAATCCTAATCCATTGGATAGCTTAAGGTGTTAGCAAACCATAGGCTTTGGAATTTCAAATTTCCGACATGTATAGCCCGAGTTACGACCAAAACCGTAACCTCACGATTTTATATACGAATTTCTGAGTCAGTGTTTTGAGGGCTGTTTTTCGTCCCTTTGGAGACCTCTTTGGTTTTTGTGATAAACATGAAAGTTTTAGGCCATGCTGCAAGCTTTCCGGAAAGGTATGGTTCATAGTCATCCGATATTGGGAGCGTGAGTTGCGATCCCGGGAAACCGGGCTATCCAGAACAACATTCTGCTCAAATTAACCTTTGTGAACTAATGTCTTTTGGGCCTCAAACCAACCCAATAAGGGGTTCTAGGTATAAATGTGTCATGGTTATATATTGTAATTATAGAGTTATGTGTTTAAGGCTAAGAGTACCATTTTTGGAGTCCTAAGTAAGTCTTAAGAATACCTTTCAAGAGCTAGTATGTTTAAGTAATGTATCGTGACTCTCATATTTCTTTAAGTATCATGTTCAATATCTTTGCTCTAGCTAAAAGTTCCTTCTAGCTTGATAACCTCCAATGTTTAATTCAATTCATTCCTCATTTCATAATTCATTAATCCAAGCTTGCTTTTATTCACATTTGGACGTGTATATCTTGCTCCATTTCGCCATTTCATTCGATATCGTATTATCAAACCATATTTGAACTCGTTATCTCGCATCCTAGCTTCCAATTTATAATTACCCTATTCATCATCAATTCAAGCTAATTGTCCTAAGTTCAAGCCCTTTTATTTGAATCACCTTCTACGTCATATTTCTCGTGATTTTCCGACCCGAAAACTCCAAAGTTTTATGTGCACAGCTTCTGTCCGGGCCCATTTTGGGGCCCCTCCACTCATTTTTAGCTTCTGGTTCTGTTGACAAAGTTGTAGATTATGTTTTTTCCTATTCCGGGATGTACTCTTTTACTTCGTTTCAATTTTCCTAACTCAAGTTATGCTTTAAACTCTATTTTACTAAACCTGAATTTTTCTTCCTAAAGTTAATTCATTTATATTACTAAGTTTCTAAACTTATGAGTCTAATTTAGAACCCTATTCGGTTCTTCATTTCTATTTATTCTCATCTTAGTTGACAAACTTCCAAAGCCATCTCCAAGCGAAATCACTTAAGATCTTTAGCGTCCCAAGGTACGCAAATTTGTCCAGCTTTTACGATCTAAGTTATATTCATGATTCATTCAATTTATGACATGTCAAGCTTTATGTTTTATGATATCATTATGTTCGAAAGTGGACCCATTTTATGTATTCTATGTTTATGTTTTAGCTAGTTACGTGAAGTGCTAGCCTTTTAGATGCTCCTGAACAGAGTGTCCTAGACTGCGATGTCGATCACAGCGTGATCACCCAATCAAATCTAGATCGATTTGGGCATGCGTGTGTGAGGTGCTTCCACCGATCATAAGGGTTCCACGTATTTTCTATATACCTCTATTCTATGTTATTCATGTTTATGTTTTATGCACATCATTGCAAGTTATCGCTTTATCCCCTTTTCCCGCTTTCAAAATGAATTTAAATCTGGCACTAAAACCGTTTTGAGCAGTTTACGTCTTTGGAGGTTTACGTCTTTGAGTGTTTCCCACTCACTTTTGCGATGTTTTATGGTTTTGTTTTTAGGAGGCTCGAGCTCCTAAGGCAAGGACAAGTCGGTTCCAAAGTAATTCAGGGCTGTCAAGGTAGTTCTCTAAGGAAATCACCGGTTAGCAAGGGCGAGCAGGATTTTGGAAGTCGTTTAGTTGTTAAGCTATGTTTAAGTTTATGTAGTTTATCTAAAGGTTGTATAAGTTTTATATATGAAGGTTTTTAAGCTAGTAAGTTATCTTGTGGTTTTGGAAGTTTCTTTAGTGTTGTTGCCTTGTCTCTTTTGGGAGACGGCGGTAATGCCTCGACCTAAGGTGTTCCGCTGCGCTAATCACAAGTTTGAGATTCTAAGTATAGTCTTAATCTTGTTATTAAGGTTGGGACGTTACACGGAAGTATTGGATTATGCCCTTTACACCCTCTGATATGGACAATCTCACTACATTCCTGCATTTCAAATCCAATTTATCAATTTCTGATTCTGACGTGGAAATTAAAATCAAACCTGCATATATACCTACCAATTCCAAGCCCTCAATGAATCTGAGTTGAGATCATCAAAGATGGAAGCACCATAAGCGGGTGGTAAGTGGACACAGAGTCCGGTCGCCATGGTAAAGAGTGCTTGTGCTAATCCCTCAATGGTGTTCTTCTTTTTAAACGCAATAACTATGGGAGAGCAAACCTGATTTATCCAATAGTTGTATCTCCCATTGTATTGAGCGGCGAATGCAAACACTTTAACTAGCATCACTTTCAACTCGTATGTCGAGTTGAGAGGTCTGACAAATATATACATATATAACATTGTGTTATTAATGAATGAAGGAAAAGGAAATAAGAACGAAAAACTTACACACGGACTAAATGGTGATACTTTAGATTATTGCCAAAGCCAAAAGATAATGTACGTAAACTCAAAGTATGACAATATTCTATATATTATTAAAACACAAGTTCCTAAGGGAAATCCAAACCTAAAAGAATCAATTTAGAAGTTTTGGTAGGTTCCAAAGCAAATTACAAACCTACACAATTTATTACAATTCATAAATATAATATTTAAAAAAAAGAAAAAATTATTTAGTGACCATGAGTTACCAATATTCAATATACAATTGATGGGTAAAAAAAGAAAAAGAAATATTAAGTGACACATGAGCTACCAATATTTAATACACAATTATAATATTTATTGGTTTTCCGTTCATCAATTTACTATTATAACATTCTAAGAAAAACATAAGAAATAAAATATTGTACGCACAACATAAAATATTAAAGTAAAATTTTCATAGAAAGTACATATATATTATTGTTTTGTATTTTCTTTAATAAATATTTTAAAATATAATTTCTTTTTGATGGAAAAAATATAAAATTTTTATTAACACTATTATATATATATATTTCAAAACATACAAAAATTCAAAAAATAAGTACAGTATCAAAAGATGAAGAAGAAGATTGGGTAAGGACTGCATATGCATTAAAACTTTACAAAAAAGGCTAACAACCACAAAAAAAAGAACAAAATTAAAAATAACAAGAAAATATAATTCTTATTGTCATTGTAACAAACTTTTGTCAAACAAACATCATCGTTTTACAAAGAAAATAAAAAGATATTATTTACAGTTATTTTATTTTTTTGAAATCATTTACTGTTATTTTAAGGTCAACCTATTACATCACTAATATATAATGTACTCCCTCCTTCCCAATTTAAGTGTCACTTGGGACATAATTTAAAAGACCAAAAAAACTTCCCATTTACATTAATTTAGTGCATTGGAAATGTGGAAATGTTGAATAAGATGGTGAATAAAAAAGGAAAAATGTGAATAAAAAAGAAAAAATGAATGAAAAAGATGTAATTAATAAGGTTAATTTGATAAATTAGTAATTAATGTACTATTGGAAATATAAAGTGACAGATATTGGGAAAAAAGAAAGTTAGTTAAAGTGACAGATAATATAGGAAGGAGGGAGTATTATATGTATACAAATTGATAAGCAAAGTTTCAACATTTAATAACTATTTAATTCAGTAAATAAATGCTTAAATATGTTTCTTACTTTATGATCAAATAAATTTATGAAACAAAATTATATATTTTTCCTAACTTTAATTATTACTCCCTCCTTCCCAATTTAAGTGTCACTTGGGACATAATTTAAAAGACCAAAAAAACTTCCCATTTACATAATTTAGTGCATTGGAAATGTGGAAATGTTGAATAAGATGTTGAATAAAAAAGGAAAAATGTGAATAAAAAAGAAAAATGAATGAAAAAGATGTAATTAATAAGGTTAATTTGATAAATTAGTAATTAATGTGCTATTGGAAATATAAAGTGACACATATTATGGGAAAAAAGAAAGTTAGTTAAAGTGACATATAATATGGGAAGGAGGGAGTATAATGTATGAATATTTACGAGTAATATGGACTTTATTTATGTTTCCAATGTCACGTTATGCAGAAATTACAATTGTTGTGCAACTTTTTTAAATTAATTAGTAATCGTCATTTGAATTGATTTTTTGATATGATTAAATTGATAATCATTATAATTAAAATAAATCTAAAATAAAAACACGAAAATTTCTAAAAAAATTTCCGTACATTCCATGGGATATAAAGGCTAGTTTGGTATCAGAATGATTTACTGACTTGTTATTCACCATCAATCCTACACAAACATACATCTCTTTCTAATCTTCAAACCAAGTTTTCTTGAAAGAACATGTATTTTAGAGATACTTTTGAGTGACACCATACTTCATCCTGACATCCTCTGTAAGAAATCAAAGCCACGATGATTCTCATTTAAGCTGCGAAATTAGCAACAATAGAGAGATTTGAAAGGGAAAACACTTAATTAGGTGCTTAATTTAGTTCAGAATGGATAAGTGGTGATCCAAAGTTCTAGAAGTTAGTATCTTCCATCTAGTTTACAAAGGGTGTACATACAAAGAGGTTTGTTTGTTGTTATACGTTTAACAACAATAGGTGACACAAGTGTGTCAAATAGCAATAAGTAGGATAAAACTCAGTCATGAATACAAATGATTATGCTATCAGAGGACAATTATTGATACTACATAGATGTTATAACAATATTGACTATAATAAATGCAACATTTTATAGCAGATTACTCACAGTCACTTATCACACTACCATAAACTGTATAGTCTTAATTTGTAGGTGTTGATTATATTGATCCCGCATATATTTCATACTTAAAGAAACAAAAACAAGATGAAAGAAGAGATGAATTTGTACCTGCAAGTGTTGAAGATTTTGCTCAAACGAGCAAGACCGTCAGGGCGTGAATTGATGTCGTCAATTAGGCTCCAAGATTGATGAATGATGTCATCACACTTTCGGTTCACTCGCTAAGAAATTAAACATTAAAAACCAAAACCAACATTTATTGAGTTATAACTAAATACATGATGTTATAACTAGCGTACAAAACTACAGATTGAGTTAATGAACACTTATGTGAGTTGTGACTAAAAAAAAGAACAAAATAGAAGAAATCACGTACATAATTAATTAATACTTTTTTGCAATTCTAATGTGTATAAGGTGGATTTTTTCTAACTTCTAACCTCGTAGTTGCTCGTAGAGTCCCCCAATCCCAAAATGTGTAAGTCTTTGGGTGGGCCTCGGGATCACTTGTGGCCCCCACCAATGTCCACAAGGACAAGACCAAGATGAAGAATATAGGAGTCGTCATATCTTTTCTGAGCAATGGAAATAATTCAGATGATCGATTGGGGTGGTAAAATTGGTTTAGGGTTTATGATTAGGGTCTAGAGTATTCAAGGTTGTGTTTGTGTATGTTGGGGGGGGGGGTATTTATAGAGGGTGAAAGTAGATCGAGGTGGAGAAAAGAGAGAAATAGAGGAGATATATACGTATATGAACATACATGCATGAATGCATGTACATTTATAAGGGATTAATACAAAATTTAAAGATTATATTACTTCATGTCCAATTCTGTGCGTGATCTCAAATAAAGCATTATGCCCCACTTATTTCCAAATTGCTCCATTATTATTCATTTAATTACAAAATCACAAATTATTATAAGTGTAAAATGTTAAGGTGTGATTATTTGGCAAAAGAGATCGAAGGCTTAGGCCTTAAGCCTTTCCCCTTCTTCATTGCTCACTTCTAACGTCCCAAAAGAAGATAAAAAAAAAAAGAAAGAGCAAGAGATAAAGAAGATAGAAAGAAAGGAAGGAAACGAGCCAAGGAAGAAACAAAAAATGGAGTTCACCCTCCAAAATTAACTATTACTTGCATCAGTTACCTTGTTCTTTTTAAGTGTAGAGAAGATGTATGTAAGGTAAGGTAATGTTAGGTGAAGAAAGATAAGTAAAATAGTGGTTGTAGCTAGGTAAATGTTCCATCAATTATTTCTTTTCATTTCTAAATAAATTCTGTGAGTTATATAAATAATTTTAAATATAAATTATCTAAAATATAAAAATATTCTTTCAGATGATAAAGTAAGGTAAAGTAAGGGAAAATAAAATTTTACTTACCTTATAAATGAACAAGGTCATACAAATTTCCTTTGTTTACCTATGAGAATGGCTTTGTTCGTTGGGAAAATTGAATCAACATAAGGACTTCCAATAATGTTTCCGTTTGGTTTTTCTTTTTAGAATTGCATTAATTTATATAATTGACTTGTTGTTTTCTCTTTTTTTAGCAATATCACTTTAAAGATAATTAAAAAGTTATTCCTATGTAATAATTAGTAACTCTTCCATTCTAATTGGCTTTGCTTTTAGTTTTATAGATTAATTAAGAACATAATTTTCTTGAAGCCATTCAGTGAGTTTTTTTTCTTAATCATATTGTGACTCCTATTGATATGTTACGTTGGATTAAAAATTATTTAGAGAGCGTTTGGTAGGAATCCCAAGGAAATTTTTCCATGGGAAGTCTTCCATGAGAAAGATTTTTCCGGGAAAAATTTTCCTTAGGCTCCCCCTAAGGGAAATTTTCCTTAGAAAAATGAAAGAAATGGTGGGCCCACCGTAATATTTTTCCCGAGGTCAATCTACTCCCAAACATAGGGAAAATAAGTCAACTCAGGAAAGTTGACCAATTTCCCGGGATATTTGACCAACCAAACACACACTTAGTGCGTTTGGTTGGTCAATAACCCTGGGGAAATGGTCAATTTTCCCGGGTTGACTTATTTTCCCATGTTTGGGTGCGGGTTGAACTTGGGAAAAATTTCACGGTGGGCCCACCACTTTCTCCATTTTCCTAGAAAAATTTTTCGTTAGGGGGACCTACCAAACGCTCTCTAATAGATGAGACCTTTTGCATGCCCATGTCTCAAATACTTTTCTAAAGCGAAAAAGTAATTAAACTTGAAGAAAATAGGAACAAATTCTTATTTGGCAAAAGAGAAAGAATGAGACCTTTTGCCTCTAGTTGCCATTTTTGTATACCAAAATGATAAATATTTTGGGGTAAGATATATTTTAAATGTGACTTTTTTAAAATTTATATATTTGTAAGTTAAATTAAAAAAATTACATGATTGAGTACTTCTATACTATAATAATATATAAAAAGATATAAAATTATACTTTTATCTATACTTTTAAAAATTTACAAAAAAAAAAGTTTAAAAATATGCCTAACGGGTGAGGTTCATTCGTTAAGATGTGAATTTTAATTGCTTGCGTAGCCAACATATTCCAAACTTCTTACAATTGATGATTTAATAGTAACTATAAAAAAAGTTAGGGGTTAAAAATGATAATACGTATTAATTTCATGAGAAACAAGACAGTTAAACAATGTCTTGTCCCAAGACACATATCATCACTCTTTTGTATATACATACCTACATGTTTTCTTTTGAGTATACTTAGTTTGGCTTGGAGTGGGTTATATCTTGCTTATGTCATCAGTATATTGTGACTAATAATTAAGAATTTAAGATCAATTTAAACGTCATAAATATATGAAAATGGGTAAGATAATAAAAAGGAAAACTTTCAACCACTATAACATTCGCAACACAATGCTCCAAAAAATTGAATTTTTTTATTGAATTATTCAGAAGAATATGGCAAATATAAAGTTGAGTGAAGTTAATGCCCGTTATTGATCAAAATAGCAGGCTAATTAAGGTGGTCACTATCTTGTAACATTATGCTTAATTTGCTTAATACTCAACAATGGAATCACCAATCGCTTGGGGAATTACTTCAAATCGAAGAAATGTTTTCGTGGATCATTTTAATAAGTTAATGTATAGATACTGAATGGTTAAACCGTAACTATATGTGTAGCACAACACTTGATTTTGTGGCTTTAAAAGTTTACTTTTAGTGATCGATTAAGTGATAAATATTGAGATCATAGTTTTTTATTTTTTTTTGATAATTTGCGGTCAAATAGACCTTTTTATTTAAAAGTCAAGCTGGGCCTAAATAATCAAGCAAACAGCTGAAACTGATAACAAATACAACGACCCACTAGAATGACTTCCATCACAGGAGCCTGAACCAAAACCAAAGACTACCAAAGAAGATCAAAATCAACACCTAATACATCATGAGCTTGCTAATAGATAAATGTCAAAAAAATCAACCAATGAGATGAGAATTCCTTTCCAAAGGCCCACTTAGAATAAGTGATTTTCAAATCAGTTGGCATACCCATGACATCACCCCAACTATTGAGATCATAGTTATACCAAATCTCTAAGTGGTCTTCATTCATTTTTACCTTTTCAATGACAATTTTATACAACAAAAAGCAAATATTTTTTCTGTACCGTTCTAATTTTATTAGATGCCTATGAATTAAAAGACAACATATTTTCTCAAAAAACTATATTTTCCTAATTGTACATGCTTTTGTTAAATTTAAGTATGTAGCAAATGAAGGTGTGCAATATAACATTAAAATTTGATAAATAAATATACAATGTTAAAATAAAATATTTTCTCCCTAAATTGATGACTATTCATATACTACTCAAATTTGTTGTTGATCTTAAACATCTCAAAGTTTCTATCATTGTTACTATTTTTATGAGAGAAACTGCATTTACTTGTTTATTGGCAAATTAAACTAATATTAAGTCAAGGACTACATATTATTTCCATTTAGTTTTTCTTTTCCTAATCGCTTTATATAAAGTTAAAAAATTTAAGATCGGTAAAAGTTAATCATATGTGATAAGTAGTAATTCTTCCCTGCTATGTAGCTTTATATATGCGCGCTTGTATATATTAAGGATATGTAATAAGTAGCAACTCTTCCATGCCAAGTAGCTTCATATATGCTTGTATATATTAAGAATATAATTTTGTTGAAGGTACTCAATGAACTTCTTTGAATCTTTGATATATTTCATATCCTTCCACTTATATTGTGACTCCTATGTAGTCCTATTATATCTTACAAGCTAGTAGATATTTAGAATGCAAATGCTTTTGAAAAAGCATGATGTTACTATTTAAGAGATAAAGGCTCATACACATTAACTAAGTATGCACATAGCCATTAATATGAAATAATAAGGGGTTTACCTAAGGGAATAAGGAGTTTGGAACCAACCTTGCCAAATTATGTATATTTGCACTTAATTCTATTAGAGAGCGTTTGATTAGAAAATTTTCTCAGGAAAGTTCAACTTTCCCAAGTTAATAAACTTTTCCATTATTGACCCTGTTCTTTTCTGTGGTTGGCAAACTGCGGTGCCACAGCCTACCGCAGTTTGCCACAACCCACCACATTTTACCGCAAATCATTACTTTTCTCTCTCACAATTCCAATAACCTACCACAATTCCACCACACCCACCACAATTCCACCACACCTCACCACACCATTCCGTAAAATACCGCATGAAAGAACAGGGCCTGATTCTGTTGGATTTTAAGTCTCAAAGTTAAGTTTTGTTGGGAACAAGTTGGTGTCCCACATTGGTAGAAAAGTGAGAATTGTTCTACTTTAAATAGTAGAGTTCTCTAAAGCTATTTGAACTAAGTGAGATAAGGGTGGACTTGGTGGTCCACACGCGCGCGCGCGCCGCCGCCGCCGTCCGTCCGTCCGGTCGGTCGGGCCGGGCTCAGGTGGGTTTGGTCACTTTTTAAACAGTTTTAATTTTCTGTCTCGATTTTTGACGGGTAAATTTATTGCGCGTGTTTTCGAGAGCTTTGGAGCTTGGGACTGATTGTTGGGGTCTCAATGCTTGATTTTGCAGTCTTCAACACTGCAGTTTCCAAGGCTTGCTCTCTTGTTTTCCTCCTTCTTCTATTTAAACCTTCTCTTCCTTTCTTGTTCAACACAGAAAAAAAAATTCTATCTGATTTTATTCATCTCTTCTCTGCTTCTCTTAAAAAAAATTTGGGCAATTACTCGTTCACTCCAACTGGTTAATGGAGAATGCACAAAATTAACTGCAGTGTAATCACGGGAGTGGCGCCATTGGAGAGTTTGCATCGTGCTCAGTGAAATCACTTTCGGGACGGTGGGTTTACCACGCCATGTCCTTTTCTCGTTCATCCTTTTCAAGTAAGATCTTTCCTGCTGTGATTATTGCTAGTTTTACAACAATCTGAAAGTGATTATGGCTTTAGTCATGGCAACCAACAAGTTTACTGTTCCTGACATGTCTAAATTGGAACCTTTGGATGGAAAGAATTACAAGCGTTGGTCTGTTAGGATTAAGTTTTATCTCGAACAAATTGATGTTGCCCATACCCTAGAAGAGAAGAAAAAATTGCCTCCTGCTACTGATGCTCAAGTTGTGTCTGATTATGATGACAAGTATGCTAGAGATGATCGAACTTGTAAAGGAATGTTGCTTCATTACATGAATAATGCTTTGCTTGATATTTACATGAAGTTTGATTCTGCTTATGAGATTTGGTCTGCACTCAAAAAGAAATATGGGAATGATGATGCTGGGTCTAAGAGATATGCTGTGAGTAAATGGTTAAATTTCCAAGTTGGTGATGATAAGCCTATTATAGATCAGATTCATGAGTATGAAAATTTATGTTCTGCAATTGCTTCTGAAGGTCTGAAAATCTGTGATGTTACCCTTGCTATTGTTCTGATTGAAAAGTTGCCTTCCTCCTGGAAAGAGTACCGAAACCAGTTAATGCACAAGGAAACTGATCTGACCCTAGAAGACCTGGTTGGGCATTTGAAAATTGAGGAAGAAAATCATATCAAGGACAAGGGGCTACAAATTTATTCTAACTCTTCTGGTGCTAATCTGGTTGAACCAAAATCTTATAATGTCAGGTTCAAAAATAAAGGGAAGAGTGCTCAAGCAAGCAACTTCAAGTCTCCGGGCAAAAAGTATAAATTTCAAGGGAAATGTCACGAGTGCGGCAAACCGGGACACAAGGCCAAGGACTGTAGAAGCAAATCAAAAGAATCAAGCCAACCTTCTTTGAGACACTTGAGACTATCATTGCCATGGTCTCGGAAGTGAACCTTGCTTACAACAATGTCGAGTGGGTGGTCGACACTGGAGCCACCAAACACATATGCACAGACAGAAGCCTCTTCCAAACCTTTGAGAAAGCATATGGCGAAACCGTTTACATGGGAAATGCTGCCACTGCCTCCGTTCAAGGGAAAGGGAAGATTTCTTTAAAACTAACCAGCAAAGTTTTATCTCTCATCGATGTGTTGTGCGTGCACTGAAATGCGTAGAAACCTCATTTCTGGAAACTTGCTTCTTAAATGGTCTCAAATTGACCCTTGGGAAATCGCATTATCCTTACCAAGAATGGGAGTTTGTGGGAAGGGCTTTTGTAACCATCTTGGACTTGTGATTCTAGATGCTATAGGTGTGAAAATGAATGAGAATGTTGGAACTTCTTACGCTTATATTGTTGAGTCTCTTGATTTATGGCATGCTAGATTAGGACATGTGAATGTTGCCTCCATTAAAAGGCTAAAACACCGCCTTAATTCCTAATCTGTTAACAATGAGTTCTCTAAATGTGAAGTATGTGTTGAGGCTAAGTTTCATAGCAAACCTCATAAATCAATAGACAGACAATCTGAGCTCCTTGAACTAGTTCATAGTGACTTAGGGGACTTCAAAAACCATATGTCTAGAGGTGGCAAAAGATACTACATTACCTTTGTGAATGACTACTCTAGATTCACTATGGTTTATCTCCTAAATTCTAAGGATGAGGCAGAAGAGATGTTCTTAAAGTATAAAGCTGAAGTTGAGAATCAGCTCAATAGAAAGATTAAGAGACTAAGGAGTGATAGAGGAGGAGAGTATGACTCCACCTCACTTAAAAAGTTCTGTGAGGAAAATGGGATAATCCATTAACGAACTGCTCCTTATGAACCCCAGCAAAATGGCATAGCTGAAAGAAAGAACAGGTCCGTGAGCAACCTCGTTTTTACCACTTGTAACCTTGGTTTCTTGGTTTGTTTCGGCGCTATTCTACCCCTTTTTGCAGCATATTTGACATGGTTTAGATAACTTTGTCTCATTTAACTAAAGTAATGAATCTTGTTGAATTGTAGGAAAATTACAAATGAAATAGTAAAGTTTCGTGATTTTGGCATGAAAGGTGTGGAAGCCGGGATGAAGACGGGATGTGAGAGAACCCAAAGGAAGTGTCCTAAGCAACTACGCAAGCTAGCACAACCTAAGGGGGAGATCTTTGAAGTTTTCTAGCCAACACATATACAAGGATCGAAAATGCAGTTTTTTGGGTTTGGCACGGGCACCCGTGCCGATTGGCACACCCACCCGTGCCAAAACCCCTGACTTGCGGTTTTTCGTTTTATTATCCCAAAAAAAGACAGTAGTTTTCATTCTACGTTGTTTTTTTCATTCTCAGTTTTCTCTCTAGGCTTGAAGGGAGGTTTCTCCCTAAGCCTTTATGATTCTAGGTTTAGATTTCCATTGAAGAATGTATGAATTCAAGAAGGAGATTGAATTTGGCTTTCAATTGAAGACTAAGTTTTTCTATCCCCTTCTCTTTATTTTCTTCTATGTTAATTTCTTGTTAGTTTTGTATTGTTTGGGTTGTGATTGATGTGTTTGACAATGAATTAATCTTGTTTTAGTCCTAATCTATCTAAATTCATGCTTGTAGTTAGAGGTTTTCTCGTGCCCACCATGTGTTCGATGAAATGCTCGAGAGAGTTTTCGTTTGTATTTCTTTAGGCAATTGATGTACACCGAGAGGTGAGGTTAATTTGCTAGTGTGGTAGAGAAAATAGTTAGGGTTTTGGACATGAGAATAGTCGAATTCTAACTAGGTCTAGGGTTGCTATTCTTGTAGTTTAATTAGACTAACTCCATGAGAATAGGTAGTTAGAATAGTTAGACTAGCCCTTGACCCTCGAGAGAGGGCTTTGGTGAGCTTTGATGGTGCAACCGATCACTCTTAATTGCTTGTTAGAATTGGTAGATTAGGTCGTTCAAATTGATTAATTGTTGAATTCTGATTTGCTTCCTGAACGTCCTTATTGCTTTCGTAGTTTGTAGTTTTGTCATCACCATCACTACCACTTGGTTAATCTACCTAACTTGAAACACTTGAGTCCGCTCTGAGTGCTTGGAACACAACTCCCTGAGATCGACAACCGTACTCCCAAAAGTACGACAACAGGTCCTTAAAGAACATGATGAATGCCATGTTGATTAGTTCTGGTCTGCCTGATAATATGTGGGGGGAAGCTATTCTTTCTGCTTGTCATGTGCTTAACCGTGTACCTCATAAGAAGTTAGATAAGACTCCTTATGAGCTCTGGAAGGGTTACCCACCCAACCTGAGATTCTTGAAAGTGTGGGGGTGTCTTGCTAAAGTTGGGTTACCTGATTTCAAAAGAAATAAGATAGGACCAAAAACTGTTGATGCTGTATTTATTGGATATGCCTATCAAAGTGCTGCTTATAGATTTATTACTAAAGGTGTGAATGGCTCTTGCATGCATGGCAATATTATAGAAGCCAGAGATGCTGAATTCTTTGAGCATATTTTTCCAATGAAATGTGCACAACATGTTCAATCTGTTTCTTCTACTTGTACTGCATCTCAACCTGTTGAGCATGAGACTGAACCTAGAAGGAGTAAAAGACCTAGAAAGGAACTATCTTTTGGACCTGACTTTATTACCTCTTTCTTGACCGAGCATGACTTCTTATGTGATGAAATTATTTCTGTGTATATCATTGAGGAAGACCCCAAAACTTATGACGAAGCAATGAAATCCATCGATTCTATCTTTTGGAAAGAAGCCATTAGTAGTGAACTTGAGTCCATTTTGAGTAATAGAACATGGATTTTGACTGACCTTCCTAGAGGTTGTAAACCACTAGGGTGTAAATGGGTGTTTAAAAGGAAATTGAAAGCTGATGGATCAATCGATAAATACAAAGCTCGACTTGTGGTAAAAGGGTACAATCGGAGGAAGGAGATTGATTATTTCGATACTTATTCTCATGTTACTAAAATTGCCACTATTAGAGCCTTGCTTGCTATTGCTTCTATTCATGACTTATATGTGCATCAAATGGATGTGAAAACTGCTTTTCTGAATGGGGACTTAGATGAAGAGATATACATGGAGCAACCTGAAGGGTTGATTGTGCCTGGACAAGAAAACAAGGTATGCAGGCTTGTTAAATCTCTGTATGGGTTAAAGCAGGCTCCCAAACAATGGTATGAGAAATTTGACAGCACTATCACTGGCTTTGGATTTATTGCAAATGAAGCTGATGCATGTGTTTATTCTAAGCATGACTCCAATGGATGCGTTATTATATGCTTATATGTGGATGACATGCTTATTTTTGGCACAAACATGAATATTATAAATGAGGTGAAAACTTTCTTGAGTTCTAAATTTGAAATGAAAGATATGAGTGAGGCTGATGTGATTTTAGGAGTTAAGATTAAGAGAACTCCTAAAGGAATGTCCTTGAACCAATCTCACTATATCGAAAAGATTCTCAGAAAGTTCAACTCCTTTGATGTGGAACCTGTAAGAACTCCTTATGATGCTAGCATTCATTTGAGGAAGCATAAAGGAGATCCTGTGTGTCAATCTGAATATGTCAAGGTTATTGGTAGCGTTATGTTTCTCACGAACTATACTAGACCTGATATTGCATATGCTGTAAGTAGACTTAGCAGGTATACCCACAATCCTAATAATGATCATTGGAATGCTTTGAGAAGATTGCTTAGATATTTGAGAGGTACCATGGATTTATGTTTACAATTCGGTAGAAACCCTGCTGTACTAGAGGGATATACTGATGCGAACTGGGTATCTGATAATGACGAAATTAATTCAACTAGTGGATATGTGTTTACATTAGCTGGTTGTGCTATATCCTGGAAATCTTCTAAACAATCTTGTACTGCCATGTCTACTATGGAATCTGAGTTTATTGCTCTTGAATTGGCAGGCCGTGAGGCCGATTGGCTCAGAAATCTATTGGCAGACATTCCACTGTGGGGGAAGCCAGCTCCTTCTATTGCTCTGCATTGTGACAACCAAGCAGCCATTGCAGTGGCTCGGAATAAAGCCTTCAATGGGAAGAGAAGGCATATTCGCATAAGACATAAGGTTGTCAAGGAGCTTCTAGAAACTGGAGTGATATCACTGTTGGGAATGTCCCGACAATGTTCGATACACACGGAGATTAAACCAAAGTAATACAGTAATTATATGTCTTGCTAGAGACCTCTATAATTAGTAATTAAATAAGTTTAATTACAAACTATATTATTTGGTCCTACTGGGTCACACAAGTCAGTGCCCTGGAACAATGTATGTAACCTAAATGATATTGTATCAAGTTTAGAAAAGTTGGAAACTGATTTATGTGAAAAATCGGCCCAACACGGACCGAATTGGGGTCAACACGGTCCGTGTTGACCCAACACGGTCCGTGTTGGGACACCACGGTCCGTGTTGACCGTGGGCCGAATATTTGGACTTTCTGGAGTCCAACACGGACCGTGTTGTTTCAACACGGACCGTGTTGAGCCCAGAAATCGCGCCGTTGCTCTTTTTCGGCCCTTTAGGGTTTTGAACCCTATCCCTAGGTTTTCTAAACACTATATAAAGGGGTCTCTGGGAGAGATTATTTCACACCATCTGCCTTCGACTCTTAGAGAAACACCAGAGTGGTTTCCTAAGTTCTTCTCTCCCCTTTCTGTTCTAGTTTCAGGAAAACTATCAGTTTCCTGAAACAATCTCACATACATCTTAGATTGAGATTCGTCTCGATCGGGTCGATCTAGCAATCGGGTTCCTGGAGCGCTGCGTGGACTTTTCAGTAGAGGATTTCAGCATTGGAATCTGGAAGAGGGTTTCAGCATTGGAATCAGGAAGGTCAACCTCTTCTTCAGCAGGAATTAGCGATCAGGTATAATTACTAAAGCCTCTGCAGTTGTTATGATTAATTGTTTATAACTGTTATAATATTCCGCCAATTAATCTGTATCTGTTTAGGAAATAGATAACCTAAAACCTAACAATCACTGGACTATGTGAAGTCCGAGAAAAATCTCGCGGATCCGTTAACAAAAGGCCGTTGTAGGAAAATGATCATGGACACATCGAGGGGGATGGGATTGAGACCCATTACGTGAATTGTGGTGATTGATCCCCACTTAGTTGTAAAAGGCAAGTTCCAGGGGTACTAACGAAGTCATCAACAATTCAGGAGCACCATTTAGTTTCCCTCCCTATGGTGTGTATACGGTGCTTACTACTATTTGATTGAGGTTGAGCTTTAGCTCTTAATAAGTTCATATCCATTAAATTGGAGGTGTGAAGTAGTACACACTTGATGAACTCACCTACGTGAGATGTGGAAGTTTAGCCGCTTCCTTTGGAGATTGGTGGGTCTATGTCCTAAAAGCATCCATGAGAACCAGGCTGGACGTATGGCTAGTATAAGGCGTCAATCGCGGAGTACAAAACGAGTGTGAGATTACTATGTACTCAAGTGACAGATTTACAACTCCCTATCAAGTTCCAGACTTTGTTCACTAGATAGGATGTTTATCTTAAGCTTGATGTTACTAAGTGTTAATTCAAATCGCAAGATATTAACTCTTATGCAGTGATCTCTTTTATTGCCCAAATTTTCTTCTCTTTTTCTTGTTTGATTGGAAAAGTTTGATCCTTGTGGGGGATTGTTGGATTTTAAGTCTCAAAGTTAAGTTTTGTTGGGAACAAGTTGGTGTCCCACATTGGTAGAAAAGTGAGAATTGTTCTACTTTAAATAGTGGAGTTCTCTAAAGCTATTTGAACTAAGTGAGATAAGGGTGGACTTGGTGGTCCACACGCGCGCGCGCGCCGCCGCCGCCGTCCGTCCGTCCGGTCGGTCGGGCCGGGCTCAGGTGGGTTTGGTCACTTTTTAAACAATTTTAATTTTCTGTCTCGGTTTTTGACGGGTAAATTTATTGCGCGTGTTTTCGAGAGCTTTGGAGCTTGGGACTGATTGTTGGGGTCTCAATGCTTGATTTTGCAGTCTTCAACACTGCAGTTTCCAAGGCTTGCTCTCTTGTTTTCCTCCTTCTTCTATTTAAACCTTCTCTTCCTTTCTTGTTCAACACAGAAAAAAAAACTCTATCTGATTTTATTCATCTCTTCTCTGCTTCTCTTAAAAAAAATTTGGGCAATTACTCGTTCACTCCAACTAGTTAATGGAGAATGCACAAAATTAACCAGACCGTGTAATCCTGGGGAGTGGCCGCCATTGGAGAGTCTGCATCTGTGCTCAGGTGAAATCACTTTCAGGACAGTGGGTTTACCACGCCACAGTGTCCTTTTCTCTCGTTCATCCTTTTCAAGTAAGATCTTTCCTGCTGTGATTATTGCTAGTTTTACTACAGATTCTCCCTAAGGGAGTATTTGGATGGGGAAGTTTCCTAGGAAAGTTTATCAACTTTTTGGTTGTAAAATAAGGATGAAGAAGTTTTTAAGTGGGGCCCAATATTATCCCATAGTTGATGGGAAACGTTGAAAAAGAACACCATCGAAATGGCGACAATGGTCGCTCAAACCATTACTCTGAATCTGGCAGTAGGAGATGTTATAATCGGGACGATGACCAACATAGCTTTAATTTGATCAAGCTTAATTCCAGATATCCTACAAGAAGTCCCAACTTTATGAGGTCTCCACATGATAGAGAGAGGAATGATCCTTTGGATTCTGAAGATTCATTGGCTTACTAGCTATTTATATAGTTCCTACTCTTATGATCCTAATAGAAGGTTCTCTGAGCGTAGTAACAGCTCCGGTGCCAATAGGGATGACTACCGATATTATTCTTCAAGAAAAGAGATAGAGGTGATCTACACCGCCGCCGGAGTGGAACGTGAATCACACTACAACAAAATGTGGCTTTAGCAATACACCAAAAATGTTACTAGAGACTCAAATAGTGTTACCTTAGTGCTATGGCAACGTTTTTCCAAGTGTTACATTAGATGTGTGTTGCAATTGGTTATTGTAACACTTTTTAGTCTATTGCAATTTTAGGCTATTGCAACACTTGAAAAAAATTATAGGTATTTAGACTGTTGCAACGCTTGTAAAAAAATGTCACCTTAGGCATTGGGCTATTGGAACACACAAACAAAAATGTTGCTTTAGGTATTACCAAAGATAACTAGGCCCTGTTCGGCAAAATTAGTGTTTTGGGCAGCGGATAGAGGTTTATGTAGCGGATAGCGGTTTAAGCAGCGGATAGTGGTTTAAGTAGGGGATAGCGGATGACTGTTCAAATGAAAATTATGTTCGGTAAATTTAGCGGTTGAATTAACAGATTAATGTGAATTGACATAAAAAGGATATGAATAATTTTGAAAGATAAAATTTTCAAAGGGTATTTCTTGACCGAAAAATATAAAACGCTATACCCCAAACGCTAAACATTAACTTTATTAGCGTTTCACAAAACGCTCCTTAAAACGCTAAACGCTCCTCAAAACGCTAGCTTACCGAACACTAATATTTACGTAATTAGAGTTTTGACTTGGTCAAAATGCTAAACGCTACCCCAAACGCTACTGCCGAACACAGTCTAGATCATCACTTTGAATCCTACTGCACAATTTGTACAGGGTAATGGTAGGGCGTAGCAGCACAGTCTGATTTTGTGTAATGTTGTGCCATTTTATTGTTGTATTCATGTTGTGAGCTATGCGTCCTCTTGCATTTTAGTGCGGATATCCATTTTTTTTTTTTAAAAAAAACTCTAGTTGAACTCCAAGTTGGGACATCAAATCACTGATTAAAACACATAAATTTATTAAAATGGTAAGTAAAAATATAGAATATATTTGTCTCAAAATTATTAACTGGTATTTTCACCAAAATAAAAAGCAAGTATCGATTCCTAGCTTTCATAAGACTAAGGATAACTAGGAACAATAATTAACCTACAAGAGATTAATTAATAACTTTTTTTGAAAAAGCAAGAGCTTTTTTTGGGGAAGAATGTAACCACTTGTTATTCGTCAAATATACAGATAAAAGACATGTGAGTTTGCGGAACAGATTTTAGTAAAAAGTCATTTATTTGATGGTATTAGCCTTGTAGTACTAGTAGTTCAATTCTTTACATAGTTATACTTTATATATTTGTTTAGGAACATTAATAACTAATGATAAACATAAATCACCTTTGATTTGATACGCACAATAAATGGACAGAATCTTTTAGATTTTAGTTCTATCTAAATCATGAAGATTTAGTTTTGCTAATAATTAACTTTCGATAAAAAGATGCCATAAAAATGGCAGGACACTTCACTATATATATGAGCAACAAATTTTTTTTATGAAATTCAATCCACCCCTCTTGATATCTCCGTGAAAAAAAATAATAGGCTAACGGTTGTCTTTGATTCAACTACAACATGGGCATAAAAATGTCGTTTATGTCTTTGCTTCTTGTTCTAATGATCCTTTTTTCTTGTGGTAACTATAAAATTCTATTAATTTATTGATTGATTCACTAACTCTTTTGGTTGATATTTCAATTTTAGCGGATAATTAATGGAGTTGATTTTGTGTTGTTTTTCAATCCATTTAGGTACTACTTATTCAAGAGATCTCAAAACAAATGAGATTGAACCTCAAGGTGTAAGATGTCACGGCATCATACCTGAATGCACAATACGCGGTTGTATAGAATTTTGTGATGGAGATCCCAATGTTTATTGCAAACCTAATATTTGTTGTTGTATTACATAGTTAATTAAGTGAAGAATATATATACTTTCACAAAAAAGTTTATGTGAAGAATATGTCCTTAATAAACAAACACCCATCTATTTACCGTTCTGAACGATCATGTTTTAATTATACTTTAAATATTTCTTTCAAATAATGAATTATACATAAAAGAATGTAAAACAAATATTTGGTGATACTTGAACAACAATAGTACGACATAGGGGATGGTGGGGAAGAGACACTCAATTTTTACTTTGAATAAAAGTAAAGACCAACTATTTATATTATGCTTGTATAAATTGCTAATGCAGGTTTACTCTTACCATTATAATTGTCATTAACACAACTAGGGATGGCAATGGGTCTTGGACCCTGCCCAGATCCGCAGACCCAGATCCATTTTTAAGGATATGGGTCCACAAATTTTAGACCCAAAGGATATGAGTAAGGATATGGGTCCAATGACCAAAAATGGATATGGGTCTGGGTCTAAGGGCAGGACCCAGATCCATACCCAGATCCGTTATATTGTATATATATAATAAATTAATATGTAAAATGAATTTAACACTTTAAGATATTGGAAACCCTAGTTTTTTTTAACACTTAAGATGAATTTAATTCTTTTATTTTTTTTGTAATGTCAAATGTGAAGCACTGAAGCGGGAAAGTGAAAAGAAAAAAACACCCTAGACTACTTTGGATTATTTTTGAGATTTTATGTTGTAATTTGGGATTGTATGACTACTTTGGATTATTTGAGATTTTAAGTTTGACATTTGTAGATTTTCAGCAAAAATTTTGCGGGTTTGCTAATTAATATGCGGTAAAAGTTCAATTTAAATGTCAGGAAAGGATATGGATAAATGGGTAAGGATATGGGTCCAGTCAAAAATATAGGTAAGGATATGGATCCTTTCAGAAAAGACCCAAATGATATGGGTAAGGATATGGGTCCAACTAAAAATATGGGTAAGGATATGGATCCAGGTGGACCCTGCCCAAATCCTGCCCATTGCCATCCCTAAACACAACATAGATTGAATATAAAAGGTAGAGATGTCAATTTATGATTAAGAATACAATGGATAAGTTTTCCTATTCTACAAAAATAGCAACAACACTACTATATGGATAACTAAGACAAGCCTCTGGGAAAAACTATAATTCTGTTGTGAACCACCCCGGATCCACTTTTCAAACTTCATTATCTCAAAACTTCGTTGGTCCTTTAACCAAGTTGGGTCATCCTTCTTTGCTGTAGTTAGGTCCAAACAGTGAGACCCTACAATAAGAGTAACCATTAATTAATTAATTAAGATCATAAATGTAAGAATTCGACGTGGGGATGGTCATTAAGGATTTCAATTGAAAAGTAACTAAAGATATACCTAGCCTTGTTTTTGTGGCCACCAAAGTTTTGGATATATCGTTCAGGATCCTACATAACAACGTTTCTAGTTAAATTTGCAAACATCTTCCCAAAAAAAAAAAACCTAAAGAGATGGGATTAAATATGTATAATTACCCCGCACTACTGTAAGGATCCATCAACCCGTTTGAAAAGATAATGTTGCTACCGTCTTTGATATCCTGTAACATTTTACACAACAAAATCAACTGCAAAGGAACTGAAGTGAACTTATGATGAAAAAAACTGAAATTAATTAATTAATGTTAAAATTTAAATAAAAAAACTCATACCCGGCCTCCATAGTAGGTTTGAACCCAATTAGGACGAGGCCAAGTTTCATATCTTTCCCTACAGTCTTGCATATATTGGCTTCTGTTAGGGAAGATCTCTGGCGGAAGTATGACATTATGTCCTTTACACCCTCTGATATGAACAATCTCACTACATTCCTGCATTTCAAATCCAATTTATCAATTTGTGATTCCGATGTGGAAATTAAAAACAAAAATGTATATATACCTGCCAATTCCAGGCTTTCAGTGAACCTGAACTAAGATCATCAAAGATGGAAGCACCATAAACGGGTTGTAATTGGACACAGGATCTGGTCGCCATGGTAAAAAGTGCTTGTGCTAATCCCTCAATGGTGTTCTTCTTCTTAAACGCAGTAACTATGGGAGAGCAAACATGATTTATCCAATAGTTGTATCTCCCATTGTACTGAGCGGCCAATGCAAACAATTCAACTAGCATCACTTTCAACTCGTTTGTCGAGTTGAGGGGTCTGACAAATACATACATATATAACATTGTATTACTCTTGAATGAAGGAAAAGGAAATAAGAATAACAAACTTACACATAGACTAAAAATTGTTGTACTTCAGATTATTGCCAAAGATAAAAGATTACGTACACTTAAAGTATACATGACAATATTTTGGTATTGGACAATTTATTGACTTGCTCTTCACCATCAACCCTACACAAAAATGCACCTTTATCTAATCTTCAAATCAAGCATGCCTAAAAAATACTTAGATATTTTTTATTGACACCATCCTTCATTCTGACATTCTTTGTATGAAATCAATGTCATGATGATTCTCATTAATTTAAGCTGCGAAATTGGCAACAACAAAGAGATTTGAAAGGAAAAAAAACTTAATAAGGAGCTTAATTTAGTTTTGAATGGATAAGTTGTGATCCAGAGTTCTTGAGAATAGCTTCCATCTAGTTTACAAACATTTTACAAAGGGTGCACATACAAATAGACTTGTTAGTTGTTACACGTATAACAACAATACATGACACAAGTATGTCAATTATAGCAATAAGTAAAGTAAAACTCAGTCATGAATACATATATTTAGGCTATCAAATGACAACTATTAATACTACGTAGATGTTATAGCAACGTTAACTATAAATGCCACATTTTATGTCAGGTTGCTCAACGTCACTTATCACACTACCATAAACTATGTCGTCTTAATTTGTTGGTGTTGATTATATTGATCCCGCATATATTTCATACTTGGAGAAACAAAAAGCAAGATGAAGGAAGAAATGAAGTTGTACCTGCAAGTGTTGAAGATTTTGCTCAAACGAGCAAGACCGTCAGGGTGTGAACTAAGGTTGTCAATTAGGCTCCAAGATTGACGAATGATGTCCGCGCACTTTCGGTTCACTCGCTGAGAAATTAAACATTAAAAACCAAAGCCAACCTTTATTGAGTTGTAACTAAATACCTGACGTTATAATTAGTGTACAAATTGAGTTAATGAACACTTACGTTATTAAAAGAAAGAACTAAATAGAAGAATTCACGTACATAGTTTTTGATAATTAATACTTTTTGCAATTCGAATGCATGTAAGGTAGATTTTTCTAACGTCTAACCTCGTAGTCACTGGTGATGATGGAACAATAGTCACGCTCTGGGGGAATATCCTCAAAAAAGAGGATAGGGGCAGATGAAGCGAGGGCCCCAATTGCAATGTGCGGATATTTGAGGCGGAACCATGCCGCCAACACTACAATATTAATCAAATTAGATTCTTTACATATGATCCCCATTATTGAGAAGCAAAAAGAATATAATAAACCGAACAAAAAATAGAAAAATACAGAAAACAAAATCAAACTCATAGAGGGTTTACTTACTCCCAGCGTAGGACCCTCCAATCACGATCACCGGCGAGTCATGAGCTGACAGATTTGCCTTGAGACTTAAAAATAATCTCGGCGAAATCAACCAGGGCTTCCTCTGTGTTCAGGTAGCTCCTGACCATGGGAGAAAAGAAAGCAGCATCGATCGATCCATATGAAACTGATGCCCCATAGAATCGATGCTACGAAAAGCAAAAAATAGAAAAAAAAAATACTTAGATGTTTTCTTAATTAAAATGAAACATGAAAAATACAAAAAAAAAAGAAACTCAAATAGGTCTTCGGGCAACAGGCCACGCTGGGTTGGGCAGCCAATAAACAGGTCAAATTTGGGCCAGACTAGGCCTATGGGCCATATATAAACAGCCCAATTTTGGGCTAGACTGGGTGTGGGCCAGCCCATAAATAGGTCAAGTTTGTGCCAGCCAAAATAGGTCAAGTTCAGGTCGATGCTAGGCTGGGTTTGGGCCACCTATATACAGGTCAATTTCAAGATGGGCTTGGTTTCGGGCCAACCCATAATTGTGTCAAGTTCGGCCTAAGCCTATGTTTGGGTCCGTCCATAAACATGTCAAGTTCGGGCCAGTCCATAAACATGTCAAGTTTAAGATTTGGGATTTGATTCAGTTCTAGTACCCTATTCTATACCTTCCTATTGCAACCGTTTGGAGGAAACAACTATTTTCACAACGTATTTCACATTTCACCAAACATTAGTTATGTATGTACTGAGAACAACTCAGTAAATAGTAAAAAACTTGTATTGCATAGATACTGATAAATCTAAACTTGTTAACTGGGGCCTTAATTGCTTCTATACTGGAGAGATCAGCAGCAACTATCAACTACATGCAATTGTGCAAATCACCCCCCCCCCCCAAAAAAAAAGAAAAAACCTTAGAAGTATCTAGAAAGCTAGGATGTTGTTTCCACAGAGTATAATCATTCATTCTTTCATACATTCATTTAATGCAAAGAAAGATTAATGTATCCATGGCTTAGTTTCAAGCTTCAACTAGATGTGTATGTATCTAAACTTAACTAAGCATATACAAGGACAGCTTCACTAAGCAAGTATGATGGATGAACACAAAATCATGGTGGGAGCTCTAATTAACAAAAGCAAACCATGAATTCCTAGCTAGTTTAGAAATTTATATGCATATGGAAAACATGATCAATTATACCTCAATGTAAAGGACGAGAGCTCGCAAGCGAGGAGCAGCCAGGTTGATAACTCCAACATTGCCAACGGAGGTACCAATTGGGGTCTCCCCTCCGAAGAAGACCAACATGGGCCCTTTGTTTTTGGGCCCGGCCCAATAGGTTTCGTCCACAAAAAAACTTTGTTGGAAGGTTATTTTCTCGTAGATTCCCCCAATGTCGAAATGTGTAAGTCTTTGGGTGTAGTACTAGGCCTCGGGATCACTTGTGGCCGCCACCAACGTCCACAAGGACAAGACCAAGACAAAGAATATAGGAGTCGTCATATCTTTTCTGAGCAATGGAAAGAATTCTGATGATCGATTGGGGTGGCGAAATTGGTTTAGGGTTTATGATTAGGGTTTAGAGTATTCAAGGTTGTGTTTGTGTATGTTGGGGGGGGGGGGGGTATTTATAGAGGGTGAAAGTAGATCGAGGTGGAGAAAGGAGAGAAATCGATCGAGAAGATAAATACGTAGATGAACATGCATGCATGTATGTACATTTATAACGGGATTAATACAAAATTTAAAGATTATTGCATGTCCATTTCTGCCTCTGATCTCAAATAAAGCATTGTGCCCCACTTTTTACCAAATTGCTCCATTATTCATTTAGTTAAGGTGTGATAATTTGGCAAAGGAGATCGAAGGCTTAGGCCTTAAGCCTTTAATTTCCCCTTCAGCTTCATTATTCACTTCTTAGTTCTTACCCCCCAAAAGAAGAAAAAAGAAAAAGAAAAAGTAAGAGATAAAGACGATAGAAAGAAAGGAGGGAAACAAGCCAGGGAAGAAACAAAAAATGGAGTTCACCCTCCAAAATTAACTATTTTAATGGATGGAAATTTGTTGGTTCACACTGAGTTGACCGAAGTATATTTCCTTTGATTTATATATCAAATTTTTATAGTTATATGATATATAAACACTTATTTATACACTTAAAGCACTTAATTTCGAACTCGATCTATTATTAACCTTATTTAGAGTTTTTTGTTTCAATAAAAAAATTTAGGAAATGTACGTGCATGATCTTCATTGAAATAAAACATGAATGTCTTACTTATGTCCCTCATACGAAATAAATATGAATGTCTTACTCTCACAAAAATGGACTAGAATGATTGAAATATAAGAACTGATCGAATATACATGTAATTTCATGCATCATGCATGCATAATGCATGGATGCATGGGAGTAAGACAAAAAGCAATCAAGGGACACCTCATTATTTTTCTTTTCAAATACTTTTGCATGCATGCCTATGTCGGAAATACTTTTCTAAAGCGAAAAGGTAATTAAACTTAAAGAAAATAAGAACAAATCCTTATTTGGCAAAAGAGAAAGAATGAGACCTTTTGCCTCTTGTTGCCATTCTTGTATGTACCTAGATCTTTTCTTTTGAGTATACTCGGTTTGGTTTGGAGTGGGTTATATCTTGCTTACGTAATCAATTTTTACCCGTAAATTTAACTTTTACCCAAACCTAAGATGGTTCAAACTCAATTTTGATGGTTCTCAAACAAGTCAGGGGGCCGCAGTTGGTTTCGTTGTTTGCGATTTTCTAGGGCGTGTTCATTTGACTGGAGCAGGACAAGTTAATTCACAGTCAATTCTGGTGACTGAGGCACTAGCTTTGAGAATGGGTTTGCAACATGTTATACAAGCAGGTTTTTCAAGAATTGAAATTGAAGGCGATAGTCTAATCCTTATCCAAGCTGTTAATAGATCAGTGCAAACACCGTGGCAAATTGATATGATTGTTAGAGATATCAAGACGCTCTTAACCACTCTTGATGATTATAGTCTTAAACACATCTACCGTGAAGCAAATTCTGCAGCAGATTGGATGACCAACTATGGCCATAGTTTTCCTTCTTTATCTTTTTGGTCCTCCAATCATCCCTTTTCTTTCTTTTCTATTGTACTAGCTGATATCTCAGGACGATGCCTTGACAGAAGGATCCCCTGAGAAGGTTATTCTTGTAACCGTTTTTTACCCGTTGGAAAAAAAAAATTTTACCCAACTACTTTTTACCCGTAAATTTAACATATTGATTAAATGGTAGATATTGAGATCATGATTATACCAAATCTCTAAGCAACCTTCATTCATTTTTACCTTTTCAATGACAATTTTATACAATAAAAAGCAAATATTTTTTTTTATATCGTTCCAATTTTATTGGATGCCTACAAAGAGACAACGTATTTTCTCTAGAAACTATATTTCCTAATTTTACATGCTTTTGTTGAATTTATGTATGTAGCAAATGAAGGTGTGCAATGTAATATTAAAATTTGATAAATAAATAAATATAATGTTGAGATAAAATATTTTTTCCCTAAATTGATGACTATTCATATACCACTCAAATTTGTGGTTGATCTTAAACATCTCAAAGTTTCTATCATTGTTACTATTTTTATGAGAGAAAGTGCATTTACTTGTTTATTCGCAAATTAAACTAATATTATAAGTGAAGGACTACATATCCATTTAGTTTTTCTTTTCCTAATTGCTTTATATAAAGTTAAAAAGCTTAAGATCGATAAAAGTTAATCATATGTAATAAATAGTAATTCTTCCCTGCTATGTAGCTTTATATATGCTTGTATATATTAAGAATATGTAATAAGTAGCAATTCTTCCATGCTAAGTAGCTTTATATATGCTTGTATAGTTGTATATATTAAGAATATAATAATTTTGTTGAAGGCACTCAGTGAACTTCTTTGGTATATTTCATATCTTTTACCGATATTGTCACTCCTATTATATCTTACAAGCTAGTACATATTTAGAATTCAAATACTTTTGAAAAAGCACGATGTTACTATTTAAGAGTTAAAGGCTCATACACATTTACCAAGTATGCACATAGCCATTAATATGAAAATAGTAAGCAATTTACGTGAGGGAATAAGGAGTTTAAGAACACATGCGATGACGAGCATGAGTTAAACCCAATGAATGATGTGGAAGCAGTATCATATATCAGAAGAGTTAGAGTTTGACTCTACATGTTAAGTTGGTTTCCAACAGTAAGCGTGAGTTTGATTAAAATATTTAAAAAAAATGGTGTAGACCCCACATTTATCATTACCACACCACGTATTCGTGTGGTGAGCACGAGTTCGAGTTTTTCTTACCGCCGACACTCGTCCTCGCCGTTACATTGTTTTTCTCGTCCTTGCCCACACCACGTCACCGCCATTTCATTCTCAAAATCGCCGCGTTGCGGATGGTCTTAGAACCAACCTTGCCAAATTATGTATATTTGCACTTAATTTTATAATTACCACAAGAAAAAAAAAAGAATTTTATACTTACCAAAATCATGCAGACGAAAACTAGAAAAACCTTCAGAAAAATAAAATTGGAGATGCGGGGTATCGATCCTCATACCTCTCGCATGCTAAGCGAGTGCTCTACCATCTGAGCTACATCCCCATGACGTTTGGCTTTCGAATTTACAATAAAATATTTGTTTCGTCTATGTTTGTTAAAACGGTTGTGTTTGTTCGACGGTGGTATTATAATCGTACAACCACCACCACGGCGGCTGAAATTGGGATCCGGCGATTGAATTAGCGGCGATAATCGCTCAAATCGAATCAAGGCAAAGCGAAGAAGAGCAGTTTGTGCGTGATTTGTGCGATTCTTGAGGTAAATTGGAACCCTAGTTATTTCTGTTTGATCTGAATTTGTCTGTGTAAAAGTCATGAATTAGTGTTTGTGGTCATAACAGTAAAGTTGATACCAATCACTAGGACCATTTCCTGTGTATTTGATTCTATTCTGAATTTCAATTCATTGTGAGAATCTCACTTAACCTAACGAAAATTGTATGTCCAAACCTGAGGCTCTTATGGTTCTAATTTTTCCAGTTGATTTGTTGATAAGAATTGGATTAATCAGAGGGGAAAAATGAAGAACACGCCGATCTCATTAGCATTGTCATTTTCCTTGATACTGTGCTTGGCATGTCATCATCTCAATGCCTTTGCTGAATCGAGCTCTTCAACTTCCACTACAATGCACACCAACAATTGGGCTGTTTTAGTATGCACCTCTCGTTTCTGGTAATTTCTCTTCTTCTCAGTCCTTGTACAATTGTTTTGATTTGTGGGAGCATTTCGAATGTTTTCTTTATTTTGAATGCTGGCTTATTTTTCTTCAATTTTAGGGTTTCGGAGGCTTATTTTTTGTGCTTTAATTTATTACCTGGATATGCTTGTGCCATAATAGCTTACGATTATATTGCCTTTTGTCATTTCATGTTTGATCGCCTGCTTCCTGGATAGAAGTTCTTCTAAATTCTAATATCTGTATTTGGGTACTACTGCCATTATCATTAATAAAAAAAAAGTAGCGAAGCTGCGGAGATTTAGGATACTCGTATTTGCTTATTGCCGGAGAAATGGCATTTGATGCTGCAAATTCTTTTTATTGCTAGCATGATCGAAGATATCTTTTCTATTTCTGAGTGAAATATTTTAATTGTTCATCTGCTTATTGATTTGTAATTCCCCAGACATGTATAAGATGGCAGTGGTAGATTATTTGCTGGATTGGCCACATTGTGTTGTGGAATATTCGTCCAACATCTAAATTTTGTGCTTGTATTAACCATTTACCGGCTTCCCAATTCCCATTCGTAATAGTCTCTTATGCCTCCTTTTATTTTGGGCAAGAGAAGGGTGTTGGGGGTTGGGGGGGGGGGGTGGGAATTGTTACCATGATTTGGTAACCTTCATGATTCTTTCAAGAGAACACTACTTTACCCAATCAGTTTTGCTGTGATTGAAGCTTGCCATCTAAGCAATTGGTCACGCCTTCATATGAATACACACAGGTAGTAGCTCACTCATGCATTGGGGCCAGTTCCAGTATTCCATTTTTGTATATCTGGTTCAGGCGGTAGATCCAAAGTTTCTTTATGGGGTCCTAAGAGAGGATCATGAAACAATGGCGTCCCGAAATACATTTAGTTATTTCTTTCCCGAGTGTGTTTGTATTGTTACTACATTCAAAGTGTTATAAGAATAGCCTTTTCTAGTGGCCCATAATGGGGTCCCTAAAGCGGCTCTACTAGGTTTTCTCCTAAGTTCTTGGTACCCATCTCTGCACACGTTAACCAGAAATTGCCCTAACAATAGTGATTCCTGCTAATACATCTGCTAAAGATCAACCAGTGCCGAACTCCATCTCTCTACATTGTTAGACAGAAATTGCCCTTCCAACTCGGTGGTGTACTGTTGTTGGAATATAGTGCCTTAATATTTATTGTCATTGTCCGACAAATTTGTTGGGATTATTTTCGGCCAATGCCCCCAAAGTTCATATTATTACCGTCCAAAAATCCTTCTTTAAAAGCTTTTCTTTTGCTTTTCTCCTTTTGTGTGCATGGATAAATTTCACCTGAGTTCTGTTTTCTTGCTTGAGGAACGGAGAACAACTTTTTTCGGTTGTGATTTGGTCAAAATCCATGGCTGGTCAGGAAAAAATGTACCCTGCTTCAGAAAGGAGTCAGTTTTTCTTACAATAGGAGGTGGGGTGGGGTTTTTTGGGGGCTGTGGGTTGGGGGGGGGGGTTGATGAAGCATGTATTGAAATGCGGCTATTTCTCCTTTGCAGTTTTGGTCACGATACCGCATGATTGCTCTAGTGTAGCAATCCCGCTGCATATTGCAGTTGTCGTGATTCGTGGGTAATAATGTGGTTCTTTAATTTCTTCTAACTTTTAAAGGTCAAATCAATATTTCAATTGATGTCTACATACATTGACAAATACCTGTGTGCCTTTCAAATGAGCTCCTATGTTACTTCTTTTACTGTGGCTTAATTGCTTTATCCTAAAGATAAATGGTACTTCCTTGACTCCTTTACTGTGAAGCATGTTTTGTGAGTTTGTCACTGTTCTGATGTAGCTTATTTTGGTTCTTTCTTCTGAAGGTTCAATTATCGGCACATGGCCAATACATTGTCCCTGTACAGGTAAGGCCACAGCATGCTTCTATCTTGTGTATCATCTGTTATATCATTATTTCTGGAGTTGTAAATAATGTATGTTTTTCATTATGTTAATCTTTAAGGACTGTAAAGCGGCTAGGAATACCCGATGAGAGGATTATACTCATGTTGGCTGATGATATGGCGTGCAATGCTAGAAACAAATATCCAGCCCAAGTTTTCAACAATGAGAATCATAGACTTAATTTGTACGGGGACAACGTTGAGGTAAAAATTTTCCCCTCATGCACTGATCACAGTTTTGTACTCTTTTCCTTGAATCTCCTTCATCTTGTCGCTATATCTAATAATACAGTTGCTACTTTATGCATTCAAATTCTATGGTGCTCTGGGAATGCTCATTGGATTTCCCAGTGCCTCTCCTCGAAAGCAGATGCAACCTTTTCAACAAGTTTAAATGTTCTTTTACTTTTTCTAGGCAAGTCAACATCTTTCTTGAGAAGGTAGAAACTGTGTGTTTCTTGCTTTCTTCCTTCATATTTAAGGATAGGCTATATATCTTATACTGGCATGGTTTATGTTTGTCTTTGATGAAGATCAATACTTTTCTATCAGCATTGCACACTTTGACAGGCTTAACAAATGTGTTTCTCCCTTTATTCTTTGTTTGTCCTAGCAGAATATTTATTTGCCTACTCTTCCCAGCAAGTTTACTATTTCAGTTTACATATGCTATTTGCTGGTTACTGTTTCCTGTATTGTATTTGGATGAGAAAGATGGGAATATTTCGTTGTAGTAATCTAATGATTGGCTGAACAGCTATTATCCTGCAAAAGACATATATATACCCAAACTACAAATTATCCCCTTAGTAGGTGACATCTAAAGAGGAAGAACAAGACTTCCTGTTATCCATCAAAATTGGGAGTCTTGTGTTATTTTGAACTTTTATCTTCTGACTTAGGAAGTTTCTTGACAATGAAATAAATGATAGTTTCTTATACATGCGTACTAGGTTGAATGATATGGAAACTAAAAGTACTCATTTTTTTTTTTTAAAAAAAAAAAATCTGTCTCCCCAATGTTTGTAGAATGGAAAGCCTTGAGAGCTGCTGCTGCTTGTAAAGTCAGCTTCTGTTGGAATCCAGATTGAGGCATGGAATGGGTAGTAGGAAGTGGGGTTAGTTAACCCCTGTCACCATCGTTTGGTGGAAACTAACAAAGTGGTGATTGTTGAGGTTACAGTATCTCCTGGGCTGTTGATAGGATTTGAATTTTGTCCCTCACTAGAGCATATAATGGTTTGGTTGGTTGAGACTTGAGAGGGGGTCACACAGTCAGTCCTTTGACTTGGCTACATTGCAATATTTTCTTGACGGTGGTATCCATGTGCATTTCAACATGTTGCTTTTTCATGTGACATACTGACATTATAATGGATTCCCAGGCAGCTTCGTTTGGTACTTATTGGAAGTCGCTCTCTGTTGGGCAAATTTCTGCTACTTAAGAGGATTGATTGTGTGTCAGCTGCGGATGCTTTTTCATTCTAGGATGCAGTAAGATATAATCGCCCTTTTATTTATGCAGGTAGATTACAGAGGTTATGAGGTGACTGTTGAAAACTTCTTGAGGGTCTTGACAGGACGTCATGAAAATGCTGTTCCAAGGTCCAAACGGCTGCTGAGTGATGAAGGAAGCCACATACTTTTGTATATGACTGGTCATGGAGGAGATGAGTTTTTGAAGTTTCAAGACTCTGAGGAACTTCAGAGCCATGATTTAGCCGATGCTGTGAAACAGATGAAGGAGAAGCGCAGGTAGCATATGCTCTAAGTTTTTCATACTGGGAAATAGTTTTGCCTTTTTTAAAAAAAATTTGTAATTAGCATTATGCATTAAAGCTTGAGGGAAAAAAGCCCATGCCCTTTGTCTGTTTGATTGTTGCTTAACAGTAACCACAGATATACCACTGGTTGTCATTGATGTATTTAATGTTAAACTCTGACCACAAAATCAACAACCACACATGGATAAATGGATGTTGTCAAGTTAGAATATCAACGCTAACCTAAATATATTAGACTCCATAAGCAGAAAGTTGCTGCAAAGAGACCTGAAAAGAAACAAACAAACAAAGAGGTTATGAATGAGTTACATTTGAGACTGAAAAGTAACTGGAAAAAAGTATGAAGAAACCTGCTCTGTTAACCCATTAGACATACAGAGGGATGTAAATTTGATGTAACATGAAAAAGAGGTAAACAATAGTAGTAAGAGGATTCAAGATGGATTAACTAATTTGGTTTTGATCTAACCCTATTAAAGTCAATTTGAAATTTCCCTCATTGAATGTGCTGGGACTTGTGTGACAGAGTGGTTGTATTAATTAATTTGCAGAAGAGTGCAATGAGTATGCATGATCATTTCTTTTATGAAGGAGTTATTCTGACATGAACATATGAGTTGTTTCTAAAATCTAAATTAAAATACTAAAAAAGAAAACTGTGTTTTTGGTTTCTTGGAATTTTTCTTATCATAATGGCTGCTAGTGCCTTTGCTTTATCTGGATTGTTTTGTATTTCATGGATTAAATGACACTGAATGAGCGGTTTGTTCTAAAAATAATGAATCCGAATGCTCTTTCCTTGTTTTGATATGAATGTGGAAGTGCTGGTACTTTAATTTTCTAAAATGGGGCTATATCCTGCTTTTCAGGTTCAAGGAGCTTCTGATAATGGTTGACACTTGCCAGGCTGCAACTCTTTTCAATCAGGTCTGTGTTTAACATGTTTAAGTTGTTCAACATACTGCCTTTGCTGATGATCTTTTGCAGTTAGAGATAATGATCCCATATGCATAAGGGATTTAAAGTTACTTTATTCTTGTTATGTGCTATCCGTTGCTCTCAGTCTCCTCTTACGGAATTACAGAGTAAAGCAGGGTCTGTGAGGCCATTTGGTGAAAATGGCGGATGAAAGGGGAAAGCCAGTTAAAAAAAAAAATTATCATTGTCTTCAAAGTTCAAATTGAAACTCGATAGAAGGGAAGAGTTTGTGAGTGGAACTATTAGGTTGGAAGTTGGAATTTCAATGACGGTGAGTCCAAGCAAACAGTCTGACGTCTCGACATTTTTCACTTTGCAGCTCCAATCGCCTGGAGTTTTGGCTATCGGGAGCAGTATGAAAGGAGAAAATTCTTATTCACACCACTTGGATTCTGATGTAAGTGCAATCTTTGGAGATATGCCATGTTTTCTGGTATTCATGAAAGTATTTAGCTGTATATTTGAAAATACAAAACTATATATAGTTTTATATTGATAAATATTTTATTACATAGTCTTCTGCCAAGTAGATGTGGGAACTTTCTGCAACCTATGTTCATCAGGTAGTACTAAGGAATGTGCAGACTGCAAAGGTGATTTCTTACATTGTACCTTCTTGCACTGCAGGTTGGTGTTTCTGTTGTGGACAGATTTACTTATTACACTCTAGCTTTCTTTGAGAGGTTAAATATGTATGACAATGCTTCTGTAAGCAGGTATGTGAATCAATAATCTTCAGTTGAGTTATTTGAGTTGGTTTCAGCTCGGTTTCTTACACTCAGTTTAATGTCTAGACTATCTCTGATTCCCTATTGAGTTGGTCAATTAGGCTTTTGGCTTCCTGTTTCTTTCTGTCTGCTTTTATGGTAAAGGATTTTGAATTTGAGGTGTTAATTATACCTTGTATCAATGTTCACCCAGCAGAAAGAGCTTTATTATTCTGTTAGTATCAAAATGATGGCAAGTGCCCTGTTTCTAGTTTGTGAACTGCATTTTCTGGGGCTAGATTATTTATTTCTTTATTTTTAATGTGACTTTTGTAAGGTTCATTGATTATCCGTTTTGACTTGTATGGTTCCTCTGTAGAATGCTTGTGTTTCAACCATATGTTTCTGCTGACAAATAACATGAACTCAAACTGCTCCTGGTTGAAGAAGGTTTTTTGTTTTTTTTTGTTTTTCCTTTTTTTTTTTTTGGGAGCATGTCAAGTGCATACCGTTTTTACCTTCTTGTATTTTGATGTGCTACAATCAGATCAACTATGGGATCTGGTTATCTGGTGACTGTCTGAAGTTCCAGTAATGAGGTGAACTGCATATTGAATTTCAAACTAGGGGATCCAGTCATCCAGTGACTGTCCGAAGTTGTCTGTTTTATTATGTGGCTGTGGCATAATTGCTTTGCAAGTTTATTTGGTTTCACAAACTATTCAAATGATTCAGTTTTCTCAGTGGATGATGTTTGCATTTTCTGCTGACAGTTTATTCAAGTCGTACAACCCAAATTGGCTCATGTCCACTGCATACTACAGAACGGACTTGTATCAGCGCAAATTAGAGGAGGTACTCAAGCTAGCTCTATGCCTATTTTGATACATTCTTCACTGTAATAGGTGATTCGCATGAGAGGCTGGGGCATTGAATTCACTTTTACTTCAATCCGTGCTAGATTAGTTCATTTCCTCCCTTGTACATGAAAATGTGGCATGTGCACATAAAGTACAGATGATCTTTTCTATTTCCAGTTGATTGTGGTGCAAATTGTGGGTCATTAGTGATGTTTTCACCCCTATCATTTCTTTCTTCATGACCAACTCTGCCTTGTGCTTTGGTTTAGGTTCCTGTAACAAACTTTTTCGGCTCAGTCATGGAGACTATCCACACTGAATCAGCTTATACAGCTTTCGCAAGCAAGGGTGTTAGCAGGGATAACATCAGGATACCGCAGGAACAACAGTCAGCTGCCTTGGAAAAACAAAGAGAACTAAGCGATATTGGTTTAGATAATGTCTCAGATACAATGGTAAGTCACCTAAGATTTGGGCCAAAAAATGCGTTTTCGAAGTATCAATTTTTTCTGGCAGGAGTCTAATTGCAGTGGTATGCTCTGTACTGTGTAGGAGCCAGTTTGCCCCATTCACAGTTGGTGGGGTAGTCTGCAAGGCAAGCTCGATAGTATTGGCGACATTGAAACTTTTGTGAATCGTGGGTTGTTGATTATGTTGCCTTTAGTAGCAGTTGCCACCTGGCTTTCGCATTGAAGGTTAGACACTTTGTCCAAATCTTTCAATGCTCTGCTCACCCTTTTTTTCGTAAGCCCCTACGCCCTAGCAGTGCAAACTTTGGAGTAATTGACACAAATTTCAGTTAACCTTAACCTTTTCTTTAAGAAGGGTAAGTAGGTCTGTCCATTGGACACTATCCCAACAGTAAACAATGGTAAACTTTATAGCTAGGGATAATGAATATCAAACTGCCCATGACAAACATGACCCATCAGCCCTGTAATTTCCACTCAAGGGTAATATTTTTGCTTCCACCGAGAATGAACCTCGTTGCCAAATTGGCAACCACGGTATTTTTGTTAACCTTATATTGTCCCCTTTCATCTCACCTTCAGGGTGCCCTCGTAGAGATGAGTCCACTAATCTTAAACATGAAGAATTCCTATCAAAGTTTCAGATATGTTCATCACTATTCAAACCTTTGTGATACCTTTCCAAAATTTTCAGGGAAACAAAAGAACGTTCCACATTTCAGCACTGTCTTCGAAGAGTTTCGGGTAACTGTTGGCCCAAGATGTGCAGTCGTATTAGCTGAGAATTGTGCATGGAAAGAGATCAAAACATGATCAGCCACAGATATTACCCTTCGCAGCGTTTGGCAATGTACATTTATGCCTGTGAGGCTTTGGTAGCATTGATGTACTCAAAACGAAATTATTTGGAGTTTTGGTAATAGTCTTACTCCATGCTGATTAATCTCATTGGCTGAGCTCTGCTAATGCTGTATTTGTGACCTTAGAAATCTTTATTTGTTTACAGAAATCTGTGTTTTTTTTTGGGTATAGTAGGAGACAGGAAGAAATCTTTATGTTTCAAACAAAATGCTTGCCCAAACTATTTTGTGGAATAGAGTTAGATTAGATGGTTATTGATAGGTTTTGAAGTGTACTGTTGGAAGACCTCTTCTACTTTTTCTTATTTTTTTTGGTCACACTTCTTCTACACAATGAGTATTGTGTCCCTTGGCTATAATTTCAAGGGTTGTTTAACAACAATAACGCCATGTATACATATATTTGACACGAGTAATTCCTATTCAAAATCTATACGACGCTATGATTGGCGTGAATTTATTTTCTGTGCACGGCTACAAAGTTAAAATTAGTTGACTGCTGACGAGGATGTTGAGATTATCCTTGTAGATTGTAATATACCTGCCTTACCTTCTGGAATATTGGATTGTAATACTTATGTTTACTATTAAATACTAATATATATGACCTTTATACCTAACTGAATTTAGGAAAATTGGATTTTAATAATCCTTACTTTCAATTTTTGTATGCCAATAATTCATATTTTATTTTTGTATTTTGATGGTGCCAAAAAAAATTGTATTCTAGTGGTACCAAATCTATCTCCATATTATTTTTATGCTTTTCATTCCTATCCCATATTGTTTTTATTTTTTTCATTCTTAAAGGTCATAAAGTATTGTTACTAAAAGAGTTTTTAAATTATTTTTTGGAGAATCCGAGCCATTATTATGATTTTTTTCAAAAAATAAAAGTGAAAGAATCGTAAAGGGTCGAAAAAATTGGAAAAAATATTGTAAATTCATTAAAATTTATGGGAAATTGTTGTGCTAAGTTTTGAAACAAATGCAAATCAAAATCTATGACATTTATAGTATACAGTCGGTAACACAAAAGAAAACAATTTTTTTGGACCATCAAAATATAAAAAGAAAGCAGAGATTATTGGCATATAAAAGCTGAAAGTAGAGATTATTAAAATCCAATTTCCCATGATTTTAATATATCTATCAAGAATTAAGTGAGCGTAACCTCATGTATCAACAAAAGGATGACTATATCTTAAAGACCTGTTCAAAGGTTGGGCCGGGCCGAGTCACAGGTCGGGTTAGAAGTTTTTGACCTGTCAGCCCGACCCTGACCCCGACCCCGCCCGACCTTCGGGTCAGGTAGCTTCGGCCCGAGCCCTGACCCTACGGGCCGCGGGCCGGGTCAACGGGCTGACAATATATAAAATTGATTTTTTTAATAAGAAAGCATAAAAATTTACGCATTTTATTTATTTATTTAGCCGGGTCGTCGGGTCGGGTCACAAAAAACTAAAACTCAATCTAAGATTTTTTTAAAAGAATTGTATTTAGTCGGGTTGCCCATCCTACATCGGGGCCCCAACTTTTTCAGGCCGGGTCGGGTTGGGCCGGGCGGGTCCTCAGCCCATTGAACAGGTCTATGAGTGGAAGTCTTACTGCATCCTTGTTCAGTTGGGCCGTTAATCTGAATGGCCCATCAAAGTTCAGATCGGCGAACAGGGCCTGGTCCACATTTGTATCTAGAATCCGATTGAAATTAACACAAAGAACTCTAGTACTAGCATAGTGTTTGTAAGAACATATTCAATTAGGGGCATGTTCAATTAAATCCATAGTTCCCCTAAACCCTAAACCAATAAAGATTTCATAAATCCAAAATTAATGAAGTTTGTTTCTCAAGAATCTTTGTATGCATAGTGTATTTACTCAATAAAAATTGCAATCAAGAGATTGATGTTCTCTAATCCAGTAATCTCTAAACTTAAAACAGACAAAGCAATACAACTACTTTTCAAAAATTAGAGGTGGTCCAAATGCTATATATTTAGCATTTTCTAAACTAAAAAAATCCTACCCTTTTTGTAAGGAGCTGCGAAAAAATATTTAAAAATAAATAATAATACTAAAAAATAAATTTTGAAATATTGCAAGAAATCACCCACAAAATAAACTATGAAATGCAGAATTAGAAGTTCGAATGAGGAAAAAGAAAAATGAAAAAAAGCCTAAAATTAAGATTTACCAAAAAACCTATATTCTGAAACCAATATATCAATACATAACCCAACTAAGTGAAGAGACAAAATGCGACAAAGAGGGCTCATTCATTAAAGTGAAAACCCAAGAAAATAGATTAAGACACGTTCAATAATGAAAGCGTACATAGGCAATCGTTATATGGTACACTTTGGAGTATCCACCTATGTCCATCAAGGTGTTAAATTTTACAGAAGTAGTTCATCAACTTTTAATAAAATTTATCGTAAATTTATCAACGTTATTATAAAATTCATCAATAATCTTTAAATTTATCTTTTTTTTTACACAAGTTCATCATATAAAAATTGCCTTATTTTAATATATGTAGTGGACCTATCTAGGTCCACCACGTTGTATGACATAATTATTTGCGGGTACGTGGGCATGAACTCTCTCCAAAGTCCACACCAAACTAAGTATATACATATATATATATACATATAATAATAATAATAATAATAATAATAATAATAATAATAATAATAATTGAAGTAGGTGTATTTACCATTTAGAACCAAAATGGAAACTAGAGGTGAAAAGGCTTGATTCCCTCTCTTTTACCAAATAAGAATTTGTTCTTATTTTGTTTTTCATTTTAAGTATACCTTTAACCTTTAGCTTATGTATATACTTCAAATAATTGAAGTAGATGTATTTAGAACCAAAATGGAAACTATAGGTCAAAACTCAAAAGGTTTCCTTCTTCCCTCTCTTTTACCAAATAAGAACTTGTTTTTATTCAGTTTTAAATATACCTTTAACCTTTAGCCATTACCACTATTAGACGGTACTTTGCAAAGGAGACATGGGCAAAAGTATTTGAAAAAAAGTAGCGAGTGGTTGCTGCTTTTTGTCTTATAAATCCCATCTCATGCATGCATGCATGATTACATGCATATTTAAGCTCCTAATATATTCACTTCTTCTACTATGTACGTAACCCTATTACTATTTTCAAAAATTTTGTGGGATGATAGATGGTAACAAGAAATAGTGAATTACATTGAAGGATCCAAAAACCGAGCGTGACATGTAAAGTCATGTGGAGTGTTTGGAAACAAAATATTTTTCTTTGGTAAAAATTATTAGAGCCGAGGCAATGCTTGTACATGGATAATTTGATTCCGGCCTATTAAATTTACTGGTAATTACTCCTGAAAATTATGAGCTCGATAATCAGACCATATTTACCCGGTCATAAAAGTTGCTCATGTATGCTTATTATGTTGGTATTATTATTTAACATTTGACGTGGAGTTTGCTTGATATTGCGGTGACTTCATCAATAATTATATAGTATTAGTACTAGGGGTGAGCGGGACCGGGATCCCGGTAATTTTCGGAGGTCCCGGTCCTGGTCCCGATTGTAATCGGGAGCAAAGTTTTGCTCCCGCTCCCGGTCCCACCGGGACCGTGAAATCGACCGGGAAACTTTTAGTCCTGGTTTCCTAATTTTTTTCACCAATAATTTTAATTTATTTCCATTAAAAATCAACATAGATTATATAAATTTTCTTTAGTTTCACAATTGTGAGTGTCGATTTGTTTACATAGCCACTTTTCCTAGATTAAAGTTACGCAATATCTAATACATAATATTTTTTCCGAAAAAATATGCTAAGTTCGAAATAGTGATAAATAAATAAATCTAAAGAGCGAGCACAAATTAAATTAAACAAATTTATCAATCATCATGAAATCACTTGATTTATATATATATATATATATATATATATATATATATATATATATATATATATATATATATATATATATATATATTTATTTATAAATCGGGAATCGGGACCGGGACCGGGAAATGAGGTTAAGTCCCACTCCTGGTCCCTTTGTTGACCGGGACTTTAATTTTAGTCCCGATCCTGGTCCTGGTCCCACCGGGAACGGGATATTGGGACCGGGACGAAACCGGGATTCCCGAAATTTTTGCTCACCCCTAATTAGTACACATAGGAGTACTCATCTAACTTCACAAAAATATTAATTTTTTTATAAAAAAGTCATCGCTATTTAATATAAAGTTCATTTACGGCTCCCTAAGACTCTTGCACATGAAGGTTAAACCGTACATTAGGGTTTAGGCGTATGCTCAAACAGTTTCTTGGTAAAGGTCTATGAAAGAAAAAGAAGGGTTCCTTCATGATGGTGTTGTACATTATTTTTGTGTTATACGTAGTCATGCATGATCTCATGCATATTCAACTCTTTCAATATAGGGGATGACAGTCCAGAGTAGTGGTCATGGGACGTGCTACAAACTTTATCCTTGTTTTAGTTTTAAAATTTTAAGAGCTTTAAATTTTATTTGTGTGTTAGTTATGTTTCTAAAATTTAGAAATTTTATTAGTATACCTGCATTTTTAATACACAATTATGAAAGCGGTGGGAAATAACTAATATCATAAAAAATATGGAGTAATTATTGGAAAAATTAATTAATATATTCTATTAAAATCAATATTTGGAATTCATTCAATATATATTAGCGGTGAAATAAGAAAAGTAAAATTAATATGCCATTGACATTGGATTCTCTAACTGGTTCAAATCTAGGATGGTCAGCTAGGAATAGTCTTATAAAAAATGGAGACGAACATAACATCCAATTTTATTTATGATCGATAATATGAAACAAAAAAAAGTTAATTATTTAAAAGTTAGATAAAAAGAATAGAGGGAGTAATTACTTCTTTTTTTGGGTTTAGATTTAGGAGACCTACTTATGTAAACATCTATTTTCTACTAACTTTTTCTAAAAATTCAGGTTCATTTGTTAAGAGTTGGTGCTTGTAATATAAATACATACACACACATATATATAGAAACGAATACGGGAATTTGAAATTGATCAAAAGAGTATTGCCTAAAACTGAACATGTGAGCATTATAGGGATATTGACCCTTGAATCATTAATCAAGGGATAAAATCAAATAAGATCAAGGTTTAACTTTTTTTTATTGCACAGACTCACGTGAGGCTGCCTGAGAAATTGATCAACTATTAATGCAGCTAGGGGAATTTGAAAATCAAACAGAGTTTGGATTTTAGGATTTTATTCAAATTGTCTGAACTTGAATTGACTCGAACCCCGATTGTTGACACCGCTAAGCAAATTGGTCATGTGGGTTTATGCTGCTTTGAGTCTATAATGGATTGATGACATGTAGAATTCACGAGGGGATAACAATAATTGAGGCTTAGATCCAGGGGCGGATTTAGCATGGGTTCACGTGGGGTCAAGTGACCCGCTCTAAAAAGAAAAGTTGCTAATTTCAGGTTTAAGAAAATACTGTGTTGTTTACGTATAAAATTAATTCTAGTAGGCGCCTCTGGTTGAGTGGTAGGCGCTATGATGATGTTGGTGATGGTTGTGAGTTTGATTCTTACATAGTTCAGTTTCTCTTTAATTTTTCAATTTTTAAGTCAATTTCGCAAACCAATCTAATTTTAGTGTAATTTACTCAATTTTCAATTTAGATTGATTTGAGTGTCATTATGTAGTATATAATTCTCAGAAATATTGCTCTATTTGCTATTAGTTAGTTGATTTAGTGGAATTTATCTATTAAACATTTAAACTTGAAAATTCCGCCCAGTGACTTTTTTTTTTAAGTTGTTCATCTCTCTTCTAAGTTTAGTTTAGTTTGCCCAATTTTTAATTTGAATTGATTTAAATATAATTAGTTTGAATGATATTTGCTTGAATCATTATCATTGTAATATGTTTTTCAGTTTAAATGGAAAGATATATACTCAAAAAAATACCTACTTAATCACGATTAACCGTCAAGTTCTGTAAATTTTCCTTTGAAGGAAGAAAGTAGGAACATAGTCTTGAACTGCATCAACCAGTCAATGCAAATAATATTGTAGTGTTCTGAATTGTTGTTTTGACTTTTTATATTTGACTTTGAACCCGCTTAATTTCATTTCTGGATTCGCCACTGCTTAGATCATATTTTTACCGCCAGTTTGTGCAATATGGTTGTCATCAAAAGCACGCAATGTATTTTGGTACATTACGGCGAATTAAGTTAACGAAAATGATAAATGTCTTGGGGAAGGGACTTATTAAGTATCTTCTCACGGTACAAAATCTATATATTTGTAATTTAAATTGAAAAGAAATTACATGAATGACTTCCATAACTATGATAATATATATAAATGGTATAAAATTACACTTATATATATTTTTAAAAATTTACAAAAAGACGTCTAAAATATGTCCAACGGACGGGGTTCATTCGTTAGGGTGTCAATTTTAATTGTTGGCATAGCCAACACGTTCCAACCTTCTTATAATTGATAATTAATAGTATCTGTAAAAAAATTTGAGCTTAAAAATGATAATACGTATTAATTTTATAAAAAGGAAGACACTTAAATAGTGTCTTGGGGCAAGACACATATCATCACCCGTTAAGTTAAAATAGTTGAGTTTCAGCTAAAATTGAATTATGTTTGTAACCCTGTATGATAATAATTTAGCATCTAGGATCAATAATTAGCACATAACTAAAGCTCATTAAAACTTTAAACCTGGATTACCCCAAGATACCAAACATCAATCACTACATTTCATCAAAGGTCCAATCCAACTTAGCAAAACCACGTGGATTTGCAAACATTAAGTAATATAAACAATTTGAGACTAAAACTAGTAGCCAAATAATAGTCACCGTAGGCCATAGCAACCCTTACATTTATGGATAGTGATTCACTAGCTTAAATAAAAACATATGTAGCAGATGTTTTGATTTATTACTTTCAACAATCACTAATTCACTATTTAGTGAATTAGTGATTGTTGAAAGTAATAAAACATTTATTACTTTCAACAATCACTAATTCACTATTTAGTGAATCAGTGATTGTTGAAAGTAATAAATCAAAACATCTGCTACATCTGTTTTTATTTAAGCTAGTGTCGCCTAGGTATTAGTGTCAAAAATTTTGATTGTTATATCTTAATTTGTATAATAATTCATCAAACAAAATTGACATCATTAGATTCGTAATAAAAAATGTTATTGGAAGAGTATAATATCATATTTTTTTATAAAATATTATGTGAGAAATTTTTGATCAACGATGAACCTCAAAAAATGTGAAGGACAGTTAATAAAAAACGGAGAGAGTATCAAATACGGTAAAATAGTAAAATTAAAAATGAAATACAAGAACGGGTTAGGGTTTCGTAAAATATGTAACAATCATCATATATTTTACACACACACACACACACATATATATATATATATATTATATATATATATATATATAATATTTTTGAGTGTAAAGGATGGTTATCGAAATATATGAGTTTCAACAAGGGTATTTTGGAAAACCGATAATTGATTATATTTAATTAAAAAATAATATTAATACGTCCCCGTTAGATAGCGGTGCGGTATCACATCATATAGTAACTCTTTAATTTCAACCACACTTCACCACACCACAATCATTATTAATATATTTCTTGACTTTTCTCTTTCCTCACTTTTCTCCTCTATTTTCACATTTTCTCTCTTCATCTACTCCATTTATCATAATTCTCATCATAATTCACCACAACTCACCACACTTTTTCAAATTACACCGTACTGCACCATTATCACACCGCATTTAACCATATAAAAGAACGTGGTGTATTAATGTGTGCATGTTTAATATAAAAGACAAAAGGTTTTCTAAAAAAATGAAGTTGTGGACAATATGAAATAAGTTTTTCACAATCAGGGAACGATTTTTTATTGTAAATGTTTTCTAAAAGCACAAAGTTATGGGTCATATCAAATAATTAAGTTTCTCCACAAACATAAAAGTGATGTTTGTGGACGTAATATTGTGGGCCTCTAGATTTGTTTGGACGAATTTTAATTGGTAAGGTGGAAAAGTGCTTCCAATTTAAGTGTAGTAGTACTTGTGTATGTCCATTCTCCATGCTATTTTTTTTTTGATAAATTCTCCATGCTAATTTTAACATGCAACGTCGACATGCATCATCACGTTTTTCCACCTGACCAAAGCATCCACAAAAGATTGATAACTACCCACGTAAATAAAAAGTACAGTATGTAGGGATGATAATCAAGTTCGAATCCAAAGTGAATTCGATTACAACTTAATATGAATATATAATATATAATTAAAATATATATATTATATACACATAATCTGAGTATATAATTAGAATATATATTATATACTCAGAATATATAATCAGATTATATAATATAAGGCAGCTTCCCTTTTCCGGATTTTCGCTTTCATCAGAACCGAAAGTCTTCATGACTCTTGTGACTGGCCTTCAACAATCTCCCCCTTTTTTATGAAAGATAAAATTCAGTAACAATAAATCCTTTTTCCCTTTTTGGATTGTCACAAGGTCAATAGGGAATCTCACCCTTGATATAACATGTAGTATGTTTTAGAGGTTGTCTAAAAATCTGCAACGCTTGATAAACTTGTCACTATTAAGAAATGGTCATCCCCCTCAATTCATGCCCTAATTCAATATGATCATGAATGGTTTACAGATGACATACCTCAAATTTTGTGCCGGATGAAGGACAGAAGGATTATGATTTAACCTTTTTTTTCCTTATCAATGTCCTTGTAGCAGAATGCATCTACGTCCGTGACTTACCTTTTTGTTTTCACTACCCCCGTGATCTTTTCCACAGAGCGGTTAGTCTCTTCTTGTGTGGACCTGTTCTGATACCACTTGTTTGAGCCCAAGAGGGGGGGTGAAGTTCACAATTAAGATCTACACACTAGATAAGGACGTTAGAGCAAACTTCCTTGGTTTCAAACCAAGGATCAAAACACAGTGTAACTGAAATACCTCATTAGATTTATAACAATCAAAGAACAAGTTACACTTACAAAATAAAACAAGAAGTAACAGCCCGAAGGTAGTTACTGATAGGATCACTGACCAAGACTGAATGTCCTTGAGTCAGCTACAGATAAGGATCGTCATAGGAAAAACCCTAGCGGCGATTTAGAACATGATGGATTACATTGAAGCACAAACTCACACAACCTTAGTCCGTCAAGGCTCTGCTACACACCATCTCTCCACCACATGTGGACACAACGAATGCTCACCAAGGTCCTTAGCTATACCTTCACTAGAGCTCCTTTACTGGCTGCCTTCACCACCGAACCATTGGTTATACACTCGGAGAAATCACATTGGATTTCTTACTCCGCGATTACTTCCGTGGAATCGCATGTCTTCTCAATTCTTCTATCGTCCTTTTTATGGATGCCTTTGGATGCTTGGACTTGAGTCCTTCCAACGGTAACTTGCCTTATGTGTTAATTTATTCCCTTTTGTTGCTACAATAATCATGATTGATTTCCCTTGATTTGTTTCCTTTTGTTTCCTTTTTATATCTACAAGAATCATGCCCATAATAAGAATATATAATAAATAATAAAAATATATATATTATATACACATAATCTGAGTATATAATCAGAATATATATTATATACTCAGAATATATAATCAGATTATATAATATAAGGCAACTTATCTTTTCCGGATTTTTGCTTTCATCAAAACTGAAGGTTCTTCATGGATGCGCGGTGAAGAAGCTTAACTTTGTCTTCAATTATATATATACATATATATATATATATATATATATATATATATTTTAAAAATCACGTACGTTCGTTGATATATCTCAACCCCTCTGTTGAGTCCCTTAAAGCCAGTGGTCATTCATCGAATTGAATGATAAAACTATACTTTCTAATATCAATTTGTTTTTAGTTAAGACTCAAATTCTGACATCATTTAAATTGACGTACCATATAATTGATAAATTAATATTCCCTTCATTCACAATAAGTATCGCTTATTCGGTCTAAATATAAAAATTCTTGAATATAATTTCTCTAACATATTCAATCATTTAATATATCAAATTACTATTATCACATTCAATATAAAAATACTTTTGCAGTCGCCAGTGACACAGACACTGAACTACTAAAATCGGTGCACCGGCTTGAAAAATCGGGTTATCTGGTTCCGATTTACGATTTCTAAAAACTGTTTTATCCTGTGCACCGTTTCGAAAAACCGAAACCGCCCTGAACTGCATTTTAAACACCCCTACATATATGTGTGTGTTAATTATAATTTCTATCATTATAATTTATTTGGTCAAAATTATTTATGGAAAATTGATATATATACAAATTCGATTAAAATTGATACAGAGCGTACAAAGGGCAAGGATTAAATGATCATTCTTTAAGAGAGGGTGTTATCGGAAAAGGTGGTTGGAATTAAATAATCCAATTTTAGGGGTAATTTGGATATGAAGAACTGACCTTTGGAATTTCGACTCGACAAATTATACTATTAGATTGAGTGAACTTTTACTGATTTTAACTTGTCTGAAAAGTTACTTGATAAAGGTGATTGCTTATGTAAACTATTTGAAATGTGAAAAGTAAATAAAAACACTTTGATCGCCACCGTAAGTTACTTTTCTGATGAGTTGAAATCCGTGAAAATTCATTCAATCTAATAGGATGTTAAGTATAGCTTGTCAAGTCTAAATTCTAAAGGTTAGTTCGTCGTATCCAAATTACCCAAAGATCGAATTATTAATTAGTTCCAATAACCCCGAAAAAGGTTATAGGAAATGATAATTTATTATATTTATTTTTGAATTCATCTACACATATTAATGATATGACGAATTACTATTAAGAAAAATTAATAATTTTGACCAAAAAAATGAGTAATATTATGAAGTAATATTATAAAGGATTTCATAAAATATAAATTTTGAAATATGTCCATTAGCTTAAAAAGGTACATGATGATTTAATATAAACTACTACCTTTAATTAGTTCTAAAAACATATTATTATTCTATAAGTTACAAGTATAATGATAGTAATTTCAAATAGATTATCATATATGTTTAGGGTGTGTTTGGTGCAAAGAAAAAAAATATTTTTACATGTTTGGTACATAGGTGTTAGAGTATAAAACTATTTTCTCGTAAAATTAAAGCTTTTTATTAAAATGATTCCACATGGTATTAGAGTTAGGCTTGAGCAAGAGATTCATGGGTTCAAATCTCAACACACCCACATTTATTTGTGCAATGTAAAGGGCATCTTTGCAGCATCCATACTTCAAGCCCAAAGGACATTTGCGTGAGGGGCGTATTAAGTATAAAACTATTACTGGACCTTCAATCATCAGCTTAAGCTTTTGGTTGAAATGGTTCCACATAGGAAATTGATTTTCTTGGAAAACAATGTTCATCTATTTGGCAATAAGAAGAGAGTGTAAGACGCGGGAAAAACTCCACGAGTCCCACACGATGAGGCTAGTGGAAAGGAGTGTTTTTTCTTTGAGGGGATTCAATTGAATTTTCGCTTCATTGATTTTCCCTTATTATGATGTTCAAATTACACTTTTTTGAAATTTATTTAGAATTTCATAAATTTATATTCATTCAGAAAATATAAAAATGAGAAAAGAAAAGAAACACGCAAATCAAGGAGGTTGGGGATCAGACCCGAGCCAATAGACTGAGCAGAATATCTGCAAGTTTTCTGTCAGTCAGAGGCTCGTGAATGATTTTCGAGGCGAGAGTCAGACCCGAGCCAATAGACCAAGCAGAATACCTGCAAACATTATGTTGGTTAGAGACTCGAGAACGGTTCCCAAGGATGGGATTAGACCCGAGCCAACAGACCGAGCCGAATATATGTAGGCATTATGTTGGTCAGAGCTTGGGAACGATTCCCGAGGTACCTCAATTAGCACATTTTGATTTTATTTTTTCAATTTTCAATTTTCAATTTGAACATGAATATCTAAAATTCAAAAAAAAAAAGTAATACAAATAGACAAAGAGTCGTCGATTAACTTTTATACGAGAATTAATAAACTCAAAATTAATGACTTCTTAAACCATGAATATGAGATTCGGATCCAAGAGTAAGATTACGAATTTGAGAATAAAAACTCTCAAAGTCCCGTTCAATGAAAGAACTATACTAAACCAGTTAATTATAGAAAGAGAGTGGAGAGGTTGGATTAAAATGTCAAGTAATTTAATGCAAATAAATCAAAAAATTACTCGGAGGTACCCTAACTTTTGGTGAAATGTTTTTCAGGTACCCCAACTTTTCAAAACTCATTTTTGGGTATCCTTACTTTTTGGGTGAGAAATTATTAGGTGCTTTTTTGGTCATCAATTTGGTTAAGTGATCGAAATATTCTTATCTTCCATTTTTTAAGAAATACCCTTAAAGAAGAAGAATAAGGGTATTTCGGTTACTTAATAAAATTGATGGCCGGAAAAACACCAAATAATTACTAACCCAAAAAGTAAGGGTACCTCAAAATGAGTTTTGAAAAGTTGGGGTACCGAAAAATAGTTTCCCCAAATATTAGGGTACCTCCAAGTAATTTTTTGCAAATAAATGAAATGAAGGAAGGAGAAGAGAAATAAAATCACCCAGCGTTAATATGCTAGGGCGATTTTGGTGTAAAGGGTGAAAGGAAATGGTCTAAGGTATTTATAGGTGAAATAATGGTGAAAATTAGGGTAAAAAAGAGAGGACAACAGGCACAATATATGTAGGCATGTTGGGCCTGGGAGGTGCCCAACTACGCGCTTCCTAAGGCATGACGGGTCGTACATGACCCACCCAAATGCTTGCAGGTATGCTGGGCCTAGGATACCACAGGAACAACAGTCAACTGCCTTGGAAAAACAAAGGGAACAAACAGAACTCCCGCTGCTGCGCTGTGTCCTCCTCTCCAATCCAACTCCCTCAAGCCTCATTCCAAACCCTCATTTTCAGCGTCGATATCTGTCGTTTATTCAATTCTTCCCCGCAACACTGATTGCATTTGGTTCTTGTTGTTTCCTTAAATTGGTTTCTTTATGTGTAAGGGCAAAGCTGTGCTTATTATTCCGAAGACCCCTCTAATGCCAGACCCACCATCACCCGGCTATTGGGTTGTGATTGTGTCATAGTATTCTGTCTTTGTCCATCAATATTCATTTGAATCCATGTTTCTTGGTAATAGAACAGTGGGCTTTATCGTTTCATTCTAATATGTGTAAATGATAGTGTTTTACACGAAAAATGTCACTCTAAATTGTTATGCAGTTCTTTCAATATCAAATATATATGTTCCAAAGGAAAGCTACATTTTGGGCTAAGGATACATCTTGCTTTCTAGAACCCCCAAGATCCTACCTTAGTGGGACACTGTGGGTTAGTTCTGGTTTCATTTAATTATTTTGGAGGAGCTCAAATAAACTATTGTGGAAGAAGGTGGTACCATTTCAGAATGATAATACCTTAGTTCCGGGTGTCCAGGCAGTTTCATATTATTAGGAGTGACAAAGTGTGACAGTAGGGAGGTGGTAACGTTAGGATTAACGGATTTATTCATTTCTTGCATTGCTCATATATGCTTGTATGTGTTTCCCATCATCAAAATGTACCAGGATGGTGGCTAGTAAATTCATTCTTGTTTCCATTCTTTTGCAGAAGCATATGCACGTGAGCAAACTATGCTTGTTCAGAAGATTGCTTCTCAGCACTATGGCTCAGACTTTGTTTTAGCAGAAGAGCCTGAAGCTAATAAGGAGCTTTAGAAGGTATTTTGGCAAGTTCATTTCTGTACCTGATAGTTCAGTTGCACTGCTGTTAGGTTGGACCTACTTTTGAAACAAGGGGCATAAAGATTTGTATAATAATAAAAATGATTAGGCCTGCACTGCGATTGAGGGAAAAAAAGATATACTTAAGACCATTTATTCATTAATTTGTAGATGAGCTAGGAAGGAAGCACTGTGGGTCTGCCTTGCAATGGAGCCTAATTATGAGACAATGACTTCAGTTAGTTAACTGTTGCAAGTATCTTTTTGGTGGACTTGATTGGGAGGATCACTAAGCTATGTAGCTCAATGTCTACTTTTGCTCTTTCTTACAATTCCATTTAATGACCTTAAGCACTAGTATACCCACTGACTCAGGCTCTAAGGAGATCTAGATGTACGTGGAACACCTGACAAGCTATCCTACCTGGACCCTTCATTTTATCTCAAGTACCCTTGTTGCCTGTCTGACCCTCAGGCATGGGTATTGACACTTGACGCTTCACTTTAAACCAAAATTGTACAAAATGTTTCAAAAATTACTGAGTTCAATGCTACACGTGTGTCAGATGTGAAACTTCAACATGGCCACAAGTTTAACCTAACTGAATAACAAAGGTTATTTCGAAAACGTGGAAAAGCATCTTCGAGAGAAGTTTCTGCTTCCCTATGCACATTGGATCCTTGAATTACAGAAGTAAAAGAAACTCTTCTTTCTTTCTGCTTACTTATTAATCCCTTACTGTTCTTATGGTTTGTGATGGAAAATGTTACTATTTATAGTGGACATTGAATTCAGAAAGGGAAAAAGAAACTATTTTTCTTCTTCTGTTTGCTGGGGCAATTTATTTGCATATTAAAGTGAACTCTATTTTATAGCTGATCTGATATCATGATTTATCAACATTGATCATGATTTCATGGATTCAGGATGTTTATGTTCATCTATCACGCCTTGTAGAGCTGATATCAAAATCCAAAGAGGAGTTGGATGCCTCTCATTTAGTATGGTATTTTATCAATTCATGCTTAAATCACAAGCTGCATATGTTTCATTTATTTAGCCGATACCTTTTTGTTATCACTTGTCAAGTTTTATTTACTACTTATAATGGTGTTCCTTCTGGTGATGATGAAATCTCCACTGACTTCTTCCCTTATAATATCTGGCCATGAACAGCACAGCCATTGCTCACGTTGGAGACAGAAACTTCCGTACATTGATCTTGTTTGATCCTAACAGTGAAGAGCACATGAGATAAGCTGAGAGGCTGAATCAATTCATGGTCTATGCTGCTTTGTCTATGGAAGGTATTCTAATATCTCATTACATAGTTCAGAACTTTTCCAGTATGAAGCTACCATTTTCTAATTACCCCTCCCTTTTTATTTTTGAAGGGGGAGGAAGAAGCGAGATGTGTATGCTGTTAGGGGGGGGGGGGGGGGTAAACTGAGCATTTTTGGAGTTCTTGCCAAGTAGAGAGGTTTGTTTAGGCTGAGGGTAAACCTATGTCTCTCTAACTCTTCAATTCAAGCAATGGTACAAGGTGCTCATGATTGGTGCTACTTTGGATGCCTGCAATAGTTGCCAAACTTTACCTATGCGTAGACTACATAAATGTGGCATTTCAATGGGGGATTATAAACACCTGATTGAGATTGAGGCCCACTTCTCTATTATCTTTATTTCACACTTGGGGATAAGGGAGATTGAGGTTTTGAATAATTGGGATGACGCTTATGCCACTTATGAATTTGACTTCTAGCAATTTGCAGGGGATACGGAAGATTTTCGCAAGTCATTTGAAAGCTAATTAATGCCGATGCTGATGAATATTACGAAAACATCACCAAAGAAAATGTGAATAGGGAACATTAGATTTAAGTTGTTTAATGTTTACAATATTACTCTTGAATATGAGTAAATACGATTTTGGTTGACATTTCAATTTTGGCATTATGTATTTTACAATTCAGAACATCTAATGAAATACAATTTGAGATTTTCTTGATATTATAACTACAATTAATTGCTTGTAGACAACAGGTACAATGTATTGTAGTAATATATTTATAGCTACATATCACTATCGTCACTATTTCCAATAAATATTTGCGTTTAAAAATTTCACCAAACTCATCACCAACAGATGTATTTGTTGCATATTGTCTATCAAATTAGGCGGAAAATGTATTACCAACAGATACAATGTGTGGGGAATATTTTTAGCGCCCAAAAATGCATTCCTCGACATTTATATTTGTTGGTAAAAGTGATATATCTCCGACAAATGTTAAATGTTGGTATAAAATTCCCAATAACAACAAAACAAAACTGTTGGCAATAATTAGCAATACCAACAGAACACAATATCTGCTGGTAATACTTTTACAATCAGGTTTATTTCCAAAAGGCTAGTGACAGATAATTATCTGTTGGTAAAACCTTTTACCAACAGATATTGTACTTTTACCAACAAATAAGACCTGTTGACAAAAGCCATTTTTTTTGTAGTGTCACCTAAGATTTGGGCCTAAAGAATGCATTTTCAAAGTATCACATATAGTTTGACCGTTAGATAAGCGATGTTGATTTGATGAGTAGATAGTTTGACCGTAAGATGGCACTACTCTACTTACCACTCCATCCCTTCCATAAAAAATTAAAAAAAAAAAATGTTACCATCAATCTAGCATCTTACCATTATAAATAGAACTGAACTAATGAGTAAAAGAATGAACACAGACATAGTGCCTCATATCCTCTTCATCTTCTACGTTTCTTATTAGAATCAAACTTGTTTGACTTACAAGTTACAGCAGCAGCTGCATCATCCTCGATCAACATCTGAAACTTGGTAAGTCTTTTGCTTCCTAATTGCCACCCTTTCTTGTTTTTTATCAAGTTCACACCAAAGAATCAATAAAGAATGACAATATTTCGTTTTGGTGTCAAATTTCCTTTTGAATTGTTCACAGAAAAATGGCTTCACGATTATCATTTACACCACTAATTCTTGTTCTTTCGGTACTTCTTTTTTGCGGTAAGTCTCAAGTAGTTCACTTAAATGAAGTAATCATACGTGTATGTATGTACAACAAACTATATTTAATGTTTATTCACTAAACTAATATTTTGTTTTCTGACAAATTACCTCTCTCTTTTAAGTTGTATCAACTCAAGAAATATTCAAACGAGTTCTGCGGCCTATCATTTGGACAAATCAGTAACCTGCTACTTTATACCATACGAATGCGATAGGGCAGGTTGTGAAGAAACTTGTGGTGTAAAAGATATCTATTGTCAACCTAACCGTTGTTGTTGTGTAAAATAAGTGTCAAACTTGTCTCCTAAGGATAGAAAAAAATAATGAATAATACTGCTTTTGTTCCATAAAATAATTGTCGCTATTCATATATGTAATCAAAGTACTCCGTCCAGGCTCCATTGCATAATAATTTTTATTTTTAAGTTTTGGGAAGATCTAAAAAAAGTACTGAATTTCTATTTCATATAGTTAAAATTTAGTCTAACCAAGTTTATAGTCCTACAATCCCAATAATATTGACTGAATATCACAATCCGGGGCCAAAACCGGGCTCTCTGATTGGAGATCCTGGCAAATCCCACATTCAAGAAAGTCCCAGACTTCACCCAACACCGTGATTAGTCTGGTAGGGGTTAAGACAGACATCGACCCGAACTCGTGATACTAGACGATTTCCTGTCCAACCTCAAATAGACGCTTCGATCATGTTACAATATTCCCTGAAAATCATCAAAAAGGAAATTTTGTTAAACCATAAAAACATGCATGAAATAAAGAACAGAGTAGCCAGTTTTATGTGCATGGATCAATTTCACCTGAGTTCTGTTTTCTTGCTTGAGGAGCAGAGAACACTTTTTTTTCGGTTGTGATTTAGTCAAAATCCATGGCTGGGTAGGAAAAAAAATGTACCCTGCTTCTGAAAGAAGTAAGTTTTCCCTACAATAGGAGGTGAGGTGGGGGGGGGGGGGGGTTGATGAAGCATGTTATTGAAAAAAATGTACCCTGCTTCTAAAGTTGGAAGGTCTAAGTTGTTCAATGCTCTTCCTCATGTAAAATATGTAAATCAATTAACAAAGTCAGAAATACCAATGAGGGTTGGTGTGAATGGACGACGCTCACACTCCGGCCCTTAAGTACAATGTTTATGGATGGAGCAACCCGAATTGGGAGGGTAACCCTTTGCGAAGGCCGGTCCGATTCCCGCAAAAACCGACACCATTAAAACTTGAAAAAAAAAACAGAAAGAAAAAAAAAATGAAAAAAGGAAGTTGAATAAGGTGCGGTGGAACCCTCTTCTATGTAGTTGTGTATCATCTGTTATATCGTTGTTTCTGGAGGTTTTTTTTTTTTTTTTTTTGAGGGAAGTTGTTTCTGGAGTTGTAAATAATGTATGTTTTTCATTATGTTAATCTTTAAGAACTGTAAAGCGTCTAGGAATACCTGATGAGAGGATTATACTTATGCTGGCTGATGCAATGCTAGAAACAAATATCCAGTAGATCTGGGAACTTTCTGCAACCTATGTTCAGCAGGTAGTACTAAAAGGAATGTGCAAACTGCAAAGGTGATTTCTTACATTGTACCTTCTTGCACTGCAGACTGCAGGTAGGTGTTTCTGTTGTGGACAGATTTACTTATTACACTCTAGCTTTCTTTGAGAGGTTAAATATGTATGACAATGCTTCAGTAAGCAGGTATGTGAATCAATAATCTTCAGTTGAGTTATTTGAGTTGGTTTCAGCTCGGTTTCTTACACTCAGTTTAATGTCTATAGACTATATATGATTCCCTGTTGAGTTGGTCAATTAGGCTTTTAGCTTCCTGTTCATTCTGTCTACTTATATGGCATGAAACATTGAATTTCGAACTAGGGGATCCAGTCATCTGGTGACTGTCTGAAGTTGGCTGTTTGCTTTTCAAGTTCGTTTGGCTTCACAAATTCAAATGATTTAGTTTCTTGGTAGATGATCGTTGCATTTTCATCTGGCAGTTTATTCAAGTCGTACAACCCAAATTGGCTTATGTCCACTTCATACTACAGAACGGACTTGTATCAGCGCAAATTAGAGGAGGTACTCAAGCTAACTCTATGCCTATTTTGATACATTCTTCACTGTAATAAGTGAGTCGTATGAGGGGCTGGGGCTGGGGCATTGAAATCACTTTTACTTCAGTCCGCGCTAGATTAGTTCATTTCCTCCCTTGTACATGAAAATGTGGCATGTGCACATCAACTGCAGATGATCTTTTCTATTTCCAGTTGATTGTGGTGCAAATTGCGGGTCATTAGTGATGCTTGTATCATTTCTTTCTTCATGACTGACTCTGCCTTGTGCTTTGGTTTAGGTCACCTCAGGGCCGGTCCTGGGGGTAGGCCCAAGGGGCCACCGCCCAGGGCCCACAACCTTAAAGAAAATTTCGTTTAAAATTTAGGGCCCCATCTCAAAATTAACAGCCTTAGTAGTAATAATAGGGCTAAGGTAGCAACTTATAAGACCCATTAAAAATAGCAGGCAGATGCTGAAAGGGCCTCAAAAAAAAAAAAAAAAAACACAGACGCATTGGTATTCATTTCAAAGTGGTGTAAATGATAGAATTTGGGAGGTTTTTTGGTGGAATAGTGTCAGTTAATTCTTTGGACAACTCATTTTCTATAATAAAATTTGTTTTACGTCAGCGTTCTTTGCGGCTTCAATTTAATTCTTCCTTGCCATAATATTTCGCCACTTGCTTTTTGAAATTTTAGTGTACATAACTACAAATGTATGTTACTCTTGTTTAACAAAATACAAAAAATGCTCCCTATGTTCCCAAGTAAAATTGACTTTATTATTAAGATCTTCTAAGAAACTTTAGTCAATTGCTGAAATATGCTATATTTACTCTCGCCTCATTATAATTTAAATAAAATTATAAAATACTAATCACCCTATTTTATATTAATTGTCATAATTTTGACTTTTACGGTGTCTAATTTTATTCTTTAATTGATAATTTCTTACATAATATGTTATTAGCAATTGCAATATTATACTTTTAAGATAGTATTTTCCTTTACGAATCTAATTGTGGTAATTTTATATAACAACTCATTATATATATTGAGAAATTTATGGTCAAAATTTTTCGTTATGAATATTATACTTTTATAATAGTATTATAATTTCTTATATAATATATTATTATGGTCAATAGTAATATTATACTTTTATAATACTTTTATGATAGTATTTTTCGTTACGAATATTATACTTTTATGATAGTTGTTGTGTCTTAAGTGTCATCCATACTTCTGATTTTTTTTTTTACTTGGGCTTGTCGGTGGATTTGAACACATCCCTGTTCTTTAGAATGTTAAGTGGTTGGATCGAGTTAGATTTGATAAGGTAAAAAAAGGAAAGAAAAGGTAGAATAAAATTTGTGATAGATAAGTTGGTTGGGGGTAATGATATTTTATTATAAATTTTAACTTTGGTTTGAGTATTTTTTAGGGAATCGGGTAGAGTAAGGTAAGGTAAAATTTGGTAAGGATAAACATAATTAACCACTCTAAAGAACACGGTCTCATACTTTTATTTGCGTGGTTTTATAGTGATGCTAAACTTGCAGCTAAGTGTTTTGGGTATAACTTGCTGAATACGTATGCTGTTGATATGCGTGTGTTGTTAATATGTGTGGTTTTTAGATGGTTTTCGAGCGCTTGATTTTTTTAATTCAGCGAAGAATATCTTTCATTTATTTGACTTTAATTTTTTAATTAATTATATTACAACATTGATGCATTTTTCATATTTTGATTAAATTCTTAATATCGTTTTTTACTATGAAGTTTGACACATTTTTTTAAAAGGACCCCAATCTACTATTTGGTTTATTATGTCACCCCGGGGCCCTGGAATTGTCAGGAACGGGCCTGTTTAGGTCCCTGTAACAAACTTTTTCGGTTCAGTCATGGAGACGATCCACACTGAATCAGCTTATACAGCTTCACAAGCAAGGGTGTTAGCAGGGATAATAACATCAGGAACAACAGTCAGCTGCATGCCTTGGAAAAACAAAGGGAGCTAAGCGACATTTGTTTAGATAGTGTCTCAGATACAATGGTAAGTCACCTAAGATTTGGGCCAAAAGATGCGTTTTCGAAGTATCAATTTTTTCTGGCAGGAGTCTGATTGCAGTGGTATCCTCTGTACTGTGTAGGAGCCAATTTGCCCCATTCACAATTGGTGGGGTAATCTGCAAGGCAAGCTCGATAGTATTGGCGACATTGAAACTTTTGTGAATCGTGGGTTGTTGATCATGTTGCCTATAGTAGCAGTTGCCACCTGGCTTTTGCATTGAATGTTAGACACTTTTGGCTCCAAATCTTTCAATCCTTTGCTCACCCTTGTTTTCTTAAGCCCCTAGCAGTGCAAACTATGGAGTAATTGACACAAATTTCAGTTAACCTCAACTTTTTTCTTTAAGAAGGGTAAGTAGGCCCATCCACTGGACCCTATCTCTACGGTATATAATGGTAAGCTTATAGCCAGGGATAACGAATATCAATCTGCTCATGACAAACGTGACCCATCAACCCTGTAATTTCCGCTCAAAGGTAATATTTTTGCTTCCACCGAGAATGAACCTTGTTGCCAAACTGGCAACCACGGTATTTTTGTTAACCTTATATTGTCTCCTTTCATCTCACCTTTTACCTATGGCTTTGATTCGGGGGCGCCTCATAGAGATGAGTCCACTAATCCTAAACATGAAGAATTCCTATCTAAGTTTCAGAGATGTTCATCACTATTCAAACATTTGTATGATACCTTTCCAAAATTTTCAAGGAAATAGAAGAACATTCCACTTTTCAGCACTGTCTTCGAGGCAGTTCACGAGTAACTGTTGCCCCAAGATGTGCAGCCATATTAACTAAGAGTTGTGCTTGGAAAGAGATCAAAACATGGTCAAGAACAAATATTACCCTTCGCAGCGTTTGACAATGTAGATTTCTGCCTGTGAGTTTTTGGTAATAACATTGATGTATTCAAAATGAAATTATTTGGAGATAGGAAGAAATCTTTATGTTTCAAACAAAGTGCTTGCCTAGACTATTTTGTGCAATAGAGTAGATTAGTTGGTTATTGATAGGTGTTGGGTTTATGGCCCATTGGATCCGCTAAGGTCCAAAACGGTAGAGGATACAAATTTAATCTAATTTTAATTCCCTTTTCAAGTCAGATACTACTTGTTATTTGAGTTTTAATTTGACTCTATTTTTTCTCCTAGTAGCCCTATAAATAAGATTCAGTTTCCTCTACTTTATTCATCAATTAGATTAGAGAGAAAATATTGAGAGAGAGACAGTTTCACTAATATTTTCCCGGTGTATCCCGAGAGATTGTGAGTTGAGAGATTTTTGTTACAATCTCCTTTTGTTGATCGCATCACACCCTGTGATAATGATGGAGTTGTATTCCTCATTTCTTATAGTGGATTGTTTTCTGGCTATGACCGTTCGTGGGTTTTCCTCCGAGTTCTTCGGTTTTCCATGTATACCCGGTGTTCGTTTTATCGCTTATTTTTCGTTCCTGAATTTTATCGTAAATTACGTCATCTCATTTATTTCACTTCCGCTATAACCTTGCACTTATTTTTCTAACAAGTGGTATCAGAGCTAGGTGAAGATGGTCTCAATCATGAAGTATGATATTCCAAAATTCAATGGAATGAGGAGTTTGACTATGTGGAGGCTGCAGATGAAGGCGGTCCTGATTTATCATAGGTTGTGGGATGTGATTGAGTATCCCGACATGAAGACTGATGCAACAATGAACGATGAAAACTTCAAAAAGCTCTAGAAGGAGATCCAGGGTAACCTGAATCCAAGGGACAAAAGAAGTTGAAAGATAAGGTTCTGGCAGGGATTCAGTTGTGTCCAACAAGTGCCGAATGTACAGGCTACGAATGCCCACAGGTACTTCTATGCAAGCACATCTTGGTGAATTTGATTCTATTTCTGAGTTAGAATCAATGGATGTGAAACACTCTGATGAGGATAAGGCTTTACATTTAAATTTGTCCCTACCTGCGTCACATAAACAATTTAAGGAGATCATTTTGTATGGGAATTGTGTCGTCCTTAACCTTAGTGAAGTAATGGCTAGTTTACAGTCTAAGGAGAAATTTGATACTAAGGGTGATGACTGGGGTAGTGATGCCTTTTTTTTTATAAGGGGAAGGGGCAATGATCGCAGGGAAAACAGGTCTAGATGGAAGTCTAAACACCGTTTAAAGTCTAGGAATCCTCACAAGAATAAGAAGTGTAATTACTGAGGTAAGAAGGGCCATATAGAGAGTGATTTTTGGGCAAAGCAGAGAGACCAGAAGTAGGGTAGTAAGGATAACCACATTAAATCTGGTACCTCAAACTGTGTTGAGTTCGAGTCAGATGTTGCAGGGTTTATAATTATGGATGATGCTTTGGCAACCAAATCGAGTAGGTGTAGACCCCGAAAAAATTCTCATTCAAGAAATTTATTTCAAAGTGTCACTTAAATTGGGAGCCGACTAAGGTTTCCTAATCCTTAAATAATGATTTATTAAAAACACTAACAATTCTTAGGAATCATAAACTTGTAAATTTAATTTGCACAAATTAAATTATGCAAGTTATAATTTAAAGAGTCGCCAGTCAGTTTTAAGAAAACTAACAAACCATAAAAAAACTTTGGCTCTACGAATCAGAGATCAAATTCGGGGGTAAGGTTACAAGTCTGAGAAGTAGAAAACTCTCTGACTTGCTTGTTTTGAAAATAGACTCTACTAAATTGAATTAAAGTGAATAAATAATAGAGGAGGAATTCGTAAGAATTTCAAAAAGTTACTATTGTGTCATGCATTATAAAAATAAAAAGTTACGAGTTGTACAATTATTGATTTTTCAAGTTTAAATGATAATATAAGAGGGAGAAAAGAGAGAGTTCTGCCAAGGTTAAAACGCCATCAGAATTCAGAGTCCCTTAATAAATAATGAGGATGGAAGACTCTACTTATAGTAGTGGATGACAAAATATTAGAAGAATAAAATAAAATAATTAGAGATTTTATTTGGTTAAGAAAATGGAGAAAGAATAAAATAAAATCATGGAAGATTATATTTGGGTTGCATTTGAATTGGGAAAAAAAATAATAACAATAATTGGAATTGTATAATCCAAATAATATTATATTCTTTGGAAAATTATGAAAGTGGAAAATAAGATTTTGGCTTGGATTTATGATAGATAACTGAACGTTGGGTCAACAGTTGACTTTTTAACTTTTTGGGCTGAAAATTCCTGGTTAAAATTATTGCACAAACAACCCAAATTAAAATTGTGATAACTCTCTTATCCGGACTCCGATTGATGCAATTGAAAAGACATTGTTATAGAGTATACTTTAATCACACCAAATTTTAAGAACATCGAAGTTCTGTGGAAAGACTAGCATTCAAAAATTAAGCCTATCTATGTAAGGAAGGTGAAAAATGTAGGCTTTTAAAGAGGAAAAGATGGGAAATGATGAATTTTATGTAAGAGACTTAGAAATGGATAGACATAGGGAATTTTGTGGAGATTGAGGATGCATGCTAAGAGCTATTATGGGTCAGTTAATTTTTCGATAATTATTCTATAAATACAGGTACAAAATTCGGTGTCTATAGATAGGCTCACTTTGATCGAGTTTGAATAAACAACGGTCAAAGTAGTCTTGATTTGCTGATATGATTCGGGGTAACATCTTGAACTTGGATGACGCTTGGAAGCTTGGTCCTGCGCCTAACTATTGAGAGATGACATCATACTATGATGGCCCGATTATTGCCAATGTCCGCCTCGTTGTGAACGCCCAGCGACTGGACGCATTGATGATGAATATGTAAGATCGTACTATGATCATTAGGAGCTAGGTTATGGAGGAGTGACAAGGTGTGTTCAATTTGTTCCATGTAAATCTATCCCACTCCCATTTCTCCATGTGTCCAAGGAGCCATTGTAGCCGTCTATGGGGATGTTTGGCTACAAGCTTTTTGGGTAGCTTTTAGCTTTTTGACCAAGGTTAAAAAGCTACTTAAGATGTTTGGTAAGTAGCTTTTTGGACCCAAAAAGCTAGTTTTCAAAAAGCTAGTTGATGAAGCTTTTTGAGGTAGCTTTTTATAAAAAGCTACTTTACCAAACACTTTTCCTGCAATCAGCTAACCCAAACAGCTAAAGTCAAACAGCTAATCCAAAAAGCTATCCGCTAACAACTACCAGCTACCAGCTGGTTGCCAAACAGGGCCTATGACTTTGTAGTCATGCCGAGGATGGATGGCCGACTTGAAATCCTTTTTAACCATGCAAATTTTCTTGAGATACCATCATACGTCTGACCTGGCTTCATAATCTCACTAGTCACTACCCTTGATATACCTCCCATGGATCCATCTAATCCACATGCAATCTTTCTTTTCGGCTATAGCCACAATTTGTTTAGTAATCAAGACTTTATTTCAGGCGTTGAGGACTTGAGGTTCTTTATCCCGAGTCCTCCTTTAGATTTTGGTTTATAGACGATATTGTCAGAACCGGACCGGTCACCGAACCGGTTGACCTAGTGGATCAATGGTTCAACTGGTCGGACCTGTTTGGCCGGATTAGACCGGTTGAACCGGTCAAAACCGGTCATGAATTAAAAACTTTTCATATGCTTCAAGAATAAATAAGCTACCTGAATAATTAAACCGACATGAAACCGGATTGAACTAGTCAAAACCGGGTTGAACCGGTCAAAAACCGGAATTTTAAAATTAAATCATCAAAATTCCAATCTGACCGTGAACCGCCCGATTCAGCCGATTGAATCGGTTTTGATGTTTTTTTCCCAGTTGAACCAGTAAGCCGAGCTAAACCTGGAACCGGATCGGTCAACTTGCTAGTTCACGATTGGACCAGTCGGTCCGGTCCCATTTTTACAATATAGTTTGCAGATAGTACCCCAATTAATGGGGGGAATCTTCGAAAAACTTTTAGTACCCCAATTAATGGGGGAGGGGGGGGAGAGCCAGAAACTTAAGATAGTTGATTTTGACGCATTAGCAAACAGGCCTGACGTGTTGTAAAAATGGCCTAAAGCATCCTGGATCAGCTGCATTGAAAACCATCAAATCATCGGCAAATACCAAATGGGTCAGCTTGAGAGATTTACAGTACTTGAAATTGTGATTGCTAATTGCATTGGCAAAGACTCTTGAGAGATACTCTATGGACAGTACAAAGAGGAGGGGGGAGATAGGATCCCCCTGTCGAACCCCTCGTCCCCCCTTGAAATAACCGTAGGTGCTGCCGTTAATTTGAAGGGTGGAAGAGGTTGTTGTGACACAAGTCATGATCCATTGTATGAAAAGAGCCTGTTTAATTTCTTTATCACTAAATTTGTGGCATAGTGATATCTTATTCTCCACCCCTAAAGTGGGGCCTTGGTTAATAAGGACTTGCTCAATGCTAGTTCTGATAGTTTGCTGTTCGACAATTAGCCCTTTGAAATTTGCAGCCAGAGTTTCCGCTGCATCAAAACCATAGGAAAGTATTATGCTAAGTTTTGAATCAAATGCTAGTCAAAATCTATGATATTTAGGGTATACAATGACAAGGTTGTTAGAATCGGGATCCTAGTTAGGATTGATGAGCCTCATTAGGATCGGAATCGTAGAATCGGATCGAGACTCGTAAGATTCTAATACAATAGGAAAATATCAAAAAAAGTTATATAATAGTTCAATCGTAATAAATATTCACTAGTATGAAACAATATGTTTAACTATGTATCAGTTGATACTTTAACACAAAATTTTAAAGATGATAATGTGCACAAAAATTATCAAATTCACGTCGGATCGTGGATAGAATCATTGGATCGTAGAATCGTATTGCGATTCTAACACATAATATTCAAGGTAAATCAGCATCGTGAGATCCTACCTACTTTAAGTTTTTAATAAGAGTTGGATCGATGGAGGGTTTTTGGATCTTAAACTCATAGAATCGTTGATTCAGATTGAGATTTTCAAAAAAAAAGTTTGGGACTGACATTATAAATTCAATAAAATCTAGAGTTGGCAAAATTTTGTCCGACCCGAAAAAACCGGGTCTGGACATAGATTTTTGGTCCGAATTTCGATATTGACTGAATCGACCGAATATTTGGACATAAAATTTCTCTTTTTTCTATTGTCCGAACCCGATTTTAGCTCCGTCCGAATTCTGTGACCAGGTTCGACCCGAAATAAAACCGTATTCGGACATGAATTTTTCGTCCGAATTTTGACATTGTCCCAATTTGCCCGACCCAAATTTACCCAGACCCGATTTTTTGCCGGCGCTGGTAAAATCTTAGGGAAGTATTGTGCTAAGTTTTTGAATCAAATGCAAGTCAAAATCTATGATATTTAGGGTATACAATGAGTGATGTCCTACCAAAATACAATTTTTTGTGGACCAACAAAATTCAAAAACAAACTAGGGATTATTGACATACAAAAATTGAAAGTAGGTATTATTAGAATCTACTTTTCCAAAATTTTAATTCTATACTTTACTAATAGTATATTTTCTTAATATCGAAAAATTAATAGTCAAAGTTACCGACACGAAAAACAGGATGACATATAAAAAGTCAGAGGGAGTATATATGACGTGTATTTTTTTCAATAAATTTTAGGAGATTATGTATTAACGTGTGAGGAACACTAAAATATTGAATTGTCACTATGCATTTTTATTATTGTTGCGTTGAACTTGAAGCTCTTTTAAATGTATTTACTTATCAGAGGACTCTCTCTCTCTCTAATATATATATATATATATATATATATATATATATATATATATATATATATATATATATATATATATATATATAGGATAATTGGATTCTAATAATCCCTACTTTGGCTAATTGGACAATGGTGGACCATACTTTCACTTTGTATTCTGGTGGTCCAAAAAAAATAAAATTGGATTTGAGTGGGACACCGGCGAGTTATGAGGCGGTGACTCGGTGGTTTTCTGACTTGGCACAATGGGCACGTGTTTGACCGCGTTGACTTTGATTTTTGGTGCCACATCAGATAAAAAAACACATGCCCTCATGATTTTTCTTTTTTTTCTATTTTCAGCTTGGATTCTACAATTTACCCCCTCCCCTTTCTTTCTCTCTCTTCTTTCTCCCTTTCCCATTATTTTCTCATGTGGTTAAAAAAAAAACTCTCTTCCCAGAACCTTCTTTTTTTAAAAAAAAATTTAAATCCTGCAAATTTTTATCAATTCTGTCTCCTCTTGAATCATGTTTTCGTTCCATTATCAAACTCTGCAGAAGGGTCGAAGATCTAAACCTCCCTCCCCCAAATCCCTATTAATTGTTTCTGGGTTGATTGATCGAGAGTATACCTCTTCTTCTTTCTTCTCAAAATTAAATACGCCAATTCAGACACCCTCTATTGTTCTTCTTCCACCTCCTCCATTCCCCTAAAATGCCGAGTCGATCTCCCAAATGGACTCGCCCGAGTCAGACTCAACTAGTTGTTGGCTTTGGCGAACATAAAATTCAAAGGAAGAAAAGGATGGCCAGGCAAAGACAATTATCTCGGCTTACCTTCTTGCTCCTCCCTCTCGAATTAATTGGCTCTCAACCCTCTCAATCTCAAAACCTACTCCTTCCAATTTTTTTTTCCGACACAAAAGCAATTGACAAACCTCTATCATAACCTCTTCGGCTTCGAGCAAAAATTTGGCAAATACATGGGATACAGTTTGTAGAAGAGGCTCAAAAGATCAAAAGAAAGCAGGAGAAGATGAGGAATTGTGACTGCATTTTAGGGAATAAAAGAGAAGAAAGAAGTAAAAGAAGAATTAGGGCATATAAACTACTCATCCCCACCACCTTCTCCCGCTCCCCCGCCCTCAAATTCTCCGTCGCCGTCGTCGGTGGAGACTCTTCCTTCATCTCTTGCGTGAGGTATCCACTCCCCCTATCTCAGTACCCCACTCTGTCTTTCAACCAGGAATGTGGAGACATGGGAGGCCAACAAGGAGGACCAAGAAGAATGGACGGTGGACCAAGAAGAATGGAGGGCACACAGTAGGATTTACAGAGGGATTTATAAGCAGAGGGCTATGGCAGTGAAGATGGTCAATAAAATTTCCACTCATAAAGATAAAGCAAGAGCCAAGCTTGAACACCACGCAGTGGCTACCAAATTAGGAGGAGAAGGAGGTTTTAATTTTGAGAAAGAAGAAGGGGAACGATATTGGGGGAAATTCTGAGAAAAAATTATAGGTTTTAATTAGAAATAAAATAGAGATCTGAGAAGGAGGGAAAGAAGAGAGAGAAAAGAAGGGGGAGTAAAACAAGTTTCCAGCTTGGAAACTGAAAAAAGGAAAATATTAGTTGGCATGTGTTTTGAGCTGAGGTGGCAATCAAAAACTAAGTCAACATGGTCAAACACATGCCAATAGTGCCAAGTCAGAAAACCACCGAGTCACCACCACTCAACTCGCCGGCGTCCCACTCAAATCCAATTTTATTTTTTTTGGACCACCAGAATACAAAGTGAAAGTACAGTCCACCATTATCCAATTGGCCAAAATGGGGATTATTAGAATCCAATTATCCTATATATATATATATATATATATATATATATATATATATATATATATATATATATATATATATATATATATATAGGGAAATTGGATTCTAATAATCCCTATTTTTACAAATTGGATGACAATAATCCATACTTTCAATTTGTATTCTAGTGGTCCAAAAAAAAATTGTATTGTAGTGGGACATAATCGAGAGTATACCCTAAATATCATAGATTTTGTGTTATCCTAGTTATGCTTGTAGCAAGAAGTCGTGATACTTATTCTGGAAATTCTATGCGTGGATGAATAAATAAGAGGGTCACCGAAGGACAAAAATACTGAGCTTTCCTTACTTGATCGCGATATTACATTTATGGATTTTTGTCTTAGCTTACTAAAGTTTTCTACACTTCTCTACCGTATTTTATATTAATCCCCGCCGGTATCTATGTCTTATCAACTTGTCATTTACCAAATCAGTCGTAATTGAGGTATTAAGCGTGTCGGCCGGGTTCTCCTCGGAGGAGTAATTGACGATAGGGGTTACTAATATCATCCCACGAACTCTCGTAGGGAAGAGTAGCTAGTAAGCATCGAGCTTGGCATATGTCGTCATGATATTCCAATCTTAAATTAGCGGCATAATGAGTGTCGAAGGCGTCTTGCAACGCCTTGAGGAGAGCTTGAATATTAGTCATGGTTCCATCAACATCCCGAACGGATTGGGAAAAGGATTTCCAATCACATCCATCTACCTTATACATATAACATAAACACGAAGTTTTAATAAACTTAGCAAGTTAAAAGCTCGTTAAAATAAATAAAAGAAACAAGGCAAGGTCCGAGACTCAACCAACTTGAACCTCATTTACTACAAAAGGGAACTCTTGTTCCTTCTTATGATCACCGTGACCTTACTTACTATCCATGGACCATATTGATCATCTGTATCATATAAACACCTTTAAACATTTCACTGTACACCTTGGTAAGGCATTTAGCCCCACATTTGAACTTTACATCAATCCCACTTGGAATTGGATTTATAAATTCTTATTTGTATAATTAAAGTCTCTTTTAAGGACTAATTCAACGAGCTTCGCATCTTCCAAAGACACTTATGCACATAGCATGCTTCACTTGTACCAAACTTTTAAGTTACTCCCGAACCGCACTTAGGTTTTCTTAAATTCGCTACAAAAGTTTCTAATTTCTGGGGAAATTTCGGCAGCACTTCCCCTATAAATTGGACTATCCCAAATTTTACATAACTTCAAACCTGCAAGAAAACGTATACACTTCATATATTCACTTGGAGCTTCATGCTCAACATCCTATCCAACCAATTCACATATTCCAAATATCAATCCATAAAGGACACGTACCACACATTTTCTACCCAAATTTCACTCATTCAGGTCATACTTCCTATGAAATGCTAATTCCCAAACGCTTCTTATAACTCCGCTCTGATACCACAACTGTAACACCCCAAAACCCTTAACCACAAGATTAACTTAAATCATCAATTAAACCTGTGATTAGCGCAGCGGAACACCAGGGTTGAGTTATTACCGCCGTCCCCACTCGGGACAAGGCAAACACAAACACCAAACATAACCCAAAATAACATATACTTAACCCCATACAACACAATCACCATTCCTTGAAATACAAAATTATACAACCCTTTAAATATTTATATAAAGATTTCCCAACATAAAAATAGTCTCCAAAACCCATAAAAGCGCTTGAGGATCGACTAGCAACCACCTTAGAAACGATCTTCAATGGAACAATCTACTTTTGCTTAGCCTTGGCTTTATCCTGTGAGATCGGTCCTCTTAAAACAAAACATTGAAAACAGACGCAAAGTGAGTGGGGAAACACTCAGTACACAAACCTCCAACACGTCAAACCGTTCGAAAACGGTTTTTAGTGCCGGCGTTTTAAATTCATTTTGAAAACGGGAAAGGGGAAAAACAAGAATGAACTGGAATGTCGCATAGATAATTATGTATATATATAGATAAGAGAGATAAACTTGTAACAATTGAAAACGAGTGGCATCCCTTACGATCGATGCAAAGCACCTCACACACGCGCATGCCCAAACCGATCTAGATTTGGATTGGGTAACTGCTAGGCAGTCGACACTGGCCAGGTCATTAGAACACTCTGATCAGGAGCATCTAAAAGTAAAGACTAGTACATCACGTAACTAGCTAGCATATAATAAGGCGGGACCACTTTTGAAAATAATATGATAAACGGTATTAGATCATGCTTTGATATGATAATGATATATATATTGAATGATAAGTAATGTTAAACATTGGACAATTTGAACCTATGTAGTGGGTGGTGCGTCTCGAGCTTGGGATGGCTTGGGTGACTTGAAAACTAAAATAAAAGGAGTAGGAAACGAGAACCGAAAAAAGGTTCTTAGTGAGTAACACGTGTTTAGAATTAATGAGAATTTAGGAGTAATGTAATTAAATAAGAAAATTTCAGGTTTTTACTAAATAAAGTTTTTAGCATAACTTGAGCTAGAAAACTCGGAATTTGACAAACGAGCACTTTTCGGAAAGAGAAAAACATGTTCTACAACTTTGTCCTACTGGACCGAAGTCTAAAAATGAAGGAAAGGGCTCGGAAAATGGCCCGGACAGAAGCGGTACGCTTGGAATTGAATATGCGGTTTGGAGGTTTAGTGAAAAACTTATATTGAAACTTCGATAGGCTCAAAGAAAGCTTATAAATTGTAAAGTATCCTTAACAACCCGCTTGGATGGACGTAGGATTGGAGTCCTTGAAAGCTTAGTAAGAGAAGCTATTCGTTTCTTGAAACTATGAAAGAAACGTCGTCAAGCAACGACAAATCATTATGGGAGTGATTATGGATTTTGGAAAGTGATCAAACCGATGAAACGGCGAGTTGAATACATAGAAGGAGGTTGTTCTAAGGCTACTTAAAGTGAAGCTCATAAGCTTGATAGGAAATCAAGTGTTCAACCTAACCATAAATAAAACTTAATTGAACTTAGAATCTCAATAGCTTATCCCATGGTTTGCTAGAATTTCAATACCCTTTAAGGGACAATCCTAAACACCAAATTGACTTAAATCAACTTAGAATACTTATCCAGCCTATCTTAATAATATCACAATGGTTACCATCTCATAAGAGCTCTCTAAGAATCACATTGCACCCTTAAAGGTAGAGAAATTAATTAATAAAATTCTGGACAGAAACTTTGCCGACGTCCTACATTCACGACCTCATATCTCACTCCCCCGATATCGTATGAGTGCAAACTTTATGTTTCCGGAAAGCTTGAAGAATGACCTAAAACTTTTATGTTTATCTCCAGAACCAACAAAGTCTCTAAATTGACGAAAAAGTAGCATTTAGCTACTGACTCCGGAAAAACGTATATAACAGTACACCTTCACGGTTTTAGCTATAACTCGGGCTATACATATCGGAATCCCGAAATTCAAAAGCCGAGGGTTAGCTAATGACTTGGGCTATCATTTTAAGTAATAATATGGGCTAAACTCACACTTTACATCCTCTGTAAAAACCAGATTGCAAACAGAATGTATTTATGCCAATCTTTCTTCCGTTGCATGACCCATTTTTGCCCTTAATTTACACTAATACACCACCAATTTCTAAAATAACCATAACCCATGTATTTTCAGAATTGAGCACTCAAGAATACCCCAAATAAGATAGTATCTTTCACATGCATCCATAGATAACAAATGTAATTTCAATCAAAGTTCAAATTAGCACACCCATGACAAATTCACACTAAAAATCATATCATCCAAATGTTGAATAACTTAATTAGCATAGCAATCACTTCAAAACAGTCCCTAAAACTTAAATTTCTTCATCAAGAACCTCATGCAAGGAAGCTATTTCATCATCCATCAAGAAACTAACAAGAAGACTTCTAAATTCTTCAAATTTCACATGTATCCACCCCCAAATTCAAACCCTAACTTAACCACAACATAAATTCATACTTAGAAATCATAAAGGAGATGAAAAACATCAAGAAAACACAAATTAGAAGTGAAATTTCAGATTAGAGCATAAAGAATAGAGTTAGGGTTTGGAAATTATACCACTTGGAGAAGAAATTGAAGGAGAAAAACAAGAGGAAAGATGGAGGAGGGGCACGGCCACCGCCTGGTGGTCGCCGGCGTGGCCTCCGGCATTGGCCGGAAAAACAGGGGGCTCGGCTGGTTGGGGCTGGCGCAGAAGAGGGAGAAAGAGAAGAGTGAAGAATGAAATGTTATTGAGTTTTATCTAATTAAAATGACATAAAACCCTTACTAACTCACCCCCTCATATATAAAACACTCCCACTTAATTACTTAACCCCCTAATTAGTAATTTAGGCTACCCAAAAGTGTAATTAGCTTGCTAGGCAAAATAATTGGTATTGACTAAATAAAATTAATGAACATAAACTTGGTAAAATAATTTAGTATATGATTAAATAAAATTACTTGGGAATAACTTGGGTAAAATTAACTAGTATTAAACCACATAAAATAGATTGGTAGGACACGTTAATAGAATGAATTGGGCAATAAAATGTACTTAGAAAGGTTGGGTAAAATAAATTGTAAAAGAAATGGAATTGAAATTAATATAACCTTCCTCGATTAAAAACGTAAAATTGAGAACCATAAAATAAATTATATAACTTATCGTAAAAATATTCATAAACTCATGATAATATTTTTATATACGTTATCCCCAACCCTTGTATATGATAGACCTTCTCTGTAATCCTTCTCTTCCCCCTCCTCTCCTAACTCTTCAGTAACTTGTGATGTATAAGGATCCCGTGAATACTCCCCACCAGTTGCAAATGTTTTTGAAACATGACATCCATTTCCATGGAATTTTGTTTTCCACCTTCACGAATTTGAGCAAATTCAAGATATTTCTACTTAAAAAATAAAGAACACTCGCTATTATAATCTTTAAATTAATAGGTAGGATTATATTCAAATTATACAGAATGAAGCAACCTCCAATTTCTCTTCCCACCAAGATGGATCGGCAAGTACGATATCTTTTCCATGGTCCCTTTCTAAGCTAGTCTCCGACACGTCTGAAGAGGAGGCGGGCGCCCTCTAAGTTTACCACCCCACCCACTAATGGACTATGAGGAGAGCAGGCGAACGGGAACCGACTAAATCACTGTAGCAAAACCTCTCTTTATAGTTGTTTTCATGCCTTATATTGGCTCTTTAGAGCTTCACACCTATTTTAAAGTTGTTTGTAATCGTACTTCCTAGCACTCTTTTGTTGGAACTTTATAGCTACATTCTCCCATCCTGTTTTATTAAAATGTGTATGGGGCCTATTTTCAGAATGAAACTCCTCTGCTAATCCTAGTTGGATGATGTCCAAAAGGATTAGCATATCCAAAATGGGAAGATCAGATGATGTCCGATCTTATGAAGCCCAATTTGGTGAACTTGGAATTGTTAAGCCTAGTCGAGTGTCCATTAAGTTCACAATGGGATCATCATGTTGGGACAATGATGATTGCTATCAATTAATATGTGGGATTGACATGATGATCGTGTTTCATAATCATGGGACATTAGATGTCAAGGTCAATCACATGGGTAAGGTGTTGGGGAACACTAACTAAACTGACCCGCAGTGGGAGCACTTTAAGTTTGTGAATGTCATAAGTGGGTCCTACTAAACTCAAAGAAATTCCTCAATCGTGAGTTCTTAACACTTCATGCATGACTCGCTGTAACTTTGGAGCGCGTCCGAAGCTTCTCGTAACAGAAGGTGAAGTGGTCGGTGTTTGGGTTACTTTTGGTCATGTGGTAATTTGTGGTTCAACAAGATGACATTGTCCTCCCTCTTTGAGGAGTTAGTGTCTCATAGGCCACTCGACCAGCTTGGACTTCGAAATGTCTGGCCAAACATGGATGGATCAATAGTTGATCATCCGGTTTGTAAGTCTAACTTGAAGGTCGAGAAATGTTCGAGCTCAATAAAGATGACATTATCTTACCTTATCCGAATGGAAGACATTAAGTGACAAGGGAGTTTTGAAAATTGAAATACTTATGGGACAAGTGGGAGATTGTTGGGAATGTCCCGACAATGTTCAATTTCATTTGAGTACTTTAACCAAGTTAATTCGGTGATTAGTGACTTTACTAGAAGTCCCCTTAATCAGTGATCGAATGGGTTCGATCATAACTGAGTTATTTGGTTCCACAAGATCACACAAGTCAACGACTTGAAAGCAATGTGTATGTAGAAAAAGGCCCGGGACAATATGGGATTAAACCAGAGGGAAGCACGGAGCCTATTTTGGAGAAAATAGGACCACCACGGTTGGTGGCTCACTACGGCCCGTAGTACTCCTGCCACAGTCCGTGGTAGTCATGGGTTCAGCAGAAATTGTTCAGTTATCCACCATGGTCCGTGGTGAACCCTAGACGCACATCCCACATCGCTGGAGTAACTCTTGCTTGCCCTTTCTCTCCCCTATATATATGTGACCCATGGGATGACAAAGATAGTCTTTCAATCCCATGAGGCCCCTATGGGTAGTCTCCCTTTGGAGATTTTGGGAAATCGAGAAAACTATCTATTAGATAGTTTCCAGTTTAGGACTACGAAGGTGATTCCTCGAGATCCTGGAGTAGGAGAGATCGGTCATATTTGATACAAACCACATACTCATTCGGTCTCAATTAGATCGAGATCGGGCGTAGTAGGTGTTGTCTCAAGTGTTGTGGTCTGCTGTGGAGGTCTCCTATTTTGGAGACTTCCCTCTCAGAGTCCCTGAGTGATGCGTTCAAGAGTTGAAGAGATGCGTTCAAGAGTTGAAGACCGGCTGAGTGTTCGGTCTCGTTTCGAGCCGAATTCTTCTCTTTATTAGGGAGTTTTTGTATGTTCTAACCCCGTGTGTTATTCTAGTTATGAGTTTTTTGTAGTTTTGTAGGAAAATAAGTAAGCGATCGAAAAAGGCGACAAAACGGAGCAAAAACTTGCCAATCGGGGGGCGGAAGAAGGTCTGCTCGACCGAGCAGAATGGTGGCTCGCCCGAGCAGTGTTCCTGGAGAGCAGCAAAAACGGTCGAGTAAAATTGAGCCAAGGGGAGGTGAGACAGAAGGTCTGCTCGACCGAGCAGCATATTGGCTCGGTCGAGCCATGCTTCTGTGCATCAACTAGGAAAAGTTCGATGAAAATCGGCTAAGGCATTGAAGGGACAGAGAGCACGCCTCGAGCAAGAATCCGGCCGAAATGAGCTCGAGCCGCGAAGGAAGTCCGAAGAACGAGGACAGCGACGAGCGCCGCCGCCCGAAAGGATTCGCTCGCTCGCCGAGCCAATTCCAAATTCTGCGTATAATCTCGGAACAAAGTGCTGCGTTTTGTGAAACAAACTTAGGGTATTATAAGAGTAATAGCTGCGACTCTTTTAGGGAGGAATTTAGCTAAAGCTTTTAGTTTGTAATGCTTTCTTAATTAAACTCTACTTTCTCTCTCTAAGTTTTTCTCTCTTGTCTTGTTCTTCAAGTTTTTGGGATTCTTGATTGTAATCAATTTTCTTCAAGTAATTTCAGCCTTCATTAATCTTTATTACCTTGTGCTTAGCTTTGATTTAATTTTGCCTTTGAAAGTTCATAGTGTTAGCCACAAAAACATCCAATCCAACTTTTAGTGAAAAGGGGGATTAAGGGTCACAAATTCCACTCTCAAGTGGGGATTTGGGGATTCTTAGTAATCCAATTCACGATTTCTTGTTTGTTCGGGAGAAATCCAAGTAGATTGAAGATTAGTGAAAGTTTGGATCATCAAAGGTATAATCTCTTGTTCCTAATTTCATTAATTAGTCTTAGTTTTATTGCTTTCTTAATTTCATGCTTTTAGCTGCTTTCATCTTTTATGGCTTTCTTAATTATCATCATGTTTAGGTTAGTTTATTGCTTATTTACATAATTTATTGCTTTCCGCATTGAGAAAACCCTTGTACACAAACCAATTACCTAAATTAAACTTAACACCCATCCCTGTGGACCGACAACCTTAACTTATAAAACCACAAAAAAATACACAATCGAACAATGGCGCCGTTGCCGGGGATGGCGTTATTTGGGAGTTTAGAATTGGTTTGTTTGTGAATAGTGTGAATAGTTTAATTGCTTTGCTTGTTTAGTAGCAAGTTTAAAAATCACTAAAAATTAAAAAAAATAGAAAAACCAACTAAAAAGGAGAAAGTGCGTCATTCGATAGGATGGGTTCGAAAACCGGAAACTAGTAGACTGGTTAGGGTAGAGAAACCTTTAGTCGACCCGCCTAACATGGGTGAGGAAGGACCGAGGGTTACCTTGAGCGACCAGCTCTATCCATCTTATGACCCGCCTCCATCGTGCTTTGTGTTACCGACCCTACCTCAGGGAGTTACGTTTGATCCCAGACAGTATCATACTCAAAACCTACCTCTTTTTACTGGGACGGGGTTGGCACTTATCTGGACAGCAGAGTATAAGGAGTACCTTAGTATGGTCACACCACCTGGGGTACCTTTAGATTATGTTCTGTTGAAATATTTGCCCTTCGCTCTGCGAGATTCGGCAAAGAGGTGGATGTATAGTATCAAACCGGGGTCCATAAACTCATGGGATAGTTTCTTGAAGGTATTTATGAAGAGGTATTTCCCAAATTCCATGGCAGTTCAAATGAGAAATTCCATCTTGAAGTTTAGACAGGATAAGGGGGAGCCTTACTGGAAAGCTTTTGAGAGGTTCAAGAATCTTTTGTCTCAATTTCCCCACCATGGGTTTGACCTAGTGAGACTGTGCCAGATAGTGTATGAGGGGGTAGATCAGGAAACCCGAGTGACCTTGGAATCTATGTGTCAAGGGGGATTTATGGATAAAACTGCGGAGGAAGCTTGGGATTTTTTGGAGAGTATGTCAGAAAGAGTAATGCAATGGGGAAACACTAGGGATGAGTCCTTAGGGGCACAGTTGTCTAATGCACGGGGAGGGGTTCATGCGGTGAGTGAGAGTACTGGGTACGAGGCTAGGTTTGCTTCTCTAGAGAACATGATAAAAACCTTAGCTCAACAGCAACTAGCGTCTAAGACCCAACCGTGCCCAAGTGAATTCAGAGAGCAACCCGTGTCTCGAACCTCAATCTTCTTTGATTTGTGCTTGGTGCCAAGGACCTGACCATGTATATGCTAATTGTCCTTTGTATTTGCAACATGTGTCAACTAATGTGGAAAATGTGAATGCTATGTTTAACCAGTACCGGCCCTACCAATTCCCTGGGGTGCCAAAACACCCTTTCTTGTCTTACGGGCCGGATAACCAAAATGTTTTGAGGCCACCGATGCACCAAGGAGGAAGTTTCCAAGGAAACCCACCTCCCCCTCACCAACATCAAACCCAACCAAGACCACCGCCTCAGGTTGCTTATCAAGCACCACGAGGACAGACCGTCCATCCCCAGATAGCCCATACCCGACCTCCACCAGGATACCAAGGTGAGGATAGAGGGGATAGGAAGTACAAAGAGTTAGAGTCTGGTTTGAGTAGGGTTGAGGATACGATGAGTGACATGGCGAAAATGGTGAAACAATTGAATGAGAGTGTAGCCCAACTCATGATGTCTAATAGGGATAGGGGAACTTTTCCTGGACAACCGGAGGCGAACCCTAAGGGGAAAGCTTCTAGTTCGTCCTCTTGTGACCCAAACCATGTTAGGGGGCTTAATGCGGTGATTACTCTTAGATCAGGAAGGGAAGTGGACAATCAGATTAGAGAATTACCTTCAGATTCGCCTAGGAAATAACATGTGAGTGTTGGACCTTGTGATGAGCTAGTTGAGGATGAGCCGTGCGAGGAAGAGAGGTTGACCAACTTAGGTGACAACCCGAGTCCTAAGACCTCACCTAGAGTTCTCCCTAGTTCCAATCCTGTTCAACCGGTGGCGTATAAGCCTTCCCCACCTTTTCCTCAAAGGTTGAGGGGAACTAAGGATCAGAAATTTCTTGAAAAGATTAGGGAGACTTTTTCTCAAGTCAAGGTCAACATTCCCTTGTTGGACGCTATTCAGCAATGTCCTTCCTACGCTAGGTTCCTCAAAGAATTGTGTACAACGAAGAGAGCAACTCAGGTTCCTAAGAAGGCCTTTTTGGCCTCTAATGTGAGCTCCATCTTGTCTAGTCAGGTTCCAGTGAAATATAAGGACCCAGGATGCCCAACTATTTCCATTACCATAGGAGACAGTCAGATTGAGAGAGCCCTCCTTGACTTAGGGGCGAGTGTCAACTTGCTACCTTTACATGTTTATGAGACCTTGGGGTTGGGGGAATTGAAACCTACAAGAATGGTTCTCCAATTAGCTGATCGGTCTACGAGAGTGCCTAGGGGGGTAGTTGAGGATGTGTTGATCCAAGTCGGGACCTTTGTCTTCCCTGTAGACTTTGTTGTGTTAGAGACAGCTAGGGTTCAGAGTCCTCGTGAGATTCGGTCATTTAGGTAGACCCTTTTTAGCTACATCTAATGCTTGGATTAATTGTAAAGATGGGAGAATGAAACTGACTTTTGGGAATTTGACTATGGAATTGAATATTTTTGACCTACAAAAGTCACCATTAGGACATGATGAGCAAGAGTGTAATGCTGTGAATTGGATTAGTGACCTTGAGTGTGATAACCCTGCTGATCTGGATGTTGCCCCTTGTGTGAGTGATCTTGTTGAGTTAGGATTCGACCCCGACTGTGTAACCTCATTATGTGATTCTGATGTGTTTGACGGTGAATTGCTTTATGAATCTCTGTTTGCCTCTCAACATGTGCCTGATATCATAGAACCTGAGCCACCATCTTCTAGAACCCTTGAACTTAAACCCCTTCCTTCCGAGTTAAAGTATGTTTTCCTTGGCCCTAGTGAGACTTACCCGGTTATCATAGCTTCGAACCTAGGAGAGGACCAAGAAAACAAACTAGTCGAGGTTCTTAGGATAAATAGAGGGGCTTTGGGATGGACGATTGGAGACATTAGGGGGATTAGTCCATCTATTGTGCAACACAGGATATTTTTGGAAGATGATAGTGTAGCGGAGGGACCCTTTAAGGAGACTCAATCCCCAAATGAAGGAGGTGGTTAAGAAGGAGATTCGAAATGGTTAGATAATGACATCATTTAACCGATTTACGATGATAAGTGGGTTAGTCCTATACATGTAGTCCCTAAGAAGGCCGGGTTGTGATGGTGGAGAATGAGAGGGTGAATTAGTGTCGACCCGCATTCCATCGGGATGGAGTATGCATAGATTACAGAAACTCAATAAGGCTACGAGAAAAGACCATTTTCCATTACCTTTCATGGATCAAATGTTAGAAAAGTGGCGGGCACGACTTCTTTTGTTTTCTAGATGGCTATTCGGGTATACTCATTTCTATAGCCGTGTGATCGGGAGAAAGCGACTTTTACTTGCCCATTTAGTGCGTTTGCTTTCCGTAGGATGCCCTTCGGACTTTGCAACGCCCGCTACTTTTCACGTGTATGGTGTCTATATTCTCGGACCTTGTTGATGACCGTGTTGAAATTTTCATGGATGATTTCTCGATGTTGGCACCACCTTTGATGATTGCTTGTCGATTTGAGTAGAGTCTTGAGTCGGTGCCAAGAAAAACACTTGACTTTAAAGCGGGAGAAGTGCCATTTTAGTGCGAAGGGGATAGTTTTGGGCCATGTGATTTCAAAAGATGGAATCGAAGTGGATAAAGCAAAAATTGACCTAGTTAGGAACTTGACCCCCCCCCCAACTTGTGTGAAGGAGGTTAGATCCTTTTTAGGACATGCTGGGTTTTATCGTCGATTCATTCGTGATTTTAGCAAGATTGCCAAACCCCTTTCTGCTTTATTGGCCAAGGAGGTGACTTTTGACTTTTCTGATGAGTGTTTGAAGGCCTTTAATGCACTTAAAGATGCCTTGATATCGCCTCCTATTCTCAAACCTCCCACATGGGGGGAACCGTTTGAGTTGATGTGTGATGCTTCTGACTTTGCTATAGGTGTGGTTTTAGGACAACGAATTGAAAAAAAACCTGTCGTGATACACTATGCAAGTCATACTTTAAATGAAGCACAACTGAATTACAACATCCATGAGAAAGAGTTCTAGGTGTGGTTTATGCATTTGAGAAATTTGGGCTTATTTGTTGGGGTCTAAAGTGATTGTTTTCTCGACCATTCGGCGATTCGCTATTTGATGGAGAAGAAAGAGTCTAAGCCTAGGTTGGTTAGGTGGGTGTTGTTACTCCAAGAGTTTGATTGTGAAATCCGTGATAGGAAAGGATCTGATAACCCGGTAGCGGACCACCTTTCTAGGATAGCACCTGAACATGTGATAGAGTCTCCTATTGATGCTTGTTTTCCTGATGAACGCATTCTTAGCATAGGAGTAGAACCGTGGTTTGCTGACATTGTTAATTTTAAAGTCATGGAAGAAATGCCCAATGATTGGAATAAGCATGATAGAGATAGGTTCCTTCACATTGTCAAAAATTTCATATGGGATGAACCCTATCTGTTTAAGTATTGTCCTGATCAAATTCTTAGAAGGTGTGTTCCGGATGAGTCTATCATGGATGTCCTTTCGTTTTGTCATGACCAACCGTGTGGGGGGCATTTTAGTGGGAAAAAGACAGCGTATAAGGTTTCTGAAGTGGATTCTATTGGCTACCATCTTTAGAGATGCCCATACTTATGCCCAGAGTTGTCTTAGATGTCAGAGTTTGAGTAAGATCTCTAGAAGAAACATGATGCCCTTACAACCCGAGATCTTTGTGGATGTATTCGATGTTTGGGGCATTGATTTTATGGGACCATTTCCTACCTCTTTTGGGAATGAGTATATTCTTCTAGCAGTGGACTATGTGTCAAAATGGGTTGAAGCGATTAGTCGAAAGAAATGACGCTAAGGTTGTGACTAGATTCCTACGAGAAAACATTTTCTCTAGGTTTGGGGTGCCTAAAGCCATCATTAGCGACCAGGGGACTCACTTTAATAATCGTTCTTTCGCAGCTTTGCTTAAGAAATACTCTGTTGAGCATAGAATGACTACCGCCTATCACCCTCAATCAAATGGCCAAGCTGAGGTTTTCAATAGGCAAATTAAACAAATTCTTGAAAAGACAGTGTCAAAGAATAGGAAAGATTGGTCCACTAAATTGACCGATGCTTTATGGGCCTATAGGGACTTACAAGACTCCCATAGGAATGTCACCGTATAGAGCAGTCTTTGGGAAACCTTGTCATTTGCCTGTAGAGCTCGAACATAGGGCGTGGTGGGCTTTGAAAGCCTTGAATCTTGACCTGTCAGTAGCTGGGGACATTAGGAAGTTGAACTTGGGTGAGCTAGAGGAGTTAAGGAGGGAAGCTTACGAAAATGGAAGATTAAGTAAGGAGCGATCGAAGGTCCTACATGATAAGGTGATCCTTAGAAAAACCTTCGTTCCGGGGCAGAAAGTCCTCCTTTATGACTCACGTTTGCATTTGTTTGCGGGTAAATTGAAGTCTAGGTGGACCGGTCCATTCATTGTGACCGCTGTGTTTCCCTCGGGAGTTGTTGAAATCAAGGACCCCACTAATGCATCAATGTGGAAAGTTAACGGTCACAGGTTGAAACCCTTTTTGGAGCTTCCAGAGAAAGTGGATGTGGAGTGTGTAACATTCCATGTCCCATATGTTGATTGAAGAACATTGAGGTAACATCTTTGTACATATTGTAAATTAGTTCATTTTTTTTTTATTTTATTTTTTTTAACTCTCTTAACTATGCTCTAACGAGAAGGAAGGATCATTTATTACTCACATATATTCACCATTTCATGGCTTGCATACTCAATCTCCATTTACAAGTCATGTGATGACTATTTGAGATCTAATCAGGTATTATCCTTCTTTTTCTTGGAGTTGGTTGGTGAGAAAACTCTTTTTCATTCTTTTTGTTAGTTTTTAGATTTTTTTTTTATTCTTTTAGGGTGTTTGTCTTCCTTTATTTCTTGCCACAATGAGGACATAGTGTGGCCTTTTTTGTGTGGGAGTGGGGAGGCATGCATGCCGGCTTTTCTTTTTATGTGAAATCTTTGAAAAACCCAAAAGATTTTGTTTTGTTGAGGTTAGTTTTTAGATTATTGATTTTGAAATGTCCCGGGAGGTTTTTGCGAGATTGAGGTTTTGAACATATTTTTAGTAGAGGTGAGAAGGTTTATTTCCTTGAAAAATTTTAACTCCTTGCATTGTTGGCAGAACACCTGCTCGGGCGAGCACAATTTTGGCTCGGGCGAGCAGCCTTACTGAGGAGTTTTCGCGAGTAAAGGAGGAAGAGAAGGAAATATTTCCAGAAGGACTGCTCGGGCGAGCAAAACATCTGCTCGGGCGAGCAAGTCCACTGTGCCTAAATTGAAAGAGAATCCTGCATCGAAGACGGCGGCCGACAGAAACCTTGCTCGGGCGAGCAAAATTTGTGCTCGGTCGAGCTTGTCCACTGAAGCACCCGAGGGAAGAAGTCTGACAGACATACCTAGCGGTCGAGCGTTGCTCGGCGGCGGATTGTTTGCTCGGTCGGCGATCTTCGACAAACTTGTGTTCGCATCGAACATCTGCTCGCGAGCGGTATGCTTTGCTCAGGCGGCCGGCAGATCTGTTTTTCGGGGTTTTAATTCGATTCCCTCTCCTTTTCTTCATATTTTCTCACTTATTTTCTCTCTCATCTCTCTCTCTCACTTCCTCCAACCCCTAGCATCAAGCCCTAATCCTAATCTTTGCTAATTTCTTCAATTTTTCCAGTTAGGTGGGGTTCTGTGCCCTAATTGTGCGTGTTGAGCTGCGTTTGTTCTTTGGTGTGCGTCATTTGTTGTGTGACGTCGTGAATCTTTGTGCGTATTGTGCGTGCTATTATGCGAGGGCTGCGTGAGTGTTTCTTCTTCTTTGTTGAGTCGTTCTTCTTTGGGAGTGCGTGGTTTGTCTTTGTGGGTTGTTCTTTGGCTCTTTGTATCGTGCTTCTTTCTTCTTCTTTCTGCTGTGCGTGTTCCGAGGTTTGGGAAAGAAGGGTTTTGCCAAGTCGGGAGGTCTCAAGGTCGGGTTACTTGCTCTTTGCCCGATTTGTGTTGCCACTTGGTATTTGGTGCCTATTTGGGAGGTAACATTCACACTTAGTGTTTTCAAATTTGATTTTAAGGTTAAATTGGGTGCTACTTGTGATTGTTCCTCAGATTTAGGGCTTGTGTGTTGTGTGTATTGATTGCTATTTGGAGGTTCTTGAGTTGTTAGTGTGTTTTGAAGTTCACAATGGTTCGATCTAAGAGAGCCCGTACCGATGAGGAAGGTACACCTTCCCCACCGCCCGAGTCTTCATCGGCGGCGGTGGATAAAGATCGTTACAAGGCCCAACCGCCCACGCTTCTTCAGGCTAACCCGGAATTGCGAATTCGGTTCCGGGATGAGCATCATCGCGAGAGATATGAGCTTTATCAACACCGGAAACTTTGTGCTCCGGACGTTTATGATGAAGCCACCGTGAAGAGGGTGTATTGTGGCCCTAGTTTTGATTACATTATAAGGGTCTTGGGTTGGGAGTCCTTCATCAAGATTGACGAGTCTCTTTACGATCAACCAATTCTTGAGTTCCTCAGTTCCTTCCAAGTTAAGGATGTCGATACACGCCAAGCTAAGTTTCGATATAGGGTGGACAACAAGGAGAAAACGTGCATGGTGCAAGAGTTTTGTCAAGTACTCGGGTTACCGACTGACGGGTTGTATTATGAGGATAGTGCGCATTTCGATGAGCAAGCTGCTATGAAGAGTCTTACTTGTTGGCGTCGGAAACATCAAACGGCGAATGCTCTTGAGGATTGCTTATTCTTGACCAGAAATTCCAAGTCTCGTGATTTTTGTAACTTAGCGATCCGAATCTTTCATCGCATAGTTTCAAATTCGGTCTTCGGAAGAGACGATGGGAGGGCAAATGTGCGGAGGGTTGATTTGTTCATCATCTTTAACACCCTCCAAGGGAAGCGGGTGAACACGGGGTCATGCATCTTGCATTGCTTCAAAGACATTACCTCTAAACACCTAACCTGTACAATTGGAATGGGGCATATCATTTGCCACTTTTTGATGAAGAAAGGTTTTGGAGGATATATCCACAAGTTCACCCCGAGGTATTTTCCCGACCCCATCGATGGTATTAGATTGCAACGCATGGGCATCTTTGAGCGTCACAACACCAAGCATATATACAAGCATGGCTCGGATAAGTATGCAACTTCCATTCATTTGGACCACGCGCGAGCTGCACGTTGGTTGGATGTGACCAATCAACATAACTGGTCATGTGGCGAAGATCCAAGGAGCAACCGTCGAGTTGGGGGGCCCGATGACCCATTTGTGAGCGAAAATGTGGAAGAAGAGGAGCAGCCGGCAACCCAAGGTGAAGCTAGTGGTAGTACTTCCCAGGAGATTACGATGGGGCACTTGGCAAGTCGGTTAGACCAACTGAGTGTCGACCTCCGTGAACAGCGAACTTTGCTACAAAGTACGCACAACTTGATGGAAAGTCAACAGGAACTCCTTCGTGCGCAACAGTCGACCCTTGAACGGCACGAAGGATACTTTCAGCGCTATGATGAGTACTTCCATCAACAGAATCAATATTGGAGAGATTGGGGTTATTATCACTATGCTATCGCCGACCATGCACCGGCACCACCCGACTATGTCAACCAGTATTACCCGACTTACTTCCCCTACTATCCGTACCCTCCTCCGGGAGGTGATGAGCAGTGATTGTGAGCATTTCGCACTCCCCTCTGTTATTTTGCATTAGTTGTGTGCTTTCATTTTGAGATATACATGCGCGAGGGGTTGTGTAATGTTTCTGGGCAGTGGCACGGCATTTCACCCTTGATTCCCGCCTCATATAGTGAGATTCGGGGTTAAGGTTAGTCAATGATCATGTACATTTGTGAATATTTGAAGTTTCTTTTTCTGACATTGCGTTCGTGGATCGTGTGCTTGGATGTGCTTAACTTGGCGATCTTCAGGTATCATCTTTTAACCATCCTTCTCATTGTGAATATATTGTTGATCCATGATGCATGCTTGATTTTCTTTTTGGGTGGCGAACCCCTAGAGTGTGAATGTTGGGATATCATTGTTGTTGGAGCCGTGTGGGCTCGGGTCGCCACCATTTATTGTTTATTATGTGTTTGTTGTGTGTTTTTAGGTTTTCTACCTTATTTGTGACACCCTTCTTCTCACAATGGGTACATTGTGAAGTTTTGTGTGGGAGTGGGGGGTGATACTTCCATTTGTCATGGGTAGATCACCTAGTTTTGAGTCTTTGTTTTTGTTTTTCGTAGTTTGTGTCGAAAAATTTGAAAAAATTTTGTGAAAAGGAGAAAAAAAAAGGGAGTGAAAAACCTTCAAAGTTTTCGTTTTCGTTTTTTTTTGTTTTTGCTTTGTTTCTTGGATTTCGTTGTTGAAATCAAGAAGCCGTTCTTAATCTTCTTTGAAAGAAACCGGTTTGAGCATTTTTCGACCATAACTTGGACAATTGCCATGACTTATCTCTATTAGACCTCTACATGGAATGGGAAAGCGGAATCCTCAATTCTTACACGCTTTAACTGTGAATTCTTACCTAAGTTAGACGGTTTTAGTTGTTCAATTGCTCAAGCTCTTAATTAATGCATTAAATAATTACTGTCGGGCCTACCGTCATGGGTTGGTTTGGGTGGATCGGCACCCTATGCCCCTTAAGTGCAATGACTCACGTATGGAGAAACCCACAGGAGGGTAACCTTCAAGGCCGGTATTTAAATCCCGCAAAACCCGACACAAACGCTCTAAAAGACACAAAACGGATTGAGTGGAAATAAAAGAGCGTAGGTTTTGAAAAAGAAAGAAAAGAGCGAAGCAAGAAAAAGGAAAAAAAAAGTTGAGCAAAATAATGGTAAGAAAGAGAAAAGTAAAAAAAGAAAAGAGCAAAGTAAGAAAAAGAAAGAAAAGAGAGGTTAAAAGAAAAACCAAGAGTGAAGTAGGATAGATAATCTTGAGCTTGAGCATGAGCACAATTCTGATTGTCTGGTTTAGGATAGGAAGGACCGACTAGAGCCCACTTGCACATATGCATAAGGTGTTTTGCTCATCAGGAAGTGTTTTGGTTCAAAATTTTAAAGATTGGCAGTTGTTTGGGTTAGACGTTGTGAGATGCTCATAACGGTTCCTTTCGGAGGATTAATACCGTTTTCTTAATTGAAACAGCTTGATTCATTGAAACGAGCAAGTCTTTTTTTCTTTTCTTTTGAACTTGTTCTGTTTTTCACTTTCCCTCTCTCCTTTTTCTATGGCTTTTGTGGGCATAGTTGCTATAAACCCTCACGAGATCTACCTCGTCCACCCGGGCTGCCGGGGGGTTTAAAGGGCTTGATGCATATGCTAAATGCATCCGCGATTCTGAAAGTGAGTTAGGTTTTTTTAGTTTCTCTTTCTAGTTCTTTTCTTTGTTTTTAGTTTGCTCAGTACAGCAAACCCTTGTGAGAGTGGTGTTCGGTCTCGTTTGAGCCGAATTCTTCTCTTTATTAGGAGTTTTTGTATGTTCTAACCCGTGTTATTTTAGTTATGAGTTTTTGTAGTTTTGTAGGAAAATAAGTAAGCGATCGAAAAGGCGACAAAACGGAGCAAAACTTGCCAATCGAGAAGGTCCGAGAATGGTGGCTCGCCCGAGCAAAGGTTCCCCGAGCAGCAAAAACGGTCGAGTAAAATTGAGCCAAGGGGAGGTGAGACAGAAGGTCTGCTCGACCGAGCAGCATATTGGCTCGGTCGAGCCATGCTTCTGTGCATCAACTAGGAAAAGTTCGATGAAAATCGGCTAAGGCATTGAAGGGACAGAGAGCCTGCTCGCCCGAGCAAGAATCCTGCTCGGCCGAGCTGAGCTTCTGAGCTGCCGAAGGGAAGCTGCCGAAGAACGAGGGACAGGCGACCAGAACGCCTGCTCGCCCGAGCAGGATTCTGGCTCGCCCGAGCCAATTCCAAATTCTGCGTATAATCTGGGAACAAAGTGCTGCGTTTTGTGAAACAAACTTAGGGTATTATAAGAGTAATAGCTGCGACTCTTTTAGGGAGGAATTTAGCTGAAGCTTTTAGTTTGTAATTGGGGGTTTTTAATGCTTTCTTAATTAAACTCTACTTTCTCTCTCTAAGTTTTTCTCTCTTGTCTTGTTCTTCAAGTTTTTGGGATTCTTGATTGTAATCAATTTTCTTCAAGTAATTTCAGCCTTCATTAATCTTTATTACCTTGTGCTTAGCTTTGATTTAATTTTGCCTTTGAAAGTTCATAGTGTTAGCCACAAAAACATCCAATCCAACTTTTAGTGAAAAGGGGGATTAAGGGTCACAAATTCCACTCTCAAGTGGGGATTTGGGGATTCTTAGTAATCCAATTCACGATTTCTTGTTTGTTCGGGAGAAATCCAAGTAGATTGAAGATTAGTGAAAGTTTGGATCATCAAAGGTATAATCTCTTGTTCCTAATTTCATTAATTAGTCTTAGTTTTATTGCTTTCTTAATTTCATGCTTTTAGTTGCTTTCATCTTTTATGGCTTTCTTAATTATCATCATGTTTAGGTTAGTTTATTGCTTATTTACATAATTTATTGCTTTCCGCATTGAGAAAAACCCTTGTACACAAACCAATTACCTAAATTAAACCTAACACCCATCCCTGTGGACCGACAACCTTAACTTATAAAACCACAAAAAAATACACAACCGAACACTGAGGCTTGTCCGTTCGAGAGGCTGCCAGGTAAATAGATCAGCCTCTACTATCTGTTTCTTTCCTGCTATTTATTATTTTGGGTTAGGGTAGATTAGGTGAAGTCCTAAGTGTTATGAATTCTTCCGCCCCTAGTTCGGTGGGCCCAATTAGATTGGGCCTACCACCCTTTGGGCCCAGATTGGATTTTGGCCCAAGGGATCCCCCGTAACCCATCACAAAATTCATACTCACTTTGCCTACTATTCATGATGTGGAAGAAGCCTTGAGGAACCCAAAAGAGCTCCAAGATTAGTTTATTGAGATTAGGAAATGGTCTGTCTATGAGACAGTAGAGACAAGAACGGTGTGGTTGGATATTGTAGGCATTCCGCCACATGGATAGAACTAGGTAAATTTCGAGCAGTGTGTTCAACCTAGGGGTCGACTCCTTTAGTTGGGCCAGAGTATAACTGATACTAGGAAATTTGAAGCTTATGAGAGTTTTGATGGTCATAGAGATTTTTAACAGAAATGAAGGAGAAGTTCTATTGGATATTCAAGACTTCTCTTTTAGAATCTTTGTCAGAGAATTCGGTACGATGTTCAAATATACTTCCTCAGTCCAACAGTCATTCCATGGGGCAGTAAACCAAATATATTCTGGGACTGATGACGAATCAGGGCACTCCTTTCAGATTTTTCCATTTCAAGGTAACACCATTAGTGACCTTGATGTTGTATAGGAAACTCCATTGGAGGCCTTGGAAGCTCTGGATTATGATGAAGTTGAAGCTCTATATTCAGTCCAAGAAGTTGAGCGGTCTGATCACCAGGGACAGAGCCAAGTTGCGACATCTAAGACATTCTTGGAATAACTCTTGAGCAGCGGCTATATTGGGGATCTAAAAAGGTTAGCCGAGCAAATGGAAATCTTAAAGGGTGAATTATTCAACGCCTTAGGTATCCCATGGTGCGAGGAGGTTTTAAGTGAGAATACTTTAATTGGGTGCACCGATGTAGTAAATGAAGAAAGGGTGGTTGAGGTTGCGCATGATAGGAGTGTAAGTCCCAATATGGATGAACGATTCATGGAGGACCAAGGCAATAATAATGAAGGGGAAAATACCAATGATAGAAATTTCAAAAAAAAAATACCCATGATAGAAATTATAGGTCCTGTTCGGCAAAATTAGTGTTTTAGATAGCTGATAGCGGTTTATGTAGCGTATAGCGATTTAAGTAATGGATAGCATTTTAAGTAGCGGATAGCGGATGACTGTTTAAATAAGAATTATGTTCGGTAAATTTAGCAGTTCAACATATTAATGTGAATTGACATAAAAGGGTATCAATAATTTCCAAAGATAAAATTTACAAAGAGTATTTTTTGACCGAAAAATATGAAACGTTACTCCAAACGCTAAACGTTAACTTTATTAGCGTTTCACAAAACGCTCCTTAAAACGTTAAACGCTCCTCAAAACGCTAGCTTACCGAACGCTAATATTTATGCAATTAGAGTTTTGACTTGGTCAAGACGCTAAACGCTACCCCAAACGCTATCGCCGAACACAGCCATAGTGAAGGAAGTCTAGAAGACATACACACCCCCCCGGCCTGAGGACCATGAGCATGATCAATCCCAAACATCTGAATTCGTGCGGACAACAAGGAAGACCATTGCTCAAAAAATAGCTCAGTTTGGGAAAAATACAAGTTTTATGTTGGTACACAACATCCAAGAGACAATAGAGTATTTCTAGAGGAAATTAGATAAAGAAGGGAGAAAGAAAAATAAAAAGATCCATGAGAGGAACAACACTTCCCAACCTAAAAGGACAGATACTGCAACCCAACTATGAGAATAGTTGCGTGGAATATTAGGGGAATTGGGTTGATAGAGAAGAAGAAGGCTATAAAATTACTCATCTGGAAGGAGAACATCAAAGTGATGGGGCTGGTGGGGACTAAACACAAGAAGTTTAATCAATGGGGTCAATGCTGGGGAATAGGGGATGTAGGTTGTGAAGAGATACCGACTGAAGGTATGTTAGGAGGTGTAATATTATTGTGGGCTAGGGATGAATTCCAGTACTACAATTCGTATAGGGGGCAATGTTGGCTTTGCATTGTTGGTCAGTTTGAACAAGAAAAGTGACTTATGCAATATGTCTTGTTCATGGTTCAAATGGGGTTGAAGGGAGAAAAGAACAATGGGAACAAATCAAGCAATTCAAAAATCAACTACAACTTCACCTGATTATCATGGGGGATTTCAATGAAGTACTGTCCCTAGAGGATAGAAGAGGATGCACTCAATATTCTCAAGGGATGATTGATTTCACAGAATTTGTGCAGAGTTTACAAGTGCAAGATATCCCGACAGATTAGGCTTCACATACTCAAGAGTTAAGGCTACAAGCAAGATTGACCGGATAATGGTGGATTGTAATTTAATAACAACTATTCCATATATTAAGGTGTTTTGCAGGCCAAGGAAGCAATCTGATCACTTTCCTGTGATTTTAAAGACCATGGAGCTCCAGTAGGGGCCAACATCCTTCAAAACGTTAGATGTCTGGCTTGATGATATAAGATTCAAGTAAGTGTTTGAGAAGGAATGGCCTCGTTTTGTTGATCTGCCCCTATAGAAGAAAATGAAAGCAGTGAAGAAGCCTCTGAAGAAATGGAATACGGAAGTCTTTGGGAAGGTTGAGATGAGAACACAAAAGAGGAAATCTGGAAACTTGATAAAGTTGAATTGATGCGAGCGCCTACCCAATGTGATTCGTTGAGGAGAGGTGATATTATCTCCTAGCTACGTGCTTGGTATCTAAGGCAGGAAAGGCTTTGGCGCCAGAAGTCGTTGTGTAAAATACTCAAGGATGGAGAAAAAAATACTAAGTATTTCGCACCCTTGCGACAATTCGTAGAGAGTCTAAGTTGATCAGAAAAATCCAAATAGAAGATGAGGGGATAGAGGAGCCACAGGCCCACAACGAATCAAGGAAGGAATCTACGACCATTTTATGAAGCACTTCCAGCATCGACAAAAGAAACACAATTTCTCGTTATTTGTTTTGAACCTAAGCAGGTTGGATATTCAACAATCCCAATGGTTGGATAGATCAGTTATGAAGGAGGAGAACCTCAATGCGCTTAATCATTGTAGCCCGTCCAAAGCACAAAGTTATGACGACTTCAACTTCAAGTGTATCAATCAAAAGTGTCTGGTGATTGGTGATGCCATCACCTGGATGATTCTAATTTTTTTTGAACAAGGCACATTCACGGATGTGATAAATACAACATGGATGACCTTAATCCCAAAGGAAACAAATGCAGCGCATATCAACAAGTTCATGCCAATCAGCATGGTAGGGAGAATTTATAAGATCATCTCCAATGTTCTAAGCAACAGGTTGAAAGAGGTAATGTCGGCTATCGTTGGTGAGGCACCATCTGTCTTTGTTTAGGGCCGACAAATCCTAGATGGTGCCTTGATTGCAACAGAAGTGGTGTAGTGGTTGAAGAGAGGAAGGAAGAAGGGGGTGATGTTCAAAATTGACTTTGAGAAGACCTACGATTTAGTAGACTGTGATGCCTTAGAAGCTGTCATGGAGGAAATGGGATTTAGGGAGAAATGGTTAGAATGGATGCGGAAGTGTGTTAGGAGTGCCTCAATATTGATTATTGTGAATTAGGCCTCTGCAGCTCCTTTTAAAATGGGTCGTGGACTTAGACAAGGGGACCCGATTTCCTCATTACTATTTTTTCTGATACAAAAAGCTGCCGACGGATGGCGTATGGCGGGTGTAGAACAGCGGCGTGTGGTCCTGCGGGACCATATAAAAATTTTCGCCTTTTGAAATTTACATAATAGTTTAAAAATTGCAGGCAATATCATTTTTTCTAACGACCTCATGGATCCATATAGTAGTGCCAGAAATCAATTACTTTCTTGACTATTTATCATATATTGACTATCTTAAATTGAAAATAGGGTCTTGGATGATAGTTTAGAGACCATCATCACTAAAAAGACCAATCGAGGTCATCTGTGATCTGAATTGGAACCCCAAAGAAAATCCCTACAAAGTTGTGTTACCTTCTTCAAGACACCTTGTTGGATCATAAAAATTTGACTCCAATAGGAAATAGTATTATGCAAAACAGAGCTAATAAATTGAATCTTCCCTGCATATGACAGTTTCTGAGCAGGCCAATACCTAATTTTCTTGGTCATTTTATCCAGCAAACAGCACAATCTGCTTTGCTCAACCTCTGGGGTTTCACCCCAATACCAAGATACTTAAAAGGCATAAGTTCGTTGCTTCTGATCTAGCTTCTAAGCTTTACTTGCTATTAGCATGCCTTTTCTTGTTTATGCTAATTCATTAATTCAACGATCTATCTATTTTTCATTGTCTCATTGCCAAGACCTATATGAGGTGAACAATGAAGATCCCCATTGGTCAGTAAACAGAGGAAGATAGAAATTGACATGTTTCAGAAATGGATTAAAGGCACTGGTCCATCCATAATATTTAGATTTTTGGTGTCTCTATTAGCAATTGTACTAGTTATAGTCCATTTGTAGAGTTTAGATTAAAGATTAGATAGCATTTATGTAATGTGTTGTAAATATATGATCTGTAAATTATGTTTGGGGTGGAGAAAAAGAACTTATTAGTTTGTGATTTACCCTGTAATTTAGGGTTCATTATGATAGCGTACAAATGACAAAGGGTATGATTTATGTATCGAACATTTTGTAATATAATTTCTTAATCAAGGTGTAGGACTTCCATAAACTTGTTTGTTGATCGGAACGTAACATAAATGAAAAGATATAGTCAAAAAAAAGAAAAATTATTCCTAATTAATTGTCCGAGGAAAAATCAGTATATTAATAAATAAAAAAAATTACTCCTCCATTTTTATTGAAGTGTCACTTAAATAATTGTGTCAAAAAACTTTGACTGCTAATATTTTAATTTGTATAATGATTCGTCAAACAAAATTGATATCATTAGATTTGTAATAAAAGCACTGTTGAATAAGTATAATATCATTTTTCTATAAAAATATTATGTGAGAAATTATTTATTAAAGAAGAACCACGGAAAATGTGAATGATAGATAAAAAACAGAGGGAGTACTACTTTCTCCGATCCGTCCCATATTAATTGACACTTTAACTAAATTTTTTATTTCAAAATAATTGTCACTTCTCATTTCCCAATACCTAATTAAATTATTTTAGCTTTAGTAATTATGTTAATTTTTTACTTTTCATTCAAAAAACTACTCCTACTCATATTCTTTCACTACCCACAATTTAATGTGTGAAAAAATGTCTTGAAAAATAGTATTATTTAATTATTTAAATTTTTTTAATTTAAACCTTGACTTATGAAAAATTGTGAAATATATTACTCCCTCCATTTCGAATTAATCGTGGCCCCGCCATAATTCAGTAATACCATGGCTCAACTGACAAAACCACCTTATCATTTATTCATTTACTGCCATGTCATTTTTTCTTTCTCAAAAGTAGTAGTTTCTCTGCCTTTTCCTTGCCTCTTCCTCTTGATTTATTCATTTACTGTTTTGTCACTTTTTCTCTGTCCAAGAAATACAGTTTTGTTTCAAACGAATTAGGTTTTTACTCATTGAAATTTTGTGAAAGTAAGATTTTAGCCCCAAAGTTTTAAACATTAGTTTTATCCTATCTTAAGTTTGAATCAACTAATAATTAACCCACCTAACATTTGTATTAAATATTAAATACAACCTTTTCAGATCAAATTATTAATAAAATTAATGTTAATGGACAAAATTGCCTTTAACATAAAATTTCTACAGCAGGGAAACGTAACTTGAACATGAAGAAGACGGCAACACACAGTGAAATTAACTGATTAACTTTTTGGAGTGGTAAAGTTATCTTTTCATTTTTTTAATTAGGATTATTTTAGACTTTTCAATTTTCATACCATCCTACATGGATAAAATTGTTATTCGCCACAAAAGGAGTAAAATAATAAAAGATCCAAACTTCAAGTAGGGATGAACCTAATTTCCCAAACCTTAGGGGTAAATTGTCACTTTCATTAAACTTCAATAGATAAAATCCTAATTTGCTCATTTTGTTTCTCAGCCTTTTCGTTGTCTTTTCTTCTCCAAAGATGGAGAAACATTTTTCCTGAACTAGATATCATCCTCATAAAATACCTAATGCAATAATACACAGCTTTTGGCTATATCTGATGCAGACCATCGTCGTACCACCTGTTAGGAAAGTGTCCTAAAATCACCAAATCTCTTGATCCCGCATTTATTTGTTTCCTAATTGTATTAGGATATTATTTAGGTTTCCTTAATATGTTAGGTTTTCTGATTGTATTAGATTTTAAATCTAATTGTAGTGGGAGTCAAGTTAGGTTTATAGAGAGTTTTTCCTATAAATAGGGTTCGGTATTCTCCACTTTATTTCACGGCCCGGTGCACGGCACGTGGCGCACGGCGCTCGTCGAGTACAGCGAACAATGATCGAGTTATAGAGAGTCAGAGAGGGAGAAAATATTGAGAGGGAAAAATGTCTCACCAATATTTTTGATCCCAATTGTATCCCGAGAGAGAAAGATTGTGAGTTGTGAGTGAGAGAGATTGTGATAGTAATCTCCTCTGTTGTAGATCGCATCACACCCTGTGATAGTGATCGGGTTGTACTCCTCCTTTCTCATAGTGGATTGTTTTCTGGCTGTCGCCGTCCGTGGGTTTTTCTCCAAGTTCTTCGGTTTCCCACATAAATCTTGTGGTTGTGTTCTTTTATCGCTCTTCTTATTTTGTTCCTGAATTTTGTTATAATTTCCTTCATCTCAATTTATTATTATTTTCGCTTCCACTGTTACCTTGCTACTATTTTGTCTAACAAGTGGTATCAGAGCCTCACAAAGGTATCTGACCCTAACAAGTGGTATCAGAGCAAGGGGGAGATGTCTTCAATCATGAAGTGTGAAATTCCGAAATTCGAGGGAACAGGAAGACTGCAGTTGAAGGCAGTCCTTGATTCAGCATGGTGTAAGGGATGTTGAGTATCCCTATACGGAGACTGATGTAACGATGAGCGATGAGAACTTCAAAAAGGGTCAAAGAAAGAGAACCAGGGTAGTCTGAGTTCGAGGTGAAGCAGGTTGCTGCTTAAACAGTTCAGGTTGATGAGCCTGATGCTCCTCATGTGGAGGAAGAACCGCGCATGGCAAGAGATCGTCCCAGGAGGGAGATCAGGAGACCAGCATGGTATACTAAAGATTGGGTGCACAAGAAGAGCTATGTAGAGTATTTGTTGAGAAATCAAAGACCGGGAAGCGGTAGTAAGGATAACCGCATCAAAACTGGTACAGCAAACTGTGTTGAGGTTAACGGTTGCAGGTACGAAACAGAAGATGGTGTCCGAAAAACGCGCAGGGGTTCCATGGTTCGTATGAAGAGAGCCAGGAAGGGCAGCTTATACACCCTACAGGGGTCTACAGTGACGAGACTGTAGAGGCAGTCTCAAACAGCACAGGTGGTCTCAAAACAAGCATCCAGACAGCGTGTTGATGGCGACAGTCAAGATGTTTATTTGGACCAATGATTCGTTGATTTTAGTCCAAGGTGTAGTTTGTTAGGAAAGTGTCCTAAAATCACCAAATCTCTTGATCCCGCATTTATTTGTTTCCTATTGTATTAGGATATTATTTAGGTTTCCTTAATATGTTGGGTTTCCTGATTGTATTAGATTTTAAATCTAATTGTAGTGGGAGTCAAGTTAGGTTTATAGAGAGTTTTTCCTATAAATAGGGTTCGGTATTCTCCACTTTATTTCACGGCCCGGTGCACGGCACGTGGCGCACGGCGCTCGTCGAGTACAGCGAACAATGATCGAGTTATAGAGAGTCAGAGAGGGAGAAAATATTGAGAGGGAAAAATGTCTCACCAATATTTTTGATCCCAATTGTATCCCGAGAGAGAAAGATTGTGAGTTGTGAGTGAGAGAGATTGTGATAGTAATCTCCTCTGTTGTAGATCGCATCACACCCTGTGATAGTGATCGGGTTGTACTCCTCCTTTCTCATAGTGGATTGTTTTCTGGCTGTCGCCGTCCGTGAGTTTTTCTCCGAGTTCTTCAGTTTCCCACGTAAACCTTGTGGTTGTGTTCTTTTATCGCTCTTCTTATTTTGTTTCTGAATTTTGTTGTAATTTCCGACATCTTAATTTATTATTATTTTCGTTTCCGCTGTTACCTTACTACTATTTTGTCTAACAAGTGGTATCAGAGCCTCACAAGGGTATCTGAGCCTAACACCACCTAAACCGAATTTGTCGTTGCCTCCGTACGTCGAATATCTCCTCCTTCATGCTTCTATGTTTCACAATTCCCCAAAAAACTTTGAAGGTGACAACCAGAAGGTAATAATGGTCACAATTATAAAATTACACATGGAGAATGATGATATCACTCGGATCCATACCTTTACAAATGAATACTCCCTCTCCTTTGTTGCACAAAACGAATAAATCAATGATGAAAATTGCAGAAATTGAACAAATCATGATGATACGGTTGATACGCGTGACACTAACTGATTGGTCATGATATCTATCCACGACAATGATAGATGTATTAACTTAAGATGTTCATATTCTGCTATACTTTGAGGGTTATTTATATATATATTTATATTTTTTGATATATATAAAACTTTAATTAAAATGTACATATTCTGCTATAATTGGTAAAATTAGGATATTACTTATATTTTTTAACTTAGGTAATAAATATTATAATTTACAGTTGTAACTATATATAATTAATAAAGAAAATATTATTAAAAATTATAAAAATATAAACTATAGACGAGTAAATTACATTTATCCTACCTGACATTTGTGGTAATAATTTTTACACACCCGACATTTGAAAAATAATTTTTACCTTACCTGACATTAAGTGTTCATATATTTAAACCTCCCAAGATATTCTATAATTGATTTTTGTCAGATTTTCCAGCGAACATTAAAAAGATAAATATGAATTGACTTTTTTACCCTTAATATTAATTCATATAACTTTCAATTAAATATGAATTGATGTTTTTACTCTTAATATTAATTCATATGACATTTAAACCCCAATATTTTCAATATTTTCTCTACTTTATTTCTTCGAAAACTCAATCCATCCTCATTCTAAAAATGAAAATGTCATTTAAGTCATTTATTTCTCAATGTTAGGGGCAACACGGTACATTCATATAGTCATATAGGGGCATTTGGGTATTTTTCACATTTCCGATAAGAAGTAACCGGATTTAACCCCTAAAAATTATTTTCACTAAATGTCGGGTAAGGTAAAAATTATTTCACAAATGTCGGGTGTGTAAAAATTATTACCACAAATGTCAGGTAGGTTAAATGTAATTTACTCGTCTATATTTTATATTTTTATAATTTTTAATAATATTTTCTCTATTAGTTATATATATTTACAACTGTAGAATTATAATATTTATTAGCTAAGTTAAAAAATATAAGTAATATCCTAATTTTACCAATTATAGCAGAATATGTACATTTTAACTAAAGTTTTATATATATCAAAAAATATAAATAAATAAATATAAATAACCCTCAAAGTAATGAAACATACTTTTATAATGATTAAAATATTATTACAATTAATTTTATGAGTAATTTAAGTGAATTGCAAGATGATTATTTATGGGTGGGAATTGGGTGGGTATGGATGGGCACGGTCCATACCCACGTTTTACCCAAAGGTTATAAGACCCTACGCATACCTTATCTATGTCTTTTAATACCCACATGGGCAATACCCACTTGGGTATTACTTCCATGGGTATTCATGGACATCCAACTATTCAACTAACTATTCTTATTTTGTATTCTAACGTTTTAGATAATAAATTTATATTTGGAGCTCAAAATTCATATTTGAACTTTTTTTAATCTATCCTATCAAATTTTAAAGTTTCAATTTAAATCGTTAAAATTGAATTTAATTTAAAGTTTCAGTTAGTTTTTGCGGCAAAAAATGTCTATATATATCGCAATAAATGTTATCGAATAAAAAAAATTAGGAGCTCAAAATTCATATTTGATCTTTTTTTAATCAATACCATCATATTACAAAGTTTGATGTCAAACCGATAAAATTGAATTTTGCCTTAAATTTCAGTATATAAATGCAATACAATTTGATATGCATATAGTTAAGAGATCAATGGGTATATGAATACCCATGAATAATGAGTTTTACCCACCCATTAAGGGTGGGTACCCAATATGTGCGTATCAATTCCCACACCTACGATTATTAACCATCTTGCAACAAAATGTTTATCATTTTGCATCCATAAATTAATCACAAATGAATTCTCCCACGGTATCACAATATTAGTAACTTAAATTTTTTATAATTTTGAACGCATTACTTTGATTTTAACTTTTATGCATAATATTTTATAAAAGTATTATAATGTTGCATTTTCATGAAAGTATCTTTTACAATAAATATTGTTTTCATTGTGGTGGTTGTCATGGTTGATAACCACTATAAGTTTGTTCATATTGTAGTCGGGGCTGAAATGAGATTATTATGTTTTTAGATATTTGAGTATTGAAAGAAAGTATATAGGTTGATTAGGATTATGATCGTTTAAGTATATATTATACGATTGGGATTATAGTTCCTGTCTACTATTCTTTTTCAAAATACTTTTGCTTTAAATTTTATATTCTTTTGAGTTTAATTATGTTTCCTTTATATTTTAAAATTATGATTACTATGTTATAGCTATAATAATTCTTTTCATATGTAAACAATTATTTTTTTCACCAGCCATTTACTTAAACAATTTGAAAATATACAGTATTAATTCTTTTGATAAATTCAATATTTAATAATCACATTTCAATTTCAATAGCTGTGTGTGTTTGTTGAATCTGTGTGGGGTTGATGGAAGGTGGTTTGTTTAGGTTGGATTGGGCTTTCAATTCATATTGTTGTATCATCTCCCTTGAGTTGTGAGTGGGTTCATGTATTGGGTTTTATTGTCCTTGAATGAGCTCCTTGGCACTTTTGTTGAGCAATTAGGAGGGCCCTTTGGGCCGCAACTTATCCCAAAAAAAAAATCGTATCAATTTAATTCTATAGGTTGATAATTCCTAAACTTATTCTTATTTTCTTGCATCCCTACTGTAAATTAATGACTCATAAATCGTGATCTACTACCATCTTTGTTAGCGTGTCATTTGCAATATTCTTTTTTTTATCATGAATATATCTTTCTGTTTTCCACGGATACCAGGGGTGGGGGTTCTTACTGTTATGAACTTAATTTTTTTTTGGTTGATTTGTTTTACTTGATCAAAAAATTTATTCTCTCCAATTCAATTGTTTTAAATTTCATTATGACTTATGAACATATGATTATATTCGTACAAAGCGACGGTCGAGTATTTTTTTAAAAGGCACAGCAACACGCGGGTATTCACTAATTATAATATATAGAGTAATTTATAATCAAAACTTTTTATGCTTTGATTACATGTGTAGGGTGGATCATAGCGAGAGTCATCAATTTATCATGGAACACAAACAGTATTATTCATTATTTTTCAATTTCCATCCCTAGAAGTTTAGCATTCATCTTCTACAGCAACAAAGGTTAGGTTGACAGGTGACATCTGTTATACCACCACAAGTTTCTCGACAACCTGCAATATTGCATCCATATGGTATAGGATAGCAGGTTATTATTTTGTCCAAGCCATAAGTAGAACTTGTTTCAATTTTTCTTGAGTTGATATAACCTAAAAAAGAGAGTAATTTGTCATAAAACAAAATATTAGTTTAGGAAATAAAAAACGAATATAATTTTGTGTAATTTGTCATTTAAATGAAGTATTTTGTGACTTACTGCAAGAAAGAAGTACCCAAAGAACAAGAAGTAGTGGCGCAAATGATAATCTTGAAGTCATCTTGTGAAGACAATGCAAAAGGATTTTTACAAAGAAGAAAATTGTCAATGGTGTGAATGATATTCTCATAACCAATAGCTTTCCTATATATAGTTGGGCAGTTAATTAGTATACTTCTAAGAATTTCAATTATTTTCTCGGTCTAAAGATTTTCTATTATTTGAAGAATTTCAATTATTGCTAGCCAAATTAAGGAGATTTTTCTTCTTTTTAGATATATAAATTAAATGATATCAAAAGATTTCCTACTACTATTTGAAGAATTTCAATTATTTGCTTAGCCAAATTAAGGAGATTTTTCTTCTTTTTAGATATATAGATTAAATGAAATGATATCAAAAGAGTTATGATGCAGTGATCTAAACGGATTTTGATATCAAAAGAGCTACCACATGATCCGAAAAGAAAAAGGAATACATGGATATGATGTTAATGATGAAAACGGAATAGATAGATATTTATTAAGGGAAATTGGATTCTAATAATCCCTACTTTTGTAAATTGGATGGCAATAATCCCTACTTTCAATTTGTATTCTGGTAGTCCAAAAAAAAAAAATTGTATTGTAGTGGTACCAAATCCATCACCACATTCTTTTTATTTTTTTCATGCCTACCCCATATTGTTTTTGTTTTTTTCGTTCCCGCCCTCAGATAGGTAATGAAGTGCAGTTGCTAAAATATTTTTTAAATTATTTTTTTGAGATTCCGAGCAATTAATATGATTTTTTAAAAAGAATAAAATTGAAAAAATCATAAAAAGATAGAAAAAAAATTCAAAAAAATTGGGAGAAGTGCTGTAAATTCATTAAAAATCGTGGTAAAGTATTATACAAAGTGTTGAATCAAATGCAACACAAAATCTATGATATTTAGGGTATACTCTCGATTATGTCCCACTACAATACAATTTTTTTTTTGGACCACCAGAATACAAATTGAAAGTAGGGATTATTGTCATCCAATTTGCAAAAGTAGGGATTATTAGAATCCAATTTCCCTATTTATTAATATATATAATGAAAAATTCTAAGGTAGACAACTTTTTTTCGACTACGGTAGTCGATTAATATCAACCGTTGATCTCAACCCCCCATACCGCACTTAAACGTGTTTTCTCCTGGAGGTTGTTCTTGAATCTTGTTGTAATTTCAAAATGTATAAGAGTTATTTTGTTCTTATTGTCATGAAAGATATCAAAATTGTAATTGTTTCCCCCAAAAGTAGGAAAATTTGAAAAATTAAATCAAACCGAAGAGTATAAAAAAGTATACTCAACGAAAACACATATTAGAGAATCAAACCCATGATTCAATTTTATAACCTTTGGGATATAACCATTAAATCAAGATCTAGCTTTACAAAATTGGTTATATCCTAAAGGTTATATGGTTATATCCTAAAATTGGATATAAAGGTAGAACTTGGTTTAATGGTTATATCCTAAAGATTATAATATTGGATCGTGGGTTCGATTTTCTGAAATATGAATTGAAAGCCCAATCCAACCTAAACAAACCACCTTCCACCAACCCCACACAGATTCAACAAACATACACAGCTATTGAAATTGAAATGTGATTATTAAATATTGAATTTATCAAAAGAATTAATACTGTATATATTCAAATTGTTTAAGTAAATGGCTGGTGAAAAAAATAATTGTTTACATATGAAAAGAATTATTATAGCTATAACATAGTAATTATAATTTTAAAATTTAAAGGACATATAATTAAACTCAAAAGAATATAAAATTTATAGCAAAAGTATTTTGAAAAAGAATAGTAGACAGGAACTATAATCCCAATCTTATAATATATATATATATATTTTTTTTTTTGATAATTGTGGGTATTTGACCCAAATTTATTTACCACGTGCCTAAGCACAAAGGCGCCATTGAGCGCATACAAGTCAGGCCACAATTGGGCCATAAATGCAAAATTGGGCTTTTACACTACTTCCCTTCCATTCTAGCCCCAAACTCATTAAATTATACATTACATTTCCATTGTTTGATACTGCTCCTGCTGCCGACATTGTTGCTCCATCGCCTCATGCTCCTCAAGTCTACTTCCTCCAGTTGCTGAAAATTCTTGTTATTTCTGCAAAATTCCTTGCCAGTTCCTCCACTGTACATGGATTTCCTTCCTTCCACAGGGACGCCCATAGAGCAACCCTGTTCTGGATGAGTGTCACAACCAGATTCAGATCTGGTTTCTTTGATTCAAACACAAATTCATTGCGGTGTTTCCACAGAGTCCAGAGAGTGGCAAACAATGTTGTGATCTACAACTTCTTAACCATCTTGTTCCTCATCCTTGCTTCCATCCATCTTGAGAACCATGTCTTGACGTATGGGGCTTGTTCAATCCCACATCCAAACGCCACTATCATTTCATCCCAGATTTTTCTTGCGAAAATGCATTGGATGAACAAATGATCAATTTCCTCCCCCCTATTATTGCAGAATGGGCATAAATCATAATCTTCTGTGATGCACCCGAATCTCCTCAGTCTTCCTCGTGTGTTCATTTTCCCCAAGAGTGCTGCCCATACCATTAATTCCACCCTTGGCGGTGCTAATTTACGCCATGCTTCGCAGACTATGGAATCCACTTGGACGTCCCCCATGGCAATTTCCTCTACTTTCCTGGTTAGTTCCCTTGTCTTATACTCCTCACCACTTATCCATACTATCTCATCATCAGTAGTTGGTGATGGGTGATTTTCAGCCAACTTCCTTCTCAATAGTTGCTCAGCTTCCATTTCTTCGATCGTGAGCTCTCTTCTCCATGTTAGCAACCACATCCAGCAAGTCCCTTCAAACCACCCCATATCTTTTACCATTCTCCTTTTCTGTGTTGATACTTTGTATAGTGTTGGAAACAATTCCCTCAGTGGTCGCTGTTCAATCCACCCATCGTCCCAAAATCTTACCTTGCTTCCATCTACTATTTTGATGCCCAGATTCTGTCTAAATGTCGTCAGTGCAGGTCCATTCTCTGTCCCCATTTTCTTGATGTCTCGCCATATTGTTTAGCTATAATATAGTCGGGGTTGTATATCGTATCCTCAGGGAACTAGGTCAAGTTCGGTCCGTTTTAAGCAAAAGAGTTCGGTTTAAACAAGAGTTTTCACCAGAGATGAGATTTAGGTTCACTAAGAGAACACTCACAAGAAAGAAGGACCCGGGGGTTGTTCTAGCCACCTAACTTAGCCTAACCCTAGAAGATAAAGGAAGACGGAGTGATCAAACAAGGCTCGGAATGGGTTGTTGATAAATTTAAACCATTCTAAGCTCCCTCTTCCAAAGGAGACATTAGATTGAAACCGAATCACTTCCCCTCATTTCCATGAAGGAAAGCAATTTGGAGTAATTAGTTCAACACCCCTAATCAACCCAACTCTCATTCTCATGAGAGTAAGGTAAATCACTCCACCAAGGACCCAAATCAATGTGTTAGAGGAGTTTTGACAACTTTCCAGACAACCTCCCACAATGATAGGGTAAAAGGTGAGAGAATCCTTAAACCCAAAATAATCACCCCCTTTCTCTAAACCTTCAAGGTTAGACCCCGTTAGGGGCCATTAAACCCCCAAGCCCAGAAAAACTTAGCCTCTAATCATATTAACAAACATTAAACTAATAACATTCAAATCTAAGCTAGCAAAACAACTCATATTCAGCAAACAAAACACTAAACCTAACATAAAACGATTAAGAAAACAATAAAACAGTAACAATGAGATAAATTATACCTTAAGATGACTTTCCTTCAATAAATGCTTCCAAAATAACTTAAGTATCCTTCCAAAGTCTTCAAATGATGGAAATAAACTAGCACAAAGCAATAGATGAAGATAAAAGAGAGATTTGTAGAGAGAGATTGACATGAATTAAGTTGAGAATGCTCTAATCAAAAGGGGTTTTAGGGCTAAAAACTAGGGAGAATACAAAAAAAATGGTGACTAAGTAACCTAGGGAATGATAAAGCTGCTGAAATTCAACCCTAAAAATCTATAAATAGTTCCCCAAAAACACCCCAAAGTGCGTCGTTTTGAATCCGGAAACAGGGCTGAGATCCGATATCGGCGCGATCGTGCAGAAATTCGGCACGATCGTGCCGTTTTGAAAATTCTGGCGGTTCCTGAGGCAAGGAGTAGCACGATCGTGCAGTGAAGCGACACGATCGTGCGGATCTTCCAGAAGGTGGTGCACGATCGTGCTCCTGGGACTGCACGATCGCGCGGAATTCGGGTTGGAGCTTCTTCAGATCAAGGGGACTGCACGATCGTGCCGGCATGATGCACGATCGTGCCGGCATCCTGTTTTCTTTGATGTCTCGACCTCTTTGACTCCTCTCGGCTCCCGACTTCTTCCATGATCTCGGCATCTAACTTTGAGTCCCGGGCCAGCCTCTCGCTCTAAGGATCTCGCTCTTTTCCCGAGTCTTTTGGGTCTCACACTCGGGGCCTACAAAACAGGGGAAAAGCATAATATAAGTGGCATTATTATCGTGAAAAACGAGCTGAAGGACCAAGCATGGAGGTATAAATAAGGCTAAAAAATGAGTCTAATCAACTCCCCCACACTAACCCTTTGCTCGCCCCGAGTAAAACAAGGCAAAGCTTGCCGCCTGAAAAGCTATTCCGCTTTCGTGGGAGGCAACGGGTGCATTTAGCGTATGCACCAAGCCCTTTAAACCCCCCGGTAGCCCGGGTGGACGACGTAGGTCTCGTGAGGGTTTGTAGCGACTGTACCCACAAAAGTCAAAGAAAGAGGGAAAAGGGGGAAGAAAAAGAAGTGAAAACCGAAAAACAAAACAAGGCAAAACAAAAGCAAAGAAAATATTCCCGTCCCCAATCATGCACCTAGTTCCCCAACCCGCCTCAACAATCGATTGGAAGAAGCAAGTATAAACTAATTAAGACACGAAGGTTGGAAGACTGCCAATCTTTGAGATTTTGAACCAAAACACTTCCTGATGAGCAAAACACCTCGTGCATATGTGCAAGTGGGCTCTAGCCGGTCCTTCCTATCCTAAGCTAAACAATCAGAGTTGTTCTCATGCTCAAGCTCGGGATTATCTATCCTAATTCACTCTTGGTTTTCCTTTCAACCTCTCTTTTCTTTCTTTTTCTCACTTCACTCTTTTTCTTTCCTTTCTCTCTTTTTTTTTTTCTGCTTTTCTTGCTCTTCCTTGCCATCTATTTCTAAACTCTTTGTTTTTTTCGTTTTCTTGCTTCGCTCTTTTCTTTCTTGCAAAAACTACACTCTTTTCTTTCTTGCAAAAACTACACTCTTTTCTTTCCACTCAACCGCTTTGTATCTTTTAGAGTGTTTGCGTCGGGTTTTGCGGGATTTAAGCACCGGCCTTCGCAAAGGGCTACCCTCCCTGCTGGGTTTCTCCATACGTGAGACATTGCACTTAAGGGGCATAGGGTGCCGATCCACCCAAACCAACCCATGACGGTAGGCCCGACAGTAATTTATTAATGTTTTAATTAAGAGCTTAAGCATTTGAACAACCAAAACCGTCCAACTTAGGTAAGAAGACTCAGTCAAAGCGTGTAAGAATTGAGGATTCTGCTTTCCCATTCCATGTAGAGGTCTAAAAGAGATAAGTCATGGCGAAAATCCTTCCTAAGGTCTCTATTTATTCATACCGGTCGCTTCCAATTAACCGAATCGGCAAATTAGAAAACTATCTACATAACTGTGAATGGAAACATCTTCAAAAAGAAAAGAAAGAAACTTTTGGGTTTTTCACAAGAATTCTCCCCTTTTTACTCTTTCACACACAACTGTGAAAATTGTGAAAAATTTTAAAAAAATTCAAATTTTAGGCCAAAGCTAAAAAAAAAACAAAAACAAAAACGAAAAGGCTAGGTGATCTACCCTTGAAACAGAATATCTCCCTCCCACACTTAAAGCCTCACAATGTCCTCATTGTGAGAGGGTGTCTCATGAAGGGTAGAAAAACATATAAACAAACACCTAGCGAGCCAACATATATACAAACATCTAACACATAGAGAAAGGATGGCGGCCCGAGCCCACACGGCTCCAACAACAAGAAATCCCAACACAACGCACAATAGGGGCGCGCCACCAAAAAGTAAGAACAAGCATGCAAAGAAAACAAAAGCAAAGCACAACTAAAGAAAGAAAAGAGAAGAAAAGGATGGAACGATCTTACCAGGGATCCGCATTGCTAAACGAAGACCGGCCATCCACGAACAAACAAAGAAGAAAACCAAGGTTAAGAAAAAATGCAAAGCTAGCCCATATGCACTAGACTAAATGCGAAAGAAGTTAAGAAATGTGGTTAAAGTGAACCAAATAAAAAGAAGAAAACTACATGTAAGGTAGATACAAATGTACATTATTTGAGACTCAAATCACCATCGATCACCTAACAACGAAAGTATCTCAATCCACATGCAAAAATCTTTGGAAATACCGAAGGGAGGAAAGGAACATGCCTCACTAAGCCACAACAACCGAAAGACTCAAACTCCCAACCGACCATAAGACCTCCCCCACACTAAAATAAGAATAATCCTTGAAAAGAGCAGGGTGGGGGCGGGGAAACTTACATATCGTCGGGCCCCGGAGGGGGCGGTGGTTGGTGTTGGTAGCCCGGAGGATACCAACCCGGGGGAGCTCGGAGTCCGCCACCTTGATAGTAGCCATAGCTCATGTTGAAAAGGATTTGCTGTTGTTGCTGGAGCATATGGTCTATCCTCATGAAGCCCGATTCAACACGAGCGCTGAGGCCGTCGAGTCTTTCGGAGTGCCTATCGAGACGCGCCGATGTTTGCACTTCGAAATGGCCAAAACGGGCGGATAAGTCATTGATGGCTTCGAGGTAGGATGGATTCCCATGCCCTCCTACCTCCTCTTCTTGTTCCTCTTCCTCCTCCCTACCTTCGTCTTCCTCTTCCTCTTCCTCCTCCTCACCTTCTTCTTCCTCTTCCTCCTCCTCACCTTCTTCTTCCTCCCTCGCATCACAAGACCAATTGCGCTTGTCGGACGGGTCGATCCACTCTTCACGTTGCGGACCAAGGAAGAGCAAGATCTCGGGGTTGCTCCCATGGACGTAGGAGAATCCCCGGTTAGCTTGCTTGATGATCCGCATGTTGATGAGTGTAACCATATCAAGGGGCTCACAGTGGATTTGAGGCGGCCGTCGACGCATGTATGCACCCATCCCGACACGGTCGACAATGTGGCAAATGATGTGCCCCATTCCGATAACGCGACGAGCACTGGTCAACCGGCTAATCTCATGCAGTTGATGCACTATATACGATCCCGTGTTGATTTGTTTGTTGATCAAGTTCGGTAGATAACCGCGAGATCGTCCCCTCGTAGATTTGATCGACCATCATGCCTTCCGCAGACCGAATTGGCCACTAGACGATGAAAGTAGCGGATGGTGGGTTCTGCAGTCGGAGGCCTTTGTGGTGCGGGGATTGTGGTAAATGATTCGATTCATTCTATCCTTTTCCCGCTCTTTTCTGGCCTTACAAGTAAGCCGCCGGACGACGTCATTAGTGTCGAGGCGTCTTGCCTTGATGTAGGTCTCCCCGTCAGTGGGTAACCCAAGCAATGAGTTTAATTGGTCCAGGGACAAGTTGAACTCAGTTTTATCAATCTTGAAGGTTAAGGAGGCTTCAGCAGTCATATCATTGGCAACCTCCAAAGAACTGAGGAACTCTAGAACAACTTGCCCAAAGATGGGATGGTCAATGTTCTTGAATTCCCCCCACCCCAAAACATCAAAAAAAACTTCCAAAGCCGTTTTGATTCCCATGTTTTCACAGGACAACTCATGATAAATGTTGGGTACACTAATCTTTCTAGTCTTGAAAGCGTCGTACCTCTTCCTCTGGTCGTCATTACGGAATTGGATTCTAGCATTTTGATCGAAATCTAGAGGTTGTTCTTCAGATTTACCTCATTTCGGTGGGGGAGGTTGTGAAGATGATGAAGAAGCCCCTGACCTAGCACTCCTTTTGGGCGCCATTGGCTTGAAGACCTTGAAGAGCCTGAACACTTGCTTTGAGAAGAAGGGTGGAAAATGAATTTCTTTCTCTAATGCCCTAACTCACCAAGATGAGGGAGTTAATGATGCTAGAGAGAGAAATTAGGGCTTTTTGTGGGAGGAAAAAGGGTATGGGTGCTTGAATTTGTGGAAGGAGTGGAAGGATTTGTGAGGGGTGAGGGGTTTGCACGATGGTGAGGGTTAGGGTTTGAAAAGGAGATGAGTGAGAATGGTGGTGATAGGGAAATAGAGGGTGGAGATGGAGATGTGAGGTTAGGGTTTGAGAAGGAGGTGAGAAAATGGAGAAATTAGGGTTTAGGGAGGATGAAAATTGGGGAAATTCTGAGATGGAGGATGAATTTGAGGAGTTTGGGGCTAGGGTTTGAGAGGGGGTGAGAGTGAGAGAGAATGGAGGCTCGAATGTGGAAAGAAATGAGGGTTTGTGGGGTGAAAATTGGGTTTAAAAGGGCCGAGAAGTTGCTGGAAATCGCAAACGGCACGATCGCGCCAAAAATCGGCACGATCGTGACCTAGGTTCTGGAAAATCTACACGATCGTGCCGAATTTCCGCACGATCGTGTCCCTTTTTTTTCTAATCCTGGCATCTCAAACGTCACGATCGTGCGCTAAAGCTGCGCGATCGTGACCTACCTTCTGGAGAAACGACACGATCGCGCTGAAATGTTGCACGATCGTGCACTTTCCTCGCTTTTGCCTTCCTTTCTGTGCGCACGCTGCTGCACGATCGCGCCAATAAACAGCACGATCGTGCACATCTGCCTGAGATTTTCCTTGCACTCCTTTCAAACCTCACCCTTCTCAATTTTTTAGAACTTCCTCATACTAATTGACCAAAACACTCCAATTACTCAACTCTACATACTTACTCAAACCAAAAGTCAACTCACTTCTTCTTTTGCACAATAACTCCTTAAATTAACTCCCAATTTTTTTCAACGCTCTTCTTTTTCACTCACATCCTTTCACTCCTAACTCTCCACTCTCTTTCCTTTTTTTTTTCATTTTCATTTTTTATTTATTTTTTCTTTTTTTTTTCTTTCTAGAACTAATACCTCAATTACAAACATGGGTTGCCTCCCATGAAGCGCTCTTTTAAGGTCTTGAGCTCGACCCCAATCTCTTCAATTCTCCTTGATGTCCTGGAGGGTGCAAGTGTATCCTCCGGGCGCTCCGTTCCCTCTATGTACGGTTTGAGCCGCGATCCGTTGACTTTAAATGTCTCACCATCTTTTCCTTCGAGTTCAAACACTCCAAATGGATACGCTTTGAAGATCCGGAATGGTCCCGACCATCTTGATCGGAGCTTCCCGGAGAATAGCCGCATCCTTGAGTTGAACAAAAGCACGAGTTCTCCTTCACAAAGTTCTTTCTTGGCTATGCTTTTGTCGTGCCATTTCTTTGTTCTTTCCTTGAAGATCTTGGAGTTGTTGTAAGCATCAAGCCGTATCTCCTCAAGTTCATTCAAGGAGGAGTCTTTTCTCACCAGAGGCTTTGATACCAAAATTCAACGCCTTCAAGGCCCACCAAGCCTTATGTTCGAGCTCCACCGGAAGATGACATGCTTTCCTATACACCAACTTGAAGGGAGTGGTCCCTATTGGTGTTTTGAATGTCGTCCGGTAGGCCCATAAGGCGTCATCTAGTTTATCACTCCAATCTTTTCTCGACTTTGCAACGGTCTTCTCCAAGATGAACTTGATTTCCCGGTTTGAAATTTCGGCTTGCCCACTTGTTTGTGGGTGGTATGCAAGACCTCTTTTGTGCTTCACCCCATACTTTGCCAAAAGTGCACCCAACTTCTTTTCCACGAAGTGAGAACCATTGTCGGTGATGATCACTCTCGGCACCCCAAATCTTGGAAAGATGATCTTCTTGAACATCCTCATCACCACCCTCGAATCGCTTGTAGGGCTAGCAATCGCTTCAACCCATTTTGATACATAATCCACAGCGACAAGAATGTACAAGTTACCTTTTGAGGATGGGAAGGGGCCCATGAAGTCGAGGCCCCAAACATCAAAGACCTCGATTTCCAAGATGTAATTGAGAGGCATCTCTTGCCTTCGTGTGAGGTTGCCGGTTCTTTGACATCGATCACATGCCCGAACGTGTCTATCCGCGTCGCGAAAAAGAGTGGGCCAAAAGAAGCCCGCTAATAAGACCTTTGCGGCGGTTTTTGAAGCTCCGGTGTGGCCTCCGCATGGAAGCTCATGGCAATGGGCTAGGACACGCTGTACTTCATCTTCCGGAACGCACCTCCTAAAGATACCGTCCTTGCAAGACTTGAATAAGAATGGATCATCCCAATGGTAGAACTTTGCATCGTGTATTAGCTTCTTCCTCTCATGGTAGCTAAGTTAAGGCAACAAGCCGGCGGCCAAATAATTGACTATATCGGCATACCAAGGGAGGTTGATGGCGCTTGCGGCATAAAGGTACTCATCGGGGAAGGTGTCATCAATGGGTGTATCATCACGCTCTACCACGATCCGAGAAAGGTGATCGGCGACCATGTTTTGCGCCCCGGCCTTGTCTTTGATCTCAATGTCAAACTCCTGAAGGAGGAGTATCCATCTTATGAGTCGGGGCTTCGCATCTTTCTTCGCAAGGAGGTATCGAAGAGCCGCATGGTCGGTGAAGATAACCACCTTCGAGCACAATAAGTAGGCCCGGAATTTCTCGATGGCGAAAACAACTGCGAGCAACTCCTTCTCAGTAGTCGTGTAGTTCCTTTGGGCGTCGTCGAGGGTGCGACTTGCATAGTGTATTGCGTACGGTTTGTTATCTTTCCGCTGCCCCAGGACGGCCCCAATGGCGAGATCGCTCGCATCGCACATCACTTTAAAGGGTAAGAGCCAGTCTGGTGGTTGTAAGATCGGCGCACTGATCAGGGCTTGCTTTAACCTAGCAAAAGCTTCAACACAATCATCAGAAAAGATGAAAGGGGTATCGTTGGCCAGGAGTTGAGTGAGAGGCCTTGCTACTTTGGAGAAATCCTTGATAAACCGGCGGTAAAAGCCGGCATGACCAAGGAAACTCCTCACCCCCTTGACGGTGGTTGGGGGTGGTAGCTTCTCAATGACTTCCACTTTCGCCCGGTCAACCTCGATACCCCGTTGTGACACGACATGGCCTAGAACCACCCCTTCCGGTACCATGAAGTGACATTTTTCCCAGTTCAGAACAAGATTGACTTCAAGGCATCTCGATAACACCGTTTCAAGGTTTTGCAAACACGTTTCAAAGGTGTTACCGTATACCGAGAAGTCATCCATGAAAACCTCCATAACTTTTTCAATCAAATCGGAAAAAACAGCCATCATGCATCGTTGGAACGTACCCGGGGCATTACACAACCCAAACGGCATCCTTCGATAGGCGAAGGTACCGTAAGGGCATGTGAATGTGGTTTTGTCCTGGTCATTAGGGTGGATGGGTATTTGAAAGAACCCGGAAAAACCATCTAAGTAACAGTAAAAAGCATGACCGGCTAATCTTTCCAACATTTGATCCATAAAGGGAAACGGGAAGTGATCTTTTCGGGTGGCTTTGTTAAGGTTTCTATAATCTATACACATTCTCCACCCCGTTACGGTTCTTGTAGACACCAACTCATTCTTATCGTTCATCACTACTGTCATCCCCCCTTCTTTGGTACCACTTGGACAGGGCTAACCCACTCACTATTAGCTATGGGATAGATTATACCCGCCTCAAGAAGCTTAAGGACCTCTTTCTTTACTACCTCTTGCAGATTTGGATTAAGCCTCCTTTGGGGTTGCCTAGAGGGCTTTGCATCTAGGTCGAGGTCAATTTCATGCATGCAAATAGAGGGACTCAATCCGGTCAAATCATCAATCGAATACCCGATGGCCCCTTTGTATTTTCGAAGAACGGTTAACAACTTTTCAAGAAGAGTGCCATCGAGATTTGCATTGACTATGACTGGATAGGTTTCATTAGGTCCTAAGAAAGCGTACCTTAGACTTGGGGGAAGAGGTTTTAGCTCCGGAGTCGGAAATTGTTTGTCCTTCTGCGGCCGTGTTTCCACACTTGAAATCTCCTCAAACTCAACGAAAGGATCATTGTTTGTCGATGCATTTTTGAGGAGAGTAGTATACCATGCCGCCTCCCGTTCAAAGATCCCGGAGGTAAAAGCTTCCATCACGCAAGGTTCCTCAAAGTTCAATTCTCCATTAAAAATAGCCACATAGGATGCCACATCCCCTTCCATTGATTCCGGCTCAAACGCTTCTAACAAGGCTTCTTCCAATGGGTCCTCGAAAGCCCAATGAGGACCGAGGGTTTCCTCAACGACTTCATCGATGATATCGACTTGATAGCATGATTCATTGATCGATGGGGTAGCAACGGAGCTTTGTAAGTTGAACTCGATCTTCTCGTCGCCGATGTGAAGAGATAATTTCCCATTCTTGACATCGATCATAGCTCCCGCTGTCGCGAGGAAGGGACGCCCCAAAATGATTGGGATTTGGGCGTCCTCGGCCATCTCCAAAACCACAAAGTCGCACGGTATATAGAACTTGCCGACTTGGAGCGGCACATCCTCGAGGATTCCCAAGGGCCGGTGAATCGATCAATCAGCCATTTGCAAAGATATCGTTGTGGGCTTCAACTCCCCCATGTGCAGCTTCTTGCAGATCGAATAAGGCATAACGCTTACACTTGCCCCCAAATCACAAAGGGCCTTACTAATGGCCATATCTCCGACAGAACATGGAATTGAGAAGCTTCCGGGGTCGGAAAGCTTGGGAGGTAGCTTGTTTTCAATCACCGCGTTGCACTCCTCGGTCAATGAGACTGTCGCATGCTCCATCACCTTCCTTTTGTTCGATAGAAGATCCTTCAAGAACTTGGTGTAGGAAGGCATATCAGAGATAGCCTCTAGAAAAGGGATAGTGACATGTAGTTTCTTGAGGATTTCTAGAAATTTGGAGAACTTGGCATCCTCCTTTTGCTTGGCAAACCGTTGGGGAAACGGTATGGGCGGTTGAAAAGGCCTCTTTTGTTGAAGAATTGGCTCTTGCTCCTTCTCAGTCACCGCCTCTTTCCTTTTCGTTCCTCTTACATTACTGGGCTCTTCAACTCCTTCATCACAACCCTCTTGTCCTTGCACTCCAACTCCCTCCTCTTCATGAGTGATATCCTCAACTTCCACTTCATCCCTCACTTCTTCTTGCGGCACTCCACCTTTAGGGCCCTCCAACTCCTTTCCGCTTCTCAAAGTTATGGCGTTGAGGTGTCCCTTGGGATTTTGTTGAGGTTGGCTAGGAGGCGCTCAGTGCGGCTTTGGAGGTTAAGTTCTTTGAGCCAATTGAGTCTCATAGGCTTTAAAGCGAGCTTCGGTGTGTGCCCTATCGGTTTGTTGGCCTTGCACTAGAGTTTTTAGCAACTCCAGGGTTTGGTCTTGGGTGGAGGGTTGAGATGGTTGGGGGTATGAGATGGGTTGTTGGGGATATGAGATGGGTTGTTGGTAGCCTGGAGGAGCTTGGTGGACGGGTTGTGGGGCGGGGTGTTGGTAGGATGGGCGGGCTTGGTGAGGGCGACCTTGTCCTTGGGGAGCGAAGCCTCTAGGGGCTACATATGCGGGGTTTCCTTGAGGGCGAGTAGGGTTCTCGGTTCGCCAAGACAAATTTTGGTGGTACAAGGCATTGGCTTGCTCATTCGCAATAAACTCCGGAGAACACTCAAAGGTAGTATGTGGCCCAAAGCAAACCTCACATTGATTGACAGACACCGAGGATGATGGTGAAGGAGGCAGTTGAACTTCACTCACCGCCTTGATTTGTTGAGTCGTTTTGATCTCGGCCACATCTTGTGCCAATTGTTGGACGGTCTTGATGAGGAAGTTTATATTGCCGTCTTCACCGGAAGTCAATCGATCTCCTGGATCTCGCCCACCTCCCCAATGACATGAGGTTTGAGCCATTTGTTGAAGAAAAGTGTCGGCTTGATCCGGAGTTTTTCCCAAAAATAGGCCACCCGAGGCACTATCTATTGCTTGCTTGACCGAACCGTTAAGGCCTTGGTAGAAGGTATTAAGGATTAACGATGGATTGAAATTATGATGTGGACACTCCCTTTGCAAGCCCTTAAACCGTTCCCATGCCTCAAATAATGACTCGCCCGATCGTTGCTTGAACCCAATAATCTCCGATCGAATCCGTTGCGCCTCCGTTTGGGGGTAGAACCGATTGAGGAAGTCGTTACACAATGCATCCCATGTATCATAAGTGTTCGGAGCACAATTGTCCAACCAACTCTTGGCTCGTTCCGCAAGGGAGAATGGCAAGTACTTGAGCCTTAGATATTCATCACTAACACCGGGCATACGCACCATGCCGACCCTTTGGAGAAATTGATTCACATGTTTGATGGGGTTTTCCATGTCCGAGCCTCGGTATTGATTTTGTTCAATGAGGTGTAAGAAACCGGGCTTGAAGTCGAAAACAACCCCATCGGCGAGGTCGGGAAGAAGAATAGCGGACCCTCCCGTACCCGGTGTAGGAGTGGTGTAGGAGAGGAGGGTACGGGGTGGTGGTGGTGGTTCCGCCATTTGTTGAGGTTGCGGTTGTTGCCGTTGGCGACGACGCCTTCGGGTTGCGGCGTTTGCGTGACGTGCGGCTGCTTCGATCTCTGGATTTATTGGAGTGGGAGGAGGTTGATTTTGAACTCGCCGGGATCTCCTGGACATGCACAGAACTCAAGCAAAAACCGTAAGTCCGCCCTAGGACTCTACGACGCACAACAACAAAACACGCAAGGTAGTTTAAACTAAACTCTTAGACTAAATGAAAAAAAACTTGAAGCGCTAGTTCCCCGGCAACGGCGCCATTTTGTTTAGCTATAATATAGCCGGGGTTGTATATCGTATCCTCAAGGAACTAGGTCAAGTTCGGTCCGTTTTAAGCAAAAGAGTTCGGTTTAAACAAGAGTTTTCACCAGAGATGAGATTTAGGTTCACTAAGAGAACATTCACAAGAAAGAAGGACCCGGGGGTTGTTCTAGCCACCTAACTTAGCCTAACCCTAGAAGATAAAGAAAGAAGGAGTGATCAAATAAGGCTCGGAATGGGTTGTTGATAAATTTAAACCATTCTAAGCTCCCTCTTCCAAAGGAGACATTAGATTGAAACCGAATCACTTCCCCTCATTTCCATGAAGGAAAGCAATTTGGAGTAATTAGTTCAACACCCCTAATCAACCCAACTCTCATTCTCATGAGAGTAAGGTAAATCACTCCACCAAGGACCCAAATCAATGTGTTAGAGGAGTTTTGACAACTTTCCAGACAACCAAACCTCCCACAATGATAGGGTAAAAGGTGAGAGAATCCTTAAACCCAAAATAATCACCCCCTTTCTCTAAACCTTCAAGGTTAGACCCCGTTAGGGGCCATTAAACCCCCAAGCCCAGAAAAACTTAGCCTCTAATCATATTAACAAACATTAAACTAATAACATTCAAACCTAAGCTAGCAAAACAACTCATATTCAGCAAACAAAACACTAAACCTAACATAAAACGATTAAGAAAACAATAAAACAGTAACAATGAGATAAATTATACCTTAAGATGACTTTCCTTCAATAAATGCTTCCAAAATAACTTAAGTATCCTTCCAAAGTCTTCAAATGATGGAAATAAACCAGCACAAAGCAATAGATGAAGATAAAAGAGAGACTTGTAGAGAGAGATTGACATGAATTAAGTTGAGAATGCTCTAATCAAAAGGGGTTTTAGGGCTAAAAACTAGGGAGAATACAAAAAAAATGGTGACTAAGTAACCTAGGGAATGATAAAGCTGCTGAAATTCAACCCTAAAAATCTATAAATAGTTCCCCAAAAACACCCCAAAGTGCGTCGTTTTGAATCCGGAAACAGGGCTGAGATCCGATATCGGCGCAATCGTGCGGAAATTCGGCACGATCGTGCCGTTTTGAAAATTCTGGCGGTTCCTGAGGCAAGGAGTAGCACGATCGTGCAGTGAAGCGACACGATCGTGTGGATCTTCCAGAAGGTGGTGCACGATCGTGCTCCTGGGACTGCACGATCGCGCGGAATTCGGGTTGGAGCTTCTTCAGATCAAGGGGACTGCACGATCGTGCCGGCATGATGCACGATCGTGCCCCCTGTTTTCTTTGATGTCTCGGCCTCTTTGACTCCTCTCGGCTCCCGACTTCTTCCATGATCTCGACATCTAACTTTGAGTCCCGGGCCAGCCTCTCGCTCTAAGGATCTCGCTCTTTTCCCGAGTCTTTTGGGTCTCACACTCGGGGCCTACAAAACAGGGGAAAAGCATAATATAAGTGGCATTATTATCGTGAAAAACGAGCTGAAGGACCAAGCATGGAGGTATAAATAAGGCTCAAAAATGAGTCTAATCACATACTCCCGCCTCCCTTAGTTTATACGGGTTTGGCATCTTTGCGTCATCCGTTTCATGGATTGAGTTAATCACTTTCCTCCATAAAACTCCTTCCTCCGTGCCATACCTCCACCACCATTTGAACAACAATGCAGCATTTTTCATGGCCACGTCTCCTACACCAAGGCCTCCTTTTGCTTTTTTGCCTCTGAATAACCTCCCACCGAATAGTTGCTTTCACCCTTTCCCCTTCTTTTCCTCCCAAGAAGAACCTCCTTTGTATGTTAATTATCTCCCTTGCCACTGATTTTGGTAACTTGAATAAGGAGAGGTAATAGTTGGGTAGGTTGTTTAACACTGTCTTGATCAACACCAATCTCCCTGCCTTGGATAAACAACTTGCCTTCCATGCCTTCAGCTTTGTTTGGATCTTTTGAATCACTGGTTTCCAGGCCTCTTTTCTTCTCATATTAGCTCCTAATGGGAAGCCCAGATAGGTAATGGGCAACTCTACTACATTGCATTTCAGAACTCTGGCTGCCCTCTTTTCTATTGTGAGGGCCCGATGGTGGCCGCTGTCATCGCATTGTGAGGGCCCGATGATGGCCGCTGTAAAGTGTGTCCTCGTATTGTGAGGGCCCGATGGTGGCCGCTGTCATCGCATTGTGAGGGCCCGATGATGGCCGCTGAAAAGTGGGTTCGTCTTTTGTAACCGCCTGACGATCGACGTATCTCGTGCATTGTCCTGCAAAACAGAGGAGGAGGGCATTAGTTTATATGAAAATCAGAACGAGTTAGAGAATTTACACGTCAATTGTGCTTTAGCTCTCGGAAGTGGGCTGAAATTTGCCATTGCTTTGGGCTTGAATTAGAGCACGAACTTGGGCTCATTTTGGCTTTCGATTACCAGCTTGGGCTGCTGCAAGAACCCGTCCAAGTTCGAGTGGACTGCAAATGCAAGGCCCAATTTCGCGACCTATCTTGGGCTGGTGAGTGCGCTAGGAACCCGTCCCAGTTTAAATGAGCTGCCAAGGTAAGTTGGGCTCAAAATTGGGCTCAAAATGCAGACGGGTTGGGCTGGTTCTGTCTGCATTCTTTCCGGAACTGGGCCGGTTTGCTGGGCTCGACAGAGCCCGTCTGCGTTTTTGCGTTGGGCCGGCGATTTGGACTCTTCACAAGAGAACGAGCCTGTCTGAGATGTTCCATTTCCATTTGCAAATTCAACTGGGCCAGCACTTGCGCAGAACCCGTCTGGGTTCGTTACTTGGGCCAGCTATCTCTTCTTTTTTTTTTTTCTCTTTTTTTCTTTTGGCCAATGCATGGATAGATTTTAGGATAGATTTCAGCCAATGCATGCTCTCCATTATCTTGCTGCTGGGGCCCGCCGCTTGGCCATTTGTGTGGTGGGTATGCATCCCATTTTCCTATAAAAGGGGGCATCCTCTTCCCCTTAATCTCACACTTCAAGCTTTCTTCACTCTCATTCCTTTGCTTCTCTCTCTTCCTTGCTCAAAACCACTTATTTTCTAGTTAGGAAATAATGGTTAGGAAAACTAGAAATCCGCCCGTTCAACCCCATGCGGCAAACTGGGCACATGAAATGTCCTCCCGGCGAGCATGGACTCCCCGGCCCGGCTGGGAACCGTCGGAACTGGTGCCCGAGCCATGGAACCACGTATGGCATAAGCATTCACATGTCCGGGTAATGTCTTCTTCTTGACTTTGCTTTTGATTTTAGCATAAATTTGCAAGTAGAAATGTTTAATTCTAGCTTGTAGATTTAGCTAATATTGCTGAAATAATCAATTACCCGTATTGTTCAAATCGAGCTTTAGAGAACCGAAAATGATAGACCGGTTTTTCAGAATGGAGCGTATAGATATCCCGTCTCAGTTTCTGCCCCAAATCCATCTCTTCAATTTAGATGAAAAGGCCCAATTTTTGGCCCAGTTCTATATAAGCAAAGTCGGCATCGGCGTTTTTCTTTTTGTTGCGTATTTTTCGCCCTAGTTTTTTATGAAACACCCCGTCGCGTTCTGCTTTTTTTTTTTTTGTGGTTGATGCGGCCCAAAATTCGGTTGAGCCCATTCCCTCAATAACCCGTCTCGCGTTGTATGGGTGGGCAGGCGAGGCGCTTTCTTGGGTAGGCCTGCTTTTGTATGGCTAGAAAACATAGCCCAGCCCCCATGTAGGTGGTCGAGAACCCGTCTGGGTAGCAGAAAGTGGGCGGCCCAATTTCTTGTGAACTCATTCGACTTTGGCCCATCTGCGTTTGTCCTTGGTCAGGCCAAAGAGCGAGGCCCAAACCAGTCATAAACCTGGCTGCCATTAAGGTGGGCCAAAAGCGAGGCCCAAATCCCATTTTGAAAGAACCCGTCTGCCATTAAGGTGGGCCAAAAGCCAGGCCCAAAATTTTGAGCCCATAGGAGAAAACCCGAGTAAGCGTGAGAAAATCCAAGAAACCCGTCTCGATTGTGTGCCAAATTGATCCCTTAATTAGATGATGGGCCACAATTACACGAAAGGCCCAAGTTGTGGGCGACAGAGAACCCGTCTCGGTTCGGCTTGAGTGGGCCCAGCTCTTTTTTGTTTTGAATTCGTTTGAGTTAGGATTTAGGAAGAACCCATCTGTGAACCCGGCTGCGTTCTGTCCGAAGAAACGAGGCCCAGTTTCTTGGGTGGGCCGGAAGAAAAACAAGGCCCAGCCCCTTTTTCTTTTGTAAAGAACCCGTCTGGGTTCGCTGGTGTGGGCCTAAAAGCGAGGCCCAGCTTCTTTTTCCAGGAACCCGTCTGAGAAAGAACCCGTCAAATAACGGGCTCCCTTTCGTGCTGACCCGGCTGCGTTTTTTTTTTTTTTTTTTTTTTGAAGGAACCCGTCTTGGTTCCTCATGGGCCGAAAATAGAGAGCCCAAACAGTGAGGCCCAAACTAGGCCCAGCCCCCTTTTCTCCATCAAAGAACCCGTCTCGGTTCTTCCCGGAAGTGACTCAACTAGGTGCAGGTACCCGTCTCGGTTCTGGTGGGCCAAAAGTGCGGCCCAACTCTTTCAGCAACCTGTCTGCGTTCTTGGTGGGCCGAAAGATAATTTTTTTTAAAATTTTTTTTTTAGCCCCCTAGTTTAGTGGAAGTTCAATTTGACTTTTGCTAAATTAGGGATCACTTGATAGGCTGCCGTAGGGACTTGTCTCTTTTTGAATTTTGTGGTGGATCCTCAGGAGGACTCCCTTAGGACTGGCGGCAATATGCGGAAGCCAATAAAGGTGGTGGAGCATTTTGCAGAAGATAACTGGGCGCTTACACTTTTGGAAGAGTCAGGATTCGACCTCTTCTGGAAATGTGTTAAGGCCTGGGAACCTTGCACACCACGGGTAATGGGGCGTGCGCTTGCGGAGAGATTCTGGGATTCCACAAACACCTTCCACCTCCCGGTAGGAGAAATGACCGTAACTCCTGTCGATTTCGTGATGATTACCGGGCTACGCTGGGGTGGTCAAGACATCGAATTCGACCCAGTTGTGCCAGACCAAGTGATGGAACTATTAGAGCCGGTGCTCGAACGGCGCCGATTTGGTCGAAAGATGAAACTCTCCTATGGTTCTTTCGAGGCTGTCATCACTTCCGCTGACTTCACTCATATGGATGAGTTTCAGCGTCGCTTTATTTTCCTGGCATACTTCATCTCTGCCACAATGTTTGCCAATCGAGGTGATGATGTTTATTTGACCTGGATGAAGAATCTCCTCGACCTAGAGCAAGTCATTCACGGAATCGGGCCAAAGCCGACTTTATTCGGCCAACGTTGGTGTACGGCCTGGTACTGATGTGGACCCATTCTTCGCGCCAGAGAGTCCGCAGGAGATGAGCGGCCCGAGCATGTGGAAGGTGCTCGAGGTAATCTTCGAGACGCTTCTCTTTTACATGCTTTTCTCTCTTTTCCTATATCGTGAGTCTCGGTATTGATATGTTTGTAGGTATGGGGGTACGAGTATATTAAAGGATTCGCCATCCCTACCCGACATGCTCAGACAGTGCCAGCAGCAGAACGGTGGCACAAAAACTTCCTTGAGCAAAAGAAGAAGCCATTTGGGAGTTTGGATGAGCTGCGCCGCATCCTGGATCACCTTGAAGAGGTACATTTTTCATGTAATCTCTCTTGTATTTCTTTGATGCTTATGTTTCTTCTATTCATGCAGGATGAGGTTAACTGGAACGCCTGGGTTGGCTTTGCGATTCCACAAGATTTTATCCCCTCACGAAATGCAGCGCATAGGGATAGTACCCTGCGCTTGGTGATCGAGAGCCCGTCCGGTTGGGTCTGGAGCCTTGGTGAGAGGTTTACGAGGCAAACCCTGGGTCATGAAAGGTGGATAATACCATCAGACCCTCCTGAGACCATGAATGATCCGCGAGCCTTGCATGCCGAGGCGTTTGTAGCAGCCAAGACGGGTTCTTGGTATACTAACCATGCATCGATGGCATCGCCCGACCAACTCTGGGAGGAATGGGAACAATATCGGGACCGCCTGGCCTTCAGAAAGGTAGGGAAGAAGACCTCTATTTATTCTTTTCATATCCTTTCTATTACCGCCTAATGTGACCAATTCTTTGTTTGTTGCAGTTGGGGCCCTATTGCAAGGATGACGAGAAGAGCCAGAGTAGCTCTAGGGACACAATTTATGGCTACCCAAGGGCGACGAGCGAGGACATCAAACCAGAATTAGAGAAGATCATGGGAAAGCCGGTAGGTGATTCCTTTTTTCCTTGCTTAATTGCAACTTGCTCAAACTTTGACCAATTTTCCTCATTCTGTGAAGTGGCGATGGAAACAAGCGAAGGGCTTTCTCAAGAATTACTTCACGCTTAAATGGGCTCGCGAGAAAGACCTTGCAGGTTCTGTGGTCGGGGACGCGGACGTGGATGACGATGCACAGTCTCGCCCTGTGGATCCTCCTCGCCGTTCGGATGCGCAGGTGCCTCGTGGCCGGTCGGAGCGGATTGACCCTCCTCGACATTCTTCCTTTATGGCCGACGCGAGGCGGTCTTATGGGGGTGATGGTGCTCTCCGAAGGCACGGGGAAAGGAGTAGGCGGAGCACGGGCACGCCGGCGCACGATGATCGTGGGAAAGGTATCTTGCTTGAAGATAGTCATTCAACCAGTTCCCACTATGGAGACACGGATTTTGGCCACGACTTTCAGCGGTCTGTGGAGAACAGCATATCATCCATGTCTTTAGGCGGGCGCGGGAATCAGGCGGGGTCTCATGATCATGGGAATTCTCGCCGGAGCCGCGGCTCTCGGCGTGGCACTCCCAGCTTTATGGTGGAGACGTGCTCCGAGTCTAGCGCCGTTGGTGGAGCTGCGGGTGGCGAGCAGGAAGGCATTTCACTGTATTTGGATACTCCTCCAGAATCCCATCATTCGGGGCGCCAACCTTCTCATCCTTCGCCTCAGTACCCCTATGGAATGCCCGAGTACGCTCCTGCACCGACTGTGGATTTGGGTTTTGGCACTTCCTTTGCGGCGGTCGATCCTACTGTGGTGTTTCGCAGTGATCGGGTGCATCTACGGGGTATAACCGTGCCTTCGCAGATGACGCCTCATCAGTGCTTCCGTCTCAACCAGTTGTTCCCGTTACTCCTTTGCAAGGGGGTTTGGAGCGGCCTCGATCGTCTGGATGGGGAACGCAAACTCAGGAATGGTCGGGGTGGCCTGTCCCAGAGCCTGTGATAAGCACTTCTTGGCCTGCTCCACAGGGGTGGCCTGGAGGTAATCAAGAGTGGCAGGTTCCAGAACACTCTTGGCTTAACGCGGGTGATACCGAAGTGTTGCACCTGTCCGGCTCAGGCGGTGATACAGAGGTGGTGGACTCCTCCTACTACCAATGGGACACTTACTTTGGAGCTGGTGGAAGCGGAGCCCATGGGGCCGGCGGTGGCGTCGAGCGTGATGACGATTGAGAATGATGCGCCTGCAGAGTTCTTATGCTATGCTATACACAACTCTTTGCTATGTACTTATGACAATGCCATGCAATGATGTACTAAACCGAATGCATTTATGTTTTATGTACTAGTGCAAACTACTGATGCAGTGCTTACATAATGATGGTGTTATGCAATGCAGTTATGACTTTCTATATACTACTGACATAACCTGGGACAAAGAGCTTTAGATCAACACAAAGTCAAACGAGCAAGCACAAAGATTAATCTGAACTAAATCAAAACTCAGTTCGAAAGAGAGATAGAAAGAAGTTTTCGAAACTTAAGGGAGAGAACAAGTAACTCAGAGGCATAAGTCTGCCAACAGTTCGAAGAATAATGTAAATATGCGCGGTTGGTTATGGACGTAAGCTAGCCAGAAAGAGCAAAACTCTCATAGGAAAGAATGAACACTCAAACACTCGATTTTGAATATGTATGTGGGTTTCTCTCATACTTAAACCAATAGAAGCAGACTACCATAAGCTTGGTAAGAACCTCGCTCTCCACTACTGGTATGCAATGCACAATCGGCAATCAAAAGGACTTTTTCGGGTTGTAATGGGGCTTAGGCTAGGGTAAGGAGCGGTAGAATTTGGGAATGAGGAGTTAAAAGCCGTGCTTGGATTGATTTTCAATGAAATCCTCTAAACTTCTCCTTCTCACTTAATGTATGCAAAGCGTTTTACCTTCCACCCTAAAACATCTGAACCGAGTACAACCGAGTCAAAGTTTTCTGAATTTTAAGTTGCGTCTCCCCAATCGCCCTTTTATTTTCGAAACTCTCTTTTTTTTTTGATTTTTTTTTTTTGATTTTTTTTTGAATAATCGGGGAGAAGAAATCTCTATTATAACTTCGACTTTGAATAGCATAACCAAACTCGCTCAAGATATGGGACTTTCAGATTCTCCCAGACTTCATATTTTGCTCACACCAAACCAATTTGTTCCCTCCCAAAAATGACAGACTTTCATCCAACCAAGCAAGGCAAAGGGATACTGGATATCATGGGCTAAGGCTTGTACTGTCAGGGTTTAAACATGAAAAAGGGATAAGCAAAGGCTAGGCGGGGCAGAAAGAACGGTAAATACAATGCAGGGAAGGCTATTTGGCTATGTAGCTTAAAAAAAATCGAATGCCTCAATCATTTTGTCACAGCGTGCAATGCAGATCTGTAGTCTCAAGCAAGATGCAAAACAAGTTCTAGAGATGCAACTAATGGGCGAGTCACTCAAGGGATCATGGAATTGATGAAAATGATCAATTCAAAATTTAGGCAATGTGGACTCACGGGATGGGGCTCAATCAACTAAACTTAGCCCAAAGATTTGCGGCACGCACATTTATACTTTCTAAGATAGTCAAAGCAGTCAGATACAACTTTCATAACTTGTCTCAAAATCAGAAGGTTTGAAGAAAAGGTTTCAAAAACTTTTGAGATCTCATCCAGATTTTTCTAAGTGAAGCAAGTTGAGCTGGGGAAAAGGTCGATTTTCAGAAAAGGTCAAGGACTCTTTTTTTATTTTTCTTTCTTTTTTTTTTTTAAACCTTATGACTAAAACTGATATGATGCTCATGCAATGCAACATGCGACCTACATGACGGGAGACTTATGCAATGCAATATGCGACTAACATGGTGGGATCATTCCCACTTCCCCAAACGGAAAAAGATGATAAAAAGAAAAACAAAACATTAAGTATTATAAGTAAATTCGAACTACAGTTTCAGGGCTAGCGAAGACACATAGTTATCTCGCGGACCCGCATTATGACCCAAAATAGAGCTGAAGAAGCTTCTTGATCGAATCCAAAAGACTAGGCAAACCGTCTGACATTTAAGCCCAAATGGAGTCCCACTAGGCCCAGGAACCCGTCTGACATTGGCCCAAAAAGGAAGGGGCCAGGGAAGCCCAAGAACCCGTCTGGGGTTCTGATTTGCTACTTGGGCTTGAGCAGCCGACATTCTGTTTCCGACCTGGGCTCGGACAACCGACGTTTTGGTTTACTACCTGGGCTCAGACAAGAAACCCGTCTGGGTTTTCTACTATAAATGTGTCCTTCCCCCAACACATACCATCGCAAACCCCACAGCTGTTTTACCCGAAAACCAACAAACCCGTCCCAGTTCGTAGCCACTCTTTTTTTTCTTCCGCCGGAAAAAACCACCAAGAACCCGTCCCAGTTCCTGCTTTCTTCCATCAAAACCTACTGAACCCATTTGGGTTCGCTGCCGTCGCAAAACCTACAATTTTGCCTGGATTATAACAAATCTGTCCTTCCGACCTCATGGCTTTCGAAAAGAAGTTAGCCACTTGGATGAGTACTTTGTCCAAAGAAGAAAAGAGAGAATTGGGGAGATATAAGCTGACATCGCTGCTCAGCTTGAGGCAAGTGAAGATAGATTGGGATTTCTGGTTCTTTGAAACCTTCAGGATAAGGAATTCCATGTGTTTAGATTCAACATGCGGAATTGGTTCCTTTGCTCAAGAATGGTCTTCTATCCTTGGGACGAATCATTATGCTCCATCGAGTGCCTCCATTGCTCTTGACGTGAGGAAGGAATACAAAGAGTCGCTTTGCCTCCTCTAGGGTAATTGGGAGTGCGATAATAGGGATAAGGTGCACTTTCAAACCATAGTGGAATACTTCCAAGCCCCGAGACTTTGGAGTACGCCCGTGATACGTGTGAGGGCCTTGGTATTATACTGCCGAGAATTTCGCTTCTACCATGGCGCCGAAGGACGGGTCCCGCGAATTTGATCTACATGGTAGAGGATATGGCTCGTGGTTACAATCATGTACCGGTGATTCTGGGAGAAACGCTGATGTGTCTTGATGACTCTGACCCGGAGCATGATTTCCGCGGTAGCCCCCTGATTCTGCAGGTAAACCGTGCCCCCTTTTTTTTTTCTTTTTTTTCGACTAACTTATTACCTTATTTTGCGGCACAGGTTTGGTTAATGGAGCACCTTAGCCTGGAAAATCTGCAGTCGAAGGCGTTAGCGAACTTGTCGCAAGAGGAAGTATCCCGGGCGTCGATCAAGAATCGAATGGGTCGATCTTGAAGAAACTCAAGAGATTACTGCATGATGGTGGATTGAAAACTGGCACATTCCAGAGTACATCACTTGTGATCAAAGGAACCCCTACGTATGCATTGCGAGCCTGACACACTTAACATTCTATTTCCCAGAGCGGGGCATGAGACAAATGGGGTTGAGGCAACGTATTCCTGACAAGACTCATGATGCCCCGAAGTTAATCCATCTCAAGAAGAGAGTTGTGGAGTCCTGGCTGAAATATTGGGAGAAACGGCCCACTGTTCGTGCTCCTTCGAAAGCGCGCGTGTCTGAAATGACTGTTCCTGGCTATCAAGATTGGCTGACGGCCGTGGTGGTAACAAGGAGGGCCGAGGAAACTAGACAGAATCTGAAAGCTGCTGCAACAGATAGGCTGGGCCCTAAGGTTGATGTATTGCAGCGCCTGGGTCCCAAGATCACTGTGAAAGATCGATTGGGCCCTAAAATTGACGTGAAGGACAGGCTTGGCCCGTTACCGAAAAGTATTGAAAAAGGAAAAGCCTCTCAGGAGAATGAGAAGAAAAGATACCGTCCTAAGGACACTGAGGGAGGGACTAGTGACACCAAAGAGACCGGGGTTGGACCAAAGTCTGTTGACAAAAAGAAGATGAAACAGGCCTGAAACTGTGTGCCAATTTATATACTTTTTGTTTTTGTTTGTTTGTTTTTTTTTTTTGTTTTTTTGTTTTTTTGATAATATTTTAGCTGAACCTTTATTAGTTACAATTAGGGTAATTGCAACATTATTCGAGAGACCAAGTATTGTAATGAAATTTCTCCTTTATAAATAATAGCAGTCATTAACACAACGAGGTCTTTCCTTTGCACAGTTTACAAAATTAAAGCCAATACACAAACCGAATCTATTTGAGGCGTAGCTTCCTTCAACTCGTAACCCAAAACCCGTCTGGGTTCCATGAGGCCCATCATGAAGCCCGAACCCGCCTTAGTACGGCCAAGTGTCTAGAAATTCTCCTTCTAGTTGCTTGGCCGATTCAGTCGACCTCGTTATGCGTAAAACTTCTTTAACTGGTCTAGGTTGGTGGGCTGTATTAATTCTTCTCCTTCTGTAGTAACTAAACGGGCTGCTCCCCCCGGCAGTATTTGTTTAATGACATAAGGTCCTTTCCAATTTGGCGCAAACTTACCCCTTGGATCTTGAATGGGTGCCTTCATCTCCTTAAGCACTAAATCCCCTTCTTGAAGAACCCGATCCTTAACCTTCCTGTTAAAAGCCCTAGCATACGAGCCTGATATAAGTGCACTTTGTGTAAGGCCTTGAGCCTTCTTTCGTCAATAAGCATCAGCTCTTCATATCTAGCCCTAGCCCATTCAGCTTCTGGTAGTTGACTTTCAGCAAGTATGCGGAGTGATGGTATGGCGAGCTCAACTGGAAGTACCGCTTCCATTCCGTAAACCAAGGCAAAAGGGCTTGCTCCCGTTCCTGTTCGAATTGAAGTTCTATATCCCCATAAGGCGAAAGGAAGCTTATCAGGCCAATCCTTGTATGTTACTGCCGTTTTCTTAATGATTCCTGCGAGAGTTTTGTTGGTTGCCTCTACCGCTCCATTAGTTTGGGGCCTGTAGGGCGAGGACTTATGATGTTTGATCTTGTACTTAGCCAACAATACTTCAACCTCCTTCCTGAAATGGCTCCCGTTATCACTGATGATCTCGTGTGGCACCCCGTATCTACAAATGATATTGTTCAGGATGAACTTAGCTACATGCTTCGAGGTGAGTTTTGCATAGGAGGCAGCTTCTACCCATTTAGTAAAGTAATCAACGGCTACCAACACATATTCATGTCCTCCAGTGCCCGTCGGATGTATCTTCCCAATTATATCTATACCCCAGACTGAGAATGGCCAAGGGGATGTCAATATAGTGAGATAGGAAGATGGCTGATGCTGTAGATTGGCGTATTCTTGACACTTGGCACATTTCCTAACGAAGTTGAGACAGTCGGCCTCCATGGTGGACCAGAAATAGCCTGCCCTTTGAATCTTTTTTGCTAACATTCTGCCATTCATGTGTGGTCCGCACTCTCCTCCATGTATGGAGGTCATTAATTCTTCTGCTGACTTGGTGTCAACGCAAAGTAGGTTAATGCCCGTAGCGGTCTTCTTGTAAAGTCGATCGTGAATGATGCAGTATTGTGCTGCCATCATTCTGATCGCTCTTTGTCCTTTAGAATCAGCCTCAGCGGGATAATCTCCTTTTGTCAAGTACGTATAAATATCGAAGAACCATGCATTTGAGTCTACGATGGGTTCTTCTATGGAGTACACATAGGCGGGTTGGTCGCGCCGCTCTATTGTTATAGGAAATTCGTAAATTCCTACTGGCATAGCGATCATGGAGGAGAGTTTAGCTAAGGCGTCTGCCAACTCATTATTATCTCTTGGTAGGTACTTGAATTCAATGTGCTCAAATTGCGTCGCCAAGTCCAACAACCGTCGTTGATAAGCCATCAAAGACTCATTTCTGACCTTCCAGGTATTCTTGGCTTGGTTGATGATAAGACTAGAATCACCAAACACTCTGATGTGCTTTACTCCTATAGTTAATGCTACTTGCAATCCGATGATGCAGGCTTCATATTCGGCCGCGTTGTTGGTCGCGTCGAATTCGAGTTTAACAGAAACGGGATGATGCTCCCCTTCAGGTGATATCAAGAGTACCCCTGCGCCGCATCCCATTTGGTTAGAAGCACCATCAAAATACATTTCCCAAGTGATCTCGTCGTATGAAAGACTTCTTCGCAGGAACTCCAAGTTAGTGCTTGGAGGTTCTCGACAAGAAAGTCTGCCAGGAAGTCCGAGATGGCCCTTCCTTTGATAGACTTTTGAGGCACGAACTTTAGGCTGAACTCTGATAACATAACTACCCATCGAGCTATGCGATTATTGATTGTGGGTTGTTCCATGATGAACTTGATCGGGTTGCACTCAGTGATCACATGCACCGTGTGTGACAACATATAATGTCGAAGCTTCTTCGTTGCCCAAACCAATGCTAGAGCCATTTTTTCAATGTTGGTGTATCGACTCTCACAATCACCGAACTTCTTGCTGAGGTAATAGATGGCGCTCTCCTTTCCTTTTACCTGTTGAGCCAACATAGCCCCCATTGCTGAGTTGGTTACTGTGAGGTAAAGGAGCAGAGGCTCATCTAGTACCGGCGGCTTTAGTACAGGGGAATGGGTCAAGTATTCTTTAATTTTGTCAAAGGCTGCTTGACACTGATCATCCCATTCCACTTTTGCTCCTTTCTTGAGTTTCTTGAATAGTGGTTCACAAGTCATAGTGAGTTTGGAAATGAATCGACTGATGTATTGTACGCGACCAAGGAAACCTCGGATTTCCTTCTCTGTCTTAGGTGGTTTCATCTCCTGTATTGCTTTGATTTTTGATGGGTCCGCCTCAATTCCACGTTGACTGACCACGAAACCTAGCAGCTTGCCTGACGTAACCCCAAATGCACATTTTCGGGGATTGAGCCTCATGTTGTATTTTCTTAATCGAAGGAAGAACTTGCGAAGATTGGGGAGATGCTCTTCTCTGGTTTTGGACTTGACGATCATATCGTCCACATATACCTCTACCTCTTTGTGCATCATGTCGTGGAGAAGGGTATTCGCGGTGCGCTGATATGTGGCCCCTGCGTTCTTTAGGCCGAAAGGCATTACCATGTAGCAGTAGGTACCCCATGGAGTGGTGAAGGATGTTTTTTCCATGTCCTCTTCTGCCATTTTGATTTGGTTATACCCCGCGTAGCCATCCATGAAGGACAGTAGCTCGTGGCCGCAAGTATTGTCCACAAGGACGTCGATATGTGGCAGAGGGAAGCTGTCTTTTGGACTGGCTTTGTTCAAATCTCGAAAGTCAACACACACCCTTACTCGCCCATCTTTCTTCGGAACGGGAACAATGTTTGCTACCCACTCAGGGTAGTGCACTGCCCGTATAAACTTGGCTTTTAACTGTTCCATTACTTCATCTTCGATCTTCTTTGACCAATCTGGCTTGATTCTACGAGCCTTTTGCCGCACTGGTTTAGCGTCGGGATATAATGGAAGGGTATGTTCAGCGATATCCCTGTCGATACCGGGCATGTCCTCATACGACCACGCGAACACGTCCTTAAACTCCTTAAGAAGTGTTGTAAAATCCTGCCGCTCCTTGTCCGTGAGAGACTTACCCAATTTGAGCTCCCGGGGGTTGTCCTCTGTTCCTACATTTATGCCTATGGTATCTTCGATGACTGCTATTTTTTCCTCAAATGTTTCCATGGCCTCTGTTAATTCATTTTGGTCTTTTAAAGGTTCAGCATATTTATTATCAGTGTTGGCACAACAGTTCGAGTAGGCAGAAATGTTCATCTTATTAAATGCAGAAATGGGTACATCAATGCATCGGAGTTAACCCGACCAACTTAGGACTACTAGAACCTGACTCTATGACCTTTGGGATAGACTCTCCTACAGACTCTCCTATAGAAAGCGTAAATTTGTTCTCCTCATCATCGATCCATGTGATCTCACGATGGCCGCCGTCTTCTCCGATCAACAGACTTGGATCAAAGCTCGGGTTGGAAAGTGCAGCGATGACCGGGTCGACGACTTCTTCCTTGCGCGCTTCTTGCCCGAAGAGCATTCCAAAGATGCCGCCTCCAGCGAGGTGGGTCCGTTCCAAAGGCGGACGATTTCTCCTAGGCGGGATGAATGTGGCGGTTGTGGTGACGGCACAGTCATTGAAGATTTCTAACCCCGCCACTTGGATACCCTGAGATTTTAGGTAATGTGGTTCTGGGAAGCCGTAATAAGGGAAGTCATCACCCTCTCTCAAGAACTGTCCATTAAGAGTGCGCGGATACGGCTTGACTTGGTATAGGGTTGGAGGGTTTCCCAATCTTTTCTGCTTAGCCATGGCTAGCTTCGCCAGTCTCACTTCCTCCTTAGTTGGTCTGTAGCCTAGCCCGAACCTTCCTTTGTTTTTGAACACCTTGAAATTTGGCGCCAACTTGTTCTTGGGATTTCGACCAAGTGGCATCCCCGGAAAATGACCTTGCTTCCTCAATATAGTATGGATATTAGGGTTTGAGTAGGGATCGAAGTCAAAGTGAGCTTGATCCTGGCTCAAAGCCGCTACCGTCTCGAAGCTGTGTAGCTCTTCGTCAGCTGAGCTATGTTCAATCTCGAGTGTGGGTTTCTTAGGGTCAAAAAAAGCACTGAGGGGTTTACTTGAGATCGTGACTACTTGGCCTTGAATGATTAATTTCACCTTCTGGTGTAAGGTAGAGGCGACAGCATTGCACTCATGTAACCAAGGTCTTCCCAACAGCATGTTGAAAGAAGCCGGAATATCGAGAACGACGAATTCAACATTCTTACTTATGCAGTCCATGGTGATGGGAAGCACAATCGATCCTAGCGACTTGCGAGGGGAGTTATCGTATGCGCGCAACTGAACAGTATTTTGTGTCAAATGCTGTTTTTGAACTCCTAACTTTTGCGCGGTTCTCCACGGACAGACATTGACGGCCGAACCATTGTCCACGAGAACAAGTGGTATGGTTTGAGTAGAGCACATGGCGGTGAGGTAAAGAGCTTTGTTGTGAGAACCTCCCTCCTCGGGTAAGTCTTCATCCCCGAAGGTGATGGTAGGCTTCCCGGAGGTAATGTGAGAGATGATGTCCTCTGGTGATGCTGAGGTAGGGACCATGAGCTTATTGAAGGCATCCAGCAGTATTTGCCTATGGTCTTGGGAAGCACATAAAAGCTGCCAAATTGTGACTTCGGCCTTGGTTTTCTTCAGCTGTGTGAGGAAAGGATCTTCTGGTGGAGGTGTAGGGGCTTCCGTTGTTTCGGGATTGGGGGTTGCTGCTGGCGAGGTAGTATTTCTGTTATAGTAGCGACCGGACCGAGTAAGAACTGCAGCCTGAGGAATTGTTACTTCTTCCACATCCCCTCCTTCGTCAGAAGAGTCATATAATGGATGTTTATTTGCTTCAAGGTCAGTGGACTCTTCGCCTTCTTCTTCACTTTCATTGTCCCAAATACCGTTGATGATGAGTTCCTCCGTAAGCGGGAGAAGAACTGAGACAAATTGACCCATATCGGTGATGAGAGTGGACGGATCGAAAATGTTTTCCTCCGAAAAGACGGCATTGGTGTGATTGGGCAATGGGTTCTCTTTGTTGTTGGGTTTTCGAGACGGGTTTGGTGGAGGAATAACACCGTCTCGGATTAGCCCTTCGATCTTATTTTTCAAAGACCAACATACTTCGGTGTCATGACCTCGACTGCGATGGAAGTTGCAGTATTTGTTCCCATCCCACCTCGGAGGCTTAACCTCAGGTTCAGGGGTCGGCAGGGGCAATTGGATGATACCCTTTTTCACCAGCCTTTCCAATGCCCTGGCATAGGACATATCCAGCGGGTGGTAAGAGTCGAACCTCGGAGTGTATTGCCTTCGTTGGATGGAATTAGTCTCAACAGTTTTCTGAGGGGGGCTAGGCGCGCTAGTGGCCCTCCTGTTGGAGCTAGATCCTTTCCAACCAGAGGTTAAGCCTCCGAGGTGGGATGGGAACAAATACTGCAACTTCAATTTGAACACACAAGTCCTTTAAAGTCTCAAAGTCTTTGATGGATTGGAAACCAAAATGCCGAGTGATGCGGGGATGGATTCCTTGTCTGAAAGTGCTTAGTTGCATTCTAAAGGGGACCGACTCGTCGATCTCAGATAACATGGAGTGCCATCGCTCGTAATAAGAGAGGAACGATTCATCCTCCTTTTGTTTCATGGAAGTTAAATCATCCACAGTGACCTCCTTTTGCTTCAGGCGACTGAAATGGCTTATGAAGGCTTTGAATAACTCATCTACGTTGGTCTTAACTTGCTGGGGTAGATTTTGGTACCATACCTTGGCCTTACCTTCTAGAGTGGAAGGGAAGACTGTGGTGTAGAGACCTTCATCTACCTTATGGAGGGGAGCCAGCCTCAGGAATTCCTCCAAGTGATGCGATGGATTTTCAGAGGGTCTAAATTTCATGTTTGGCACCTCAACCTTGTCCCTTATTCTCGATACACAATGTTTGGGGATGGCAAAATCCATACAGGGGTCGGTGAAGGTCGGATCAGTTTTCATCATCCTTCTGGTGAGCATATCAACTTTCTCTTCAAGTTTCTTGACGTAAGGGTCCTCCGAAGTTCTGGAGTTATTCAGTACAAATTTGGACCTGACTTCACCAAATGACTTGGGTTTTGGGCCTCCATTTTTGGATTTGGGCTGACCTTCTCCAACCCCATCATCTGCCTCGGCCTTAGATTCGGTGTCATAATAGTTCTCTTCTTCCTCAAGTCCGATGCCGAGCTTTTTGTTGATCTGTTTAATGGCTTCCAGCACGCCATTCATAGTTTGTTGATTTTCATTGAACTTCTTTTCCAGTTTCTCATTGGTTCTGTCCTCCTGATCTGCCATGCAGAAAGCAATTGCTTCCTGTATCCTCTCATATAGCCCATCAGGTAGCTTGTCACCAGAACTTTCCCCAAAAAGGTTGTGATTAGGAGATCCTGACATGGTGGATTCACTGGATTGAGCCGACAGTCTGTAATTGGGATTGCGAATAAGCCTGCCGGTTTGTGGGTCACGGATGCGGGCTCGGAGATGGTCTGTTATATTGCCTGCATGGAAACTGATTAGTGCTCGAAAGAACTTTTACGCCACCCGCCCAATGCATGCATGACTTAGTGGACCTATATGAACCTAGGACATGGACACGACGCCTATATGCTGACACAAGGATGACTCACCCACTTTATGGGAGTGCATGTCCTAACTCTACATGGACCTAGTATGCGGACTAACAGGACTGATACTGACTCAAGGGGCGTCATAAAGGGCCGAATAGGATCAATAGCAAGGCATTGGGCCGTCCGTGGGGTGAGGCGGTCAGGCCCGAAGAGAAGAGAGAAGGCCAGACTGGGTTGGGAAACCCGTCTGGGTTCCTCTTCCTCCAACTGGGCCCCGTTCCGTCAATTACCAGCAGATGGGCCAGTCCTGATGGCCGAGAACCCGTCTGGGTTTCTGACGCTGGACCCATACTGACGGATAATTGACACGAATGGTTCGGCTCTGACAGGCCAGAAACCCGTCTGGGTTTCTGATAAGCCAAAACGCACCTTGCATGTTCCTACGCGGACTAGAACGACTCCCGACTCATGAATGGGCTAGACACTGGGACTCGACTTTTACAGGATTAAATCACATAGCATACAGATGCGGGATGAGCCTAACCACGGCTTTAGATTCAAGGTTTTTCTAGGTTTAGGGAGATGAATAGGGTACCACATGTTCTCGCCCCGGTGCATTTTCCTTGTATGGGGTTCAAGGAAGAATGTGTGGGGTGTTGCTCTTTGGGTTTCAAGGAAACCTTTAGAGTGTAACACGGGGAGAGGAGAGATCAAATGCTTGGCGATGTAAGTGCATCCCACAAGTAGTGACCTCCCGCTCTCGGGGTTGATTCCTAGTTTTAAAACCTAAACCAACGCTTTTGTGCTCCCCAGCCATAAGGCCCAAGAGTAGCCTGGTATGCAATATGCCTAAAGATGATAAAAATGTGAAATAAATTAATTCCTCCCTTTTTTACGAAAAACACTAAAATTCAATTCTTTCAAGTTTTACCCTCTTTTTAAGTTTAAGTCCCCAGTGGAGTCGCCAATCTGTAGACACCGAAAAATCGATCGATGACCTTTTTTCGCGGCGCTACTTAAAAGTGAAGATTGGGAGCCGACTAGGATTACTTAACCTTAAATAGGTTGAACTTTTAGGAATAAATTTGAGTTAACAGATTTAGCGCTCGAGGTTTACCTTTTAAAGAAAGAAGATTGAAAGAAACGAGAAAAAAAAAGAAAAAGAAACAGGGAACCCGTCTGAGTTCCGAAGAACCAAGACGGGTTCGCCGCAAAACCCTACGAAAAAGGAAACAAAAAAAAGGGTAAAAAGAAGCAAAGAAAAGAAACAGGAACCCGTCTGGGTTCCTAAGGAACCAAGCCGGGTTCTTTTGGTGTTAATCACGAATTGGGTCGTAAAAATCGTAAAAAGAAAAAAAAAGAAAACCAAAGTATAAAAAAGAAAAGAGTCGCCAGTTGAATTTTAGGATAAAAACAACAAACCATAAAATATAGACTCCAGCCTGCGAATCCAGAGATGGATTCGGGGGTAAGGTTACGAATTTGACAATTAAAAATCACCAAACCCGCCTATTCAACGAATAGACTCTACTAGAATTAAATTAAAGCGAAAGGTTGAAAAAGAGGGAGGAATTGAATGAATTTCACGAGTTTATCATTAGTGTCATGCAAATAATGAAAATAAAAAGAGCGAAAACGATAAATAACTACATGTTTACAACAACTATGCTAACCTTTGGTGAAGTAGCATGCAAGGGGGAGAGAAGAGAGAGAATACACTAGTGTCAATACTCCTAGTATATTCTCGTGTGTTCTGGTGTGTTCTCCTGTGTCTTTGGAAGGGAAAGAAGGGTTTAATTTATAGTGGGGTAGGAGGAGTAGGGGGGAGGCGTTTAGGGTTTAGGTTTAGCCGCCGCATCAAACTCACCCGTGTTCGGCTTTGGACCGAGCTGTGTTTGGCCCAGGAACCCAGACGGGTTCCTGCTGAGCTGAGCCATGTTCAGGCCCAAGGAACCCAGACGGGTTCCTGCCCAGTTCAAACAGGCTTTTTGGCCTTACTGAACTCAGCCGGTTTCATGGGCTATTTTGTTTGCTTTCGGGTTTAGGTGGGTGAGGGGCTTGCATGCTACTAAATTAATCGGTTAGCTTATTTTCTAAAACTAGTACTAAAATACTAATACAAAATTCAGCGTCTACAGATGGCCTTTGTTCTTAATAGTTGCTCCTCTTCCGCCTTCATAAAAACAATGGTGTCATCTGCGAATTGCAAATGAGTGACCTTGACTTTCTTTCTCCCCACGCTTATCCCTTCTATGTGCTTCTTCTCAGTGGCTTTTTGCATCATCCTATTTAGAACCTCCCCCACCAACACAAAGAGGAACGGTGATAGTGGGTCTCCTTGTCTAAGCCCCTGTTCCATTTTAAAGGGCTTAGTTGCGCACCCATTGACTATTACGGAGATTGATGCGCTTCTGATACAGCTTCTCATCCATCTTAGCCATTTAAAACCGAAGCCCATCTGCTCCATTATCTTCTCCAACGGGTCCCATTCAACGGAGTCGTAGGCTTTCTCAAAGTCCAGTTTCAGTATGGCCCCTTCCTCCTTCTTCCGCTGAAGCCAACTGACAATCTCGGAGGCAATTAACGCTCCGTCTAGAATCTGCCTACCCGTGATGAATGCAGTTTGCGTCTCCCCCACTAGGCTAGGTAGAACTTTCCTCAATCGGTTGCTTAACACCTTGGATATAATCTTGTAGATACTACCAACCATACTTATGGGTCGATAGTCTTTTATGTCACTTGCCTCTTTCTTCTTTGCTATCAGCGTAACCCATGTGGTGTTAATAACCTCCGGGAATGATCCCTCCCGAAAGAATTGCATCACAAAATCGCTAACTTCCTCCCCTATCACTGGCCATAATCTTTGGATGAATTTCATATTAAATCCATCATATCCTGGCACCTTATCCAGGTTGTAGTTTTTCACAGCCTGTTGTATTTCCTCCATCGTCACATCCTCCTCCAATCGCCTCTTCTCTTCCTCTGTTAATCTCTGCAGCCTAAGGTCTGCAATATTAATGTTCCCCACCCGTTGTTTCCTTCTGTAGTGCCTCCTAAAATAACCTCTGACCACCCTCCTGATTGCTACAGGATCGTTATATATCTTCTCATCCACTCTAATCTCCTCCATGATCTTCCTTCTCCTCCTCATTGTTGCTAGAGTATGGAAGTATTTTGTATTCTTATCTCCCTCCTTTATTGTTTGGCATCTCGACAATTGTTTCCATAATCTCTCTTTTCTGAACAGCCACGTTTCAAGCTGTGTTTTAATTGCTTCCCTTCTAGCGTGGTCAACATTGGATATGCATTCTTTCATTGTTTTTTCATCTAACAACCTCAGTTCTTCTTCCAGCTTCTTCACCTTGATCTCTATATTCCCAAACACTTCATTGTTCCACTTTTTGAGAGGTTTCTTTATTGCTTTCAACCTCTTATGAACTGGAAGGTTGTTTAGCAACTTCCATTCTTCCTCAAAAAAACTTTGCAAATGATGGCACATCAAGCCATACATTCAAAGCCCTGAATGAAGTAGGCCCCCACTGAGCCTCCGTTGTCTTCAGTATAATGGGGAAATGATCTGACAGTCGTCTCTCTCTACAGTACGCTTTAAACCCCTGCATTTGTGACAGCAACCTGCAGTCAATCATAATTCTGTCAATGCGGCTCGCCGCATTGATTCTGATGTACGTGAACTCTTGATCCACAGGGATGTCTTGCAGCTCCATCTGTTGTGTAAAATCTGCCAGCATCCTCATCCCGTGTGTGACGCCCCAACACCCCCTCCTTTCTGTCGGAGACAATACCTCATTGAAATCACCCATTAGAATGAGTGGGTTTTGTGTAGTTTCCTTCATTTGTTTCAATGTTTCCCAAGTCTCCATCTTCTGTTGATGCTCATTGGGTGCGTACAAGAAGCAAATGGCCAGCTCCCTGTTGACATTCGTCCAACATCCCTCTAACCAAATCCATCTCTGGTTTTTCTCAATTCTTCTGCACTGAAAAACTTCTTTGCTCCAAATCACAATGATTCCTCCTGATCTTCCTTGTGCTGGAACGTCTGCCCATTCTATGTTTTCATTGCCCCAACATCTCCTGCATCCCCATTCATTGAACTCTTCATGCTTAGTTTCAACTAAGCCAATCATATCCAAGTATTCATTCTTTATTAGCCTCCTAATGTATCTCTTCTTGTCTGCACTTCCAATACCGCGGACGTTCCAAGCCCCTAACCTCATCTTCAGGCCCGTTCTCTCCTGTTTCTGCTGTGATTTTTCTTCTTTTTCCTTTTCCTCGTACTTTCACCACTTCTCCTCCGTCCACTTCGTTGCCACTTTTCAGCTTCCTCTTCGAATCTCACCCCAATATCATCTCCAATGATTGTTGCTTCCCTTGCAATCCTCTTTTCTATCTCTTCAGAGCTAGTGATGGGTGAAGGTTGGAACTCCCGCTCCTGAATTTTATTTTTGGTTGCTTCTCTCAAGTTCACACTTTCCTCTATTGTTACCGAATGCAACTCCTCATCATTAACGTATGGTTCATTTACTACTTGTTTCTCAGACTCTTCCACTTCCCTTGGAATTACTGGCTGTACATCCTTATTAACGTCAACTTTCGGGTTTAGCACTTGCTCATTAGCTGGCCATCTTTTGTCTCTTCGTTTTTCCGCTCCATTACCTCCTCTTGGTACTTTCAACTCCCCCCAACCATTAACTCCGCACGTCGCTATCACTTTTTCTCCTAGAATTTCCACCTGCTTTGCTATTGCCATTATGTCTTCATTGTATCCTCCTTCTTCTTTTTCTTTTTCTTTTTCTTTTGAATGACGATTGTCATCCCGTCCACCTTGGGTATCGTGCATTTCTCCATTACTGTCTTCCATGCTTCCTTTGGACTCCTCAGTTTCCCCTGATTCCCCTGTTTGTTCGTTTCCCATCTCTGCGATTGGTGTCTCCTGAACCTTGCTATCCTCATTCATGGTTTGTCTGTCATTATCCTCTGGTTCGCATGGATGACAGTTGCTTCCATTATCTTCATCATCTGACTCATTGATATCGAAAGGAATATGCTTCCTTTGATGGACATAAGTACTAGATTCCTTGACATACACCTTGTATGCGCAGTCTTCCAATGTCAATGTGACTTGACCTTCAATCCTGTTGAACACTCTTGTCAGCACCTCCACCTTCATGTTCTCAAAGTGTTCAGCTTCTAATGTACTCTGTCCCAAGCTTAGCAGTCTTCCCCACGGTTGAACACATTTCTGAAAATTTATCCACTTCCACCCATGCGGTGGAATTCCTTGTATGTCTAGCCAAGCCCTTCTATCATCACTCGTTTCATACTTCGACCATTTTCTTATTTCAGAGAACCAAACTTCCAGCTCCATCGGGTTTTGAATGGCTTCTTCCGCATCTTCCATGGTTGGCATTGTGACTATAAATTTCGTGCTGGTTAATGTCGTTATCTTGGACGTTGGTCCATAGTTATGGACAATAGCGGAGGCCATTGTTGCTAGATCTCTAGGCTGTGGGCTGATACAAATCAGGCTTCTTCGAAGCCATTCCGCTATCTCTTCATTTACCTCCCCGTGTACCCTAATCTCTGCACTTTCTCCCTGTTCTCCCCTGTTCCTATCATTCTCCCCCCCCCCTCCCCCCCATGTTTTCTCACCCAGATTTGTTTCCCTTTACTCGTAGTATGGTTCTCCTTCCTCCTCTTCTCATATTTTTTGATGGCTTGTTCCACTACCACCCTTCGACCCCTTACTACTATTCCATTCATGTATCTTACTGCCTCCTTAACTATTCCTCCATCCCAGAAAGACACAAATCCATATCTTCCTTTGCTTCCCCTTCTTCTTATGATGCTTGCCTCTCTTACTTTCCCAAACCTTCCAAATATTCCTTGCAACCCATATTTGTCTAGTTTATCTGGTAGATTCCCTACAAAGATGGTTTTCTCTTCCCTGTTCCTCCACACCATTCGCCCATTCCTTCTCCATCTTTGCTCTCTTTCTCTCTCTACCATGGTTTCTATCTAATTAATATAAAAAGGACATTCCTATAATATATATTTAAACGATCATAATCCTAATCAACCTATATACTTTCTTTCAATACTCAAATATCTAAAAACATAATAATCTCATTTCAGCCCGACTACAATATGAACAAACTTATAGTGGTTATCAACTATGACAACCATCACAATGAAAACAATATTTATTGTAAAAGATACTTTCATGAAAATGCAACATTATAATACTTTTATAAAATATTATGCATAAAAGTTGAAATCAAAGTAATGCGTTCGAGATTATAAAAAATTTAAGTTACTAATATTGTGATACCGTGGGAGAATTCATTTGTGATTAATTTATGGATGCAAAATGATAACATTTTGATGCAAGATGATTAATAATCGTAGGGGTGGGAATTGATACGCACATATTGGGTACCCACTCTTAATGTGTGGGTAAAACTCATTATTCATGGGTATCCACATACCCATTGATCTCTTAACTATATGTATATCGAGTTGTATTGTATTTATATACTGAAATTTAAGGCAAAATTCAACTTTATCGGTTTGACATCAAACTTTGTAATACGATAGTATTGATTAAAAAAGATCAAATATGAATTTTGAGCTCCTAATTTTTTTTATTCGATAACATTTATTGCGATATATATAGACATTTTTTGCCGCAAAAACTAACTGAAACTTAAAATTAAAATTCAATTTTAACGATTTAAATTGAAACTTTATAATATGATAGGATAGATTAAAAAAAGTTCAAATGTGAATTTTAAGCTCCAAATATAAATTTATTATCTAAAACGTTAGAATATAAAATAAGAATAGTTAGTTGAATAGTTGGATGCCCATGAATACCCATGGAAGTAATACCCAAGTGGGTATTGCCCATGTGGGTATTAAAAGGCATGGGTAGGGTATGGGTAGGGTCTTATAACCTTTGGGTAAAACGTGGGTATGGACCATGTCCATCCATACCCACCCAATTCCCACCCATAAATAATCATCTTGCAATTCACTTAAATCACTCATAAAATTAATTGTAATAATATTTTAATCATTATAAAAGTATGTTTCATTACTTTGAGGGTTATTTATATTTATTTATCTATATTTTTTGATATATATAAAACTTTAGTTAAAATGTACATATTCTGTTATAATTGATAAAATTAGGATATTACTTATATTTTTTAACTTAGCTAATAAATATTATAATTCTACAGTTGTAAATATATATAATTAATAAAGAAAATATTATTAAAAATTACAAAAATATAAAATATAGACGATTTAAAATAGTTATTGATTATCTTAAGTCAAGACATCTATCATTGTCGTGGATGGATATCATGACCAATCAATTAGTGTCCCGCGTATCAACCGTATCATCATGATTTGTTCAATTTCTGCAATTTTCATCATTGATTTATTCATTTTGTGCAACAAAGGAGAGGGAGTATTCATTTGTAAAGGTATGGATCCGAGTGATATCATCATTCTCCATGTGTAATTTTATAATTGTGATAAACAAATTTTTTTTAAAAAAAAAAACAGTTTTTATATAATTATGAGTAATATGAACATCAAAGTGATTGCATATCATTTTAATAATCAACATATGAATTTGTTTTGGGAAAACTTTAGTATGACTGAAGACATTCATCACTTTCGATCATATTTTATTACGGTGAAGAATCCCATAAAACTCCCCTAAGGAAAACAAGTTATTCCCTCCTTTCCGAGTTAATTACTCATTCCGTTTCATATTAATTTACATTTTAACTTACTTTTTGTTCCAAAATCATTTTCCATTTTCTAATATCTAATTAACTCATTTTATCATTAATAATTATTATATTTTCTTTTTATTTTTTCCTAATTACATTCCCAAGACTTTTGATAAATGGTACCTAAAAATATACTTTTCTCGTAAAAAAAATCAACTTAATTTCCATTCACTCAATTCAAATCCCAGCATTCATTCCATCCTTTCTTCAAGAGCCGAATTTGCAGAATCCAAATCTGAAATCTCAATTCATGATTCTATTTCCTCCCTTCATTAAACCATGAAACATAGAAACATGAAGGAGGAGATATTCTGACGGACGGAGGCAACGACAGATTCGGTTTAGGTGGTACGGCGACGGTCTGCATCAAAAAGAGCCAAAAGTTGTGAATTATTGCATTAGGTATTTTATGAGGATGATATCTAGTTCGGGAAAAATGTTTCACCATCTTACGGAAATCATAGGATTCCATTTTGGGTCCATGTACACAAAATTGGCTAGGATCCAACTGATATATTTGACCAAAAGTTGACTTTGACTTGACCGGATAATCCCGAGCCCATTAAAAATACGCTAAGATCCTTTTAGTAAAAAAAAACGTTGAAGTTTGGCCCTAAACTCCCTCAGAAGCTCTTTTTGTGCTAAGAACTGTATTGATATTACTTTGTGTCTGCAGATACAAAAAGTGTAAAAGCTCAACCATCATTACTACTGTAAAGACTAAGGTGCATAGGAAAATTTCTAGTGCTAAACATATGAGCTTAGTTACAAATACAAACAGTGTAAAAGCTCTTTTTGTGCTAAACACTTCATCTAATTTCACAAAGACAATAACCAAATCATACAAGTAATCCTAGGTTGGAGAATCATTTCTTCCCAAAACAATCTGTTAACATACATCAATAGAAAAATGTTGAGGAATAATGATAGGAAAGGGGGAAAGACAGATCGATCATGACAAGCAGAAATCACAAGAGCTTTTTTTTTGTGTTTTTTTTAGAAGGGAAATTATGCAGATCAAAATTCCAAATTAATTCTCAAGGAAAAAGGTGCATGGAAATGATACATAGTTATACAGGCAATATTGTGGGGAAGAGGCAAAAACCGACCCGACCCGGTTTTTCAAACCTAAAATGTAACAAACTTGGAATATGGGGCGTACCGAACCCGAACCGACCCGCCCCGCCCGAATTGACAGGCCTGGGCCTGCCTCTTAGTCTTAGGCCATAACTAGCTCAATTGTTTTCATTCACTGCAAAACACAGTTTAATTTACAGGGCATATACTTACAAGTTACAAATTACAATGTAACTGATTAACTACACAAATGCTACCCTTATCTACAGCCAACAAAAACAATTTAGATTGTAATTAGTAAAATTGTTATTAATAGAGGGACCGCAAGACTGGAAAATCCGGATGAAGGGGCTCCGTTGATCCATCTCTGGAATGTGCGGAGCTCCATCTTCCTTTGCTTTACCAACCAATCGGGATCATCATCTTTTACCTGATATAGGTCCTGACAGTGAGATCCTGAAAAATAAATAGACAAGTTGAATTGATGAACGAATTAGGATGAACAATAATATTAGGCATACATGCAGTTTATCAATTAGCAACCAAAACTTAGAATTTGGATTAGAAAAAAACAACAAACTTAGACCTCGTTTGGTCTTTACAGCGATCACGGTCTCTGAAATATCTTCCAAGACCCTGTTTTCAATTCATGTCTCAAGATAGTTAGTATGTGAACAATTAGTGACAATAATTAAAGAAAACGAATTGACGAAAGGAATTACCCGGCGCCGCTATATGGATCCATGAGGCCGTTTGAAAAGATTATATTGCTTGCGGTTTTTAGACTATCCTGTAAATTCCAAAAAGAAAAAGAAAAAAACATAAATTAAGAAGTTCAATATAAGAATTAAAGATGAAAATTAGAGGATCCAGCTTAGTAAATTATAGCTAAAAACATACCCGGCCGCCATAGTACATGGGAACCCAGTTGGGGTCTGGGGAGGTCAAGTATTGCAGTCGACATTCATCCATGATCTGTGTTTGATCATGGTAGAATTCTCGAGGAATTATCGAATCAACTGCACTACAACCTTCAACCATAACAAGCTCGCTGCATTTCTGAATGTTCAAATCCATTTCAGATTATTAGACTTAATTAATACTATCAATTAATACTTAGCAATCAACAAGAAATATCATCAATCATCACCACAAAAAAATTAAAGTATTGAAAGCAAGTTGTCCACAATGAAAATCAGCAGTTAATTAATAATGATGCATTCTAATTGAGATTAGAGTTGTTGGTTTACCTGCCAATGCCAAGCCCTCATCGAATCCTCATCAATGATGTCATATGGAGCTGCTCTCCCAACACTGATGTTGATATACACGCAATCGATGGCCGTGGCTTGGTTCATGGCTGCAAAAGTGCGGGCCACCCCCTCAACAGCATCCGTCGTTGTAACAATCGGGTCACAAACCCGATTGATCCAATAATTATAACGTCCGTTGTATTGGGCTGCGAAGTTATACATACGAGCTAACGTATATTTTAGCTCGTATGTAGACCTCAAAGGCCTGATCATAAATCGTAAAGCAAATCTGGTTAGTTTGATTAATCAAATGATCGAGAACTAATTACAACTAAAGAAACTTTATTATTAAAAAAAAATTATATTGGAAAGAAAATATAATTTTTATATTCTACTTACGGGCAAATGTTGAAGGTCTTGGCTAGGGCAGTAAGACCACCTGGTTGTGCCGCAATCTGGTCAATCATGGACCATGATTGACCAATCATCTCCGAGCACTTCTTATTCACTTGCTGAAAAGAAATATTATTGTTTTCAACCTTAGCTAACTAAAATACCAATTAACCCAAATACCAATAACATTGGGATATATATATATATATCATTACAATTTTCAAATTATTATATTATATAAAGCATTAGGGTTTTTTGAAAGAGATATATGAATATATATATATCAAAATACAGGCTAAAAATTTCTCAAAATTACCTCGAAATCCCTGCTCACAATGGAGCAATAGTCATCTTTCCCGGCGGTCTTCTCGAAGTATAAGATCGGGGCCGACGATGCAAGGGCTCCAATGGCAATGTGACTGTACTTGAGGCGGAACCATGCCGCCAACACTGCCAAAGAAAAATATATATGTGTCAAGTATATATTATTAAGGGAATTTTTGTGTCATCAAAAATCTAAGAAGAAATAGAAAGGAAAAATTAGCAAATGCTAAGATAACTTACTTCCAGCATAGGAGCCTCCTATGACGATCACCGGTGAAGATGGGGTGGACAACTTAGCTTTCACGCTCAGAATGATCTGAGCAAAGTCAGCTAAGGCCTGTGCTAAAGTCAAATAATTTCTTACTTCAGGGGCGAACAAGGCAGCCATGATTGACCCGTATGGGACCGATGTCCCATAAAATCGATGCTGTAAAATTTTGAATTGGGTGCATGCATGGATATTGAATTGGGTTATACTAGGTTAAAAATACAGATCAACTGATAATAATTAAGATAGTTATCGATCGGTTACTGGCATTGAAAAATATTGAATTGGGTGCATGCATGGATGCAGTTTGTCCTCAAAAAATCAAAATTGATGTAAAGAATTCAGATGAATGCCCCACTTTTGTGAGTGAAAGTGAATTCCTTTTTCTTCAAGTTGCTAATGTTGCTGACAAACTTCAAGAATTGGATATAACTTTTGCTGGGAAAATTTTAGTTTCTCTTGATCTATTTCTGTACAAACGACAAGTATATAGAATTTTATAAATCTAAAATATAAGGTTGCTAGCTATTAAAGTAGACATAGACCCTTGCATTTGGAATCCTAAAAGCAAAAAGTGGCCAAAAATAAAGAAATTGAAATTAATGATCACACATATTACAAATTTACAACTCATTTGTCGATTCACTAAGCAAATAAGTTGAACTGGATGCAAGGTACGTACTTAGGGAAGCTACACACCGTAGACAAGGAAAATTTCTAATATTAAGTGATGAAATTTGAGCTAGTAAATCTACTGTTACCATTAAATTTAATTATGATAGTTAAAAAATAAAATAAGCATGGTAGAATTAATGTCCCAAATATCAAGGTACTAACTAACAGCTGATGAAAATTTAATCATGGTAGTTAATTAGGGTTACCTCAATATATAATACTAGGGCACCTAGCTTGGGCGCTGCTTCAGAGACTATCCCAACCCCGTCGATCATGTATTTGAAGGTGTTCTCTCCTCCAAATACTACTAGGAAGGGCCACCCGGGTCCCTTCCAGTGGGACTCATCGACCGCGTATCGTTGTGGGAAGGTCTCCCCCTCGTACATCCCACTCAACCCGAAATGGTTGAGTTTCTGGGTGTAGTTGTACATCTCAGTCGAGTCTGTCAATGTGCCGCATTGGGAGATCACCACAGTCACGAAAACTAAGACAATGGAAGAAGCCATATTGTTGATCGGTTTTGGTAATGTGTTCAACAGCAAATCTGTACAAGCAACATATTTGCCCAGCATTAGTCGACGGTACCAAGCATGCACCAAAATGTCCAATTGACATTAACGGAATAAAAAAAATACTTAAAACCAAAATCAGAAGCAACAGAATAGGGATACGTCAGTGGAATTAATATCATCGTCAAGCTCGTGATACCAATTTTTGATATAGTAATCATGCAGGTACTAACTAGCTCATATTCAAATTAAGATGGTCGATAAAAAAAATTCATTCGGTGTCTAAAATCTATTTGTTGTTACCATCATTTGAAATAGTAATAGGGGTACGTAGTAGATCGAAGAAGCAAATGTGGGAGCTTAATATACGTATAGTCATGCATGCATGCATGCATGCTTGGGATGGGATGGGATGTAAGACATAAAGCAGCAACGTAACCACTCACTACTTTTTCCAAAATAGTTTTACCACTATTAATTACCGTGATGAGGTAGTTGTCTGATTTTCCGTGGATTCACCTAGCTCGATCAATCCAAGATTTTGTTTCAACGAAATGGGCGATGGATGAAGAGAATACCCAACTCAGATTTTGGAGAATGAGTTGGAGAGAATGAGGAGTGTTTGATAATTGATAGGAGGGAGAAGGTGTAAAAATTGATGAGATAATTAAGTGAGGGTGAATGAAGTAAACAGAGAAGGAGAGAGGAGGGGAATATATAGGGGGTTGGACTTGGGGTTAGGGTTACGGTTAGGGTTAGAGTTAGCTCTTAACCATGGTTTAGTATGGTAGTGGTAATATACAGTAATAGACTATACTAGTAATAGTAGTCCTAATGTTTACGTTTACCTTATGCTCATCTACTACACACTCGTCCCTTTAAAAATAATTAATCATAATAATAATAACATTAATATTTACCGTGATAACATGATTCACCCTAAAATCCTAAACCCCTAATTTCCAAAATCCCTAAATTCTAAACCCTAAAACAATAACAATAACATGTTCACACCTAAAAGAATAACAACAGCATTAATGATAATAATTGTAACATTAATAATAATTTAAATATAAATGATATATATTAATAATAATAATAATAATAATAACAATAATATTAATATTAATATTAATATTAATTTTTATGTAATTAACAATAGTTGTGAGTAGCAAAATCATAAGGAGCGCTAGCATAGCCTTCTTTGACAAAAAAATATTAAATTTATAAAAATAGATATGTAATAAATATCTTATACTAAGACTTATATTTTGTTAATTTCTTTGAAACTTGGAAGGGTTTAATCTATGATATATGGATATGTATGCCCCTATGTGTATATCTCTAATCTTGCTTTTGTCAAAAATTAAAACTTATAATATGGGGCGCATAATATTACAACTATTAACATGCAATAGAAAAAAAAAATAATAATGAACAAGTCATCTTCAAATGCTAATTTTGGAACTTTTCTTAGTATCAAAGAAAAATTCAGGGGATCACTAATCTTGCTAGCTTTTGTCCAAAGCTTATAATGTGGTGTGCATATCATCATAAGTATAAACATGCGAAAGAGAAAATAATGAATGAGTCATCTTCAAATGTTAATTTTGGAACATTTCTTAGCAAAGCAATTCAGGGCTGAGGATGAAGCTTTCTTTTTTACTTACTCCCTTTGTTCCCAAAATTTTGTCACTTTTTGATTTTTTTTTAAAAAAATCTGCAGTTCATTCATTTAATATTTAGCTTTTAAATTATTATATTGAATAATTAATAGTTAACTTTTATATAGATTAATTGAAGTAACTTATAACAACATATTATAATGAGTGGAGACTGTATTATTTAATGATGATGGGTTTGAATTGATCAGGATTGTTAGAAGTATACAAGTTCAAATATGTGACCGTCTTAAACCATGCATTTTGTTTCGATAAATTGTGTCCATTAGACCACTTTATTTGCCTCAAACATTTATAGTACTTTTTTCCATGCATTGAAACAAAAATGCCCTCAAATGGGCGCAACTTTGTCTTTGGGGAAAAAACTACCCTCAAAGTCTTTGGTTATAGTCTATATTTCACTTTGTCAAGTCCCATCCTCTCATGTTATTCTTCTTTTTATATGCATAAAAATATATTTCACTTGTTAATGACCCTGCATTCTCACATAGTCAAATTCTAGTTAGATTGTGATGTATATTCATCATGCCCTAGTCACACACTTGGGAATTGAAGGTCCTTGATGAGTGCAATGAAGCTGTATGGGAAAACCCAAGGTCCTCGGTCTTGTTTTTGAAGTGTGATGATGAGGTTAATCTTATTCTTTTGAGTTAATACTTGTGGTTCCCTTATCTTTAATTTGGACGTCACATAGTCCAGCCATGAAGTCAAGAAGAATGCAAATAGATAGAATGTCATTCATCCAGAATGATGCCTATTCTGTTTGTGTCAATATCTCAAAGCTTAGACTTCTTTTTGATGGGAATCAGCCTCCACAAGTCCAGTTGATCCAAGAGTGCTATCATTTGGTGGGAGCAATCAAGAAGGGCATTGATGTAGAGGGCGGTCAAGGACATTCATCCCATGCGATGTACTCACTTATTGTCTCAACATTGAGATCTCTCCTCCATCCTTTGCCTAAGAGTCTTTTGTAGAAGGCTCAAAGGACCTTCCATAATGTCTATGCTTGCAAGCTTTGAAGGTCATTTGGATCCTGCACAGCCGTTTTGCTTCTAACGTGCGATAAGGTCCTTTATCTGGGAGCTGCTTGATATTTTGGTGTTCTTTCAAGGGTATTTTGGTCTTTTTGCTTGGTATTCGGTTTTCTCATATTATGGGATGACCAAGGAAGACTCCAGCTGATTTGGAAACAAAACCAAGCGTGTGTTTTCACTTGGCAACCAAGGATTGGGATCCAAGTGAAGGACCTTGCTCCAATGGAGAAGTGCCACGTGTAATGCTCCTATTGGTCCTCCTTGCCACCCATTTGGACAAGTACTTCATGGTGAAGATATGTATTAGCCTAATTAGTTATAATTAGTTTAATTAAGCAAGTTTAGGAGGTTTCTTCGTTGTTAGGAAACCTCACTCTAGATGGTTTAGCTACTAGTGTGCTAGCTTGCTTGTTTTCCCTTTGTTTACTTCAGCCGTCTATATATACTCTTCTAATAGCTACCATTATGGATATAAGACTTTGATGTAATAGAAAGCTTTGAGCTTCTTGTTTGTGAGTATCTAAAACTCTCATTTCTACTCCAGTATCTAGATTGGCAATCTAGTGGTGTTGTGTAGAACTTGATTTGATCTCTTTGGAAGGTGATTAATTTCTGTAACCAACGAGGTCATTCAAGCTTGCCCGAGTATCGATTCACTTGAAGGTGATTAAGTTCTGTAACAAGTGAAATCATACTTGATTCTATCTTTCCTTTCATTTGTTCTTGTTATTTCTTTATCTTTGATGTTCATTTGGCCCTTAAGAAACGCCATTGTTGAGCTAACTGGGCCTGAAGGTCCTTCGGTGTGTGTCCAGATCAGTGCACTCTGATTTGGTTTGGTCTAGGATACATCAGATAGTTAATGTTTTACTTGCATATATAATTATAATGTATATATAGTTTATATGTAATATATATTATAGTTATAAAATGTAATAATATTAAGTTTTTCAATTTATTATTTAATAATATAGTATTCATTTTAAAAATACTTAAAATTTATTTTGCCTTAAATTAAACTCATATGATTTTCAGTATGAAAATTAATGCGGGACCTTTTGGTGATAAGTTGTTTTCTTGTTTAAGCACACCAAAATTAATGCTAAAAAATTGTAAAGTGATCAAAAATATGCCATTAACCATATTGCTATTTTTCTCATGGTTTTATTTAATATTTTTAAATAGCCTTGAAATATCATTGCTTAACTATTAAGAATTGTAATTGTAAGATCAATATAAATGCAATAAAGATTAGGAAATGAGTAAATAGAATAAAAGGAAAAACTTTCAACTACTATAACAGTGGTAACCAAATGCTCCAATGAATTCAATCTTATTGATTTAAATTGAATCATACTGATTCTATTATTCATAGAGGCATGGTAAAGCATAAAGTAGAATGAATGGAGTTAGTGCCCATTAATTATTGACAAAAATAGCAAACTAAGATCAATAATTTTCTCAGTGGAGTACATACAGTGGAATTACTTATCATTTGTAGAATTACTTCAATTTGAAGAATTGTTTTTGAGGATTCTTGTTTCGGCTGGGTCATCTTAGTGTATGCTGTAATTATGCAGGATTATATATGATCTTAGCCAAAAAGTTCAATTATTCATGGCTTTAATTTGAAAGTTTATCTTAAGTAATTAAGTGGTACATAATGAGATAATAATATACCAAACCTCCAAGTAACCTTGGTCAACTTTTACCTTCCCAATGACAAAATGATACATTTCTCTCTAACATAATAATTTTGTAGAATTTAAAAAATAAGTATTTTCTCTATAACATTTAAATTTTGTCCAATGCCTTCAAGGAGACAACATATTTTCTTTAAAAACTATAGGACTATTTTCCTATGTCACATGCTATTGTTGAACTCAAGTAGCAAGAACGAGCACCACGACTTGTTAAAATTTGATGAGTACAATCTTGAGATAGAATGTTTTACTTCCTAAGGTGGTAGTCGATCACTTGGCGATTCTTCACATTTTCTAAATTCTCCATCAAGTTTCAATTTTCGGTAAAAATGGAAAAAATTTGATCGATAGAAATTGTGGGACTTATTAGTCATCCTTATTATATGCAGTTCGATATTTATCTTTCTTCTCCATCCTGTAAAATTTACTGTTTATCCCTAAATAAAAGTTCATTCGACATGCACTGTATTAGCTTGTTTGTTTTCGGATAGGTTTGGCTCCATGCTCATTTTTCGAATGTAATGCACTATACTCCTTTGTTTTCCTAAAGGGCTCTTTTGGTCCTTGAAGTAAATAATATTAATGATTGAGAATATATATTTGTGTGTGAGAGAGATATATGTCTGTGTTATATGGATACATTGTACTAGCTTGTATACAAATCTAAAACAAAAATAAAAACTAGCTTGATTAGGTCATGTGCATCCATATGTCTACTGTTGCTTTCGTTAAAAGTTTATAGTATCTCTTAAGTTATTCCTATTTAGACTATAAACATTATTCTTATCGTCAAAAGACATGTTATTGTAATTAAAATCTTCATTTTATTTGTAAAAGGCTAAAAGCATTACCCTGTGAGGCATATAAATCTTCTTTTTTTTTGGCTATTTTTTGTTTATAATTCATGGTAAAGTATTCACAATAAACCTTATTCTACACTACTGTAATTTTTATTTACGTACGTAGTTATCAATCTTTTGCATGTGGATGCATTGGTCAGGTTGGAAAACATGATGATATATGCATGTCGACGTTGCATGTTAAAATTAGGAATTTAGGATGGAGAGTGGACATACACAAGTACTACTACACTTATAATTGGAAGCACTTTTTTAATTTGCTTTCAAAAATAGGGTTGTGCCAGTACAACATTGAATAAATTAAAATTCGTCCAAACAAATCTAGAGGCCAACAACATTACGTCCACAAACATGACTTTTATGTTAGTGGAGAAACTTATTTGATACTCCCTCCGTTTTTTTCTAATTGTCACATTGGTAATTGTGTTAAAAATTTTGACCGTTAATATCTTAATTTGTATAATGATTCATCGTACAAAATTGATATTGTTAGATTCGTTATAAAAAATACTATTAGAAAAATATAATATCGTAGATCTTGTTAAAAGTATTATGTGTGAAATTGTTGATAAAAGACGGACCTTAAAAAGCGTGAAAGACAAATAAAAAAACAGCGGGAGTAATTGATATGACCCATAACTTTGTGCTTTTAGAACACCTTTACATTGGAAAATCCTTCCTTGTTTGTGAAAAACTTATTTCATATGGTCCACAACTTCATGTTTTTTAGAACAACGACTAATAAGTTATATCTAGTGACGACTTCAACTAATGTTAGTATACTGCTGAAAATCAATTGAATAAATAATACGGTAAGGTTGATAGAGATATTGAATGCTCTATAACAAATCAAATCATATGTTGTGTTTTAATTCAAGATGTGTATCATTGTCCTTAATAAAATCCTCCCTCTATTTCATATTATATTGTCACATTGATTTATTAGTTACTCAAACTTTAAATTTTTGACAATTAATTTTTTAATGTATATAATATTCTATTAGACAAAAATACTATCATAAAAATGTAATGTTGTATTTTTTTGATAAAATATGTTATAAGAAATTGTGTGTCAAAGAAGGACATTAGATACCATATAATATTTATTAAATACTCCTTCCATTTTTTTTAATTGTCACCTTGGTAATTGCGTCAAAAATTTTGACCGCTAATATCTTAATTTGTACAATGATTTATCATACAAAATTAATGTTGTTAAATTCGTTATAAAAAATACTATTAGAAAAGTATAATATCGTATATCTTTATAAAAGTATTATGGATGAAATTGTTGATTAAAGACGGACCTCAAAAAGCGTGAAAGACAATTAAAAAAAACGGAGGGAGTAACAATTAATCTGGAACGAAATGTGTGGAACTGAAACTCACATTTATATGAGTACTAATTTTTTGCTCGTGCGTTGTACAACCAATATTATTCTCGTCCACCAACTTTGATATTTATTTATAAATTTTTTTATCTTTGTGTTAAAATATTTTTACGAGACCACCTTCCCGCACCTTGCGTCCAATAGAATGAATCATCGACTCTAATACCATCTGTTGGGGAGATCCAAAGTGGGAGCCTACTTCAATGATAACAAGTTAAGTGAGATTTTATTTTAAAACTAATCTGTGTTAAGAAGAGTAACCTACTTAACTTAATTATATATCATGCCCTTTCACTATATATATTTTTCCAATATGAAACTTCTAACTCATGAGTGAATCACAACATAAAAGTTCAATATTTATATGATTATCCCACTTAAACGAAGTTAAAAATTGAAGTTGACAAAATGAAAAGTACCAAACTCCATCAAATCTTATGTGAATAATTAATTCTTTTTTAGATCAATCTTCTCTGAAAATTTGAGATGAAGCTAAATAAATAGTTATTAAAACTAAACCTCAATCATTATATGGCTTCTTTAAATACTAGTAGAAATTAATATTATTATTAAGCTAGTGATATATACTAGAATACATAGTTACATACATATGGTTGTTACATATTTTACGAAACCTCATTCCGTTCTCACATTCTTTTGCGATTATTGCAAGCCAAAGACTTAAAGGTTCGTAGAATACAGCAAAACTGCAATACAAAACAGCAAACATCCTACTTCAAAAGATACAAGCCTGCAAAAAAACAGCTAAACATAAGCAATACAGCAAAGATTAACTACAACCAAAACACTTTCTCAATCAACAACAATCACAAAAAACAGCTTCACTTGGGTGAGTTATCGATGAATCTCACGCCAATATCCTTGCCAATAATCCTTTTTTCTGCGCTCAACCTCGGCATCAACATCATAAGAATGTCATCTTCCAAGCTGTTTGGTAGATGTTTTGGTAGATGTTAATTTTATTTTTTACAACCCGTTCTCATATTTTATTTTTTAATTTTACATTTTTACCGTATTTGGTAGATGTTTTGATTTATTACTTTCAATAATCAATATCCATAAAAGTAAGAATTGCTATGGTGACTCTATTATTTGGCTACTAGTTTTAGTTCAAATTGTTTATATTAATTTTTTATATTAATTGATGTTTGCAAATCCACGTGTTTTTGCTAAGTTAGATTCGACCTTTGATGAATTAATGTGTTACTTGATGTTTGGTATTTTGGGGTAATCCAGGTTTAAAGTTTTAATGAGCTTTAATTTAATTATGTGCTCATTATTGATGCTAGATGCTCAATTATTATCATACAGGGTTACAAACATACTCCCTCCGTAACTGTCGTCTTTAGAAATTGTATGTACAGTCAACTTTAAAAAAATTTGACCATAAATTTTCAATATATACAATGAGTTAGGGTTTTTTGCTTTTTGGACCCTGAACCTTGGGGATATTTATTTTCTGGACCCCCATATTTCAAAGTTTATATTTTGGACCCTATACTTTGTCTCCGACAACAATATGGACCCTATACATTGTCTCCGACAACAATATGGACCCCCAAATTTCAAAGCCATTATCAATTTTTTTTGTTTCGAAAATTTTCCAGCCGCAACGTCTTCTTCCTCTTCTTGCACGATTTTCAACCCCCATATAAGCATAAATTTGTCAAAAAAGTTACCAAAATTTACCAAAAGTTACCAAAATTTAACTTTTACCCTACCACTTTGAACCTATGAATTTTACACACCTTTAACTGTCAAAGTCTGGTCAATTTCAAAACAACATTCAAAAGAAGGAAAAATGATAAAAGGCCATATCGGGAAGTTTAGGCAACAACTAGGTCATCGCCGGAGTCAAACATAACTTCGGGCCACATTTTTTGGGTCCACAAAGTATAGGGTCCAAAATATAAACTTTGAAATATGGGGGTCCAGAAAATAAATACCCCTAAAGTTCGGGGTCCAAAAAGCAAAAAATCCCAATGAGTTACTATATAAAATTACTACCATTATAATCATAACGAAAATTAATTTCATAAAAGTATAATATTGTAATTGTTAATAACATATTATGTAAGAAATTATCAATCAAAGAGCGATATTGAAGACCGTAAAAGTCAAAATTATGGCAATTAATATGGAATGGAGGGAGTACTTCAATTTCAACTTTTTGAACTAATTAATTCCCTTTAATGTGTTTTGCCAACAATACATTTTTGCACAAACTAACGGTAAAAAAATGATCTAAGCCTCAATTATTGTTATCCCACATGAATTCTACATGTCATCAATCCATTATCAACTCAAAGCAGCATAACCCACATGACCAATTTGCTTAGCGTGTCAACAATCGGGGTTCCAGTCAATTCAGGTTCGGACAATTCGAACAAAATTTTCAAACCCAAACTCTGTTCGAATTTCAAATTCCCCTAGCTGCATTATTAGCTAATCAATTTCCCGGACAGCCTCACGTAAGTCTGTGCAATAAAAATAAAAATAAAAAAAGCTAAACCCCCTATTTAATCTTATCCCTTGATTAATGATTCAAGGGTCAATATCCCTAATGCTCACATACTCAGTTTTAGGCAATACTCATTTGATCAATTTCAAATTCCCCTATTCGTTTATATATATATATATATATGTGTGTGTGTGTGTGTATATTACATGCACCAACTCTTAACAAATGAATCTGAATTTTTAAAAAAAGTTAGTAGAAAATAGATGTCTACATAAGTAGGTCTCCTAAATCCAAACCCAAAACAAGAAGTCATTACTCCCTCTATTCTTTTTTATCTGACTTTTAACTAATTAACCTTTTTTTTGTTTCATATTATATATCATAAATAAAATTGGACATTTTATTCGGCTCCTTTTTTTTTAATAAAACTATTCATCAAGTTGGGTCATCCTATATTCGAATCAGCCAGAGAATTCAATGTCAATAACATATTAATTTAATTACTTTCCTTATTTCACCTCTAGTATAATATTGAATAAATTCCAAATATTAATTTCAATAAAAGATATTAATTAATTTTTTCACTAATTATTCCATATTTTTTATGGTATTAGTTATTTCCCACCACTTTCATAATTGTATTAAAAATGCAGGTATACTAATAAAATTTCTAAAATTTAGAAACATAACTAACACACAAATAAATTTAAAGCTCTTAAAATTTTAAAACTAATCTTAAAATAAGGATAAAGTTTGTAGCATGTCCCATCACTACTACTTTGGACTGTCATCCCGCCGTGTTTTTTTATGCGGTTGGCAAACTGCGGTGCCACAACCCACCGCAATTTGTCACAACCCACCGCATTTTACCACAAATCATTACTTTTCTCTCTCCTCATTTTTCTCTCTACTTTTTATATTCTCTCTCCTCTCCTACCCCACATACCAATAACCTACCACAATTCCACCACACCTCACCACGCCATTCCGTAAAATACCGCATAAAAGAACACGGCCTTAAATTGAAAGAGTTGAATATGCATGAGATCATGCATGACTACATACAAGTATACAACACAAAAACAATGTAATTAAAACACCGTCATGAATGAAGCTTTCATTTTCTTTCATAGACCTTTACAAAGAAATTATTTGAGCATACAGCTGAACCCTAATGTACAGTTTAACCTTCATGTATAAGAGTTTTAGGGAGCTGTAAATGAACTTTAAAGTAAATATTGATGATTTTTTAAAAATAATTCAATATTTTTGGGAAGTTAGATGAGTACTTCTAGGTGTACTATAAAACTATTGACGAAATCACCGCAATATCAAGCAAACTCTACGTCCAATGTTAAATAATAATACCAACATATAAGCATATATAGGCTAAACATGAGCAACTTTTAATGATCGGGCAAATCTGGTCTAATCATCGAGCCCTAATTTTCAGAAGCAACTACTAGTAAATTTAATAGGCCGAAATCAAATTATCCATATACAAGCATAACCTCGGCTCTCACAAATTATACTAAAGAAAAATATTTTGTTTCCAAACACTCCATATGACATTACATATCACATGGACTCGGTTTTTGGAGCCTTTGATGTAATTCTCTATTTTTTGTTACCATAATCCCATAAAATTTTTGAAAATAGTAATAGGGGTACGTAGTAGAATAAGTGAATGTAGGAGCTTAAATATGCATGTAATCATGCATGCATGCATGAGATGGGATTTAAGACAAAAAGCAGCAACAGCAACCACTCACTACTTTTTCCAAATACTTTTGCCCACTTCTCCTTTGCAAAGTACTATCGTATCTAATAGTGTTAAAGGCTAAAGGTTAAAGGTATACTTAAATCAGAATAAAACAAATTCTTATTTGGTAAAAGAGAGGGAATGAAACCTTTTGACCTATAGTTTCCATTTTGGTTCTAAATACATCTACTTCAATTATTTCAAGTATATACATAGGTTAAAGGTTAAAGGTATACTTAAAACAAAAAACAAAAATAAGAACAAATTCTTATTTGGTAAAAGAGAAGGAATCATGCCTTTTCACCTCTAGTTTCCATTTTGGTTCTAAATAGTAAATACATCTACTTCAATTATTGTTGTTGTTGTTGTTGTTCTTGCCGCTCTTTATTCTTTATTGTTGCTGCCGCTGTTGTTGTTGTCATTCTTTATTCTTTATTGTTGTTGTTGTTGTTGTTGTTGTGAAGTTCACAATTAACAATAAAAAAAAAAGTTACACTTATAAAACAAAACAAGAAATAACAGCCCGAAGGTAGTTACTGATAGGATCACTGACCAAGACTGAATGTCCTTGAGCCAATTACAGATAAGGATCATCGTAGGAAAAACCCTAGCGGCGATTTGGAATATGATGGATTACATTGAAGCACAAACTCACACAGCCTTAGTCCGTCAAGGCTCTGCTACACACCATCTCTCCACCACATGTGGACACAACGAATGCTCACCAAGGTCCTTGGCTATACCTTCATCAGAGGTCCTTTACTGGCTACCTTCACCACCGAACCATTGGTTACTCCGCGATTACTTCCGTGGAATCGCCTATCTTCTCAATTCTTCTATCGTCCTTTTTATAGATGCCTTTGGATGCTTGGACTTGAGTCCTTCCAACGATAACTTGCCTTATGTGTTGATTTCTTCCCTTTTGTTGCTACAATAATCATGATTGATTTCCCTTGATTTGTTTCATTTTGTTTCCTTTTTATATCTACAAGAATCATGCTCATAATAAAAATATATAATATATAATCAAAATATATATATATTATATACACATAATCTGAGTATATAATCAGAATATATATTATATACTCAGAATATATAATCAGATTATATAATATTAGGCAACTTTCCTTTTCCGGATTTTCGCTTTCATCAAAACCGAAGATCATTCGTGGATGCGCGGTGAAAGACCTTGACTCTGTCTTCAACAATTATTATTATTATTATTATTATTATTATTATTATTATTAGTTTGGTGTGGACTTTGGAGAGGGTTCCTGCCCACGTACCCACAAATTATCTCATACAATGTGGTGGACCTAGGTAGGCCCACTACATATATCAAAATAAGTCAATTTTTATATGATGAACTTGTGTAAAAAAAAAAGATAAACTTATATATTATTGATGAATTTTATAATAACGTTGATAAATTCACGATAAATTTTATTAAAAGTTGATGAACTATTTTTGTAAAATTTAATACTTTGATGGATCTAGATACCGTGGATACTCTAAGGTGTACCATATAACGATTGCCGATGTACCCTTTTAGTATTGAACGTGTGTTAATCCATTTTCTTAGGTTTTCATTTTAATGAATGAGCCCTTTGTCGTCGCATTTTGTCTCTTCACTTAGATGAGTTATGTATTGATATATTGGTTTAAGTGGTATCTTTTTTGTTTAAATCTTAATTTTAGAGTTTCTTTCATTTTTCTTTTTACCCCGTTCGTGTTTCCAATTCCTACTACTAAAATTATGTGTATTACCAACCACTTTTTCTAACCAATTTAAAATGGTTGGAAAACCAACATTAGCAACTATTTAATATTCCAACTATTTTTCAAAAAATTTTGTAGGAAAAATGGTTGGAAATTCCAACCAATTTTGCTAAAATGGTTGGAAAATTTTCCTACCACCCTTTTTTCTACTATTTGAAGATGGTTGGAAAAGTGGTTGGATTACTAACCATTTTCCAACCAATTTCAAATAGTAGGAAAAAGGATGGTAGGAAAATTTTCCAACCAGTTTTAGCAAAATTGGTTGGAATTTCCAACCATTTTTCCCACTAAATTTTTTGAAAAATAGTTGGAATATCAAATGGTTGCTAAAATAGTTGGTTTTTCTAACCATTTTAAATTGGTTGGAAAAAAGTGGTTGATAATACACATATTTTTAGTCCGCATTTCATAGTTTATTTATTTTGTGGGTGATTGCCTTCGATTGTTCAAAATTTGTTTTTTGGTATTATTTTTTATTATTTTAAAAAACTTTTGCAGCTCCCTACCTAAAAAAAAAAAGTAGGATTTCTTAGTTTAGAAAAATGTTATACATATAGCATTTGGACCACCTCTAATTTTTGAAAAATAGTTGTATTCCTTTCTCTGTTTTAAGTCTAGAGATTATTGGATTAGAGAGCATCAATCTCTTGATTGCAATTTTTATTGAGTAAATACAGTACTTCCTCAGGTATTAAGTCATAAAATGCACACAAAGATTCTTGAGAAACAAACCTCATTAATTTTGGATTTATCAAATCTTTATTGGTTTAGGGAAATATGGATTTAATTGAACATGCTCTAAATTGACGAACATGCTGTTAAAACACTACTGCTAGTGCTAGAGTTCTTTATGTTCATTTCAATCGGATTCTACATACAAATGTGGACCAGGCCCTTTTGACCCGTCTGAATTTTGATGGCGCCATTCAGATTAATGGCCCAACTGAGTTTACAATGTTTTTATAGTCATCCTTTTGTTGATGCATGAAGTTACTATCACTTAATTCTTGGTAGATACATTAAAATCACAAAAATTGGATTTTAATAATTCCTACTTTCTGTTTTTATATGGCAATAATCTCTACTTTATTTTTGTATTTTGTTGAATCAAAAAAAATAAAATTGTATTCTTTTGGGCCACCGACTGTATACATTAAATATCATAGATTTTGATTTGCATTTGATTCAAAACTTACCACAACAGTTTCCCATGATTTTTAATGAATTTACAATGTTTGTCCCAAATTTTTCCGATTTTTCCGATTTTTCACATTTCTTTCACTTTTGTTCTTTAAAAAAATCATAATAATTGCTTGAATTCTCCCAACAATAAGTTAAAAATTCTTTTAGTAATTATACTTCATAACATTTCTAGGGTCGAGTATGAAAAAATAAAAACAATATGGGACAGGAACGAAAAGCATAAAAATGATGTGGAGGTAGATTTGATACCACTAAAATACAATTTTCTTTTTTTTTTACCACCAAAATACAAAAATAAAGTTAGATTATTAATATACAAAAATTGAAATTAAGAATTATTATAATCCAATTTTCCTAAAATCACTAAGATATAAAGGTAATATATATTAATATGTAATAGTAAAGGTAAGTATTATTATCCAATACTCCAGAAGATAAGGAGGGTATATTACGATCCACAAAGATAACCCCAACATCCTCGGCAGCAATCAACTAATTCTAACTTGGTATGGTACACGGAAAATAAATTCATGCCAATTAAAGTATCGTATAACTTTCCAATAGGAATTACTCGTGTCTAATAAGGGACGGAGCATGGGCATGGCAAGAAGGGGCCATTGCCCCCCCTGAACTTTTTAAAATTAATATTATGAAGCCCTCATTCATGTTTCTTTATTGGATAAATTGGTAAAGCCTTACTTGGTTATTGTTGAGGTCTCAGGTTTGATGTTTGCCTAAATTGTATTTTTGCCCTCTTGATATTTTATGTTGGCTTCGTCCCTGTGTCTAATATATGTAAACATGGCGTGATTGCTATTCAATAACCCTTGAAATTATAGCCAACGGACACAATACTCAATATTACTCATCGTGTAGAAGTGGTGTGACCAAAAAGATAAGGAAAAGTAGAAGAGGTCTTCCAACAGTACACTTCAAAACCTATCAATAACCAACTGATCTTACTCTATTGCACAAAATGGTTTAGGCAAGCATTTTGCTTGGAACATAAAAATTTCTTCCTGTCTCCTACTATACCCAAATATAGCCAAAATAAAGATTAAGCATTTTGTTTGACAATGAACATAAAGATTTCTTCCTGTCTCCTACTATAGCCAAAATAAAGATTTCTAAGGTCACAAATACAGCACAACAGAGCTCAGCCAATGAGATTAATCATATCAGCATGGAGTAAAACTATTACCAAAACTCCAAATAATTTCATTTTGAATACATCAATGCTACCAAAACCACACAAGCAGAAGAAATGTACATTGTCAAACTCTGCGAAGGGTAATATCTATGGCTGATCATGTTGTGATCTCTTTCCAAGCACAATTCTTAGTTAATTTGGCTGCACATCTTAGGCCAACAGTTACCCGAACTGCCTCGAAGACAGTGCTGAAAAGTGGAATGTTCTTCTATTTCCCTGAAAATTTTGGAAAGGTATCATACAAATGTTTGAATAGTGATGAACATCTCTGAAACTTAGATAGGAATTCTTCATGTTTAGAATTAGTGGACCCATCTCTACGAGGAGTCAAGGGCACCCCGACTCAAAGCCATAGGTGAAAGGTGAGATGAAAGGAATCCAATTTTATTTTTTTTTTTGGACCACCAGAATACAAAGTGAAAGTACGGTCCACCATTGTACAATTGGTGAAAGTAGGGATTATTAGAATCCAATTATCCTATATATATATATATATATATATATATATGTATGTATGTATGTATGGTGTCAACTTTGGAGATGGTTCCTGCCCCCATACCCGTAAATTATGCCATACAATATGGTGGACCTAGATAGGTCCATTACATGTGTTAAAATAGACCAATAACGTTGATAAATTTATGATAAATTTTATCAAAAAGTTGATCAACTATTTTTATAAAATTTACATCTTAGTGGCTTGGTGGATCTAAGTAGGTACTCTAAGATGTACCATATAACAATTAAAAATCAAAGAATCTAATTTCCCGTCGTTGTCGCATTTTGTCTCTTCACTTAGCTAGGTTCCAGGTTATCGGTTTTTTGATAAATCTTACTTTTAGAGTTTCTTTCATTTTTCTTTTTCTCCATTTAGGCTTCCAATTCCGCATTTCATAGTTTATTTTATAGGTGATTGCTTGCAATTTTTCAAAATTTATTTTTAGTATTATTTTTTATGTTTAGAAATTGCTGGATTAGAGAACATCAATCTCTTGATTGCAATTTTTATTGAATAGAGACACTATGCACACAAAGATTCTTGAGAAACAAACTTCATTAATTTTGGATTTATAATATCTTTATTGGTTTAGGGTTGAGGGAACTACGGATTTAATTGAACATTTTTTTTTTCACTGGGTAAAAGAAAACAAGGTTACAACAATAACCTCCTCAAGAGATCCTTCTGTCAAGGCATCGTCCTGAGATGTCTGATAGTACAATAGAAGAGAAAGAGGGGGAGGGTATGGAGAACCAAAGAGAAAAAAATAGGAAAATCATGGTCATAGTTGGCCAACCAATCTGCTGCAGAATTTGCTTCATGAAACATATGCTTCAAGTTGTAAGAAATAAAGGTGGTTAACAGCTTCTTGATGTCTCTAACAATCATATCAATTTGCCATGGAATTTTGATTCGTCTTTCGATGGCTTGAATAAGAATTAGGCTATCTCCTTCAATTTAAACTCTAGTAAAGCCAGTTTGAATAGCATGATATAGGCCCATTCTCAAAGCCAGTGCTTCCGTTATTAAGATGGAATGCGAATTCACTTGACCTGCTCCAGTTAACTACACTTGGCCTTGATAATCCCGGATCACAAATCCAATTGATGCCCCTTGAGTGGTTTGCGATCCATCGAAATTAAGTTTTACCCAACCGGGGGTTGGGGATTCCTACTTAATCGATTTGTAGTTTATCGACCTTTTTTTTGGCTAGTTCAACAGAATTAGAACCCAGCCAACCAGAATAAAGAATCTCCTTCTAGCTCTCCACTCCGCAAAGTTCCTCTTAGCTCTGATGATGACCCTTGTAGTGACGAACACAGATTTGTTAAAAGTACAGTCGTTGCGCTCCTTCCAGATGCTCACGATGAGGTGTGAGGCTCTTAGAAATTCATTTGGGGGGAGAGAATATCTAAGAGCGTTGAGAAAGGTGGATCCTGAGTTATCTAATGGCCAAGACATATGGGAGGCCATCCAACCATGGGATTTTGCCAGATCCCACACTTTTTTAACAAAAAAGCACTGACAGAGAAGGTGGTTATCTGATTCAACATCGCTAAGACAAATTGGACAAGAAGGATCTTCAATTACCCCCCTTTTGAAAAGGTTTCCTCTTAAGGGGAGCCCATTTTGATAAACCCGCCATAAAAATTCTTTCAACTTAGGTTGGATGTCCAACTTCCAAATCCACCGTCCTTCCCATTTACGGTGGTCAATTAGATCATGACAGAGCCAAGTTGCTGATTTCGTAGTGAAATTCCCACTTCCTGTCAGCCCCCAACACCTCTCATCAGCTTCATCAGAGAGAGAAATTGGAGTTTGAAGAACCAGCTTAACTAGATCTCTAGGAAGAGTTCTGTCAAGTTTCTCCTTGTTCCACTCATTATTTTAGATAAAATCTTTAACTTTAACAATATGATGGTTCTGATGTGATACCTATTTGCCAAAATACTGAGAAGTTGTTGGTGACACCAGCTATCATTCCAGAAATCTATCAATTCTCTATTCCCAACTTTCCACCTGAACCCTTTTTTACAGAACTTAAAGGCTTTGCACAAGTTTTTCCAAACCCAGGAATCTGACTGCTTGGGATTCTTGAAGAAATCTCTATCGTGATGAATATATTTTGCTATCATTTGAGAAACCCAAAGATTACTCTTCTCATGCAGTAATTTCCACAGCAGTTTACATTGAAACGCTAGGTTTACTGCTTGGGCTTTACGCAAACCTAACCCACCTTGATCTTTTAGTCTACAAACTTTATCCCATGAAATCATTGGTATGCCTTTTTCTGTAGAGGTGTTCCAGAAGAAGTTCCTATTGATTTTATCTAAATTTTCACAGGTGGCTTTCGTTTAAAGGAAGCATTGCATTAAATGCGCTGGGGTAGATTCCAAGTTAGACTGAATGAGAATTGTTCTTCCAGCTTTAGAAAGGGAGTTCACTTTCAAGTTTGAGAGTTTTTTAGAGACTCTATCTAGAAGTGGAGAAAAAATCTCTTTTTTCCTTCTACCTACAACAAATGGGCATCCTAAATATTTTCCAAGGGATTCTTTAATAGGAATATTAAAGAATCCCTTTGCCTTTTCCACTTGTCTTTTAGAAGCTCCCTTTGATCAAATTAAAGATGACTTATGAAAGTTTATTAATTACCCAGACTGACTACATAATCTGTCTAAAGTGACTTTAAGATTCCTGCAACCAGATTCTGATCCCTTGCAGAAAAGTAAACTATCATCCGCGAAAAGCAAACAGGGGATAGTTAGACTTTTTTGGCAGATTTTAACACCTATGCCACTTTTTTTGTCCTTACTTTGCTCAATCAAGGATTGAGATAAAACTTCCATACACAATAGAAACAAGTACGGAGAAATAGGGTCACCTTGTCGAAGCCCTCTAGTTGGTTTAATCAAGCCAGAAGGCTGGTCATTTACAAGAATTGAATAGGACACTATAGAGATACATTCCATTATCCAACTTATCCAGACAATCGGAAAATTCATTTCGATAATAGTTCGTTTCAAGAAGCTCCACTCAACTCTATCATAAGCCTTTTCCATGTCTAATTTTAGGGCTATCCATGGTTTTTTGGACTTAGATTGTCGAAAGCGATGCATTATCTCATGGGCCAACAGGATATTATCATGAATCTGTCTATTAGGAATGAACGCCTATTTACCAAAATTTTTGAAATAATTTTGTAAATAACATTACAGAGACTTATCGGTCTGAAATGGTTAGGAGTACTTGGGTCTTCTATTTTAGGGATAAGTGCTATGAAAGTATGATTTACTTCCTTTAGCAATTTTCCATTTGCAAAAAAATCTCTTACTGCTTCAGATACATCTTTTGCAACAATGCTCCAGTAGCTCTGATAGAAAACAGCACCAAAACCATCAGAACCTGGTGACTTTCCAGGATCCATTTGAAACACGGCATTTTTAATTTTTAGATCTGTTACAGGTGCCGTTAGCAAAGAGCTTTGAATTTGTGTTAACTTTGGGAGTTTCGGGAGTTGAGAGGGCTCCACTGTATCTTCAGACTTAAGTCTAGCAGAAAATTCCTCTATAAACCTTTGTTGGATATGATGTTCATCACGAATCCACACTCCAGAAGGATCTTTTAATCTAGTTATCTGGGATCTCTTCTTTCTAAAAGTCACAGTTTTGTGAAAGAACGAAGAACCCCTTTCACCCTCTGTCAGCCATTTCTTTCTATTAAATTTGCCCCAGAAATTTTGATTGAACAACAACATTTTTTCTCTTTGTCTAATAAATCTGATAAACCAATCATTAAACTGGATGCTTTCAAGAAATTGAATAAGCTTAGTTTCAACTGCCTGAAGTTTGGAAAGATTCTCTTCCAACTTTTGTTTAAAATTTCTTGATTGGGAAAAATCCCATCGTCGTAGCTCATATTTGATCTTTTTAAGCTTTCTGACAATACAAAACATGGCAAATCCTTGGATTCTAAGATTCCAACCTGTCTTTATATTGTAAGTTACCTTATCAAAATTTGGCCAGTGTTGACCAAACCTGAAGGACCTATTTTTTAACTTTGTTCTTTGTGGATTCGTATCAAGCACAATATAGCAATGATATGAGAATGTGAATGGTCCATGAGTAAGAACTGCATTTGGGTAAAAAATACTCCAGTCTTTACGAGCTATAACTCTATCTAATCTTTCAAATATTTTATGCCCATGGATTGTCTTTCTCCAAGTATAGGTGCTTCCAATAGGGGAAAAATCTATTGCTTGTAGAGACTGAAAGAAATTGTCTAGTCTCAGGAAGCGACTTTGGGGGGGCCAAGGAGCCACCGACTTTGTCTTCTTGACACGAAATTTCATTACAATCTCCAATTACGCACCAGGGAAGGTGAAAAATTTGGTTAACTAAACTGAGAGACTCCCAGAATTGGTCCTTTTCACTAGACTGTGCCGGGGCATAAATCCCCGAAAGAATAGATTCTTTTCCTGCGTCTTTTTCTTTAATATACAAATGAATCATTCGGTCTGTTTTTTGCAAAAGGTGAACGTCCAAATTTTCAGTATTCCAAAGGACCCATAACCCTCCTGAGTGGTGAGTTCTTGGACTATGATTATTCCGTTATTTTGCATGTTTTACCCCTTTATTCCATGACTTTTTGATTGTTTTAATAATTAATTTAGGTTTACTTTTATGTTTTCATTGATTTTATTTTTTTTTAGATTTTTATTTCATTTTATTACTTTAATTTTTATTATTATGAAAATGAAGTCAAAATTATACAAATTGAAAATAAAATAAAAACTAAACTTAAAGACTAATCCTAATCCTAACCCACTAACACCCCAGCCCAATCTATTCCCACTACCCCCCATCATACCCACCAAAACCCACTAACCCCAGCCCACCGACCCATTCTTTTCCACTACTAACCCCATTCCCTTTTCTTTTCTTTTCCTTTAGCGAATACTAATCCCACTACCCATTAAAACCCCCACCTAGCCCATTTCCGTCCTACCCCAGCCCACATTTTCTCTTCCCTCTCCACTCACCTAAGCCTAACCTCAACTCTCATCAATTTCCCTGGCCCAATTCCATCCTAATCCACTACCCGCCTAACCCTTCTACCAATCCCAGCCCAGTTATCCATCTACCCAACCCACTTCCTTACTCAGCCCACCTAATCCCATTTCCTATTTCCTCACTCCCTCCTCAGCCGAGAATACCAACCCCAATCCCTAATTTCTTATTTCATTTTTTCCTCCTTTTCCCTTTCTTTCATTCCCTTTCCATTCTCTTTCTTCTTCCTCTCTGACTTCTTCTTTTTCTGCACCATCCCATTTGTATTTCTCTCTCTCTCATCTCATTCTCTTACTAAAACTCTTTCTTTTCTTTCCCTGCAGGTGAAAGTACAACAGTAGCAGTAGCAGACAATTCAGAGGCATACACCACCATCTCTACAACCAAGCACGAAAGGATCCATCAAACCTCCACCGTTGATCTGAAACAATTCGAAGGGCCAAGATTGAAGATTTGGGATTTGATTTCGAGTATAAAAGCAACAGTAGATCGAAGAGAAGGGTATGGTTGGTTTTGGGGAAAGTGACAACCCCTAGCCTCCATCCACCTTTAGGGTTAGTTCTAGCTTAGAGTAATTCTAGATTTAGAGCTTTTATTTATGTCTTAATTCAGTCTTAGGATTTGGTTTAATCTTGTTTGATGCTCTTTTTAATGTGATTAGCTTTATTTTGGTTTGTGAGTTTTTGATTTGAGTTTGTGTTCTAGGTTTGAATGTTTTGGAGTTACCTTGTAATTTTATTGATTCTGAATTTATGATGTTTGATATGGATGTTTGATTCTTCTCTATTTCCCTCTTTCCCGTTCTCCCCTGTTCTCTGCCCGTCTTTCTCTGTTTCTTTCTTTCATTGTTCCCCTGTTTTTCCCTTTCGTTTCTATTCTCTTTTCTCTGTTTTTTCTCTTGTTTCTCTTTCTTTTGTTTTTTTTCTCCATATAGCAGATTAGCAGTAGCATTAGTAGTATTAGGATCTTTATTTGGGTTATTGGTGTTTTAGTTAAGAATTTGAGTTAATAATTATTAGGCCACAGTGTTAGTGATTAGTTGAGTAGGATTAGTATAAGGTTAGGTTTATTGAGTCAACATTAGTTTGGTCTAGGTTTATTATAGTTCTTAGTATTTTGGGTCAGGTTAGATTGGTTTTTGTTAGGTTTTAGTTTGGGTAGCAGAATTGGTTTTGGTTATTAGTCGGGCCAAGTCATTTGGGCCTCTAGATTAGAATAGTTGATTAGTGTCTTAGGTTATTAGGTTAGTTTAGTTTTGGATGATTAGTGTCTTAGGTTAGTTTAATTTAGTTTGTAAATAAATATGATTAGTGAGTAGGTGTTTTAGGTTAGGGGGTGATTAAGTCCTTGATAGGGATTTAATTTGAGGTTTGATTGAAAGGGAATGATTAGCTTAGTTTAGGATTTTCCACCATTATTCTCTATCTTTTGTGGAAGTTTTAGTTGATTGAAAGATTGCTAAGCTTCTTTTAAGCATTAGTGTGAGGTTTTAGTGGAATAATTATGTTTGTCATTCATGGAAATGAAGATTGATTTAATTAGGGTTTGTTACTCTTTATACTCTTAGGTTTTAGTCTTCATGAAAATGAGGGGTAAGATTTGGGAAGTTAATCTAATGTTATCCTTGGAAGAGGGTGCTTAGAGTGATTAAGTTTTAGTAACGACCCTTTCCTAGCTTAGTTTTAACCTTTTCGATTTTCCTTCGATTAGATTTCCTTTAGGCGGCTAAAATCAACCCCCGAACATTTTTCTTCTTTTATTTGTGATTTTTATTGTATTTTTAGTTTAGTTTCCAAAGCCTCAAAAATTGTGGAAATTACAACCTAGTAGGTGAGAGTTCGAGTGACTTTTAGGTTCAGTACCCCAACTCCCTGTGGATACGATAATTAAACCCCGGCTATACTATAGCCTAACAGACTACAAATTGAGTTTTCAAATCTTAGCCTTTTTAGTAAACTAACTGCGATTTTTTCATTAGCCATTGTTTCACTTAAGAATACAATGTCTGGTCTCATACTTGTGGTCAAAGCATTAATTTCTGCTACTTTACTGTCATTTCTTAAACCTTAAACATTCCAGTAGAGAACTTTCATTTAACCAACATCATAAAGTAGAGTTATGCTTTCAGGGTTTGACCCTATTCCACACCCAAAGGACAACTTTACTGCAAAGCTCAAAGAGAGTCCTTATGCACTCCACAAATAAGTCAAGCAAAAAACTTTTGTTTACTACAACTCCTAACTGAAGATAGGTTAGTCTATTCAACCTGGAAGCACCGGCCTGCACTTGTTTTAAACAAGATTCTCCATAAACACAACCATCCTGGGTACTATCCCTTAAGTGCCAGTTCTTTTTCTGAATTAATCTCCACCTTTCAAGAAAAGTGGGATTTGTTCTTATAATGGATAAATTCATTGGGATGCTGACTATAGTCAACTTTACAAAACAGTAGGAACAAATTGTCAAGCAAAAGAAAAAATTAACAACAAACAACAGATCCACTAAAAACCCAAAAAATCTATCACCCCAAAGAAAATCGGCTAAAAAAATACAGCAAGAATCATTGGGCATCTTTGACCGGTTAACCACTATACAATCCTCCAAGGCTTCTAAAAAACCCACCACCTTCTTAACCACGCTTGACTTCTTTTTAGTGCATGTAATACCAATAAAAAAGAGCTGCAAACAAAGAGGAAATAACCAGGAACAATTAAGAACAAAAGATCCAGAAAAAAGAAAAACAAAGACCTTAAAAACTACACTGAAACACAAAGGCAACTAGGCCAAAAAACACATGCCAACCCAAAGTAAAAGGGGGAAGCAGACAAAAAACCACAAGGTCTCAGTACAAATTGCTTGAAGCAACTCCCAAAAGGAGACATCCTTGACCCTGACCTGAAACAAACCATTGTGAAAAGCCATAAGCTTCCAAATCACAAGGATGACAACAATTATGCTTTTCCCAAAATGGTTGTTTTCAGGATTAATCCGGAAAAGGGACTGAACCAAAAAAAGAGCAGCATCATACAACACCTCAGCAAAGTAATCAACATCCAAGCTCAGAGGGGCCTTATAAAGAAAGCCTTCAATCCTCCTAGAATGGTACAAGTAAACGGAAGATAAAGGAAGACCCTGCAGCCACCAAAAGGAGGTTTCCCAGTGAAAGGGGACACAAGAGACTTGAGAAAAGCCTCTTGGAACAAAGCAGCTAGGCTGCCAACCCTTAAAGGGGGCAACTCTAGTTAAGACCTCACCCAAAGCCCAAAAAGAGGAATGGGAATCCTTCAAACCCTCACTGAAAAACATAAGTAAAGTGTACCAGAGGGTGAACCCCCAGCAGATGCCCACATAAAAGGTTCTTAGAAAATCAATAAAGATCCAACCAAAGGACTTAACAAGGCCCAATATAGCCAACCAACAGTAAAGAGAGGACCTACACAGCCCCTCAGTATCATTAAGCACAACTGGATTACAAAATTCAAGCTGATTCCAGTGTGCATAAGGCTCCTGGACAAAATAGCTCATCAGCATGCCTAACCCATCTAAAAGATTCTTAGCAAAGCTAGAATTAGTGCTTCTTCTTACAACACAAGAGTAGCCTAGAAAAAAATAACACCTAATTATTAACCTCACTAATAGAGGTAAAGGCATAACAAAGTACTTACAAGGACTTTAAACATACTTAAGCATTAGAAGAGGAGAACTCGTCTCCCTCCTCCACTAACTTTCTCTTCTTAGAGCTTTCACCACTCTCAGCCACTTCATTTGTCTTGTCAAGGTGTTCCATGATTTCCTTGAGACTTTCCTCATAATCGTCATCTTGTAAAGCCATAAGCGAGTCCACATAATCACCATCCTTGTCACTAACTTTTTTAGCAAAGACACGAGCCAAAATGATATCATCCTCTTTAGGTTTAGGGTGGATGGTAACAGCAAGTTTGAGAGGGGCTTTCTCATCCAAAGCAGAAGGATAAACTTCTTGAGCAACTAGTTCAGGAGGAGTAGCATGCTCAGGGTGCTTAGTTTCAGGGTAAAAAGGCTTGGTGTGGAAGTAAGAAGTCTTTTCTCTAGGAGGCTTAAAACTCCTGCTCCCTTTAGTCCTTCTCCTAGTGGTCACTGTTATCCAGTTTTCAGCAGGAGGGAGCATAGGGTTGGAGAAAACAGGTGGGAAACCCTCCTTAGGGGTGATTGAGTGTTGCTCAAACTTCTCAACGACCACTTCAATCTTTGTTTGGGTTGGAGTTTCAGGGCAAGACTCTAAAGCATGAGCAGCAGACCCACAGAAAGCGCATACCTCATGGAGTCCCTCATAGATGAGGGGAACCATAAGAGCATAACTTCCATTTTTTAAGCTAATACTTCCTCTCAGAGGTTTAGTGATATCAAGATTAACATAGACTCTGGCAAATCTGTGGGACTTGGATAAAACACAAATTTCACAAAAGAAATCATCATTATTATTGGAAATATTACATCCCTCAATATGTTCCATTTTTGAGATAGAAGTATGCCCTAGCCTAGTATGCAAAGTATGTAAAGAAGTATTCAAGACACTTTGATTTTTGCTAGATGCTGCAGCTAAACTGTCATAAGCATGATTTTGCTCTTTCTTAGCCTTGGATATCAATTTGTAGAGTCCTTGTGCTTCATTTGCAATGGCCACAGTGACTTTACTTAAAGGGTCCTGAAATAAACACTTGTCAGTTAATAATATAACATACAGATCTTGATCTTTCAACAACTTGGTGACAGATAAAAGATTATATTTAAAATCAGGAATATACAAAACATTATAGAGTTTAATCTTGTTATCAATAATGATTGTTCCTGTCAAGGAACACTTCTTGATCATTCCATCAGGCATGAATATAGATACAGGTTTATCAAGGTGTTTTATGGACTTAAACAATGAAAGGTCATGACTCATGTGATCACTGGCTCCGGAGTCTACGATCCATGTTGTTTTATCATATTTACTAGGATCATATGTGACACCATGTGAATCAAAATCTGAGTTGGTTTTGATATTACCTGAGAAATGTGAAGGATATCCACCATCAGTTTTCTTTTGTCTTTCCTGAGTGGACTTTGATTGATTATGGATTGTTTGTTCTTGGGCATTTTGTCTCTGTATACTGGCAAAATGTGATGCTGGTCGCTGCCCGTTTGATTGATCCAGGGGAGTGTTTCGATTCATCTTGTATATTTCTTGTGCCACCTGTTGGACAAATTTCATGTCCATTCGAGGGGTTTGATCAATTTGGCTGCTCAGGGGATCATCTTCATCCTCAGAGATCACGTTGGCTGCTATCTTCTTTCCCTTTCTTTTGTCAAACCATTCAGGGTATCCAATAATTTTAAAACATTGATCTCTTTCATGCCCATTTTTTTGACAGTAGGTACAATAGTTACTTGCCTTTTCCTTCTTGTAGTCTCTTTTGGGAGGCTTTGCATTGACAATCAAAGCTTGACTGTTGTCAGAAGAATTCACATCAGAAACACCCTTTCTTGAAGCACTGAATGCCATTTCTCCACTAGAATTAATCCCCCTAGAGGCTATTTTCTGACTTTCAGCTCTTTGCACAAGAGAATAAGCCTTATTGATAGTTGGAAGGGGGTCCATTAAGAGAATTTGACTCCTTACACTGTCAAAATCATCGTTGAGGTGCATCAAGAATTGTACCAGTCTCATTCTTTGTTCCATATCCATGGTCGTCTTAACGTGTGGACAATAGTAGGACAGGTGCAAGTAGGGACCTCTGCCATTTCGTTAAGCTCGTCCCATAACTTCTTCAACCTGGTAAAGTATACGGCCACAACATTCTTGCCTTGAAACAACTCAGAGATTTCTTTCTCCAACTAGAAAAGAAGAGGACCGTTACTCTGTCCAAATCGCTCTGTGAGTTCCATCCATAATTCATGAGCTATGTTGACATAAAGAAAAGACTCTGAGAGATCAGGAACCATACAATTCAGTAACCAACTTATCACCATGTTATCACATTTGTCCCACTGAATTGAAAGGGAAGCTTGAGCAAGTCTCACACATTGCCCCATGATGAAACCAAGTTTTCCCTTGGTTTTGAGAGCAATCTTGATTGCTCTTCCCCATCTTTGGAAGTTATTTCCATTGAATTTGATGGAGACGATTTGGAGACCCAGATGGTCTGAGCTTTGCAGATGGAGAGGGTCGTTATTGTATATCTCCCCATCCATCTTGATTATTGATTGACTAATACTTGTGTCTCCTCCTCCTGTGTCTCCCCCTCCTATGTCTCCTCCTCTTGATGTTGCTTCTCCTTCACCGGACATTTTTCTTTAACTCAGGATCTGATCTTCTATCTTGGTTGATGAAGCAATGGGATCAATAGAGAGATATATTTTTTTTTTCCTTTTGGAGGAAAAAAAATGATTATGCGGAGAGCTAGGAAAGGGGAAGGAAAGAGGAATCAATTGAGAGCACAAAGCTCTGATACCATGATAAACTCTTGGATAAAAGAAGAGAACTAATTCATTTGTATTTGAGATGTGTACAACCCCAGGAGAATAGCACCCTATATATAGGAAAGGAAAGAAAGAGAGAGAAAAAACTAAAAAACAAGAACTACAATAACCAATCTTGGTTATAACAGAAAAGGAAAATAGAAAGGAATTAAATATTCTTCACATATGTGCACATCCTCTTTTAGTTCTCCATTTAAGAATGTTGTCTTGACATCCATTTGATGGATTACTAGTTTATGGATGGTGCTAAAGCAAACAATACATGTATTGAAGCTATCTTAGCTACCGGTACATTTGTATCAAAGTAGTCAATACGGTACTTTTGAGTAAAACCCCTTACAACCAACCAGGCTTTATATCTCTCAACGGTACCACCTGCTCTTCTTTTCCTTTAAAGATCCATTTAGAGGTAACTGGTTTACTACCTGGTGGAAGATCAACCAATATCCAAACATTGTTTTCCCTTATAGAATCGATCTCATCTTGTACCGCTTCTTTCCACAAAGAAGCATAATGAGATTGCATAGCTTCTTTAAAAGTTTTTGGATCTTTATCTATGTTGTACATACATAGGATCTCACTGTTAAAGAGTCCCTTGAACCTTCAACTAAATATATATAGAAGTTTGAACAAAAATCCTTGCTCTTTTACGCCTTACCTTAATACTTTCATCTTCTTCATCATGAGTACATCATGATTCAAAATATCATCTTATATGGATGTACCCTCATGATTTTCATCACAAGGCTCAATATGAGGAGCAACAACATCTTGAATTATATCTTTAGGTCTAGGAATTGAAAAGAACCTAGTATCTTGCAGCTAATGATTCCATAATGGTATTTACCGATACGTACTCATTTGGTTCAACTACCAAGAACCTATAGGCTTTTCTATCTTGAGCATAGCCTATAAAGATGCACTCAATTCCTCTTTCACCTAATTTCTTTTTCTTAGGTTCCGGGACCCTTACAATGACCCTACAATCCCAAATCTTAAAATACTTTAGATTTAGTTTCCTTTTGTTTCATAACTCATATGGGGTACTAGACTTTCCTTTAATGAGAACTCTATTTAAAACATAACAAGCCATTAACATGACTTCACCCCAAGATCCAATACTTAAACTAGAGTTAGACAACATAGAGTTCACCATTTCTTTTAAAGTTCTATTTTTCCTTTCCACAACCTCATTTTGTTGTGGTGTATACGAGGCGGTTCTCTTATGTAGAATCCTCGTTTCTTGGAAAAACTTTGGATAAAATTCGCCTCCTCTATCGTATCTTAAAACTTTAATCAAGGTCTCACATTGTAATTCAGTTCTAGTTTTTAAACTTTAAACTTTTCAAGTGTTTAATCTTTAGAACTTCAAAAGATAAACTTGACAAAATCTAGAATAATCATCAATGAAAGTCACATAATACTTCTTACCACCTATAGAAGGTGTACTATGAAAATCACCTAAATCACTATGAATTAAATTAAGCAATTTAGAAGTTCTTTTTACACTTGAGAATGAACTTTTAGTGATCATGTTAAGCATGCATGTTTTACACTTTTCTATTCATCATTCAATTTAGGAGTTAAATCAAGATTGGACATTTCTTTCAACTTCTTAAAGTTCACATGTCCTAATCTAGCATGCCATAGAAAAGAATTATTCAAACTAGACACGTGCATATAAGCGAAAATCATGTCATCTTTATTACTTTTAGCATTCAACTTAAACATTTCACCATAAGCACATCCTTTTCCCATAAAGGCCCCTCCCTTAGAAAGTACATAGTTATCCCCATCATAAACTTGAATATAACCAAACTTGCTAAGGAGATAACCAGATACAAGATTCTTACAAACTTTCGGAGCTAAATACACATCATTCAAAAGCAAAGATTTCTCGGAAGTGAAAGTGAGTTCCACTTGCCCAATTCCTTCAACTTTAACCGGATGGTTGTTGCCCATACGGAGTTTCACACCATCATCTGCTGGTTTGAGAGCCTTGAATAAACTCTTGTTAATGCAAACATGCCTTGACGCTCCCAAGTCTATGTACCACTCGTTACTATACAATGAAGACCATATTGATTTGATCCTTAATCATAGTCACGAAGGAATTGGGTTCCTTCTCCTTGCTCTTGCCTTTAGATGTATCTTTGTTCAAAAGACCATGCTTCTTTTTCCACCGATAACACTCTCTCTTTGTGTGCCTTAGTTTGCCACATTCCCAACAAACTTGCTTAAACTTTTGAATTCCTTTGCTAGTTTTGTTGTAGCTATTATTCTTATTCTTGTTTCCCTTATTCTCTTCCACCATATAGACCTTAGATTGCTCTTTGGTACTATCTTGTAGGTGTAACTCTTCTTCAATCCAAAGAAGGTTAGTCAATCCCTCAAAAGACATAACCTCTTTCTGGTGCATAAGTGTCCTTTTAGTCTCATTCCAAGAATAAGGTAGTTTGTCAATGATAGAAGATGCGATTATAGATTCATCCATGTTTAAGTTGTGTTGCTTAAAATTACTCAAAATATGTTGAATCTTATGAAATTGATCTAGAATTTTCCTATTATCATCCATCTTAAGCTTCATGAATTGGCTAACAAGAAAATTCTTACTTGATGCATCTTCCGACATGTACTTAGCCTCGAACATCTCCCAAAGCTTCTCGGTTGTCTCCACATGTTGACAGAAATCGAAGAAAGTATCACTCATCCCATTGAGAATGCATCCTCTATATATGTAGTCGTCATTCTTCATCTTTAGCCTTTACCGAGTAGCCTCCACATCTTCCATAGACGTCTTGTCTTCACATTGTCCCTTGCTCTTATCACCATCCTTGGATGTCTTGTGGATTGATTCCGTGGGAGGCTTCTCAGTTGAAAATATTTGTGCCTTCTCGGTCGGAGGGGCTTGATTCACCTTGAGAGAAATCTCAATGTTAAGCACATAGGCCACATTGAGAGTAGTAAGTAAGAAATTCATCTTGCTTTGTCAACACTGAAAGTCCACTACTTCAAATCGTTCTAACTTTTAGAAATTGCTAGACATATCACGAAGTCAGGCCATACTAAATAGTTTTTAAAATTGTTGAAGGGAAGGGAGTAATGGTACAGAAAACAATGGTAAACGCGCTTTAGGATATAGCTAAGAGTCGTGGACAAACTCATTTTTCATAAGAACTATTTACTATACCGTAAATGTTCAAAGGAATAGCACTTAATACACTCAAGAATATGGTTTCTCACTTGATTCACCCAAGTATAGCTGCAATCTAGACAAGAATGCGAAAATATATTATAGGATGGTATATTCAAATGGCTAGAGAATGTCTCCTATTTATATGACACATCTCCCCCTCTTCATTTACTTGGTCAAAGGACTTAATTAAGGTCCTTAATGAGTACCTTGACCTTGACTAAGTCTATTGACCATGTGGTATAATGAGGATATAGTTGTTAAGTACTTAAATCTGATATAAAATCGAGATTGCACCTTAATGGAGAAGATCATATAACTCGTTGGAGCATTAAACAGTTCCTGGGTCTCAACACGGTCCGTGTTGCACCAACATGGTCCGTGTTGAGCCCATAAAGCTTATATTAGCTTTTTGGTGACCAGCACGACCCGTGCTGGTCTTGTAATTACTTGTGTTGGTCATATTACTCACGTTTATCTTATATAAGACTTTTATACTTGTTCTACATTACTTCTTATACTATATAATTTTCTTATACTCTTAAAATAATCCCAATAAAAACTAGTTGATTTCGAATTGATACAATTGTTAAGTTGATTACAATAACTAGGACATGGATACAGTAGGATTTGTTTGGAATTGGGCTAACTCTGTTTGGTCATTACGAGGAAAGAAGGAAAAAAAAGTGAAGAATGGAAATCTTGTGAAATATAACGCTAAGCATTTTTCGTCTCATCTTGACGGTGGTCAAGTACATATCACGTGAGCGATAACATTTAGTCTGGTATAATAAATTATTATGTTTACCTAGTCAAACATTTTAACAACGAATCAACTACCATTAGTAATACTTGATTTTGCTCAAAAAAAAAAACTTGATTAAAATTAGTTACAAAAATATTGTCTCATTAGTAGAGTTTTATTTCTAAGAAAATTTTAGGTTGTAGGCTCTCATAATCCATCGACCTGCTCTTTAACTCGTATTGTCAGGATACCTTGATCCAAAGTCAAGCGGAGTGAGTCGGGTCAGGTTTTTATTATGTGGGTCGTGGGCTTTCGGTCCAATTGCCCAAATCCATGACCAGACATATGAACAGGTCTAGTTATCTTTAGGGCCCGTTTGGTGAAAATTTAGGTATGTGATGGATATGGAATAAGGATTTCACAGGGTTGAGAATGGAATTAGAACCCTATATTGATAGTTTTTGGTGGAAACCAGGAATTGAATCAAAATTATTATTATTATTATTATTATTATTATTATTATTATTATTATTATTACCACAACCTACCCCAGAAGTGACCTACTCTCACCCACCATCAATTTTGTGTAATCGATTTCCGTGAACTTCCCACACCACTCAGTCTAACTCTTAAAAATCAGAATCATCTGCCTTCTTCTCCATCTTCACTTCCTCTCAATTTTAGAATCACCATTGAAGCTCTTTGATTGGCAACTTCCACAAAAATATTCTCTTTATCTCTCTTCTTTCTCTCCTTATCTCTTTTGGCTCAAATCTAAAAAGAGTAGGGTAGATGCACAGTGTTGGAGACTAGTGGTCAATTGTGGATGGAGGTTAGTGAGGACAAAGGTGTATTTGCCGGAAAAAATGGAGTTCAACTGACAGTAAGAATTGGCAATGGGAATGACGAAAGAAATTGAAATGATTTTCATTTTTTCTTATTTTCTTTTTTAAATATTGGTCTTATCTCTCAGGAATAAATCTCATACCCTTCATATATGAGAGATATCTAATTCCTCCCATTTGGGAAGGATAGTAATTCCTTTGGAATTACAATTTCATTCCAAATGGATTCTCCAAATAAGAAAAAAAGGAATTAGAACCCTTAGATTTCTAATTCCATTCCAAAAAAACTCACCAAACATGCCCTTAATTTTCGCATTCGAGTCATTTCTCTTACAAGTTTGTCCCTCGGACTAGCGTTGGCAAAATTTTGTCTGACCCGAATTATCCGATCCGGAAAAAACTAGGTCTGGACATAGATTTTCGTCCGAATTTTGATATTGACCGAATTGTCTGATCCGCTTTGACCTGAAATAAAACCGGGTCCAAACATGAATTTCTCGTCCAAATTTTGACATTATTCAAATTTGTCCGACCCAAATTCACCCGAACTCGAATTTTTGCGAGCGCTACCTCGGACCAATTTTCCAAGAAAAAATTAGACAAGGAAATTTGGAAAATAGTAGAGTAGGACCAGAAACCAAACACTTTTCAAGTTGGTGCGACAAAAACGTGCGAACTAGGGTTCTTGAACACCCTGTGAATTCATGATTTCGGACTGTAATTGAAGAAATTCAACCTCTAATTAGACCTTGCTATTCCATCAGATAATCCCCCACGGTGACAATGGCGTCAATCGCCAACGATCCCGAACCTAGTAGTACCTGCAAAGAGGAGTCAAAAACTGGTGAAATTGACAACAACGTCATCAGCGACAACAATAACAATAATACGATGATGAGCAGGAAGGAGAAGAGGAAGATGTTGAAGAAGATGAAGAGGAAGCAGCGGAGGATAGAACAAGCTATGAAATTACGAGAAGAGGAGGAAGCTCGATTCAACGATCCAGAGGAGCAGATGAAGCTGCTAAGACTAGAGCAAGAGGAGGCCGAAAGAATGGAGAATGATCGGAGGGAGTTCGAGGAGAGAGAGAGGCGGTTTCTTGAAGAGTTGGAGTTGAAGAAGAAGAAGAGAGACGAGGAGGAAGAGGAACGTCTGCGAAAGCTTCGGGAAGAATCTGCGAAATCGGTTCGTATTTCTGAAATTGAATCACGTCCTTTTGAATTTTGATTGTTGTGATTTTCTTCGTATATCTTATGTTTTGTGGATGGTGTTGAGCTGCTGAGTTTGTATTCTGGTTAGTTACATTTCTCTGTATTTAAGAGCTCGGTGATCCAATTCGGTCTTTCTGTGCTACTTGAGCTGCGGATGAGGTTGCCTGTGGCTTTTCTATCGGTAATTCTGGGTGCATTTCACCTGCACTGAGAATGTGATGTGACCGAGAATATGTGTTGCATTCTGCTTTTGATTGTGGGTTGGAGTTGGATTGTTGCTAATGATTACATTAATTTTATGTTTAATTTTGTCTATTGTTTGCTTCAAGGGTTTACACCAGGATGAATTGGTTCTATTTTGTGCATGACCTTCTAATTCCCTTGCGAGTGATTTGGAAATTGGAATGTTCTTACTTTATTTAGTTCTAATTTGTTCAATAGAGAACTGTGGTTTGCATAAAAAAATCTCCTTATTGTGAAGATTTGAGGGCTGATTGTGGACATCAATAATAATTTGCTAATACTTATATACCGTTTTTGTTTTCTCCTTGGTTTTTATTTTCATTCCAGACAATTGGTTTTTTAAAATATTTTTTTAGTCAAAATTATGTTCTTTTGCTTACTACATTGCTTTATGAATTGGCGCCTGACTGTAGGGTAACAATGAGAATCCAAATGAAGATGATGATTGGGAGTACATAGAAGAAGGTCCGGCGGAGATCATATGGAAAGGAAATGAGATAATTGTTAAGAAGAAACAAGTAAAAGTGCATAAGAAGAGTAGCGACCCACAAATCATGACACAGGTGATTATTCTTAGCTTTTGTCTCTTAGTTTTAGCAAATATACCAGTCTATTCTAAAATGTGATGTGCTTTCCAGGAGAGTGATAGACCAACATCAAACCCTTTGGCTCCACAGTCTGAAGCCTTTGAAGATTATAAGAGTGCACAAGATGTTCTGGATAGTGTTAAACATGAAGTCCCTAACTTTGGAACTGAGCAGGTTCGCTGTTTAACGTGTGGTCATCATTTCTTGGTTGTATTTTGATGATTCGGGTTCCAGCATTTTCTCATGTTGATGAATATGAAGCTCATACTTTGCACTTTGATTCTAATTGCATATTTCCACTTCTTGTTGTTTGCGATGCCAGGATAAAGCACATTGTCCTTTCCACCTTAAAACTGGCGTCTGTCGGTTTGGTGCACGTTGTAGCAGAGTTCATTTCTATCCAGATAAATCGTATACTTTACTTATGAAGAATATGTACAACGGGCCTGGTCTAGCCTGTGAGCAGGATGAGGGGCTTGAGGTCTGTTATTGAAGCCCTTGGCAGTTCTTGTATCCTAATACTAATACCTTAACCACTTTTTTGTGCTATTTTTTGTTTTGGGTGTCAATTACTTGGACATTTGCTTAATTGGTGCATTTTATGATGTTCATCAGCTTGTAGAGACATTAATCTAACTTTCCATGTTAATTTGATGCAACAATATTAAGAGAAAAAATTGTCTGAGCATGATCTCAGATTCACGATACAAGATATTTTTATCTTTATTGCTCCTTCATGTTTTATACTAACATATCTGTTCGTTATGTTTAATTTTTAATCCCTCTTCATTGGCAAATAATTTGCAGATTATGTTGTCTTGGTTGTCCTCTTGACCTATATGATCATGTCTGTGTTCATCAGGTCCACTTATCTAAATGCAGTCGTAGGCTTCATTTCTATTGAGTACATAGTTTGATTTTGTCGGTCCGAGTTTGCAGGCAGCATATATTTATTTTTCATGCTCTCTTCTGCAACATTAATATTACTGAACAGTATTTGGAACTTATTAACTGTGTTTTTGCTCCTGTTCAAATTCAACTATGAAAAGCACATCTAGGTTGTATCTTTTGACTTGCCTTCATATCTGAGGTATCACTTGATACCTACTGGAGAAATGGCCTTTTCCTTAACAGACATTAGTTTGACGGGAAAATATCTTGGTACATGTACAGCTGAAGCTTCACAACTGATGGGTTTCCCATACCTGTATTCAGTCACATGCTGATCATTTCTAGTCAATGCTGCTTTTCTACGAGTGGTGGAAATTGTACTCGGTCACGTATTTGACAGGGAAATGCCAAAACATACTGCTATAGTGAAATGCGACGTTTTGTTCGATAATGAAAGAAATATGAGCCCTATACTATGTTCACGTATTTTGGCAGGTTGTTGGTTTTGTTTCCCTTTTTGGACAGTTCTTTATTCACTCTGTTTATTTTCTTTTTCTTTTACTTTTTTTGGTTCAGGTATAGGAAGAAGGGGAAAGGGGGGGGGGGGGGTTCTTGACAAACTAGGTAACAAAAAGTTGCTGAATATGTGGTTCCTGGAATATTCACGACATTTAACTATACGTTTCCTCAGTCCTCACAGCTTAGCTTAGGATGTGGCATAAATTTTTAAGTGGAAGATTGACATCATTCTAGAATTTGGACACGTAGGGCAGGAGCTAGTAGCTGTTTGTATGGGTATGAAAGTGTTCTGTATGGTCTTGAGTCCTGTCACTTTGATAACAAAACGTCAGAGAGAGGGCACAACATGGTTGCATATCAACCCAAACTCCAGGGTAGCCAGAGGAAAACTCTGTTCATAATGCAGATTTAGATTTGCAGCTTCGTGTCAGAAAAAAGTTGATTAGCTGAGGGCACTTATCAACTCTGCTAAACTTATGATCTAAAGGGACAAGTAATAGGGAAAACTCCAGGGTAGGGCAGGAGCTAGTAGCTGTTTGTATGGGTATGAAAGTGTTCTGTATGGTCTTGAGTCCTGTCACTTTGATAACGAAACGTCAGAGAGAGGGCACAACATGGTTGCATATCGACCCAAACTCCAGGGTAGCCAGAGGAAAACTCTGTTCATAATGCAGATTTAGATTTGCAGCTTCGTGTCAGAAAAAAGTTGATTAGCTGAGGGCACTTATCAACTCTGCTAAACTTATGATCTAAAGGGACAAGTAATAGGAAAATATTGTATATCCTCGGTTGTTTTTCCTCACACAGTTTCTTCTCGTTACTTTGTCCTGGTTGTGGGTGATAATGGTCTGTTTTATTTTTGATCTTATCTTTGATTCCTGGGAGTGTCGGTATAATTTGTCCATGTTGTCACTCTGGCATTTTAATTGATCACGTGTATTTTGGGGAATAACTTTTCTATGTTTACTTTCATTTTGTCAGTATACGGATGAGGAGGTTCAGCATTCTTTCGAAGACTTCTATGAGGATGTGCATACTGAATTCTTGAAGTTTGGAGAAATCATCAACTTTAAGGTGCTTATAGTGCCTGTAGAACTGTTTCTTTATTAAACTTATTGAATATTTACTAGGGGCTTAAGCAGCACAAAATTACTCCATTTCAGTTGGGAGGAACCTTAGACTTTGGTCAGATTATGTGTCAACTGTTTGGGGGCTTTTAATTTCCCCCCTTTTCTGTTTTTTTTTTTAATTTTTAATTTTTTTTTTTGGGGAGGGGGGGGGGGGGGTTTCTCAGATTGGTTGGGATTCTTTGAATGTGGGTCACATTTGCTCGGTGTATCTGGTATCATAAGTTCTGTTTATCAAACTTGATTATGTTTAATTCCGTAATGTTTACAGGTGTGCAAAAACAGTTCCTCCCATTTGCGAGGTAATGTTTATGTCCATTACAAGTCATTGGAGTCAGCTTTGCTTGCGTACCAATCAATCAATGGTCGGTATTTCGCTGGGAAACAGGTACATTCTTTTGATGCTAATGGCGGAGACATATTTTGTTAATTTACTTAGGAACATAAGTGTGTTATTCTGTGCCTATGGTAAGTAACTTGATGTATGTGATATGATTCATGACCTATGTCAGTTCTGAATATCTTGTCTTCCTCACAGTACACCTCAGATACTTAATGCCTGGACAAAAATTGTGACTGTTTTCCATCAAAAAAAAAAAAAAATTGTGACTGTTGACTTACTTATTTTACGTTAAAGATCCTTGACTTCACTATCAGAGTCCAACTGTCCACGTGGCAGCAACAATGACTAAACTGTTAGTACTTTTAGCCCTTGTATTGGTTTCTAATACAATTCAACTTCAGCCTGAATAAACTGATTTCCATTAGTAAACCCACATAAAGAGCCATGTAACAAACTTTGTTCGTCTGAATAATTTTATGTGAGTTCTATGGGTTTTCTTTGACTACAGTTCTTGCTTTGGGTTATGTATATTTGTAAAAACTATATTAAATGTGCTGGTTCTTTGTTGCAAGGTTAATTATGATTTTAGAAAGCGTATGATTGATGCTAGTTTGTAAAGATTAGAATATTTCAGGCAAGAACTCAATGTCTAGGTGGACATTCAGAAATCAATATTTTACATGTGGAGAACTTTATGTTAAGCCAATTGCTAAAATGTTATATAACCTGGTCTATTGGACACACCAAATCATCAAAGTGAGCTTATCGAGTGGCAAGCTGAGCAGAGAAATAGCAAAAACATTTCTTATATCTATGTCCATGTTGTTTGAGAAACAACATTGATGAGTGAAATGATGTGAATAGATTATGGACAACAGTGAAATTAACATGGACTTAGTGACTTACCCATGCATTAGCTGTGCTAACGAATTATGGTTCTGGGCAGATAAGCTGTGAGTTTGTAAATGTGACAAGGTGGAAGGTTGCTATTTGTGGTGAGTATATGAGGTCAAGACTCAAGGTAAGTCCCCAAATTTGTCATTGTATGTCGCATTAGTCCCAGTTTAAGCAAGATTATTGTAGTTTATCTTATAGATTATCTTGAGATGTAATTTATATTTCTTTTGGAACTATTCGGGCTAGTTTGCTTATACATTTGAACTTTTACTTGGACAGACATGTTCTCGTGGTACAGCTTGCAATTTTATTCATTGTTTTCGAAATCCTGGTGGCGACTATGAGTGGGCAGACTGGGATAAACCAGCTCCGAGATACTGGCTTAAGAAGATGGCTGCATTATTTGGATACTCTGCTGACAGAGTTGCTGAAGAAGTTAGCCCCAGGTATGTAGGAAACTCCTTGAGAATACTACTTGCTGAATTAAAGATGGTCAAATATATGTCATTACATGTTAGGTTACTCATCTGAAGGACATCCTTGTACTTGTTGAGTTCTAGCCGAGTTACACCCTTTGAGATTATAGAGGATTTTTCTATCGTGTTTGGATGTCAACTAGAGGTGACGTGCAACTGATGCTTTAGAAATAAGAGGCTTTTCATATCTCCCACTGTTCTCTCCCTTTTGCCTCTTAATTGTATTCTGTCATTCTTCAAACATTAGAGCCTACATGTATTTTCTTGTTTGTATGTTTGTGCATTTTTATGTCTTCATCTTTATGTATATCCGTGTGATTCACACTGCTACTTTAACATCTACTGTCCTAGGAAATCAAGGTCAAGGGGGCTGGACAGTGGCCATGGTAAAAGCTATTCTGATGAAGATGATTGTTGGAAAGGAGAGCGTTACAGGAGGCATAAAGTTGATAGCAGGGACAGAATTGCAAGTTTTGAGGAGGAATTGCATGAGCGAGAAATGAATTCACAGCGTCATCGCAGTAAGCACAGGACAAGTGACACTGTTGATATGTCCAATGGTAGCAGTGATGAGCAAAAATCCTATGCTCATGGAAATAGGTCAAGAAAGAGGGAGATGGACTCAGAGTTGATAAGACAAAGCAAGATTAGAAAGCGTGAAACTAAGTTTGATGAAGCTGAGTCTGTTAAAAACCGAGAGCATGACAGATACCTTGAACACAGTAGTAGAAGCTCAAGGAAGCGGGCAAGACTGGGGGAGCTTGATCACCACATGAAAGACAAAATTGACACATATGACCAGAGAGAGCATTCTCATTCTGACAGACGCCATGACAAACATCATGAACATAAAAGTAAACATTCGGTGCATAGAACTGAAGAAGCAGATTCATCAGATGTTGATCATCATGAGGACAGACATGAACGTGACAGAGTGAGACATAGGCACCATAGTCGCAGCAAGAGAAGATCTAGACATATGAAGTATCAGGAGGCGAACTCTTCGGACAGTGCTTCAGATAGTAAAATTGACAGAGATGGGTCAAGATGTCAAAAGAATGGAAGAAGAAATGCTAGGTCAAAGAATGAATCAGATGATGATGATGTTGGAATCAGTAGGGGAGGGCATGAGAGGGATGATAGATATCACAGACACAGAAGGAGAAGCTCCAGACCCCATAATGAGGACTCTGGATTGTCAAATGTTAATGCTGATGGAGAATCAAAGTCTGACCTTGAACAGTCACTCCGTGTGGCAGCACTGAAAAGGTTGGAGGATATGAAAAAATCCAAGGATTGTCAACCTTTGCATAACAGCAGATATGTTGAGAGTGAAAGAAGTAGCCATGATAGTCACAGTGTAGTAGTTCAGGAGCAAGAGGTCAGCAAGGATTTAAAAGAACCTTCAGATTCAAGGAAAACAGAAACAACGGTGAGGAGAAGGATCTAATCACTGTGAAGAAATGAGGTAAGTCATTTCTTATGGTGGCTTTATTTTTTGGTTTTATAAGTAATTTTATATGGTTGCTTTATCTGGTATGTCTATTTTCTAGGGCATCGTTTTGTTCTGCATGCCTGCATCCATTATTCAGTTTGTGCAACTAGAATAGTTTCCGTTAAGATGAGTCAAATAATTGTGGTGATCCTCAGTTATTGTACTTTGTGGCAATGATACATCAATCATTTTTGGTTTTTGGATGTATCATTTGATGTACGGTTGGCTTGTCATAATGCTAGTTCCAATATAGGTTGAGTTGCAGCGAGGTTGCTTCATACTGTTGATATAGATTCCAATATTCACCGGGCTCCTTAGGACCTATCACTTGAATGGGCCTGGGTAACCATTATACTGTTGAATACCTGAACACCCCCCCTCTCTCAAACACCCCCACCCCCAAAACCAAAAAAGAAAAAAGAAGAATGGAGAAAGATGAACAGATAACTAGCTTATTCATTAGTTAAGTTGCTTGTCAGAAGGCTCAGAAGACCAATTCTATATTTGCTTTTGATAATGGGCAAGTGAGATGTTCAGCTTTGAATAAAAGTATTCTTTTGCATGGTTCTGCTGATTTACCTGGTATTCATGCCTTGTTTGGTCTTGAGAGTGCTCGTGGTGGCAAGTATGGTTTTAACATGTCTTGGTTTTTAGGAGGGAATGGAAATCAATTGTTGAAATGACACTGAGTGTTTCCTCAAATTTTGTAGCCTTTGTAGCCTTTATACGGCCTAATTCTATTGATATGGTGTTATTTGTCCTGCTGACTTGTTTAAACTTGCCTACACTCACCTGAATTTTCTTGAATGTAAGGTGTGCAAACTGCAAAGCTGAATGTGACGCAATCATAGCTGGGCATCGGACAGGGAGCCCAACGGGCCTTTGCAGTTGGGCTTGAGAGGACAGGGCTTAGCCCGTTTTAATCATGAATGGGCCTGTCCATTTACAAGTTTTCGTGGGTCCCCACTGGTGAGCAAAGGGCATGAGGAAAAATTTGTGGCGGTCAAGTACCCTGAACCTGGGCAATCAAATCCCAAGTTCCTTCTCCCTTGTTGTTCAAGATCCTCAAGAACACCTTTTCTTTGCAATCTTCCAACCTCTTCAAATCACTCGGCTGTTCCTCTTTACTCGGTTAGTCTCGGTCTTTCTCCCTCCTTTGTCTTCTAAAGGTACTGTTGCAACATGAATCACTGAAAGATCCCTTTATTCTCGAATTTCTATTTTTCCTGATAGGTATCATTATTCGGTGTATTTCACTAATTGTGAACAAATGGGGTGCGTGTCATTTTCCTTGAAGTCTTCCAACTGGATTTTCGGGTTCGAATTCAGGGTCCTTTGTCGGGCAAGGCAGTTTGGGCTCTTCTTTGTTCTCATAAACCCCAATGTCATGAACAAAGTCACGATTTGAACTTGATTAAAGGGTGTAACGTAATGTTGAATGAGCATTACATTGTATGCGACTTATTTTGACTGCTGGGGGAGACTGCAGTAGTGCACACAAGGTCTTTGTTATTGTGTCTCAATGAATTTTGTTTGTCATTTGTGCAATGGACTGGTTAGCGCATAAATGGACAGGTTTTGTGCTTTTATCAAGATTTATGGGAGTGTAAAGGATAGATGTATTTGGTACCGGACTATTTTTCCGGTGTGATTTTTATAGCATCCCATGTACTTTTATTCCCTTTCTGTAGTGATGTATTAAACAACGCGAATTGTATTTGCTGTAACTGTAAGATGGTGAATGATTATGCTATGAGGAGTTAGACAGTTTTGAAGCTTGACCAATTATCATGGAGGTGACTGAGGAAAAATGATACTTCACACAAGTTGTAAATTTCATTCAATCACAACCAAACAAGTTCTACTGAGTACTGAGATGCAAAATTTCTGGTTTTCTGGAAAATTTTGAATTTTTACAGTGCCTTGTTGGACCTTTTACAAGTGGATATTTTAGCATAAATAAAAGAGTTTTTGATCCCAAGGGATGACCCAAGCAAGATTGAAGATGAGGTTTCAATATGTGAGCATTATCAATTCTATTTTTTTTCTTACGTTCTGTTGGAAGACTCAAGTTTTTGTTGGAAGAATTCTAAAAAAATCAAATAAATTTGGAACAAATGTTGTAAATTCATTAAAAATGATTCTTCCAACTTCCAAGGTAGCTTACACTTGGTTATGTCCCATTAGAATACAATTGTTATTTTTTTGGACCACCAGAACATAAAAATAAAATAAGAATTATTGAAATACATTTATAGATATTACTACTTCAGTTTTTATTTATCTGTCACTTAGAAAATTGCGTTAAAAATTTTGACAGTTAATATTTTAATTTGCATAATGATTCATCATATAAAATTGATGTCATTAGATTCGTAATGAAAAGTATTATTTATAATATTATAATTTTTTTATAAAAATTTTATATTAAAAATTATTAATTAAAGATTGACAGTGAAAATTGTCATAAGACAATGATAGCGGTGACCAAAAAACATTCAACTGTTTTTTCGGATAACTGGGTAACAATTTGAACCTAACACTCACTCGTTCAGCTTATCAACATGTTGAAATAATTGGACAATTTGATCCCAGTAAAATTCATATCTAAGCAGCAAAATTGGTGAGTAGACGATGCTTCCCTCCCCTTTCTGATAAAAGTCATTTTTGAAGGAGGGACGATGTTTCCTCAGCAAAAGTGGACTTTGACTCCTTTTGTATGCAGAACAGCACCCTCAATTCCATTCTGTATCCTTCTCGTCCTTCAATTTCAAAGATTAGATCGGTAATTCAGTGTTGATCTCATCTGCTTCCTCATTCCAAACCTAAGGTATGAGCATTTACTTCTCCTCCAATCTTTGCTGCTTTCTTTAATTTCTTCAACTCAATTATTATTTGCTACTTTAGATGATTACTCCTATAATTCCATACAACTGAGCTGATCATGTAATCTTGTGTTTGGATTGACGAGACAAATGGGGAGTCAGAGAATCGAGATTAGTTAACTGTTCTTTTCTGCTGTGGCTAAAATGTAAAATTATGGTAAGAATTGTTGGTGTGTTAAATGATGAAAGAAAAAACGTGAAAAACAGTGAGAAAAGTGAGGAGACAGATAATTATGGTTATTGTGTTAAAGTGTGGCAGTGGTACGATAATATGGCCCTGTTCTTTTGTGCGGCAAATTGGATGCGTTAAATGGTATGGTATGATGCTACTGTGAAAAGTGTGGTATGGTATGGTAAGATATGTAAAATTTATAGTAAAAATGATTGATGTGAAAGATGAGGAGAGAGAATGTAAAAAGTAGAGGGAAAAAATGAGGGGAAAGAAAAGTAAAGAGAAAGAAAGTTATGATTGTTGTGGTAAAGTGTGGAATGGTATGGTATGGTATGGTCTGGAAGGATTGTGGTAATTGTGGAAAAATGTGGCAGGTGCGTGTGGTGTGGAACCGCACAAAAGAACAGGGCCTATGTGATGGTTTGTACTTAATGTGATAATATGCGATGGTTTGTAGTTAATGTCATAATATTGTATGATAAAAATGTGGATAGTGTGATATGATGTGGTATTGGTATAGTGTGATAAGAAGTTGTAAATTTTATGGTAAAGAATGGTCGGTGTGGTAGATGAGTAAAGAAAAAAGTGAAAAGTAGCGAGGACAGAGAAAGTTATGGTTGTTGTGTTAAAAGTGTGGTATGATATGATAATATGTGATGGTTTGTGGTTAATGTGATAAAGTGTGGTAGGTGCGGTATAGTACTACACAAAAGAACATAGCCGGTCCAACATGAATAAGAGATTGAGAATGCAGCTGTCTTATTTTTATAATTATTTACATTGCACTGTAAAATGATTCTTCCAACTTCTAAGGTAGCTTACCAATTGTGTGAATTGCAGCAGTATCTTCATTTTCATGTTTTCTTATTTTCTTTCTCATTGTTTTGGTCCCAGGCAGTTACAATATAACACTACACCAGGGTCCTTGAGCCGGAATTTTACTTCAACTTTCTTAGCACGGAAGAATCACTGTGATATACGGTGAACGAGGTTGCACATACCTAGTAATCATGGCAGGAGATGTGGCGTCAGCTGTTCAATGGATCAGTTCATTGCTGGTCCGAGAGACGATTGCATTAGTCCAAGTGGCGGATCAGGTAGAAAGCCTCAAAGAAGAGTTAGAGGTCATGCAGGGTTATCTTAGAGATGCTGATGCAATGCAACAAAAGGCAGAAGTTCGCACTCTGACGGATCAGATAAGAAAGCTTGCCTATGATATGGAGGATGTTATTGACAAATACATCATTAAGGTTGAATCAAGGAATACAAAGCAAGGTTACAGGAAATGGTTCGTGAAGTTAGCATGCTTCCTACGCAATACACCCAAGATTTATCTAGTGAGACAGGATATAGAGAGCATCCGAAGTAGAATGAAGGATAAAAGAGAACAATTGAATAGTTGCGGTATAAGAGGAGTTACTGAACCACGGGCCGGTTTCAGATCTTTAAGCTACAATCGAAGAAACTCGAGGAAAAAGCCACAAAGCTACCCGCTTGAAAATTCTCATGAATACATCGTGGGCTTGGAGAAAGATGTGTTGGGACTGGTGAAGATATTGAACGGTGAAGGAAATCACCGGACGAATATTCTTGCCATTGTAGGGATGGGTGGATCTGGAAAAACAACCCTTGCTAAGAAGCTTTACAATCATCCGTACCATCTGTGCTTTGATTTTTTTGCTTGGGTTGTCATCTCCCAGAAATGGAGCACCGAGAAAATTTTATTTGAAATCTTGAGAAAGTCTGGTGCAAGTGTTGATTTGAATGCTACCAAGGAACAACTGGTGGATCAACTAGGACTTGTTCTTAAAAACAAGTCTTATTTGGTTGTTTTTGATGATGTATGGCATAAACAAGATCTAGAGGAGATACTTCCTATTCTCTTACAATCAAATAGTAAGGAAGGGAGCAAAATCATCATCACCACTCGTAAGCGAGAAGTCATTGACTTCAAACACCTACAAAAGCTCGTTTATGTCCATGAGGCTAAGCCCTTAAACGATGATCATGCGTGGGAATTGTTCAGCAGCATTGTTTTCAATCAAGTCAGTAATTGCAACATTGAAAGTTTCGAGAATCTTGGAAAGAAAATGCTGAAGAAATGTGGTGGCCTACCGTTGGCTATAATAGCATTAGCTGGAATTTTGAGCTCCAAAGGAAGCATTACGGAATGGCAACATGTGAGTAAAGCTGTACACACAAAAGTTATGCAAAGTAGAGGCTTAACCACGAATGACACAGTAGAGGATATACTAGCTTTGAGTTATGAAGATTTGCCTTATGATCTCAAACCTTGTTTCCTTTACTTGGGGGTATTCCCAGAAGATTGCCAAATTCCAACAGGTATGTTGATTCGTATGTGGATAGCTGAAGGGCTTGTTACTGCCCATGATGATGATATGTCTCTAGAAGATATTGCTATGGAATATTTAGTGGAATTGGGCCAGCGATTCCTGATTCAGATAGCAAGGAAAAATTTTATGGAGCAGATTAAGGCTATTCGCGTGCATGATATGTTGCGTGACCTCTGTTTGAAGAAAGCAAAACAGCATGGTTTTCTCAAAACTTATACATATGATCACGACCAAGTTATGAATTATGCCTCTACCTCTGCAATCCAACCCCGCCGTGTCGCTCTTCATTCCTGGTAAAAGGTTTATTTGGCTAGATGTATGGTATTTGCATTTATTCCTCACACTTGAAGATATAGTTACTAGTACTACTATATTTCTCGCATATATGTAAGGAAAAATACAATATGTTTCCTTTTTGTTGGATATACACAAAAGATAAAACTGTTGCTTTCTCGTGCCATTCTCTAAATGCATTTTTATAATGTCTTCACACTAAAGTTAGATAGCAATCACGAGCAATCCACGTATCAGTGTTGAGGTTTATACTTTTGTGGTCAGATCAATGTCTTATGTGTCCCTTTTTGTGACCTTTTTAGTATGTTGTATTCATTGTTTATCTTCCTACCAAAAATGTCCATCAACTCTTTGAGATGGTTTGAAGGTAGAGTGTTCATATTTGGTTGATGTTTGCATAGTCTAATGATGTAATGTGTATAATGATGTTGGATTCTAAATCTGAATTGATTGTTCTGTTTGCAACCTCTTGCTTGATGTTGATTGATATTTGTATTAGATGGTAAGTAACCAAAGACCGTATGATTAACAAATAAGTTACAAACATTTACCTTATCATATTTTGCTTGATATTGATTGATATTTGTATTATATGGTAAGCCCATTCTTTTTTCCCACCAACCTCCCTCTTTACACTCCCCTTCTCCCTTCCAATTTACCTTATCATATTTTGCTTTTACTTTTCTCTCTCAACTCCTAATTTTATATTTTTTCCCTTCCTATCTCATTTCTCAATAATCAAATGGAGCCTTAGGCATATGTGTAATGATTACTTAATGACTATCTTATCTCTTTAGTTATTAAAAAAATTAACTATCTTATCTCTCTACTTTTCAGCATCTCTTTGCCTACACATGTTTCATCCACAAGGTCCCTTGTATGGCTTGCGAGGTCTAGCAATTTGCTCTCTGAATCAATTTCCCAGGATATGCCAGTGGTGGACCTTCAGGTTGTTCCTCAAAACTTTGAGTTGCTTAGGCTATTGAATATTTGGGGAATTAAGACCTGCACTGGCACCCTGCCTACTGAAATTGGGAGCTTAATTCATTTGAGGTACCTTGGCATATGCACCACAAACATCACAAAGCTCCCCAAATCCATTGGGAATCTTAGGAACCTATTGACCCTGGACTATAGGTATGTCAAGTCAGACATGGATGCACCAATTGAAATCCCAAATGTCTTGTGGCAGCTTAAAGAACTTAGGCATCTCTTTTTGCCGATTGAATGCGATTGGAATGTGAAAAAACTGAAGCTTAGTACACTAAAGAAATTGCAGACCTTGTGGGGTGTGAAGGAGGATGGAGGGGGGTGTTGGTTATCAAAAGAGCTTGCAGGACTAAGCGAGACCCTAAAGAAGCTAATGATTGTGGTGTCAAGTCAAAGGGAGTTGTCGGACATGTTTTGTTGCTTAAGCAAAATTTCAAACAAGCTTGACACATTTCACTGTGAATTGAGAAATAATTTAGTCTTGAAAGACGCTGAGCCTCTCTCTAAGTATGAACGGCCGCATAAACTGAGATTGATCGGGAGGCTACAGATGAAACTTTCCTTTTTATTGCCAGTTAATGTTATTGTCTTAGACTTGGAGGATAGTGAACTAACAGAAGAGGACCCCATGGTAACTCTTGGGGAGTTGGCTCATTTAAAGTTCCTCCGACTTTCAAAATCGTGCATGGGGACTACATTTACATGCAAGGCAGGTTCCTTTCCACAGCTTGAGAAGCTCTTCTTGCACAGTCTTCAGAACTTGAACTGTTGGATAATAGAGGAGGGCGCAATGGTACATCTTAAGACACTAGAGATTACAAGGTGTATGAAGCTAAAAGACTTTCCCATAGGCTTCGCATTCATGAAAAACTTGGAGGAATTGGAGTTTTTTGGAATGCCCGCGGAGTTTGGCGAGGCAGCAATCGCAAATGGGTGGTCACGGAAAAAGCTTAGGCTGCCTCACAATTGGGAATCAATTATCGAAAGATCTGACTCTCCTGTAGATATATCGTCTGTTCAAAAGATCTACAAGCAGTTAACTGGTGGGATTTACCTAAATAACATGCGGCAGGCATGTTCATTTTCTCACCCTGACACAAGTTGTGATGTCTTTAATTTTCTTATTTTTGGTTTCTTTTTTTATATGGTTTTTGACTTGGTTCCTTTTTGTGAAATTTGCGAAAAACAGAAATTTTGGGTTACAAAGCAAGATGAAGTCTACTATAATTGCTTTATGTTGTATCCATCAGACCTGTCACTAGCAACGCGTGTTGACGTGGATGGCCTACCTCTGTGGAATGTTCAGGTGGATGATTGGGAATTTGGTGAACTAGCTGAAAGGTATGTTGCTAGGGTGAGAAGATCAACTCGGTGTTCCTATCTCAGCTTAATTGTGAACTTATTATTCATCATGGAATACACTAAATGGCATTGTTTGGTCTTCTAATTCATTACTATCCCATCCTATTTTGGTTCTCTTTAAGAGCTTCTTTGTTCATTTATTAGGTTATGGAAGTTAAATTTTCAATAAGCATTTTTCATTTACTAGTTGGATAATCATTTTTATTAAGCCAGATTTGCTATTATCTGCTTCACCGAAATGTCTCAGTTTTTATGGATATTTTTTACATTCATGTTAGCAAGACTAGGCTTCATCGCAATGTTTCTGTGAATTGTCATTTGTCAATTGACATAACTCCTCTTTCTTTTGTGACAGTGATGGTGATTTAATAAGTGAGGCAAAACTAAGACTACCTGTAATTCATGTGCTTGATATAAGTGGAAGACTAAGCGTCGATGATCTCTCACCGAATGTGACATATACAGTCACCATGGTTATCTGGTTTGATTACAGTCAAGTGTCTGTCCAATCTATGCTTGTTCTTCCCGGTTGCAGACTTGAAACACAAAAAATAAATTTGGTTGAGAGGTCAAGGAGCGAATGGGTAGAAGTGCCAGTTGGTGAATTTAAGGCACGCCCTAATCTTGAAGGAGTGGCAGAATTTTACCTGCATTTTCAATGGGCACGCCCGTCTAAGGTTGAGTTTGAAGTCAAGGGTGTCATTGTTCAGCCCAAGTCTTTAGCTGCTGATGTTTGATGCGCCTCGTTTTCAAGTTGTCTTTATGCACTGGTCAACATGCAAGAGAGGCTGTTGTGATCTGCTGTTTGACCTAGAAAAGTGCTCTTTCTACTTGAATTGCATATCAGTATTTCTGTGAACCTGTATAGAATTGTTGCTGCTGCTGCTGTCTCCAGATAATTCATCAGAATTGTCGTCAGAGATTGAAAAAAGGTAATGTCGATGTATACTATGAATTTAGGAGTGTGTCTTGTTGCCTGGACTAAGTTTATCTCTCTCCCTTGAAGTAACATTGGGCATATACCCTCTTACCAGATTTTGATCTCTGATCGCTCATATAAGCAAAGTTGTATCACCATCTTATCGGCCCGTGTGTGTTTATTGTTCAGATTTCTCCATCTTGCTGCTCATTTTTTCTGGAATATCTGCTTGACTCTTTGGCTGTTCTTTGCTAGAATGGTTTTGTTGTTAGACCTGAGAAGGTTTTATATTGCTCCTTCTATGATGAAGTGGTCCGTTTATACGGTCTTTGGTTTAGCCTTAATGAAAGAAACCGTGGACCAATTGTAGCGTTTTTATCTTCTTTCCTTCAATGATGCTTTGGACTCTCTTTAACTGTTGGTTGTATCTTTTGTGGTGTGCTGTAGCTTTGACCTCAATGTTTTTGTTACCAGAAGGTCCAGAACAGATGTTTCTTGGCACCTAAACATTAACTTCAGGTTGGTTTTCTGTCTCCTGTCCTCGTTCTACGATGAGCCGCTTTCGTGCTGGCATTTGAAAACTAAAAAGATACTGCTGTAATGCTGGTAATAATCTGGGTTTGGGTCAAACTGGGTTCGGACAAAAACCCTAGACCCGAACCCTGTCCGAGTTTTACATTCGGGCAAAATTTTCATGACCAGACCCGAACTTGAATGCATGTCCGAATGTCTGAATCTCAATTTAGAAATCCAGAGAATCGAGCCTTCATTAAAAAACCTGACCACCTGCTTCATTTGGTCCATGTCATCCTCGTTTCCAGCATGGTTATCCTTCCCCTCCCTCGAAGAACTTAGGCTTTATGGTATGCCTAATCTAAAAGGATGGTGGAGGGAAATGGAAGCAGCAGTGGACAAGTCATTTCCGAATCTGCTTAAGCCGAATATACTCAGGTGCCCTCATCTGAAGTCCATGCGACGTTGTCCTAAAGTCGCTAATATGACATTGTTGTATGTCAACGACACCCTCTTGATGTTGAAGATGGCAACAAACTCTGACACGCGTGTTGCTTGTAGCAGCATGTCATCTGGTTTCTCTTCAGAGTTGAAAACTCTACATATTGGATATGTAGAAGCCTTGGTTTCCCTCCCGAGAGGGTGCCTATCTCAGCTCACCACTTTAAAAGTGCAGGACACGATGCTGCTCCGTGTGTCCAGACTTGACCAACTCTTCGAAAGTCTAAATTCTGTTTCTTGTTTGGAATTCAGTCAATGCAGTAACTTGAGGTCTGTGGAATTCGGAAAGATGTCAAAGTCCAAATGGCGAGGATTGGCCCCAAGATCGTGATCTGTGATCGACGATGCACCAGAAGTCTGAGAATGATAACTGCAATCCTTCCCTAGTTTAAATTTGTAGTTCGAGTTTGATGACAGAGGATCTTGTCAGACACCGGAATATGGTGTATTTATACGATTTGTGATCGGAAAATGAAAATTTCCTTCTATGTGTCTATCACTATGCGGTCACTGTCAGTCAGCTGATCCAATGTAGGCTTTTCCTGCTCTCTGCCTGTCTAAAGATTTGCACATAATTGTCATTTAGACAGCAGAACTGAAAGTGTTCCATGTCTAACCCATTGCACAAAATTGTCAGAAATAGAAAAGGCAAGTGCATTTGTAGCTCAGATGTGAACCCTGTACTTGGCTTCTCTACTGTGACAATCGTTGTGCTTGGCTTTTGTATGAGGGGAAAAAAACCCAACAATATAATCAATTATATGTAAGCCCATAATACACTATACTCATAATATTAAATACACTAGGAGTATAATCCTAGTTCTTCGGTGATGATACATATCTTATCCCACGACATATTTTAAGTATCTTGCTCTTCATCAAATTGACATTTATTATGATTTTTAACACTAGTTTTTTTAATAGTTAGTAGTAATCATCAATTATAATAAGTTTAGCATGTATTGGTTACGACGAATATAAATGACACCCTTATTGAATCACCCGTTGGACATATTTTAGGTCATTTTTCTAAAAAAAAAAAATATTGATAAATATTGGACATATTTTAGGTCCTTTTTTAAAAAAAATTGAAAAAAATTGGATAAATATTATATCATAAAATTTAATGATATTATTTTTTTTCAATTTAATATATGAGTATAAAATTTATGTTAAGACAAGATACTTAATTAAAAGGTGTCTTATATGAAGGCTCATATCATTTTTTATTCCGGTTATTACAAAATTGTATTTTTCTTGTGTTTCTTTTGGCCTGTTGAATAGTTTGGCTTTGCTTGTTTCCTTGTAAGTCACATGGACTTGGAACTATAATTAAAACTATCAGATTTATTTTTTTTAATATTTTTGTTTTGTATGTTGAAAAAGAAGAGGAATGGTTTCATATTTATTACATCCATAGTTGTATATCAAAATAAAAAAAAATTAAAATGGATATTTCTCACGAATTGAATCTGATAATTTTATGCTCCATCTGCTTCATGAATAATCTTTTGAGGTCAATAATCCGATTAAAAAAATGCTTTTTTTTTTTATTTTATTGTTATGATGCACTCGTAGGTAACATCACATTTGTTTTTGTGGCTTGTCAAGTAGAGCAATAAGAGCCAAATCATAAACTCCATTTTTTGGAGGAGCAATTTGCTTCAAAACTGCGCCAACTATTTGTCTAAGTGCTGCCTTCCACAAGAAATGGACCGTCACCAACTATTTTGCCTTCAAACTGGCCCATGTCTTCAGCAAAAAATTGCTGGGAGGTGCCTTATATCTTTTTTAATTGATTTGCGGGTCACAATTTTTTTTAATGCATTCCCGGGGTTCATTAAACTTATTTAAGTGACTGGGGGTGACATTCCGGCTATTTTGGCTGAAATCCGACGAGTTATATTGTAAATGACGAAAATGGCCTGATTTTTTTATCTAATTTAACTTTATCTACCCTTCCTCCCTCTTCCTGTCTTTCCCTCCCCCTCTTCCTCTATAGTTCATGGCTGCTTCCATAGCTCTCCATCCAATTGTGTTTATATTGTTTCGAGAATAAAACCATCATTTCAAGCATCGGTGTATCACTCTGACTTTTGGTTGAGATGTGTTTATATTGTTTATAAACAATACCATTCTATCCTCTACATGTTGCCATGGAAACTTGTTTAAGGTTGACATGGTTGCCATAGCTTGACACCATCCCTAAGCTTGTCAAGCACAGAATCAGCCCACTTCTCCAAGTCCGGAAAACCCCCCGTCAATGCCAGAAAGTTCCCACTCTCATTCTCCGGCATCTTCTTCCAGTTCACCATCTGCCCACCAAGTGCTCGACGAATTGCCTCAATCACCAAATTCCCCTCCTTCTCCCCCCACTTTCTCCGCCGCAGTTCACCATGATCCTCCCACCAGGCATGAGTTTCTCCGCCATCTCCGCCCACGTCTCCGCCGTCTCCAACGCCGGCAAAACCTTAGCATCCGCAAACAAGTCCACAACAATCCCAGCATACCCTCCTTCAATGGCGGACGAAGCAGAAAGAGCATCCCCAACACAAACCCTCAAAAACCCACCTGCATCGTTCCCTTTTTCGAGCTCATCCAGCCCGAAAAACACCCTCGCTCGATCGACCAAGATCGAATCAAGCTCCCACCCATCGATCTTCAATGCCGGCCAAAAGTGTAGCAGTTGGTGGGCAACTTTACCACCTCCAAGACCGAAAATGGCGATGGGGCCATCGGGGATGATTGCAGGCAAGCTGGAGAACTCATCCTAGTATGAATTCGTAGATTTTTTACCTTTGTACAGAATGCTATGGACATTGCCACTGTCATCTAACAGCAATACTTTGGAATTCTCGGATTCTAGGACGACGATGTTGTTGTACTTTTGGTTGAAACGAAATACGATGCTTCTCAATCTCCCCCGCATCCCCAGCTGGTTTCTTCACCTTATGACGTATCACTCTGACCCCAATTTCCCTCTCCAACTCCCTAGCTTTCGACCCATCTGGGTCGTACTCCAGAAGCCCAACTGTGTTGCTGAACACCGCCACATTATCGTCCCCAAACATGGCCTTGCAGCTTGATGGGGAGCTATGGAAGCAGCCATGAACTATAGAGGAAGAGGGGAGGGAAAGAGAGGAAGAGGGATGAAGGGGAGATAAAGTTAAATTAGATAAAAAAATAAGGACATTTTCGTCAAAATAGTCGAATATAATTGATTCTTAAGTAAGTTTAATGACCCCCGAGAATGTATTAAAAAAAGTTGTGACCCGCGAGTCAATTAAAAAATATGTGTGGCACCTCCAGCAATTTTTTGTGTCTTCTGCTGGACTGAGATCATTTATAGCCCACAAAATTCATGCTACATTCAACATCCTTTCGTAATTCTATCTTCTTGTTAGTCTCAAATACTTCATCTATAATAATATATAAGTAATGTATTCGAAATTTGAAATACTCAATCCAGAGTGATTTTAAAAGTTATTGGCCAATCAGATTAAAGAAAAAAAAATCAATTTAAAAATACAGTAAAAAAATTCCCGTCCATGAAATTATAATAAAAACAGTCGATTTAAAAAAATAATAAATAAGAGACTAAGAGTCTACCTTATCTAATTAGAAATCTACTTTCCAACCCAATTAAGATTCTAACTCCCACCCAAATCTAATTAAGTCTCTACCTCTCACCCAAATCTAATTGAGATTTTACCTCCCGAACTAATATATAAACATAAAAACATATTTCATTCTCTTTCAATCTTTCAACTATTAACATTTGAAGCAACCATTGAATTCTTGGCTAACCTGCAAATATAAATAGGTTAGTTTTTGAAAAGTACTATCAATATATATCACATCAATATATTTTAGCATGTATTTGCATGTTACAATTTTTTTCATAAAATTTTGCATGATACACATTGGATATACATGGTAAAAAATATCAAAAGATTACAATTTTATTCTCCTTGATATGCTTCTTCATGTTGAATGCTCGCCCTGCATATGTCATTGTGAGAGTGGGGAAGAGTTATATGGAGTTTTTCATGACGTTGAACGTTGAACCTTGCTATGCAGAGTCCGCGTACACAGAGATAAGATGGAGCAACAAAGGAAACATGATAAAATCAATTGTGATGCAATTGCCAACACAGAAACTGGGGAGGTGGTAATCAGATGTGTTTCCAGGAGGACGGATGAAAGCCCTACTATCGGCAGGCTGTGATTTTTGTGAAAGTCAGAAGACCACCAGATATAACTGAAGCCAAAGTGATCTAATGGGAATTCTGCAACTTGTGATTTTCGTTTGATTTAGTAAAATGTTTGCAAGTTCATTTATTTGCCATTAATATTGTTTTTCTTTGGGTATTCTAATACTGTATTTGGATCTGCCCAACTCAAGTCCTAAATGTAGATATTTACAAATGCTGTATTTGGGAACTCTTAAGACTCCTGTGAAGTCTTGCATTCACAATTGGTAGTTTGTTTAGTGCCATAGGTACCATGGCAATGTCTAACTAGAAACACAATTTGCTATCCAAAGGCTTGATATTCTTAGGATTTTCTTGAATGGAGAATGGCTGAAGAATCAGTAATAAAATTAAGAAGTTATGGATGCTAATTTTCTCTGCAGGGATACGATACTTTTGAATCAAAGAATCTGAATATGGACAAAGCAATGGAATGAAAAGATGGTATACTCGGCAAAAAACCAATAATTGAGGGCGAATGCTTTCTTTTGACGTTCACACACACACACACACATATATATATATATATATGTATATATAAGTAATATATTAAAAAAAATTGATTTAAAATAACAGTAAACAACTTCCGCTCATTAAATAATAATAAAAAAATCGATCTAAAAAAATGATATACAAAAAGCTTAATCAAATTAGAAGTATACCTTATCTAATTAGAAATCTACCTCCCAACCCAACTAGGAGTCTAACTCCCACCCAAATCTAATTAGGAATCTAGCTCCCACCCAAATCTAATTAGGAATCTACCATATCATACCCTTCACCAAATTGGTATTTCTTATAATTTTTTACACTATTTTTTTAATAGTAAATATTAATTCTCAATTATAAGAAACTTGGGATGCATAGGTTGTGTTTTTGAGCACAAATGATACTCTAATCGAATCAACTCCTTCCATTAAGCTTCTTTTAAACGTTTTTTGAAATATAAAAAATAATATATAAAAGTATAACTTTGTTCAATTTATATGTAATAGTATAGTTATAGAATTCAATCATATCATTAAATTTCATCTTAATATATATATATAATATAGGTTTAATGACAGGTCAGACACTTTACCAAGACTCGTACAATTCAAAATGACTTCTTTTTTACTTGAATTGAGACAGATATGTTAACCAAGCCTCTATCAATCTATAGCTAAGTTCGAACACTGTTTGAACTACTTAGTCGGTGTTTTGAGCATGTGAGAGCCTAGAGTTGGTAAAAAATTTTCCGACCCAGAAAAAACCAGGTCTGGACATAGATTTTTCGTCAAATTTTGATATTGACCGAATATTCGGACATAAAATCTCTCTTTTTTCTATTGTCCGAACCCATTTTAACTTCGTCCGAATTGTCCGACCCGGTCAGACCGGAAATAAAATCGGGTTCGGACATGAATTTCTTGTCCGAATTTCGACATTGTCCAATTTTGCCCGACCCGAATTTACCCGGACCCGAATTTTTGCCAGTGCTATGAGAGCCCTTCAGGGCAATGCCCTACGGAGGCGCGTGTTGATGGCGACAGTCGAGGTGACTATTTGGACCAATAAGTCGGATCATGGTCCAAGGTGGAGATTGTTGGGTTTTTTAGTGGCCATTGGATTCGCTGAGGTCCAAAATGTCGGAGGATACAGTTTAATCTAATTCTAATTCTAACTCAAGTCAGATACTACTTGTTATTTGAGTTTTAATCTGACTTAATTCTCCTAATCGTCCTATAAATAGGATACAGTTTACTCCACTTTTATTCATCGATTAGATCAGAGAAAAAAATATTAAGAGAGATAGGTTTTACCAATATTTTCCCATTGTTATCCCGAGAGAGATTGTGAGTTGAGAGCATGAGAGATTATATTGTAATCTCCTTTATTGATCATATCAAAACCAGTGATAGTTATCGAGTTGTACCCTCCCTTTTCTCATAGTGGATTATTTTCTGGTTGTCGTTGTCCATGAGTTTTTTGGTTTTCCACGTATATTGGGTGTTCATTTTATCGCTTAATTTCATTCCTTAATTTTATTGTAATTTCCACCATCTCGTTTGCTTCCGCTGTAACTGCAACCTACAGTTATTATCTCTGAAATCCCTCACATATTTTGTTCTAAAATTATTTTTAATATTGTTTTTACAAATTTGACATTAATTTTTCTAATAGTAAGTATTAGTTATCAATTATAAGAAACTTTGGATGTATCGGCTATACCAATGAGCACAAATGAGACCCTAATCAATTCAATCGTATCTATTATACATATTTTAGACCTTTTTATGAAATATAAGAAATAATAAATTAAAATATATCTTTATGCAATTTAGATAAGAACCTATAATTATAGAATTCAATCACATCATTTTATTTTAATTTAATAAATAGTATCCATCCGTCCCAAATTAATTGATACTTTGACAAAATTTTGACCGTAAATTACTCACAAATCACAATGAGTTACAATATGAAATTAGCGTCATTAGAAACATAATTTACTAAATATTATGATAGAGTTAATTTTATTTTGTAACTCATTATAATTTTTGAATAATCAACGGTCAAAATTTAATCAAAATGTCAACTAATTTGAAACCGAGTATAAAATTTTAATTATAATACAACATAATTGAAACGAAAATGATAAACATCTTGCCTCAAGATGGTTCTTAACCATCTTGCATCTCACCTAAATCACTCATAAAATTAAATGTAAGTATATTTAAATTATTATAAAGGTATGTTTCATTATTTTGAGTGTTATTATAATCTATAAATAACATAAAAATATTTATTTATTTATATTTTTTCATAAATATAAAACTATATATAAAATGTGCATTTTTTACTATGATTGATAAAATTAGCTATTATTTATATTTTTTGGACCTAGCAAATAAGTATTATATTCTTATAGTTGATAAATATACATAATTATTAAAGAAAATATTATTAAAAGTTAACAAAATGTGAAATATAGATAATTCAAGATGCATCTTGAGGCAAGATGTTAGTGTCTCAACACGGGATTCATGTGATTTTCATACAAAGTTACTCACACAATATTCGGATACATAAAGAAAAGATTAGTTTTTGAGGAGCATCGATGATGATATAACACATGTATCTTTATCTTCCTATCCTAATCCCATCCATGGGATATTAATCTGTCCTTGCCATGCTTGAGTAGGAAGCGAACGGCACGTGTAGGAGCCTCGTACGTACGAAATGTACAGACAGTCCCTCGTGGCAGTTGACTCCCTAACCATCAACATCACACGTACCACCATTGCATCCTCCTTAGTCACCACCTCAGTCTTCCCCTCTTTCTCCACATGTCACCTTCTCTCTCTCATCTTCATCTTTTCTCACCGCCCAATCACCCCTTAAATCTACTCTCTCCCTCTCCTCCTCTCTCTCCCCAATCAAACACAATCACACAAATCAATCAATCAATCAATCAATCACATCTGATTATCTGGATCAGAATCAGCAATGGCTTCGCAGCAGCAGCAGCAGCAAAGGAGAGAGAACAAGACCCATGAGAGAGACGTGCATGTAGAGAAGGACAAGGTCACCAAAATGACGAGTAAGTTTGAGGAGCTCGCCCACCACGCCGCCGCAGACGCCGCTGCGGTGGCTGCGGACGCCGGACATGAGAAGGGGAGTACGGTGGTGCTTGTGGGGACCACTGTCGGCGGTCAGGGCGGGAAGGAGGAGAGAGGGGGCGCGCAGTTTGAGTCGATTTCGGATAAGGTCGGGGGTCTAGAGTTCGGAGGTGGACCTGAGCGCACTGGATTATCGGACCAGAAAAGGAGGGACCAACAGGAGAGGGAGAGGGTAAGACATGTTGAGCAGGAGAGAGGTAGGGCTATGGAGGAGAGACACAGGCAACAACAACAACATCAGCAACATCTTCAACAACAACAACAACAACAACAGCAACATCGTCAGCAACAGTCGGGAGCTGTCGGGAAGTTTGAGATGAGTGGTCGTCATGAAGAAGAAGGCAATAAGTTTGGATCGCAAGGGAAAGGCGGCGGAGAGAGACAGAGAGGTCAGCAGCAAACGACGCCGTCTTTGGAGGAGATTTCGGGGTACAGACAGACCGCGCAGCAGAATTCCATGGAGGCTATTCAAGCTGCTCAAGAAAGGTACATTAATTAACTTTATATTGTTTAATTTGTACATTTTGATTAAATTTAGGATAATTATTTGGATCAATTTTCTAATAAATATTTAATAAATTATTTTTTAAAATTTAAATTCATTGGAGATATATCTTTCAAATTCAAGATGGACAATAATTTGTGTTGCACTATTTTGGGGCTTTATCAATGTCTTTGTTTTTTTTGTTTGGATGGTATGTTAATGCAAGTATCAGTTTAATTTTTCTTCCAAAATATATGGCTTTGAATGAAGTGAACTGAAGGTTAAGTAATAGTGGACTAATGTGACTATGGAAGACGAACAAGGCTTGGAATAATGTGACTATGGAAGACATAAAGAAAATGTATACATGCATTTGTTATAGGGTTATTATTCTGGCTGGCCTTGTTACCCTGTTCAGACCAACAAGGCTTGGACTTGGATCTGGTTTGATATGGGTTGAGCTGGGTCGGGTTTGAGTTCTGGTGGTTAGGACCAGTTTTATATTGAGTTTAAAGCCAATGACTCTTCTCAATTTTGTTATGTGATGACATAGATTGACTTGTTATCCAAACAGGTATGGCAAAGCAAAGGAACAGATAGGCTCGGGCATGCAAGGAGCCACCCAAACCGCAAAACAAGCCAAGGAACAGACAGGCTCGGGCATGCAAGGAGCCGCCCAAACCGCAAAACAAGCCAAGGAACAAACAGGTTCAGTGATGCAAGGAGCCGCCCAAACTGCAAAGGAGAAAGCAGGCTCAGCCATGCAAGGAGCCAGCCAAACCGCGAAGCACGCAAAGGAACAGACAGGTTCGGCCATGCAAGGAGCCGCACAAACCGCAAAGGAACAAACAGGCTCGGTCATGCAAGGAGCCACCCAAACCGCTAAGCAAGCCGCCGCCAAGGCCTCCGAGCTAGGCTCCCGGGCCACGGAGAAATCCCGACAAGGCCTCTCTGCGACAACCCAGTTCGTCTCTGAAAAGACCGCCCCCCTGAAGGAGACAGCCGCCGAGAAAGCCCAACAAGCCAAGGAGACAGCCGCCGAAAAGGCCCAGCTAGCGAAGGAGACAGCCGCCGAGAAAGCCCAGCAGGCGAAGGAATACACCAAGCAGACCGCCGCCCAAGCCAAGGACTACGCCGGCGAGAAGGCGGCTCAGGCGAAGGACACCACCGTGGGGGCCACCAGGAGCGTGGCCGGGTATGTCGGGGAGAAGGCGGTGGCCGCCAAGGACGTGGCGGTGGGGACCGGGAAGACGGCGGCGGAGTATGCTGGGAAGGTGGCGGAGGACGTGAAGGATCAGGCAGTGGTGGCCGGGTGGGCGGCGGCCCACGTGACGGCGGAGGTCGCGGTGGGGGCCACCAGGATGGCTGGCGGGGTTGTTGGGAAGGCCAAGGATGTGGTGGTGAGCGCGACGCACAAGGCGGCGGAGCTGGCGGAGAAGCCGGTGGTCATGGCGAAGGAGACCACGGTGGATACCGGAGAGAAGCTGGCGGATTATACGGCGAGGAAGAAGACGGAGGCTGAGAGGTATAGAGAAGAGAAACAGTCGCATTATTATGCTGAGGTACGAAAAAATCAATCTTAGCTTTTTGTTTGTTTCAGTTTTTGGCCGACATGCATCTATTGAAATGAAAAAAAATGAAGATAACAGTACTAGACTAGTCTTTGAATCTGTAAATATGGTCCATGAGTGTCAACTTTTTAAATTATTTTTTTTATTTGTCAATTTTATAATTTTAATAAGGAAAATATTCATTTTGCCCATATTAATGGCATTTTTAAAATATTTCTCCATTTTTACTGTGAAAGGTTATATTTGTCCAAGTTGAATTTTCTTACTTATTTTCCAAGTATATGGGACTCGATATTTTAGGTGACACAAAACTAGGGACGAAGGTAATATTTAACTTGAGTAGGTTATATGGCCCTGTCCTTTATATAACAATGCCACATTATGCTCTGTTTTATGAAGTTGGCATATTAATTCTAGGAAACAAACCTTTAAAGAAATAATGTGCTAAATTACTATGTGGGGAAGTACGTAGAGAAAATTTTGATTCTAAATATGGAGGTCATTTTGGAAATTTTATAAAAGCAGGAGCAGACCATAAGTTTGGGGTTACCAAAAAAAAAATATTTCTAATGTGCCAAATATGTACTTTGTATACAATTGATATGATGATATCAATGTGTTTGTAATTGAAAAAATTAGGTGCAAGATAATGAGTATAAGAAAAATGATTTACAATTATAGAATTAATGAGAATATTCTTATTGATTATACACAATTTACAATCCACATTCTAAGAAGTTTAAAAGAAACATCTTCTTCAATGGATGTGAAATGCTTCACGTACATGGTACTATATGTAAGTTGTCCCACATCGGCCTTTGACACCTATATTGTAGTGTTTATAATGACTTGGGTACCTCAACCTCTTTAGCTAGCTTTTGGGGTTAAATTGGGCTCAAATCCATTATTTCACATGGTATCAGAGTCAGGGTCATTGATGTTGGGGCCGCGCCCGCAGTTGTCCGCCCCTCGTGGTGAGGGGGGCGTGTTGAGTTGTCCCACATTGACCTTTGACATCCATATTGTAATGTTTATAATGGCTTGAGTGTCTCAACCTCCTAAGCTGGCTTTTGGCGTTGAATTGGGCTCAAGTCCATTATTTCATAAATGTGGATCTTCATAGCATGCATGCATGCAACAGGGAGAGACCCAGCCAAGAAGTGGCGAAGGATTTACAGAGAAGTTCCAGGAAGGAGTAGCAACAATGAGGGACACAGCAAAGGGCGCAATGCGAAAACCGGGCTCGGCAAACATGGAGGAAGAAGAAGGTGGTGACGAAACCGAAAAGATGGTGCAAGACAAAGCAGGAGGCATGCTGGGTGCCATTGGCGAGACGATAGTCGAGATCGCCCAGCACACTACCAACCTTGTAGCTGGGCCTGGGCCTCAGGTCGAAGTCAGGGAAAGGGAGAGTGTCAAGGAAGAGCATCACAAGAGCCAGTAGCAGTGTACTTTTTCATGTTGTTTCTAGTTACTTTGTGTTGATATGTCTCAAAGAAAAGAAAAAAAAGGGACTTCTGTACGTGTTAATAAGTTTTGATCTGGGTTGATTTTCTTCTTTGATGGGGTTGGTATGGACCACGGGGGAAAGTTTAGGCCGTGTTATGTTTATGTTTGTCTAATAGGGGCATAAATAATGATGGAATGATGTTTTCTTTCAAATTATATGTCACATTTAGAAAATTTTGTAAAATCAGAAATTCGTATGCTTGCACTATGGATGAGCAAAATTTCCGGGATTTCCGGTCCCATCCCGGTCCTGAAATTCCAGTCCCATTGAGAACGGGATCGGGAATGGGATAAAAAACAAAGTCCCGGTCAATTACGGGACCGGGAGTGGGATTTAGCCTCAACTCCCGGTCCCGGTCCCGGTCCTGGTCCCAACTCCCGGTCTTAAATAATATATATATATATATATATATATATATATATATATATATATATATATATAAGTCAAAGCTCACGCCCAATATATATATAAGTCAAAGCTCACGCCCAATCAAAATCCTAATTTAGTAATTTTAAATTTGCCATTCACTCCCTCACAGCCCTTACTGGATTCACGTGTTTTAGTGTTCCACTTCAAAATTCAAAGTTTCAAAACCTAATTTGCCATTCACTGCCATTCGACTTTCCAGTGTTTCAAATCCTCTTAAATCTGAGTCTCTCATCACTCCTCTCATTCTCAGTCTCTCAATCTCTCATTCCAGTGTTTCAAACCCGATTTTTTTTTAATGATTTTCTATGATGGTTTTTTAAGGAAATAAACCAAAAAATAATTACAAACAAGTTTAAAAACCGGGACTAGAAACTTCCGGTTAATTTCCCGGTCCCGGTGGGACCGGGAGTGGGAGCAAAAACTTGCTCCCGATCACAACCGTGATCGGGACCGGGACCAAAAACTTGCTCCCGGTCACAACCGGGACCGGGAGTAACAAAAATGACCGGGATCCCGGTCCCGCTCACCCCTAGCTTGCACTATTTTGCTTCTGTAAAATATTGAATAAAAAAGAAAATTGAGGAAAGATGATGTAATTAATACGGTTTTAAAAAAAATAAATGAGCAATTAATATGTGTTGAAGATAGGGTCAAGGTTCTTCGCCTGCGCATTCACGAAGGACCTTAAGTTTTAATGAAAGCCAAAATCCGGAAAAAGAAAATTTCCTTATATTATATATTCTAATTATATAATATATATTCGGATATATTCTGATTATGTGATTTATTTGTAGATATAAATCATAAGGAAAGCATAAGAAAAACAAATCAGGAGGATTGTGCAATCAAATACAAGATCAAAAGGAAAGAATCCGTTGGATGATTGATGATTGAGGAAGCATCAACACAAAAGGGAAGAATTAACAATGAAGGCAAGTTACGTTGGAATGACTCAAGTTCAAGCATCCAAAGCCCTCTATAAAAAGGACGATCGAAGAAATGAGAACTTAGGCGATTCCACGGAAGTAATCGCGGAGTAAGAAATCCGGAGGGATGTCTGAATGTGTAGTCAATGGTTCAGTGGTGAAGGTAGCCAGTAAAGGTCCTCTGATGAACGTATAGCCAAGGACCTTGGTGAGATGATGTGTAGCAGATCCTTGACGGACTAAGGCTGTATGAGTGTGTGCTTCATGTTCCAAATCGCCGCTAGGGTTTTTCCTACGACGATCTTTATTTGTAGTTGTCTCAAGGACCTTCAGTCTTCGTCAGTGAATCTATCAGTAACTGCCTTCGGGCTGTTACTTCATGTTTTGTTTAGTAAGTGTAACTTGTTCTTTGATTGTTATAAATATAATGAGGTATTTCAGTTACACTGTGTTTTGATCCTTGGTTTGAAACCAAGGAAATTTGATCTAACGTCTTTACCTAGTGTGTAGACCTTAATTGTGAAATTCACCCCTCTCAAGGGCCTCAATAATATGTTATTGAAATTAATATGGAAAAAAGAAAGTACTTTAAAATGACATATAAAACGGACAGGAGGGGAGTTGATTGATAGATATGATTATCATATTTTAATAGAGGTTGTGTGATTTAATTGAAGCCGCCGAGGCGTGTAATGGGTTGCGAGTAGGGCTTGGCATTGGTCGCGACCCCTATGGGTCATAAGGGTCAAGACTTAAAATACAGGGTCAAAGCCCATCTAAAAATCTACAGGGGTCGGGCTTTATTGGGGTCATAATTTTCGGGCGGGGTAAGGGCCGCTCGCGGGTCAATTCCGGGTTAGAAAAATGACCCTCAGTTTGTCGCGATTACCGATTAGGGCTTTCTCCAGCTCTTTTCTGTTTTCAATTTCTCTGTCCATCTCGGCTGTAACTCAACTCATGGCTGGGCGAGAGATAGAAGGTGAACGAGTGGTGGCAGCCACCGGTGATTTCAGTGTCGGTATTGGGCGGTGAGAGATATGGTTATTTTGATGGTGGCTAGGGTTGGGCATTGGGTCGGGGCCCCTATAGGTCATAAGGGTCAAGACTTAAAATATAGGGTCAAAGCCCATCTAAAAATCTACAGGGGTCGGGCTTTATTGGGGTCATAATTTTCGGGCCAAGTAAGGGCCGCTCGCGGGTCAATTTCGGGTCAGAAAAATGACCCTCAGTTAGTCACGATTGCCAATTAGGGCTTTCTCCAGCTCTTCTTTGTTTTCAATTTCTCTGTCCATCTCGGCTGTAACTTAACTCATGGTTGGGCGAGAGATAGAAGGTGAACGAGTGGTGGCAGTCACTAGTGATTTTAGTGTCGGTACTGGGCGGTGAGAGATATGGTTATTTTGATGGTGGCGGTTTGTGGTGGTTCGGGGCAGGGTCAACGGACGCAGGTGTCGGTGACACGGCGGTGTGGGTAGTGGCGCAGTGGTCAAGTATTGCCGGTTTTGGGTCGGCGACGGCATGAGGCTGGTCGGTTGTGGCCGCCGGGGGTTGCGAAGAGCGGCGGTGGAGGTGGTGCGAGCAACAGTTGTGTGAGATACTGAGATGTGAATTCTTGATTATCGTATTTGTCAAGAGACTACAATGGATTACTCTTGCTTGAGAATTGTCCATGGAATGTGGAATTTTTGGGGGGTTGTAGTCTAGGGTTTGTTCCAATTTGGATACGGTGGTTATGAAACTGAATTTTGAAGAATTCATGCCTGAATTTTGGGACTCTTTTTTTTTGCATTATACTCTTGGAAGGCACAGATGCACGCAACAATTAAAGAACACAACACAGGCACGCAGCAACTAGGGGGTCATGGATGGACCAGGGTCAATTGACCCATGACCCGACCCGACCCTATGTGTAAAAGCAGTCAGCCTGACCTTGACCCATAATGACAACGGTTGGCCCTGACCCGGCCCAACACGCGCCGTTGCCCAGCTTTAGTTGCGATATTTGACATGATTTTGTTTGAGGAAAATTAAGATTTTTTTAGACTTCAATAAAGAAATAATTAAAAACCTAGAATTTAAAAGTTAATAGCATTCGTGATTTGTCATAGAAAATGCAGAAAAAATAAAAAATTAAAGGTCATTCTTTACAACTTTTGAATAAATTTTGATGACTGCATTTTATTAAAAAATTTTGATGACGAGGGTGCAAGTTCTACTATTGCGAATTGTGGGATGTGCATTAATCTTGTGAAACTTTTTCTTTTTGGAGATTTTGTTATTTGATTAGTGGTCATCCATGAGTCTACAATGTTAGAACCCCTTAAGGACTTCAAAAGACCCAGACTCAAGGTAGACCCAGGCTCAAGGACCTTTATAATTAGAACGGTTTTGAATGAAACTCAAAATTTGAATATTATTGACATATAATATGGATATCTTAGAGTGATACTTTCTTGATTATTTTGACAGATTTGTTACCTCCTTCCATGATATCAAAATCAATATCTAAATCCAATAATATGTTTACTAATTATTGATATATCTCTCTTGGAAGGTATCAAACCATTTAAGGAATGATTGATTGCTGTAATTTCATCAAGTATCACGTGGTTCCTTTCTCTTCCAGCAAGAAATCAATGAGAAATTGATTTTGTGAAGATCTCCAAGGGTGTCTTGCCAATTGAAGGCTCCTTTCAAAGCCTTACAAGTTCAACATTCACCTCACTCTTTTGGTATAAAAAGAGGACGAAGATAGAGAAGAAAAGCGAGGGAAACACTCCACTTTACAAGAGAGACGCAATGTAATTTCACATATTTTAGTCTCTTGTATCATAAGGTCCTTGGTCTGAACGTATAAATCTTGTAATGGGACGTGTAATTAAGTGAGCTGGGAAACTCACTTGGATAGCTAAGTATTGTTAATGCTTAGTGAGTTGTAGATCAAGCGTGTTGCGTTGATTAAGTTGTAGATAAAGAAGGACGTGCCTTCTTTATTGAGTTCTTTGTAAACTTGCCTTGGAGGTACTCGGGGAGCCAAGATTGAGGACCCAATTGTACTTCTTAAGTGAACAAGATGTGAAGTGGTTTGAAATCCTTAGTGAAGAGAAGCTTAGGTCCGGTGACGTAGCCCTTTTTGGAAGGGTGAACATCAGCTAAATTCTAGTGTATTATCTTTTTTTTTCGTCATTTACATTTCGTTTTCATACCTTATCTTTGGCTATGCCAAGGACCTTGACCGACTTGTGTGTTAAGTTTTGTAGCATTGACTTAATTTTAGCCAACCACCTCAATGAACCCCTCCAAGGGTTCTTTCGTACAATTTCCATGTAATCTCTTCAGTTGCATCTTATTTTCATCCCAATTTGGGTTTCTCCCTTTTGGGCGTTAAATTCTTTAATTTCTCATCTCCTTGTCTCGAAATTGTTATTGGGTCTGCTTCTCTTATTCTTAGCCATACTCAACATTGTCATCGAAGGTTATCAAAGGCCAACTATTGATTATTATTATTATTATTATTATTATTATTATTATTATTATTATGACGAACAACAACAAAGGCCCTGTTCACAAAATGAATTTGGGACTTTGGGGCCACATCGTTTTTTACAACGTTCATGTGTGCAAAAATCCATAGGAAGGCATCCTGCGTCGTTTATTACTTGATCAAAATTTGTTGTCAAATCCATTGAATTAGTTATTAGATCTCTTGAATTGATACAATATGAAAGAGAAAAATACACACAAACAATGATAAAATATGAGTTGCATGAATAAATTTTTTCTAAAATGAACAAACTTATAACAATTTGATGTGTACTTACTGCAAAAAAGTAGGACCATAAGAACAATAAGTGCAGGCGTGTATGATCCTTTTGCAGCCATGTTGCAGATGATGATATAAATGAATTAGTAATCTACTGAGTCCACAAAAGAAAAAGTGTTGAGCATATAATATCATAAACCTCATGTATTAGTCTTTATATAGTTAAGTGGTTAGCTTCTTGTATTACTTGCAAAAATCTTCGATTAGCTTACCAAATTTTGACGATTCTTTCCTTTTTTGTTGGTTTTGTGTATTAGAATAATGTTGAATATTATGAAACTAATTATCAATTTTAGAAGGATTAGATTATGATTTCCATCTATACACATAACATTGGGGATTGGATTTGGATATGATTGCAAAATAAAGATTGCAGCATTTTTGTGTACTGCCCTCAGATCAAATCATCTTCAAATTAAGGTTAAACACCCTTAACCAAAGAAACACTAACCAATACAACCATTACCCTAAACAACAGACAATACTTTCCAATAAAAGCTTAAACATTGTACTTAACCACAATTATATTACAGACCTTAATCACCATTTTACATAACCCATTGAAGAAAGGAGACTTTCTTTATTTCCGCTTAAGGATATCATAAACCACAAGATGAAAATCTACGTCACAATAATAGCCTACTTTATGCAAACCATAGGAACGTCACGTTCTCCATTTTAACCTGCGTTCTTGTCTGAACTTGGCTTAGTTGACTTAGAGGTCCCCCTAAAACAAAACACAAAACATTTTCGCAAATGAGTCAATATTTAATACGCATATCCCTATACACTCAAATAAATTTAGACAATTCATTTTAGGGAAATTGGATTCTAATAATACGAACTTTTGGCCATATAAGACTTAATAATACGAACTTTCGATTTGGTTCTAAATAATATGAACTTTGACCCCCTGTTGCCCCCAGTAACACGCCACCGAGTTAAGTTGAACTTAACTCGGTGGTGAGATGACGTGGCGGCCGGAGGAATATATTTTGACTTTATTATGTACCCAGTCAGCATTTGACTTGTCCACGTCAGCTTCCTTCCTTTCCCTTTCTCTCTCCTTCCCTTCATCTTCTTTGATCCACCATAGACGAGTCGGGGGAGTTTTGCAAACCCAACAATGGCTTCCCTCTGTAGTCTCTACTCATCATCAACCACTCCATCTCTCAAACCCAAAAAACCCTATCTCCTCCTCCCCTCCAAAGACCCAATCCTCACCCTCTGCCCCATCTCCGTCGTCGCCGACGCCCACTCCACCGCCTCCGTCGCTGTGAACGGCCCCGTCACCGGAGCTCCGACGCCGTTGAAGAAGGCGCCGCTGGAGAAGAACCCTAATTCTCTGTGGTCGAGGTATGTGGACTAGTTGTACCAACATAAGGATCTGGGGCTATATTTGGATGTGAGTCGGGTCAGATTCTCGCCGGAGTTTGTGTCGGAAATGGAGCCCTGATTTGAGAAGGCGTTTAGGGATATGGAGGAGCTTGAGAAGGGCGCCATTGCTAACCCTGATGAAGGTAGGATAGTCGAGCATTAAGAACTCGGGTCTTGCTCCGAATTCGACTCTAAAGGCGCTGACTGATGACTCGCTTGATCGTGTGTCGAAGTTCTATGCTTAACACTTTGTGCCATCTTCCTCTCTCTACTGAGTTTTTTCTGGGATTTTTGATTTGGATTTGTTGGCAGTTGGGGGAGAGAGAGATCTAATGGATCAGTTTGGAGGAGGAAACTGGGCAAACATGCCCTTATCTGGATCCTCCAATCAAGACCCATTTTTTCTGTCTCCTCAACACTAACAACAGTTCCATCTTCAACAACAACAACAACAATTCAATCTTCCCCAGCAACAGCAATTCAATCTTCCCCATTTGTAGAGAGAGAAATGGAGAGAAAAGGATGGATCGAAGAAGATGAGGGGGAGGAGAGAGAAAGGGAAAGGAAGGGAGCTGATGTGGACAAGTCAAATGCTGACTGGGTACATAATAAAGTCAAAATATATTCCTCCGGCCGCCACGTCATCCTGCCACCGAGTTAAGTTCAACTTAACTCGGTGGTGTGTTACTGGGGGCAACAGGGGGTCAAAGTTCATATTATTCAGAACCAAATCTAATGTTCGTATTATTAAGTCTTATATGACCAAAAATTCGTATTATCAGAATCCTGTCTCCCTTCATTTTATTTAGCGCATTTTCACTCAATTCGTAAACAGCTAGAAAAGAAATTACTACATCAAATAAAACTTGCTTGCATGATTATTATTATATGAGTCGTTCTCTACTTGTGATCAACGGATTAAGCCTTTATATGCGCATATCCAGACCGATCCGGTTGACACTGGCCAGTTTATGACTTAGGTAGTGCACATAACAAGAAAAATATGTTTGGGCAACAAATTTACAGTGGTTTGGGCAACAAAAAAATTATTATTGCATTAATTTAAAATAGAGCAACCAAATAATTTTGTGGTTAAATACATTATATGTGGCAACAAACTTTTTTTTTTGTTACAATTGATATAGATTGGGCAACAATTTGAAGGAAAATGGTTGTCAAAGGTTATTAAGGCAACAAAAAAGTCTGATTGCCCACAACAACCACCTTGTGCTACCATTTTTACTAATTTGTAGCCTAGATTTTGTGCTTCGAAGATAAAACTACTAAATCTGACAAATTTTTTTGTAGACCCTTGTTAAAGGGCAACAAAAATTAGACTAGGACAACAATTTTTTTGTTGTCCAAAGTAATTTTTCTTGTTGTGACTATTGACACATGTAACTTGGGTCGTAATCACATTTATGTGAGAAAAACATATAAAACAATAATTATCCATATGTAAACAATAAACATGCTTACTTGACTCAAATAAGTGAGTTTGGGTAGGGTACGAGCAATGTGCGTACTACTCAAACGTAAAAATGTTTTGTGTTTTGTTTTAGGTGTTACCCCTAGTCCTTTTCTCTCTTTCTTTTTTCTGTCTTTTGGCCTACGAAGACACCAATACACCATTGCTCAAGCCTTAAAGAATAACGACAATTTTTCTTTTACAAAATTTAATATTTTTAAGGATATTGTATTATTATTGGAACTTTTTAATTTATCATAGTTGAAAAGTGTGATGTAACAGTAATTCTACTCTAAAGATTGAAATCAATACATTTTGATCAAAGTAACTAGTTGTAATAATTAATTGTATCTATTGACACAAAATTTTTTTTAATGTATATGATGCATCTTAGTGAATTTATTAATATAAACTAAACTAGCATAGTTGAAAAAAAAAATCAACAACGACATAATTTCCATTTTATTTAATGAAAATATGGTAGTTAAAAGTTTCATATTATTAATATTTACCAAAGATAAGTTTCATTCGTTAAAAAGATTTATGTGTCAATAGATACGATTAACTACTATAACAAGTTAGATTGATAAATTATATTGATTTCAATCTTTTAAGCTAGAATCAACGACTTTTATAGTAGAATATCCTTAGAAATATTAAATTTTGTAAGAAGATTGTTCTCAATAAATGTTATTATCTATTACAAAAAATCACTTTAATCAATATGTATTAATTTTAACTTTCTAAAAATAAAATATACTTTTCAATTACGTTAGATAGCCGTCGAAATCGACTTAAGAAGCAGACTGGCAAATAATACTCGTACGCGCAGGTACTCGCACCATGGAAAAACGGGTGTAGGTACTAGTTTTTTTAAAAATACGGGTATGGGTACATAGGAGGATTCCATGAGTATTCGGCCCAATCCGCACTTAAAAACCCACACAGCGCTCGCTCCAACCTGTCGAGTTCCCTATCTCAGGGGTATACTTAACCCAATGGCCTTAGAGCGGACAAATATATTAAACAATGTTTCCCCCAGGAATCAAAACCTGAAGGGAGGGGCCCATGAAGGGTGGGAAGCTTGCCACTAAGACAAGCCCAATTAACATGAAAACCAAATAACCAATACCAATATTATTGCACTACGACCCTGTTATTTTCTGCTGTTGGCAAACTGCAATACCACAGCATACCGCAGTTTGCCACAATTCACCACACTTTATCACAAATCATTACTTTTCTCCTCTCATTTTTCTCTCTCCTCACTTTTCTCCTCTACTTTTTACATTCTCTCTCCTCACCTACCTCACAAACCAATGACCTATCACAATTCCACCACACCACACCATACCGCAAAATACCGTAAAAAAGAACAGGGAAACTTCCTCCTTCCTTTTTCCATTTGCACTGTTAGCAAGAAGTTTAGGGTTCTTTCAAATTCCACCACTCGCATGCAAGAAAGACGTAAAATTGGAGTTGAAGTACCCGGATACGATTCGTAAATTTGTGCATCTGAATATAAAATGGGTAGCATAATTGAATCTTTTTTTTATGTCGGAATAGTACCCATTATACCCACATACTCAGTGGATATGGGTAAGAGTACTAACTTTTAGCAGTCCCTAAATATGGGTATGAGTCTGCTGCCTCGAACCCGATCTATGGCCATCCTTCGCGGAGCCCAACGCTTGGTTTCCGCGCAGCCGAAACATTCCCAGCCCACATCGAGAACGACGTCGTCTTGATGCGCTGAAACAATTTTTTTTCAAAAAAAAAAAAAAATAAACGGACGAGTTTCTCGTCTTCCTCCTCGCGACGCCCGCCATTGATGCTCGGCACCTCACCTCAAGTTCTGCCATAAGCAGATTTGTTTAATTCGTTGATAAATTTTTGGTAATGGAAAATGTCTGATTTTCCGTCTCTCAATTAATCGATTCCTCTCTATTTCCCTAACAAAAATCTCCTACTCCACCGCCAGACCATCGCATCTCCGCCGGATTCCGCCATTCTCTCTCACATTGAATCTTCGATTGGTGACGGTGAGTTCGAATCTTTCTCTCTCGCATCAAATTTGAATAATTCCTAAATTCGATTTAAATTCGATTTAGGTTTTCGTTACTGCTACTTTTTGAATTGGATTTGATGAGTATGTTGTCGATAATACAAAGATGAAGTTGTTAAGCTAATATTCTGCCCCATTCTTTGTTTGGAATGCACTAGCGCCTTCTACGTAGTTGTAAAAATGTTCTTGTACTACTATCTGGATGCCAAATTCTGCTCATGTATCACCAATTTTTCTGTGCTGCTTTTGTTGTAACCTCTGTATTCAACGCCTGCTTAATCAGAATGTTAAATCGGAATCCTTTGTGTTATACTGACTAAAGAGGGAAAAAAGATGGTAAAATGGGAGACGAAATTTGATTTCCTAGGATTTTAGTCACTGGTTGATAGTGTGGTCTTTAACTTTGTTGAATCATTAGGCATTGATTAGTTGTTCTGAAGTGCTATATCAAATTTCAATTTTCTGAATGCAGCATCATAATCTTCTATAATTCTTAGTTAGGTATGTTGAATTGCACTGCCAGTTCTCATTCCTATAATTTCATCATTATGTGTTGATTGTTGAGGTCTAGCATTTTCTTTCAAACATTGTTTCCTTATTTCCTTACCTTTCAATTTTAAACAGACTGTATTTTAGAGAATTGGAAGCCTTGTTAACTACACAGACAAGGTATAGGTCTGTTTAAGGATTGGAACCAAGAATTGCACATCAGCTTGTCAAGTTTTGTTCTGATCTGAATCGTTTCTTTATTGTATTCCACTCGGATTAGACAAAGATTGCCTGCTTTGAATTGCAATAGAGAATGTGACAGACAATTGACAAACATTGAAAGCTGGGAATTGCTTCTACTCTTTGCTAGATTTCTGAATTTCAGAAATGGATGAGATCAGTTCTAAGCCTCCTCGTAAATGGCGGAAAGTAGCCTATGGAGGTATGCAACCCGGGTTTGATGACAATCACACTGATGAATCCTTCCTTGAAGATATGGTCACGAATGCCAACGTTGTTAAGAGAGACTTGTTCAAGGTGATGTTGGATTCGGTCTCCATATGTCAGTATCTCTGTATCGTTTCCCTCGTGGCCTTAGTTTGGACTTACACGTTGGCCTCGACAATTAGCTATAACTCCCTCTTGCTGCTCAATGTAATCCTTCTCGGTTCAGGCTTCCTAGTAATCCTCCTAACTCCAGAGATGATCTCATTCAAACTGTTGTTCCTGTACACCTTAAACATCTCCTACTTCATAATCGGCTTATATGCCCTGTCTCCAATCTATCACACTTTGACGAGGTCCATCAGCTCGGATTCCATCTGGGCCCTCACGGCTCTGCTTATTGTACTCCACCTCTTTTTGCATGACTACACGGGTTGCACGATGAAGGCGCCTGGGTCTCCCAAAAACCCTACTTTGAGCAGCAATATCTCTTTGAACATCTCCATCATTGCATCGGTATTGATCGCTTCCCGCCTCCCCTCAAGAGAGTATGTCTTTGCCATCATGCTGTTTTCGCTGCAAGTTTTCCTCTTTGCGCCGTTTGTCATGTATTGTATTAAGAGGTACTCATTTTGGCTCCATCTTTGGTGCTCGCTTGGATTGGTGGGTCTTACATTAGCGCTGGTTTACAAACTTCAAGGGTTCCTGTTCGGGGTGCTGCTGGGGTTACTCGTTTTCATCACGTTCATATGCCCGTATTGGCTCATTAAGATTCAAAAGTACAAGTTTGAAATTAACGGTCCGTGGGATGAGGCAAAGTTGTGTTTCAACATCACTGAGTGAAACCAAGAGCTAACTCTTATGTGAAAAGAATGATATTTGTGTATCAGATGTTCAGATGTAGTTAGATGTGTTGGTTCAGAGGTTAGTTCAAGTTATGTGAAAAGTTGAATGGGGTATGTAATGGAATTTGGCAGGTTTTCAGTATAAGCTTGCTAAATCTTCTAACTACAGCAAGTAGTTCAAGTGTTCTATGCTTGAAAAATATTTGTTTGAGAGCATTAAAGATTCAAAATTGCTGTACCTTTTTTTTTTTGGCAAATTGTTGGAAATATTGTACTTTCTCATACATATTGGGGTTGGATAGTTTTCTCCATTTTCTAACCTGATGAATCTTCTTGTTAAATAAAACATGCATAGCACAGTTATATATTACTGGTATCTGGGATTAGTGCAGATTGAAGAAGAAAAGATACTATACAAGTGGTGGTGGGAAGAAACTGTTCTGCATACATTATTGTTGATTATTGAAGGACATATTGAAAAGACAGAGCTCACACGATGCGAACAGAAATTCAAATCCTTGAGAAATAAAAATGATACATATTATATCTATAAAAGGATTTTACATTATGTGTATATTAACAAGAGAGAAATTAATTTTATAAATTGGATGAGTCTGTAATTTATTAAAATAATATTACACCCCCAACAAAAATTAAAGTAATAGTATCTTCAAGTTAAATGCACTCAACCCATATGTAGCTCCTAAAATGTTAGCAAAATTAGGTTTCAAGAAACAAACAAATAATTGTAGAAAAGATAAATTTAAATAAGTTGGTTGCCCAAGGGGAATGGAGGTAAATGACAATATATATTAGATGCACCCAGAGTATGTGCTCCGGATATTTGCGAATGAACAATCATATGAATCAGAGTGAATAATCATAATAATCATAGTGAACAACCTAATACATATAGATGAACAATTGTAGAATTTAGAGCACGTGCTCCGGGAGCATCTAATAAATTGTAGGTAAATGATAATCTTCTCCTCCCCTCTTATTTATTTTTCCAAACAAGAGTAAATGAGGTTATTTAATATTTCTCTCCTCTTTTTTCTCCCTTCCCCTCCTGTAACCTCAATCCAAACATATAGTGTTACTATTTATTTGAACTTAAGTATATTGAACCCTAAAGTACTTTGTTTATAACAAGGGAAAGGTTATCGGTTCCTACAACAACAAAGATATGATGGTGAAGTTTACAAAATGAATCCTTGGTTCCACAATCTTAGCTTCTTGACGGCGTTCAACTGTACAGAAGTCTCTAGGGTTGCATCTTGTTACTTTTTCTACTTGTTTAAAATTTGGGATCATGATACACATCTTGCCTCAAGATGGTTAATAACCATCTTGAATTATCTATATTTCACATTTTGTTAACTTTTAATAATATTTTCTCTCATAATTATGTATATTTATCAACTATAAGAGTATAATACTTATTTACTAGGTCAAAAAAATATAAATAATTAATAGCTAATTTTATCAATCATAGTAAAAAAATTGCACATTTTATGCATAGTTTTATATTTATAAAAAAAATATAAACAAATAAATATTTTTATATTGTTTATAGGTTATAATAACCCTCAAAGTAATGAAACATACCTTTATAATGATTTAAATATATTTATATTTAACTTTATGATTGATTTAGGTGAGACGTAAGATGGTTAAAAACCATCTTTGAGCAAGATATTTATCATTTTGCTAAAATTTGTTGTCAAACTCAATGAATTCGTTGCTAAATCTCTTGAATTGATTGTACCTAAAAGAGAAAAAAAAAATACATATAAACAAACAAACCAATGTAAACAACGGTAAATATGAGTTATATGAATAATGTTAGATATAAAATATCATCACCCACTTTATAAGAGAAATATCTAGGAAAAATTCTAGAGAAAGATAAATATGATTGAGAGAAAAATCTAGAGATTTATCTAGATTGATCTAGCTACTATAATATATAGGATATTTACCTAGATTATTCTAGATATATAGAATATCTAAGATATTAATTATGTATTTTAGAAATATCCTAGGAAGTATCTAGGATATGTAAGAGTATGTATTGTAGGAGTGTGACATTTGGCACAATCTCCACCACACTTTAAGGAGGTGGAGTTAGTATAAATAGGAGTGAGATATCATAGTGAGGTAGAGCATAGGAAGTGAGGCATACCACACTCCAAGAGAGTTGGTGAGGTGTGTAGGAGATTTTGAGGGATCTCCCGCAAAGTTAAGTTGGTGATTGTGTCTAAGTGTTGTATGATTGTCTTGCCATATTATTGAGTAATAAGAAGAGTATAAGTTCTACTATACCACTTGCTCCCAAACTTCTCAACAAGTGGTATCAGAGCAAGGTTCGAAGGGTGTGTTGAGCTAGCATTTTTTGTGTGCATACTGAGTGGACCGAAGCACGAGGAGATCTGTCGGCCTGATGCAGGGACTGTGATAGTTGTTGGAGTTGCTGGTCTGGGATGACAAGAGTGTTGGTGAAGTGCAGGGCACTTACCAAGTTGTTATGGCAGACTTTTCGGGATCGGCTAGCTCACTTGAGAAGTTCAATGGGAGCAACTACAGTACTTGGTGTACACGCATGAAGTACTACTTGAAGGGGCAAGGCTTATGGGAGATTGTTGGTGGAGTAGAGAAGACATCACCAACGGATCCGAATGAGAAGAAGAAATGGGAGATCAAGGCAGGAAAGACAATGTTTGTCCTTTCCGTTACAATGGAAGATGAGTATCTATACCGGATTAAAGATTGCGAGACACTCGAGGAAGCATGAAATACCTTGGCTACGCTATTCACCAAGAAGAATGAAGCCAAGTTGCAGCAGTTGGAAAATGAGCTTATGTCTATCAAGCAAGGAGACATGACGGTGAGTCAATACTTTACTAAAGTTAAATCTTTATGTGTTGAAATTGCAAAAGTGGACCCAGAAAGTGCAATAAGTGAATCAAGGATGAGGAGGATAATCATTCATGGCTTAAGCCCCAAATATAGCGGCCTTGTAGCGGCAACTAGGGGTTGGGCTACACAACCGTCCTTAACAGAATTAGAGAGTCTCTTGGTGAATCAAGAAGACCTAGACAAACAGATGTCTAAGGTCTCGGTAGAGGAGAACGACCAAGCTCTCTTTACTAGAAGGAGAGCACCTAAGAGCCAAGGTAGAGTCACATGGAAATATAATGGTAATGGAGAACCATTAGAAGGGAGATTACCAAGGTGGAAACAAGGACAATGTAGAGGTCGTCCATATCAAGGGGGAGCACTTCAACTATGTGATGATGAAGATGAAGAAGAACAAGAAGAAATAAAATATGGACGAGACAATCGACGCTACAAATGTGGCAGGAAAGGTCACTTTGCTCGAGATTGTAGATCACGTCCATTGGAAGGTAACATAGCAACTTTCAAAGATTATGACAGTGAAGAAGAATGGGACCTTCAAGCATCATTGGCAATGGAAGAGTCTATCCAAGCATTCAAGGCCGAGGAGACTATTCAAGCACCGAAGGAAGAACTAGCTATGTCATGTGTGGATGAGTCCAAAGGAGAAGACGTTCCCTCCATGACGAGTGACATACACACCAATCACCAAGTAGTGGTTCTTCCGGAATCTAAGGAGATCAGGGAAGACAGAGAGCAAGGACTTGAACAACCAACAACAGATGGTGAGCAAGACTTTAGTCAAGAGAAAGCACATCAAGTTGAAAGCATACATGGAGAACTGAAAGATATGTTGTTGGTAGAAGAAGTTCAAGAGCGGCAAAGAAGGATGGAGTGGGAACAACAACGAAATCTTAAATACACGGATATAGGTATAGTGAAAGAATCAAACATGAAGGTTCAAATACGTGGCAGTTCAAAATCAGTTCACACGAAGGAAAACGTTGAGAGGAGATATGGACGTATAGACAGACGACCAAGAAGAAGGTATCTACGCGGAGACTTTAAGTTGCGTGGAGCTCAAACAAGTTCAAGAAAACCTCACGAAGATGATATTGAAGGAAAGTGGGTGCTGAGGGGGAGTGCTATATATAAAATATCATCACACACTTTATAAGAGAAATATCTAGGAAAATTCTAGAGAAAGATAAATATGGTTGAGAGAAAAATCTAGAGATTTATCTAGATTGATCTAGCTACTATAATTTCTAGGATATTTACCTAGATTATTCTAGATATATAGAATATCTAAGATATTTAGAATATCTAAGATATTAATTATGTATTCTAGAAATATCCTAGGAAGTATCTAGGATATGTAAGAGTATGTATTGTAGGAGTGTGACATTTGGCACAATCTCCACCACACCTTAAGGAGGTGGAGTTAGTATAAATAGGAGTGAGATGTCATAGTGAGGTAGAGCATAGGAAGTGAGGCATACCACACTCCAAGAGAGTTGGTGAGGTGTGTAGGAGAATTTGAGGGATCTCCCACAAAGTTAAGTTGGTGATTGTGTCTAAGTGTTGTATGATTGTCTTACCATATTATTGAGTAATAAGAAGAGTATAAGTTCTACTATACCACTTGCTCCCAAACTTCTCAACAAATAATTATATTGAAAAGGATAGAACCTTTAACAATACTAATATAAACCTTTTACTTTTTCCCCTATTCTTTGACCTAACATTCTTGCGTTTAATTTGGTCTTTCACCTACCTTTCTTACTAATTTTCTCTATAAGTATGTCACATTTCCTCCTCCCCTTCTTCACATTTCACTTTGCCTCTTAAATTTCTATTTGTTTTTGCCTCCAATCAAAGAACAAAATGGGGATGGGAAGAGTTTTAGGGATTTTTGGGATACTGCCATTTTTATGGGTATGCATATACCTTTGAAATTTTTATTTGTATTAAGCTTAATTCTAGCATGCATTATTGACAGTGAAAGTAACATCGTGTGTGCATGTTTCACAGTCCCTTTTTTTCTAATAGTTACGGTCGTTAGACCATTTTATTCAACTTAAGACGATTAGTGCCTTAAGCACCCGTACAAAATACAACCCAAAATGAGAGCCAAAGGCTCAAAAAGGCCTAGCCTTAGCATAATACAAAATTGTTGCACGCCAAAACTACCGTGTATTGTAGTTGTATGTTTCACACTCCCTACGCTAACGACTTAACAACATCACAAAGTAAGCACGCTAGACAGAAAGTATGTACGTAGCAATGTGGTTTTATTTACTCTTTTACTTAGGCGTCAACATATTCACGAGTTGATCGCATTAAGTTGTTTACATATTAAGAATAAATAGGACCATTAAACAACTGAAATTTTCTAATTATTCAATGAGTTACATAATGAAATAAGTTTTAAATCTTTCATATATTCTAATTTTCTACATTCATGAAATTAGAAAACAAAAATATCTTTTTTTGTTTAGAAAAGTAATATATAAGTTGAATCCTATTCTTAGAGTAGAAATGATAGAGCCAGGTAAATTAACTATTTTATTTATCAAAAATATTATTTTATTTTTATCTTTTAGGTATATTATAAATGTTGTATAATATTTTATGTAAATTTTAGGTATTTATTAAACTTATATATACTCCCTTCGTTCCATATTAATTGACATATTTGAAAAATTTTCACATACCAATGTTAAACTAAAAAAACTAATCATATGATTAAATAACACTATTTTCAAGATGTTTTTTCGGATATCAAGATGTAAGTAGTGAGAGAATGTGAGTAATAATTGCTTTTATTAATTGAAAAAAGTAAAAAGTTAACATATTTATTAAAGTTAAAATAATTAAATTAAGTATTGGGAAATGGAAAGTGACTATTATATTGGAACAAAAAAAGTTAGTTTAAGTTTATCCAAAAAAAAAAGTTAGTTTAAGGGTCAATTAATATGGAATGGAGGGAGTAATTGCTTTTTGTTATGAGTTAAATCTTTAGGGAAAATATAAAAAATTAATCAATAACAACCACATATTTATTATTGTTATATTAAACTTAAAGTTGGAAAACTAAAGAGATAAAAAAAACATAATGAACTGAGCAAAACTTACTTTTAAGGATCGGTAAATTCTTATGTGTTTAATGTTTTAGATATAAGTTTGTGCCTTGTCTCCAATATTTATATACCACAATTTCCTTCCCCTAAAAAAAAAATTTGGAAGAAGCAAAGTAAATGCTATATATCTATAACAGATTAATAAAAAAACGTACATTTTTTTTTTGAAAAGATTATTGGGTTTTTGAAACTTTTTATGAAGAAGTTACCTAAAGGCTAAAATGCATTGCAGAGCAGCGAGCCATAAGGACATCCACGTATCTTTTATTAAAGTAGAACCCAAACTTACAACCTGAAGTTAAACTAAACAAAGGGTTAAGCATATGGTAAAAGTTAAAGTTTGGCAATTTTTGGCAAATTTACGCTAATGTATTAAAAATAATTTTTTGTTGTTTTTTTAACTTTGATAATTCTTAGTAAATTTTGATAAATTTAGGTAAAAGTTGATAAGTTTTGATAAATTTAATTTAACTATGAATTTGACATGCCCTTAACTGGTTAAGCAACCTGTAGAACCAAATGCAGAAAACATTCAAGCCTTATATCAACTGACTAAAGAGGTGGTAACTAATTGACAATTACTCACATCATCCAACTTTCTCACAAAATTTCAAGTGTTAGTGAAACTAAAAATTTTCATTAGTAGGTGAAAATTGTGAAATGATTGGGTTGCAATTTAGTACCTCCCCTCATTATCTCTAGGATAAAGGTCCAATAAATAATATAGTTTGAAGTAAATAAAAATCACGATTTAAAAGCAAGGAGTGTTGAATATGTTTTTTGTAAAAAAATATTGAGTTACTTTGCTCTTTATCAATTACTTAGGGCTAATTTGAGCTTGTTTTGAAATTATTTACATTACACTAATGTTGCACAAGTATTTACATTATTACTTTGCTTAAAGACCATAAAATTTTGCCTGGAGATTATTGACCTGTTGCAAAAATATAATGGTAAATAAGAGAAAGTTAGGAGAAGAAAACAAAACATTTTTGAAATTAGAATGTTTTATTATCTTGATCGATCATTATTGGAACCATACCTGTTATTATACAAGGACAATTTCGGTACTTCCTACAACAACAAAGATTAAGTTTACAAAATGCATCATTAGTGCCACAAACTTCTTGATAACATTTTTTTTCGATTATTGAAAGCCAATAAACTTAAATGTACACATAAAACAGCAACCGCATTACAAACCAGCAAACCATCAACTCTAAAAGATAAAGGATATAGCCTAACATAGCTAAACATAAGCAAAGAGCATGGACTATCGCACTCACACAACAAAAAAACGTTCCCCTCTCCGACACAATGTTAGAAGGTCAATAATTTCAGTTTGGTGGGTCATCGAGGGCTCTCATGCCTATAGCAAATGTTCACATGGCAGCATGTTGCTATTTTTCTTATAGTTTAGAAATTGTTGTCATGTCTCATGAACCTCAATTGATAGTGCCTATAAGAGAAAAATATATATGAATCGCTCAATAATTTTAACTGACAAGAAATATTAACATACGAATATGTTTTTTATTTTTTTTATTTTTATAAGGGTAAGTTCGGGTCATCTCAGATATATACTAATTGGACTTAATGACCTACGGGGGAGGGGAAACCTAAACCTACGCCCGAAGACATGGTTCATGACTCTGCTCATTTCGACATAAGGAGACTTGCAAGCTATGGAAATCGATCCCATGACCTCCGAGATAGAAGATTACATTCATGTCAAATAAACTACTAATTTATTCGCATTGACATATGAATATATGAATGAGCTATATAATTATTTATTTTTTTAAGTAATAGGAAATGTTACATATGAAAAAATATATTCGAATCTTGAAGATCGAATGTGGAGATTTGTGAGGCAACCAAACATGCATATTGGATTGATTCATCAATTACGAAAATATTTTGAGACAGAGATAATATCATATTATTTCACGTCAAAAAAGAGTGTCATATTATTCTGATACACAAAATAAACAAAAGGAGAAAGAATCGTCAAAATTTGGTCAGTTAATAATATTGAAGATTCTTGCAATTAAAGCAAGAAGCTAGCCACTCAACTATATAAGAGCACTTCATGAGTTTTAGGACTATTTATATGCCACAAAATAGACTATGCCTGTAAAATTTTTGGGTAAAAAGTAGTTGAACAAAAGGTAATTTTTAGTAATTTTTGATAAATTTACGTTAATATATCAAAATTAAAATTAATATTGCAAAAGTCTCATACATGCCCGCACTTTTTGTTCTTATAGTCCTACTTTTTTTTGCAGTAAGAACCCATCAAATTGTTATAGGTTCTATTCATTTCCATAAATTTATTCAGATAACTCATATTTTATCATTGTTTATGTGTATTTCCTCTTTCAGGTTGTATCAATTCAAGGGGTCTAACAACTAACTCATTGGATTCGACAACAAATTTTGATCAAGTAATAAAAGCGACAACCTGTACTCCTGTAGATTTCTGCACTCCTGCAGGTTGTAAAGAAGACTGTGGCCCCCATTTCACAAAAAAAAAAAAAGAAAAAAAAAAGACTGTGGCCCCCATTTCAAAACTTCATATTGTCAACCTAACTTTTGTTGTTGTTCGACAAAATAAATTTCCCTTTAATAATGATAAATTATTATTATTATTATTATTATTATTATTATTATTATTATTATTATTATTATTATGACAATGTCAAAATCAGTAGCTTACTTGCGATAACCTTCTCTTGCCGACAATGTTGCCATGATAGTTCCATCATCGCCTAGCAAAATGTTATTGTTAATGGAGCCCAAGTTTGATAATTGTCCTATTCTTATATTAAACAGTCCTTTTTCGATTATTTGATACTGAGTTTAACTTCTATCAAAACAGTTTTTTTGACTGAGTTGTTGTAAATATTAATCTAGAAAAATCATGAAAAGAATGACTAGAAAGATCAACAAGAAATCTAGATATTATGTGAAAAAATATCATAAAATGTTCTAAATATTATGAAACAAAGAGAGAAAAATAAATGGAAGCTGATTATTCAAAAAATATATTGAATTGATTGAACAACCAAGATATAGCAAGGCTCTATTTATAGTAAAATAGTAATAGAGCCCTAACAGAATCTTGAAAAGCTTAACAATCTACTCTAACTAACAAATAAACTCCTTCTAGATGATAGTCTTCATAGCCCCTCTTTAAGGTGGTTTGGGAGGAGCTTCGAGATGCCCAACCTTGAACATAAGAGATTGTGCTAAACTTTCCCAAGAGATTTAGTCATAATGTCTGCCAAATGATCTGAACTAGATGCATGAGCTGTCTTGATGAAACCTTCTTGAATCTTGTCTCTTATATAATGACAATCAATACGGATATGCTTGGTACGTTCATGGAACACAGGATTAGCTACTATATGCAGGGCAACTTTGTTGTATCAATACATGACAATAGGAACAGTTAAAGGAAAGTGCAAATCAGCCAATATCTGAGCTACCCATTCTAACTCAAAGACAGTAGCAGACATTGCTCTATACTCTGCCTCAGCTGTTGATTTTGAAACAATTTTTTGTTTCTTGGTCTTCCATGAAACCAAAGAAGATCCGAAAAAGACACAATAACCAGTTAAAGATCGAGCACAAAACTTACAACTTCCCCAATCAACATCTATATAAGCACGCACTTGAAGATAACTTTCTAATGAATAGAATAGCCCTTTATTAATGTTGCCTAGCTTTGGGATACCTCAGAATATGTAAAATAGCTTCTAAATGTTAATTGGTAGGTTTCTGAAGAAATTGAGATAAATGTTGCACATCATAATTGATATATGGCCTTGTGAGAGTTAAATATAGAAGCGTTCGTATAATCCTTCTATGTGTAGATGCATATGTCAAAGGAGTTCTTGAATCAATGGATAATTTGAGACTTGTTGGTAGAGGATACTTAGCTGGCTTGCATCATGTTAATCCTGCAACAAAGAGAATGTCAGAAATGAATTTTCTTTAATTAAAAAAAGTACCCTCTTAGATTTGCCAAGAAAATATCTAACAAATCTAAGATCCTTATTCCTTAATAGTGAAGGTTGTATGAAGAGATTCTTTGAGATTTTTGATCCCTTCATTATCATCTCCTATCCTATGATAAGCAAGTCATCTACATAAACTAATACATAAATGCAACCAACATTAGTAACTTTAGCAAAAAGAGAATAGTCACTCTTTGATTGAATAAAACCTTGTTTAGATAGAAACTTGGTTAGTTCCAAATTCCATTGTCTTGAGGCTTGTTTCAAACCATAAAGAGATCTAACCAATTTATAAACTTGTCCTAGAGCTACTTTGGAATATCCTTGAGGAGGCAATATATAAACTTCTTCATCAATAAATCCATGTAAAAAGGCATTATTGATGTCTAATTGATGAAGATCTCATCTTTTCATGGTAGCCAAAGCAATAAGAATTCTAACTGTTCCAAGGTTGGCAACCGAAGAACGTATGCTTATAATCGTTGTCTTTGACTTGAAGAAAACCTCTAATAACTCTAATAACTAAACGGGGTTTGTATCTTTCAACACTGCCATCAGGTTTAAACTTGACCTTATACACCCACTTTGATGTGAGAGCCTTCTTGTCTGATGGGAGAGTAGTCAATGTCCGAGTACTATTAGTTTCTAAGGCATATAACTCTTTATCCATAGTTGTAACCCATTCTGTATGTTTGACAGCCTGTGCATAAGAACTTGGTTCCGATGTATACATAACCGCGACTAAAGAAGTAACATAGTCATCTGACAAATGAGCAAGATCAATTTTGAAAAGAGTGGACCAGTATACCAATCAAGATATCCAACAAGTTGAAAACATTGATCTTCAATATGACCTATCCTTTTGCAATGATTACAGAATCTCTTACTCTTATTGTTCTTGGTTTCTTTATTGTATCTATTGTTCTTGGCTAAAAAGGTTGCTGGAACATTGTCATTATCTTGATTTTTCTTCACAGAGGCGACAAATTCATTTGAATGCCCAACACCTATTGTAATATGTTCTATCTTTCAATTCTCTAAATAAGACTATAGGCTTTGTTGACACTAGGCAGAGGATCTAACATTAGAATCTAACCCCTCATATTATCATATTGATAATTCAGATTTAACAAAAATTGCATCAATTTCTTCCTTTGATCAATATCATAAGAATGCTTGATAGATGGACAAGCTTTATCACAAGTACAAACAGGAACTTCAGAAATGTCAGCTAATTCATCCCATAACTTCAACTTTGTGAAATATACAACCACATAATCATCATTTTGATAGAGATCATTAATTTCTTTTTCTAGATGAAATATCAAAGGACCATTAGATTGTCCAAAACGCTCAGTTAAATCTTCCAAAAGATTCTGAGCAGAATCAAGATATATGAAAACATGAGACAAATCAGGTGTCATATAATTCAGTAACCATCTTATTACCGTTGAATCACATTTGATCCATTGTTGATATGTTGGCGAATTCTCTATAGGTTTAACACATTTGCCATCGATGAACCTAGTATTGACTTTGATCTTGAGAGCAATCTTAACAGCTTTGCTCCACTTTTGAAAGTCTGAGAGCCATTGAACTTCAGGCTAGTTAAGGGAATTCCAGGATGGTTTGATGGATGCAAAATGCAGAGGATCATTATTGTATTCTTCATGAACTTGAGCTACTGCTCTCTAGTTCCAGATGAAGACGCCATGAAAACTCAAGAACCAATCCCAGATTATCAAGGGACTGAAACAACCTTGATCAATAATCAAAGATTGATAAAAAAAAGCCTATGTGTATTAAAAGATAATGAGTATTAAGATTACTCAAGGGACTAAAACAACCTACTCTATCTAACAAATAAACTCCTCCTAGATGATAGTCTTCACAGATAAATTAAGAGATAGTATAAAAAAAATCTAGAATAAGAAAAATGACAAATTAGAAAGGAGGTTAAGGATTCCATCACCTCCGTACAACAATTATAAAAATAAACATTAGATGTATGCTCTTGAGGTCTGGAATTAATAAGCTCCTATAAGAAACTCCTCCCACCATCATGTATCCAATTTCCCGTTGTAACATTCTCCACCTCTAATTAAATCCAAATGTCAAGTTTTTATTTCCAAATTTTAGGATGCTACACTTCTGCGCGCTTCACATCTCTCAAAAATTTCAACAAGTTAAACCAATTAAACTAAAAGAGGAATGTAATAAATAACTATAGATTTTTTTTTTATAAAAAATAAGCTCAAAAAAAGAATATAAACAAAATAAGGTTCCCACTTAGAACATGCCTAAAATAAGGTTCCATGCTTAGGAGAATAGTATGTGAATTAAGGCTCTTCGTTTAATTATGAGTATTTTGTATGTTATGAGGTTTATAAGTGCAATTTTATTAACATTTTGTCTAATATAAAATTTTATTAATGTGTTATTAACTATATATTAGAATTTTATGAGCATTGTTATAATTTTTTAAAGTCAAAGTCCTAATAAACTGAGATGAATACAAAAGCAAAGATAAATTCCTTCGACCCATCTACAATTGAAAACTGGACAAGGCTACCCAAATATGATTATCCAATTCTCAAAACACAAACCGTAATTGAAGGCAAGTAATATCACATTGAAATGCAATCAAATACCCACAATTACACCAGTCAATTTGGACGTATGAGTTAAATATGTATGGATCCCAGGTATTTCCACTTCAAGTAAATACATATTTGGGTTAATGTCAGATTTGCGAAATGTGGGTGAGGCGTATTTTAATATTGGACGGTTTTTTTTTTTTTTTTGAAGTATCGTTGGGGATTTGGGCTACTCTTTGGGGAGCCTAGAAATACAACAAGTGATGATTTTTTTTTTTAAATACCGAGGTTGGGCCGGGTAGACACCGTATTCGTTTCTATACCAGGACCAGTTTTAGTAGCACCTGATCCAAGCCCGTTTTTTCATGACCCAAACCTACTTGTCCTGGATGAGTTTAAGCGGGTTCGTGCGAGTTCGGGTTTTGCCACACCTAATCCAGACTACTAACTTTCCTCTTATGGGTTTCTTTACTATTTCTTTTTTCTTTCCCCTCTTCTGGTGGCTTGATTAACCAGTTAACCCTTTCTTTTTTAACTTCAGGTTGTAAGTTTGGGTTCTACTTCTATAAGAAATACGTGCATGCCCTGTTGGCTCGTAGCTTTGCAACACATTTTGCGCCGCTTCTTCAAAAAAAAAATTAAAGGGTTAATTATTTTGTTATGTATATATAGCATTTACTTTGCTTCTTCCAAAAAAAATAATTTTTTAAAAGGATTTTTGGACACTAATATACTGAATTTTTGGGGTGTTGGACAATAATACACTGAAATTTCACCTTAGACAATAATACACCGTACTTTGGAGAGTGTTGGACAATAATGCACCCGCAGCAATTCTGACGGTGGTTAACTCGGTGGCGATCCTACGTGACAAGCCTGCCACGTATGATCGCCATCAAGCCAGCCACCATCAAAACCTTTCCGTTGTCTACCATGAAGAGAGGTATTTAAGAAAATGAACGTTGCCTTTTGGTTTTTGTTATAACCATGAAGACATTTATGCTTTTTTTTTTTTGTAACTTGTGAATTAATTATGTTTCATATAGGCGAAAAAGATGGAAGTTGGTCCAGATAAAAGGCAAGGCCTACTATTGAGCATAAAAGCTGTTAATACTTTAAACGAGGGAGTGTTGATATGCCACATTGCATGAGGATGCAGGCCAAAGTGGTTGACGTATTTAAGTTGAACTAAGTTTGGTTTTGTTAGGCTCTATAGATTAATGGTCTGATCATTAAAGTTCAGGTCCAATTTTTTCAAAATTTACTATTGCCTTAATATGTTATTGTTTGCGTTCTCCGAATCTTCCATACTGGGACACATTCATTTTGCATCAAGCCTAGGCTAACAGAAACCCAGTGGATTACCTAAGCTTTTTGGATGATCATGATTGCTAGATGGAAAAAAAAAAGTCACAAACAAAATATGTAATTATGTTTTGCACTACAATTACATGAGATAATCAAGAAAGCACGTGCTGGTTAGACTAGTCATTTACTAATGTCTATTTGTATTTACAAAGTGCACTAGTTTACATAATATATCCTAAGGATATCAATGACATAAATACATACATAATTAGGGTAATTAAAGTATGAGATATCTTTCTGAATGCACAATTATTTATCCATCCCTCTAGTATTTTTATTTCTTTTTTCCGTTGCTTTACTAGCCATTTAGGATCATCATCCTTCGTAGGAAACATATCTAAGCAATGAGATCCTGAAACAAATATTGGAATAAACAATTAATAAATTAATTTCAATTAGGAAATAAAATCCATATTCATTTTGGCCCTGTTCTTTTATGCGGTATTTTGTGGAATGGTGTGGTGGGGTGTGGTGGAATTGTGATGGGGTATGGTGAAATTGTGGTAGGTTATTGGTATGTGAGGTAGGTGAAGAGAGATAATGTAAAAAGTAGAGGAGAAAAGTGAGGAGAGAGAAAAGTAATGATTTGCGGTAAATGTGGTGGGTTGTGGCAAATTGCAGAAAGATGGCCATGATTCTTAGCCATGAAGAACAGGGCCTTTGTTTTTTTGGCAGAAAATAAAAAATTATTACCTTCGTTTGCTTTTATTGCCACAATTGTATCAGATAAATCTTCCAATACCCTGTATTTTATCTAAATCAATTAAATGGATATAGAATGTTTAAGTAAAGATTTTAGAGACTCAATTTGTAATTACCCTGCACTGCTAAGTGGATCCATTAAGCCATTGGAAAATATGATATTACTTCCAGATCTGATCATATTCTGTAGTAGTCAAAACAAAATAAAATTTAAATAAGAATTGTATTTATTAAGAGTGTAAAAATAATTAAAATGAGTTAAAAATTTTAATTATACCCGACCGCCGTAGTAAGTCTTAACCCAATCAGGATTAGGCAGGCTATAATATGCATCCAAGCATTCTTCCGTATCTCGGGTTTTATTTGCAAAAACTTCCCGTGGCAATATGAGGTTGTATCCATTACAACCCATTATATAGTTTATCTCACTACATTGCTGCATGCATGTCCAAATTAGTTCAATCCAGTCAACTAAATATTTATAAGACATTACTCATGCATAAGATAAGATAATTGCTTAAACAATTTCAAGCAAGTGTGTTGAATATTAACAACAATAAAATATGGGATTACCTGCCAATGCCATGCCTTCCAAGAATTATCATCGAGGACATAATAAGGAGATGTTGCTTTATTACCAAACGATGTACTGATGCAATTATTATTCTTGTCCAAAGTAAATAACGCATTAATAACCCCTTCTAAAATACTTGATGCTTCCATAATTGGGGTACATATATCATTAATTCGTCCGTTGAACCGCCCATTATATTGTGCTGTAAATGTATACATACGAGCTAAAACTAGTTTTAGCTCGTAAGTAGAGAGTAGAGGGCTGCCAAATAAAATTTAGATTTAATTACAAGTTATTATCAAAATGCACATAAAAATAAATGAAGAGAGGAAATGTTATCATTAATTTGGACCACGTTAACCACAAATAAAACGCTAAACAGAAAAAAAAAAGATATTAATTAGCGAATTATCATTATATTAGACTTTCTTTTTTTATTTTCATTAATCAAAGTCACAAAGTTTAAAATAATAAAGATAATACTCAATAATTCATGAACTCATACTTGCAAAGGTTGAATTTTGTTGTCAGGATACCAAGTCCATTGAGTTTTGCGGCTATTTCCTCAATTATTCTCCATGATTGACGAATTCGGTCAGCACATTCTCTATGCTGAAAAAAAAGGCAAAAAAACAATTGAATTGAGTAATTAATTAACTAACTAATGACACCATCATATACATAATTAATCAATTGTGATGTACGTGCTTCATTTTGTTCTAACTTAGTATAAAAGACTTTAAATACTCATTTCAAACCAACACTTTATATTACATTATGGATGAATCTAACCTCAAAGTCCCGGGTTACTATGGAACAAAAATCATTCTCCGGGGCTATATACTCAAAGAATAGCATTGGTGCTGATGAGGCCAATGCTCCTATAGCAATATGCAGGTACTTTAGGCTGAACCATGCTGCTAACACTTAAGATCAACAAAAAAAATGTATATCAATTAAGTAATACTGATTAGATAATTCAAATAAAAAGGAACACGAAAGCAAACAATGAAAACTTGAGAATTAAATTACTTACTCCCGCTATAAGAAGATCCTATCACAATCACGGGAAAGTGGACAATTGACATATTTTGCTTTATAATGACAATTATTTTGGCAAAATCTGCCAATGCTTGAGTTATGTTTAAATAGCTTCTAATTATTGGGGAGGAAATTGCCGTGTCAATCGAACCATATAGAATGGACGTCCCGTAGAATCGATGCTTATATATAAAATAAATTTAAAACGAAATGCATGTTAGAATTTCTTAGGTGGGGATGCCACATATACAGCAAGAAATAAGTGTATAAGTAAACGAATAATATACATTATAAATAGAAAATGATCAAATACTAAAATCAGAGCACATCATAAAAGCAAGGCTGTTTTGTTGATAAATAATCCAAGCTTACTAATTACTACATGGTAAGTCCAAAATCGTTTCTGAAAATTTCTTTAAAATGACGAAGTCGAAAATCGTCGATCAAAGTTGTGCCAAAATTCAATCTTTAATGAGATCGTTTCTACATTAGAATAGGATCATAGGAATGAAACTTAATTAAATACACTAATTAAATAAATATATATACTAATTAGTATTCAAATTATAACACTTCACAATCATATTAATTATAGTAGTTATATGAACTCAACTAAGCTGAAATCAATATAACAGTTAAATGGGCTGGCGAGATAGTCCAAACTTCAAATTAAAACTGGGCCAAATTATTTCTCTTTTCAGGCACAATATAAAATTCAAGTGGGCTTAACTTCAAATTAGGATCAACCCTCTTTTTCAAAATATATGGGTTTAATAAAAAGAAATGAAAACTAGATTAAATCTAATGACAAACAATCAATAACTTTTTGTATAAAAAATTGTGGAAATTGTGATTCAAAATATATATATACCTCAATGTACGCTACCAAGGCTCCAAAGCGCGGTGCAACTGCAGATATAATTGAAATTGCTTGGACCGATTCAAGTATGGATGACTCTCCCCCAAAATAAACTAGAAATGGAGCATTGGACGATTTCTTCTGGTAGGTATTATCTATAACATACCGTTGTTGGAAGGTCACATCTCCTAATATTGAATCAACTCCAAAATGGTTTAGTTGTTGTAGATAGTAGAGTGTTTTTGGAGTGGCGATTACTAAATTGATTATGAAAAATGGTAGTATGATCAAGTTTAAGTGCCTCATAATCATCTGTGTGTGTTGAGGAGTTGTAGTGAAATTTGAGAGAAAATGGAGTAAGGTTGGAGAGTGTTTTGCCATCTCTTTGCCATTGCTTCGCCATTTATATAGTAATTTATTGTTTCCTTAAATTAATTTTCAGATTTCTTTTTCTAAGTAGTTTGTGTATATGCCTCTTTTGCATTGTACAAATTATAAGTTTAAAAAAAAAAAAAGTGATCCATGACTTCTTATTAGTAAAAATATGGTTGGTTTGGGTGATTCCCTCACTACAATATTGGTCACTTGAAATGCATAAGTAATTTGGAAATTATTGTGTGACTAAACATTGCTTTAGGGAATAGGGATGCAACATTTTTTAGTTGGTAGATGAGAGGAAGTGGTAGCTAGGTACATGAATGATTGAATGGTAGCTAGAAATTTGAGTTAAAGAGTGTTGAAAGAAGGGAAGGTGTAAATTATCACTACAACTTTACCATATGAGTTATATCAAATTTAAATATTTCAATCTTTGGAGGTATCTTACTAACAATAAATAAATCGTTTTTCATAGTTGTCATAAGTGTAACTCACTAAAGAAAAATTACTATGAATTAAGAGTGGTTTTAAATACAATTGTAAATTAATAATCATAATAATAAGATAATTTAATTCTTATATTGATTAATTAAATTTTCTTTATAACTAAATTAAATTAAAATATGGCTAATAAAATAAAATGACATACTTCTTGTAGAAGTGGGACGTTGTGCCAATGTTCACGTACTGATGCCCACTGGGGCTTTTTGCTTTTCGTAAGTCCCCTATTTGAGGCTGTTGAATACTTGAATTTGATACTATTTTTATTTCATATTACTTGTCTGTTTAATTAAAAAAAAAACTTAGTTTAAACTGTCTGAAGTTAAAATACAACCCTCGATATTTTCTAGAATCTGACATTAACCTAATATGTATTTGGTCGAAACGGAAATATATTGAAAGTGTATAAATTTAACCCATACGTCTGAATTGACAAGTCTAATCGTGGGTATTTGATTGCATGCAAGTGTGACATTGTTCAATTTTTAATTTTGTTAGGCCTTTTGTAAGGCTAGGTTTGTTTTCCCTTCCAACTACTAATTGTACGTAGATGGCCCAAATTAAAGGAATTTGTCTTTACTTTTGTAATTGTCTCAGTCCATTGGGACTTTGACTAAAAAAAAAATAACAATGCTCAAAAAATTCTAATATATAATTAATAACACATTAATAAATTTTATATTAGACAATGTTGATAAATGATCCAGAGGATCGTGCTAATATTGGGCATTTTTCTACTATGGACCAACTTGGAATTTCCAAGGGCCTTGAATTTTGTTGGTCCCGAAAGTTAAAAAGAAAAGCGTTGGATCTGGCTAATTTTTAATCTGACAAGCTCGGAAGGCTCCCACCTGGAGAAAAGGAAGAAGTCAAGAGGGTCGAGTTCAAGTCAATGGGCATTTTGGTAATTTCACAAGGGTCGAACTCGAGCCTATGGAACATCTAAGAGGAGCATGGGAGAAACCTTTTGAAGACTAAATACTTATGTTTATGAATTATTGAGAAGGTATTTGGAACTCTAACTTCTTCGTAATTAAACTTGATCCTTTGTGGGAGTGTTTAATCAATTTCCTTTTCATTTATGAGTTTGATGTGCATCTTTCAACCTCTCTTTGATGGAATTTCATGTAAGAACAAGTGTACAGATGTTTGTGCAGGATTTCTTTATAATCTCGATCTTGTGATTTTTAGGCTATTGGGTGAGTTAATTACTCTTTATGTTAGTCATATTCTTCTTTTAATTGTTTTTGTTATCTCTATCTCAAAAACCCTTAAAATTAATGGTAGTTTTATGAGTTCTAATTTGAATTTTCTCAAACCCTAGAGTAATTGTGATCTTTAAGTGTTTAATCTTGCTAGCCTGTTCAATTCCAAATCAATAAACTACACTGTAAACCTCATATCAGACAAAATGCTCATAATTAAAGGAAGAGCCTTAATTCACAGATTATTCTCCCAAGCATGGAACCTTATTTAATTTTATGCATTTTCTAAGCTTGAACCTTATTTTGTTTAGGTTCTTTTTTTGAGGTTTTGTTTTTTTTTTTAATTGTTGTGGTTGTTATTAAATCCTCTTATAGTTTAATTGGTTTAACTCAATCAATTTTAATTTTTTTTGATAGAAATCAAAACGGTATTGCATAATCAAAATAAAAGGGACTGAATAATATAAAAATTGGACACTTATCAAACTTGGGTTTCATTCACAATGACATTTTGCCAGTCGATGATCGAAGTATCATAGTAGCATTGTGGACAAGAGAAGGTTACTGCAAGCAAGCTACTTATTTTGACATTATCATATTATTATTATTATTATTATTATTATGAAAGGGAAGTTTATTATATGGAACAACAACAAAGGTTAGGTTTACAAAATGATTTGAGATTGGAGCCACAATCTTCTTTACAACCTGCAGGCGAGCAGAAATCTACAGGATGACAGCTTGTTGCTTTTATTACTTGATCAACATTTGTTGCCAAATCCAATGAATTAGTTATCAAATCCCTTGAATTGATACAATCTAAAAGAGAAAAATACACATAAACAATGATAAAATATGAGTTATTATGAGTAATTTTACAGAAATGAATAGAACATATAACAATTTGAGGTGTACTTACTGCTAAAAAGTAGGATTATAAGAACAAAAAGTGCAGCCATATGTGACACTTTTGCAGCCATACGTAGATGATATAAATGGATCGTATGCAAAAGAAAAAGAGTTGACGAGCATATGATGGTCATAAAACTCATGAAAAGTGCTATTTATATAGTTAAGTGGCTAGCTTAATATTGCTGTAATTGCAAGAATGTTCAGTTCTATTAACTGACCAAATTTTGGTCATTCCTTCCCCCTTTTGGGAATGGTAATTTTTAATGGGAATGAGAATTTAAATGTCTTTATAAATTACCAACTGTTATTATTTGTTACTCCGATCCCTCCGTTCTTTTTTATCTGTCATTTACGGTTTTCAATGTCAATTTTTAATATAAAATTTTTATAAAAAATATAATATTATACTTTTTCAATAGTATTTTTTATTACGAATCTAATGACATCAATTTTGTATGATAAATCATTATACAAATTAATATATTAACGGTCAAGTTTCAAATACAATTTTATAGGCGACAGATAAATAAAAACGGAGGTAGTATGTGGTAATTTAAATTGCGAATAAGTAGCAATATGATTGAGAATAAACACATATCTACTAAAATACCTTTTTAATTAATTTATGAATATTTTAATAAATTGAAATGGATGGAAGTTCAAAATTAACAAATATTTACATCTAGAAAATCAATTACAATATAAAAAAAATAAAAAATCAACGTTCATAAAAGAATCCTAATAAAATTAATTAAGCATCAAATAAGAATTAAAAATTAAAAACAAGTATATAAAAGTTCAAAATACCAAGAATTTAATAAATCAACATTCTAATAAATAAGTAATATGCAGCCAAATACAGTGGGGTAGTATATATATATATATATATATATATATATATATATATATATATATATATATATATATATATATATATATATATATATATGTGAGAGTTTAATAATATGTGATAATTTTTAAATAGATATAGATGATATTCTTAATAATAATTAAGTATAAGGGCATATCAATATTTGATAACGACTAATGAATTCTCAGTGTCAATTATCACTATTCTTGGTAATAGTTTGGTAGGAGTTGGGACCTTCTATTCCGATTCTCATTCCTCCCCTTTTTTTCAATTCCCATAAAACAAATATGGGAATTATACTCTCAGTTTTTCTATTCTCATTCCTAATCCCCTATTTCCTCGTGTCAAATGGTCCCTTTTAAGTTTTTACTGGGTAAATTTCTATTTGTTTTCAAGCAAAATATGGAAAATGAATGTAGCATGCATGACAAAGAGATGACATGTGATCTCTGCTGGATCATTTGGGTTTAAAGACGGAGGTAGGTAGTTGGAATGAGGCCCTAAATAGTTATTGTTGTTCATTTTAAAGAGAGAAATTGGGATGAGTTGCGAGAACAAGACACTATAACATGACAGAGTTCACATGTGAAGTTGATATTGATTTATCATCATTTGGATTTGAACTTTGGAACCCTACAATGCCCGTATTAGACAAAGTACAAAACTCACAGACGCTAAACTGAATTGTATTAAATAAAATTCAAGCTTATCATCTCATAATTGTTGATAGTTACATATTTTTGGTTACACCCAACTCACTCTGCTATGAATACATTATGAATTCGGAATCGCAGCATGAACACGCAACTGCTACTGAATTGAAGTAGAAACTTGGCTCAATCAACTCATGTGTTTCTATATTTATTAACGTATTAGTAGAGTATTATTTGGTTTAATATTTTATTAGTTTGTTATAATTCTAACACCATTAGAAGTAGAGTTTCTGTAACTTGGGCATCAAATCATGAAACTATACATTGGTAGAGTCATTTGCTATATTATTCTGAACATCAAATAATATGTGTATGAAAAGATCTTCAGAAATGATTTCTGAATTGAAAATTCTATCATAGTTGAATTTATTTTCAACAATGGTAGTTGAAAATTTTATAGCATTCATTTATCAAAAATAAATCATATTTTTTAAAAAGATTTATATCCTCATAAACATGGTTAATTATTGTATCAAGTTATTTTGATCAACCTACATTGATTTTGAATTTTTATGGTAAAATTAATGGTCTTTTCACTTTTCAACTATGATAGTTGAAAAAAAAAGTCAACTATGGTGGAATTTCCTTTAAAATATTCAATTTTGTAAAAAATTATAACTTTAACATATAGATTTGCTTATTGTAACAAGTCCTATAGTGAATACATATATTAATTTTATCTTTTAATGAAAAAATTAAGGATAATTGTACATTTCAACTATCATAGTTGAAAATAAATTCAACTATGGTAGAATCTCCCTTTCTGAATTGGGTATAGGAAAAAGAAGAGAAGTAGTATCTGATTTCTTATAAGGAAAATTTTCCTCATGAAAGACAACTTCTTTAAAAGTAATAAACTTTTTAGTAGATATGCAATAGAGCTTGTAAGCCTTCTTTCCTTGTGTATATCCCTGAAATATACATTGCTCTGCTCTAGGTTGAAATTTATCTATGCCTTGCTTCAAAGTACTCATATAGCATAACCATCCAAAAACTCTCAAATGATTATAAGTAGGAGAAATATTGAAAAACATTGGTAAAATTACTCGGAGGTACCCTAAGTTTTGGTGAAATGTTTTTCAAGTACCCCAACTTTTCAAAACTAATTTTGGGGTACCCTTACTTTTTGGGTTAGAAATTATTAGGTGCTTTTTCGGGCATCAATTTGGTTAAATGACAGAAATACCCTTGTTCTTCCATTTTTTAAGAAATACCCTTAAAGAAGAAGAATAAGGGTATTTCGGTCACTTAATAAAATTGATGACCGAAAAAGCACCTAATAATTTCTAACTCAAAAAGTAAGGGTACCTCAAAATTAGTTTTGAAAAGTTAGGGTATCCAAAAATAGTTTCCCCAAATATTGGGGTACCTCCGAGTAATTTTTTGAAAAACATTTCATATGGTGTTTTATTGTCAAGACTGGGGTGGGCACTCTATTAATCAAATATATGTAGCTATAAATATACTTTCACCCCAAAACCACATAGGCAAATTCGACTGGAACTTTAAAGCTTGAGCAACTTCAAGAATATGTCTATGTTTGCATTCTACTACTCCATTTTGTTGAGGTCTTTGAGTACAATTTGTTTCATGCAAGATACTTTTGCCAGCAAAGAATAAAATGACTATATTATTTTACCTATCTCTAAGCTAGGTATTATCAGACCTTATTCTTTTAACAACATTAAATTGGGTCTTTGCCATATTAACAAATTTTTAAATCAAACAGAAACCCTCACCTTTAGTAGTCAACAAATGTGTCCATGTAGACCTAGTATAATTATCAACAATAGTCAAGAATTATCTATGTCCTGAATGAGTCTTAAGATGATAAGGACCCCAAGTGTCTACATGAATCAATTCAAAAGCATCAGTAGTAGAAATGAAATTGGATTGAAAAGGTAAACTCTGTTGTTTAGCTTTAGGACAAACAATACAAGGAACTTGGTCTTTAGAACAATCATTCATATATCATATATATATATATATATATATATATATATATATATATATATATATATATATATGTATATGTACATATATGAGCCACCAGCTACTAGTTCTTGGTGTTGGAAACAGATTTGCAAAATTAAGGAGAAGATAAAGCTGGGTACTGCCACTGACTGGGATTGGAAGGGTGTGGAAAAGAATATTATTGTTATTTTATTTTATTTTATTTCATTCTTTAATTTGATGGGTAGAGCAAGCGAGATAATAATGGATCAAACAAGAAAATATAATTTGGATTATCTTTGAACTGGGGCCTTTTTTGAATTGAAAAAACAGCTAAGGCCTTGTTCTTTCATACGATTGGTTGCAGTGTGGTAATGGTGCGATACGGTGCGGTGGAATTTGAAAAAGTGTGGTGAATTGTGGTGAGAATTATGATAAGTGGGGCAGGTGAGGAGAAAGAATGTGAAAAGTAAAGGAAAAAAGTGAAGAGATATATTAATAATGATTGTAGTGAGACGTGGTGATGTGTGGTGAAGTGTGGCAGAAATTAAAGAACGGAGCTTAAATTACACATTAAATAATGTGGACTGGTCTTATTTATGTAATTGAAGATAAATGTTCAATATAGTTTATAATTTTTTTACTAAGGTATATAGTGAGTAAAGTAAGTCACATCATTCACAATATTTATTAAATACATGAATTTTTAATTTTTATTAAGGTATATATATAACGTATCCATTGAGAACTACCTCTTTCAATAAGAACTAAGGAACTATTAATTACAACCGTTGGATCTAAAATATGGTGTTAAGATTAGATTAGATCATTAAATAAATTTTACCCAAAAAAAACTGTCATATTATATTCTTTCACCTCTTCTAAAATAATACGTTTCTCCTCTCAAATTGAATTGATATTGATCGTTACTTAATATCTCCATCAACGATATTGGCTTTACCTTCATCAATAATTCTAGCAAGGTATTTTTTTTCCCATAGTTATTTAACCCTAAAATTGATAATTACCCAATTCAATCAATCAGTACTTACCCCCAAAAGTCGAAATCAAAATCAGAGTTTAAACCTAAAATTGATAATTAGCCAATTCAATCAATTATACTTGAACCCTAAAGTCGAAATCAAACTCAATGACAAGAAGCCAAAATTAACATCCAGGAAAAATGGCGTCGCTATCCCGCAACTCGCCGATTGCAGCCGGGGGAATGACCGAAACTGGCGGAGAAACCCAGAAATGACTGTTCGTGCAGCCGACAAATAACCGGGGGCTGAAATTCCGGTCGATAAACATGGGGAAGGAGGGGGGGTGTCGGACTGGTGTTCATGGAATAAAATTAAAATTAATGTTTTATCAGCTACAGATTGAAAAAATCCAGTTAACTGATATCTTGTTAACCAATTTATATGTCTTCAGGTCGTGATTTTCCAAATTGAAATCAAACTAATTGAACCGCCCCCACCCCTAGTTTTAATCAAGTCATCCTCTCTGAAGTCACATTGTTATGCGTAATACATTTGCTGTGCCCTTACATTTATGATGTACAAATGTTTATTCTATTTCATGTTTCTTTGAACAGCCTGACAATAGTGTTGCTTGTAGTGTGTTGTGTAGATGGTATGTCCCATGTACATATATATGAGATGATGGATCACATTGTTATGCACTTATGCTATTCAGGTCGATAAATATGGGGAAGAGAGAGAGATAGGGTGAGGGACCATGGGTCACTCTTTATAACAATAACATCTGCACTAGTTTTTTTCAAAAATAAAATAGAAGAAAAAATAAATAAAAGGAGATCTAATCTTAACCCCATATTTTAGATCCAATGGTTGTAATTAATAGTTCCTTAGTTCTTATTAAAAGGGGTAGTTCTCAATGGATACGTTCTCTCTCTCTATATATATATATATAAAGAAGTAAAAGAAAATTGATCATAATAAATAGACAACCAAAAAAAGAATATTCCAAAAGAGAGCGTATCATACGGTTCTATGACCAAGATTACTCCTTTTCAAATTTGTGTTTGTGTGGACACATGTATATATATGTGTCTATATATATGTATATGTAACTATATGTATGTGTTAGGGTTTTTAATTAACAAGAACAACTTAATCAACGGAAGCGGAAAATAAGATGACTACTGGATATCGAGAAAAATAAACGAGTGCAAGATAAAGGGGATCGGAATTTAACGTGGAAACCCAAATCGGGAAAAAACCACGGGCGGCACAACCTCAAACAAATCCACTATTGGTAGAGATTACAACGAACGATCTCACCCCGAGATCAACAGAAAGAGAGTATAACAACTCACATAAACTCTCACAAGTTCTCTCACCAATGGGAATACGAAATCTCAAAATATCTGAATACACCTCCTCCCACAGGAGGTGCCCCCGAAATTGGCCACACAAAACAAGGTGGACAAGACTCACTATTTATAGGGAAAACTCCCTATAAACCTACCTTGACTCCCATTCCAATTAGATTTAGAATCTAATACAATTAGGAAATCTAACATAATAAGGAAACCTAATTAATATCCTAATACAATTAGGAAACAAATAATTGTGGGATCAAGAAACTGAGTGATTTTAGGACACTTTCCTAATAGTATGAATATAAACGAACAAAAGAATTTCTTTTAAAGGAGAGAAACCCTAACTGAGGGAGTACAACCCTAGTAAAGACTAGTATACAAGGTCGATACATTTAGGCCCTGTTTTTTTATACGGCTGGATGCGGTATAACACGATGCGGTGTGGTAGAATTGTGGTGGGTTTGGAAAAGTTGTGGTGTGGTACAATTGACCAATTGACCTTCTAATAATGGAATCAACCCTGCAGCTTGAGCATACTGACTGTGATGTTATCACCACCAAGAAGAAGGCAACACAAAGTCATTAATATTCTTATACACAACGTAAATTATAGTATTAATTATTCTGATACACAACGTAAATCAAAGGGAAAAGAATCGTTTGAATTTGGTAGGTCATTAATATTGAATTCTTGTAATTAAATGCAAGAAGGCCTTGATAAACTATATAAGAATACTCCACGAGTTTTATGAATATCATACGTTCCTCAACTTTCTCTCGACAAAACAGACTACAAATATAATATGGCAACAAAGGGATCATATGTGATTCTACTTATTCTTACGGTCATACTTTCTTGTAGTACGTATTGTTATAAGTTCTATTCTTTTCAATAAAATTATTCAAGTAACTCATATTTCAGTTTTATTTACAATGATCGCACTGCTAATATGTATTTTTTTTCTCTTTTAGGTACAGTCAATTCAAGAGATTTAAAAGCGAATTCATTGAATTTGTCAACAAATTTTAAACAAGTAAATAAACAGACCAGATGCTTCCCTACAATATTTTGTACAAAGGAAGGTTGTCAAGAAGCTTGGCAGACCAAGCATGCATATTGTACAGAATTTCATTGTTGTGGTACTAAATGATAAACGTCCTATATAATAATAACAAAACAATTATCATAATCATAACTAACTATGGCAATGGCAGTATCTCCACAATTTTGTATTAATTATAGTCCTATTATGATTATCCATCTATATTTATATTTGTATATTTACATTTTTTTTATATCAAGAAAAATTATAATGAGTTGTTGTGCAAAAAGCACTTTGCGAATTAGTTCAAGTATGACAACTGTTACCATCGATCAAGCCCCTCTTGATAAAATGGTATTTCCATCAATCAAAATTTATTTGCATTCCCTGTTGCTTTTCAATTTTTTAAATTAAAAGACTTGAATTTTATTTTTCTAAATTAATTCATTTTTTCCCATTTATTTTGGAGAACATATTGCCTATTAATTTTTTAAAACAATATAGTTAAATTTATTAGTATAATACCTTTTAGTTTTATCAAACCTATATTTTTCTTTTTCAATATTCATATTCTTTTTTAATGTAACTGATTGAAGAATCTAGGTATATACTCTAGCCAACGCCACATGAGACTTGGTTGATTAAGGGCAATCAGTGTTTAAAATTTAAGGCTTAAGCATTCCTCTTGATCAAAACATTTCTAAGCAACAATCTAAAGGATATGTACAAAAAGACATGGGCTTTCTATTTTGGTTGAACAGAAGCTATGGAAAAAGAATTAAAGGCTTTATCATAAACAAACACATGGGAGATTGGTCTCGATCTCTTCCTCAAGATAGAAACCCATAGATAGTAAATGGGTATATAAAGTCAAGCATAAGGCAAATGGTAGTATTGAATGGATCAAGGCAAGGCTAGTGATCAAAGGGTTTACTCAAAAGGAAGGAGTAGATTATAGTGAAACTCTCTCCAATAGTGAAGATGGCAACAATATGACCTCTCATGTTAGTAGTAGTGAAGAAAGGATAGAAACAACAATTGGATGTCAATAATGCTTTCTTACATGGAGATTGCATAAAAAAAAAAAAACTACATGAAGGTTCCTAAAGGAGTTTACAGTTATATACCTAATGCAATGTACAAACTTAAGAAGTCCTTATATGGCTTGAAGCAAGCGTCCAAACAATTAAATGCAATACTCACAGAGGTTTTATACAATCGAGGATACAAACACTCTGAGAATGATTATTCTCTCTTCTATAAGAAATTAGATGACCCTTCAGTCTATTTGGTACTACACGTGGATGATATTTTTAGTAACTGGCAATGACCTTAAAGAAATCTCAAATCTCAAAAGACATTTAGATGACACTTTCAAGATTAAGGATCTTGGTGAAGCACATTACTTCCTCGGATTGGAAATCATCAAAGCCATAGATGGATTGATTCTCGCTCAAAGAAAGTTTGCAAAAGAGCTTCTTAAAGAATTTAATTGTGAAGATGTATCATCTGTGGGTGCTTCTATGCTTTTCTCAACATCAAACTGATCACTCCAAAAATAGGAAACCCTCTTTTAGATCCTTCTATCTACATAATGTCATAAGGAAACTCAATTTCCTTGTCAATACCAAACCTGACTTGGCTTTCAGTTCAACACTTGAGTCAACTATACAAAATCCCACATATTTACATTGGGAAGCAACTATATGTTTTGAAATACATCAAAGGGAAACCAGATTTGGAAATCTTCTTACATCAAGATGACAATTTCAAGTTTCATGCTTATAGTGATTCTGGTTGGGGCGGGTGCTTGCAAACGTACGAGAAGATCAATCAATGGGTTTCTAGTGTTTTTAGGGAACACTCTTATATCCTTGAAATCCAAAAAGCAACCCATTTCATCCCTTTCTTTAGCAGAAGCAGAACACTCTTGGTTGAGTAGGTTGTTTAATGAACTGCAATTTGAATATTGACAGCCAAGCAACCATATACATTGCAAGGAATATCATGTCTTTCGTGAGGCAAAACACATTAAAATAGACTACCATTTCGTTTGGACCATGATAACCATCTTAACTCAAGATGGTTCTTAACCATCTTAAATTGTTCATATTTTACATTTTTGTAACTTTTATTCATATTTTCTTTAATAATTATATATATTTGTCAATTATAATAATATAATACTTATTAACTAGGTGAAAAAATATAATAATAGCCTAATTTTATCAATCATAGTAGAAAATCTACATTTTATACATAGGTTTTATATTTATGAAATAAATATAACTAAATAATTATTTTTAAATTGTTTATAAGTTGTAGTAACCCTGAAAATAATGAAACATACATTGAGAATGATTTAAATATACTTATATTTCATTTTATTAGTGATTTAGAAGAAATGCAAGATGGTTAAGAGCTATCTTGTGTCAAGATGTTTATCATTTTCGATATATATATATATATATATATATATATATATATATATATATATATATATAGCTGTAACAAAACCTTGTATCTCCTCTTCTTTCCTTCTTTGTGAGTATCTTTGTAAATACTGTAGCTTATCTTCCTTTTCAATTCAATGAAATCACTAGCACAATCTATGAAATTACTCTCTTTTCTCTAAATTATCACTCTCTCATTACTTCTACCTTTGGTGAAGTTTTTCACTACTAAAATAGATCGGGGATTGGATCTTTGAACTTTAAGCTGATACCCAATGTTGGTCACTCCTAGCAGTAATTATTATTTTATCATGTCTATAAAGCTCTTGCTGGTTGGCAATCACTGAGGGTTGTCATCAAATGCTCACATCAATAACATGTACCGATCGATGATGTGAATAGTAAATCTCTTCAATGGAAACCGCAACAATGATTTCCTTTTTAAGTTTACTTGGGGGTTGTTCGCCCTACATAGGTTTCAGGCCTACATTATACTATATATTGTGGAATTGTGCATTAACTATATTCTTGTCTCAAATATAAATTTCTCGTGCCTAATTCCTGCAACACTTGCATTTTTGCAGCTGACACACCATCACTGGAAGCATGGAGAATAAGTTTCAAACGATTTCTAAAGAATGCAATTTTTGGTGCCCGTAAATTTTCGACGACTTAATTAGACCTAGCAATTCTCGACCCGACCCGCAAAAAGTGGGTTTTAAACACGAAATTTGACCCGGGACCCGAAAATGATCCAACCTAAAGAACTCGGTAAAAAACGGGTCGAGTCAGGTCGACCGACCCGTTGGGTCAGACACTTTAATTTTAAGTGTTTTGTCTACTTTGGCCTTGTGCAAAAAAAATGGGCCCATTTCATGAAAATTAAGGCTTAAAAGTAAAATATTTAGTGGCTTTGAAAAACTATACGTAGAGAGAGACATACAAATGAAATAATCAAATAATAAATGACCAAAACAAAACCCTAACACTACAATCACTCACTCTTTCAGTGAAGCCCTCAAACTCCTCCAGTCCCGCCTCTTTCCTCTCTTTCAGTAAGATAGTGTATTATTGTCCAAGGTCAAAGTTCAGTGTATTATTGTCCAATACCCGTACCCCAAAAGTTCAGTATATTAGCATCCCAAAACCCAATATATTTCATAAGTACTGTTATTCGTGGATTGTTGAAGTAAACCGCATAATACTTGTAGACTTGAAGATTGCCATTTTGTCCCTTAGGTGTATAGTAATATGTTTATACAACTATGACATATCGTGGTGGTCGAATTTGGAATGCAATGGTACATTACACCTTTTTTTTTGTAAATTTAAGCAAGGAGAAAAGACAGCCTAGCGACATCTTCTCAAAAGAAATCGGCCCGCCCTATCTAACTCAACTAAATTGCAGAGATTAGGATTATTTAGAAAAAACACACTCCTCCTCAACCCCTACTAAATGACCCTGATGAGCTAACCCGTCAACAATGGTACATTACACATGTCTTTGACTAATTATAATCAATTTTAATAGTTGTAAGTGACTGAGAAAAAGGGCGATCATGATCTGTAAACCCGACCCAAACCGTCCGAAACCGAAATACACCCGACCTGTATTTACCCGAACCCGAAATACACCTGACCCTTATTTATCCGAACCCAAAATACACCCGAGTCATATTTACCCGAACCCGATATACGATCGACCCGTAACCCACCCGTCCGCCCGTATTGATAGGTCTAGACTTAGGCCCTGTTCGGCAAAATTAGCGTTTTAGGTAGCGGATAGAGGTTTATGTAGCGGATAGCGGTTTACGTAGCGGATAGCGGTTTAAGTAGCGGATAGTGGATGACTGTTCAAATGAAAATTGTGTTCGGTAAATTTAGCGGTTGAATTAACAGATTAATGTAAATTGACATAAAAGGATATCAATAATTTTAAAAGATAAAATTTTCAAAGGGTATTTTTTGACCGAAAATATGAAACGCTATATCCTAAACGTTAAACGTTAACTTTATTAGCGTTTCACAAAACGCTCCTTAAGACGCTAAATGCTCCTCAAAACGCTAGCTTACCGAACACTAATATTTATTCAATTAGAGTTTTAACTTGGTCAAGATGCTAAACGTTACCCCAAACGTTATTGCAGAACACAGCCTTAATTGATGAATAAGCTTTAAATTATTTTAACTGTATACCTCCAATTTATACCTCCAATTTGTTGTTGTACGTACTTGCCCTTATGTGGAATACGTTCTAAGTATTGCCTCAAGAAAATTGAAAAATCCTAAAAGAACCAAAGTAAAATATTCTCTATTCATGATAAATTAATATAAAAACATCCACAGTTTCTTTAAAATATTATTGGTTTTTCTTGTGAAGAACGAAAGCAAAATGTAATACAAACTGCATGCAGTTAAACTAAATAAAGGGTTAACTTGTCAAATTCATAGGTAAATGTAATTTACCAAAATTTATCAGTTTTTGCTTAAATTTATCAAAATTTACAAAAATTATCAAATGTGAAAAATAAAAAAAAATTTAATTTTGATACATTAGTTTAAATTTGCCAAAAGTAACCAAAAATTACCAAAATTTACCAAAATTTAACTTTTACCCAACTGCTTTTTATCCATAAATTTTACATACTAATAAAATACAATTTTGGCTTAATACAACCGCTAAAAGCTCAGTGAAATACTGAATGGCAGGAAATAAAAAAAAAGAAGTAAATTGTGGGACTATAAGACAAGCTACAATAGAAACAATAAAGTAAATGCATAAATGGTACAAATAAATGTTTTGGAAGAAGACAATTTTGATCCTCCGCCATTGATCCACTGCTCAAGGATTTGAATTGTTTTCTCCCTTTGGTTTTTTAACCATTCGGGATCATTGTCTGTTGCAGGCAGCATATCGGTGGACTGAGATCCTAAAATAAATAATAAATAAAGCATATAGTATTATTAGTTAAAAGTAAAGATATATATACTAGTTGAAAGTAAAAATATTACAAATATTGCTCGTTCTAATGAACTCAATTAAACAGTTACCTTCTGTGGTATTTATTGCTATAATTGTCTCAGATAAATTATCCAATATCCTGTTTGAAGCTAATATTATTTAATATTATATAGATAAAACAATCAATCAATTTGGATATTAGGGATTCAAATTGAACATAATGCATATATAGAGTTTCAATGGATGTAATTAACATACAATTTTAACAATAATAAAAATGATGATGAAGAAGAAGAAGAAGGATATGGCATTACCCCATGCTAGAGTACGGATCCCTGAGACCATTGGAGAATATTATATTACTCCCACGTTTAATATCCTATAATTGATGTATTTAAAACTTAGGTTAAAATCATTCTTATTATAATAACAAGCATGAAAAGTGAATTAAAATTAAAAGTTCATACCTCAATGTCATAATGATTGGGATGTTTTGCCATGCCACCGTACCTTTTTTTACATAATTTTTCCCGTTCATAATTTTTATCTTTTATGATTTCAGGTGGCATGTTTAAATCATTATCTGGCGAACACTCTTTGTGGATCAGCAACTCACTACATTGCTGTACGTAGATAATTTAAGTTAGTTAAACATTTTATTAAAATTAACTAATGAAAAGAAATGGAATAACGAAGAGTATATACCTGCCAACTCCAAGCATTCAGTTCACCCACACCCGTATATATGGGAAACTCATCAGTTATATCGGCATACAACGGAATACATGAATTCGTCATGTCGCCGTAAATAGAAGCGGTTGCCATGGCTATGCCGTACAGGTTGCCGGTGTTGGCTTCCACAATAATGTCGCATACAGATTCAATACGCTTGTCGTTACGCCCAATTTGTCGTGCAGCCATTGAATATGCACGAGCTAAATGTAATTTTAGCTCGTAAGAAGATGTCAAAGGACTGGAAAATACAAATTTAGTCCAATTAGAGCTGCAAAGATGAAAGTAAGAAAAAATGAAAGTAAGAGGTTAAGAGTACCTGCAAAGATGGAACAACTTGGTTAATTTTTGAAGTCCTCTTCTACTCGAGGCTATCTTGTCAACTATATCCCAGGATTCATGGATAATAGCTGCACACTTCTTAAGTCCTAGGAAAAAAGTATTATAAGTTCAATATACGGTTGCAAATGGAGAACTTGGTATAGCTAGTTTATCTTTTGAAACCTCACAACTTGCACAAGGTATTTGCAATGTTGTGTATGACTTATATAGGAGGAGTATCTAGCTTGCAACCAGAAAAATACAAAAGTTTTAATCCATTTATTGTCACCTAAATAAATTAATTAATGAAAATGACAGCCAACAGTTATTGTCGTCAATTGTCATGCTCGGATAGTTTCTTCTGGTTTTTGAGTGAAAGAAGACTAAAGAGTCAAACCATACGTGTCATGACAGTAATTTTTTTTTTTCAAAAAGTACTAGCTCTCAAATTCATGGCTAAATTTAATTTATCAAAATTTATCACTTTTTGCTAAAACTTATCAAAATTTATCAAAAATTATCAAAGTTAAAAAAAATTAATTTTGATATATTAGTGTAGATTTCTCAAAAGTTACCAAAAATTACCAACAATTATGAAAAAATTACCAAACATTATCAAAATTTAACTTTTATCCAACTGTTTTTTAATTACCCATGAGTTTTACACACCAATTATCAATTATAACAAGCTTGAAATGTGTGGGTTAGGCTAACAATTACAAATAACACTCTAATTGAATGAACCTTGTTTATTAGGTATATTTTAGGTCACATTTTATAAATTTTAAAAAAAATATGGACACAAATATAATTTTATATACTTTATAGGCAATATTATATATAATTATAGAGCTCAATCATATTTTTTTATTTACTTTAATACGGAAATATAAAAATTTTATATCATATTTAAGTAGTATCTTGTCCAAAACTACTATTATATGGTTTCAAACAATAAAATCATTCCTGACATTATTCCTCTCATTTCAGCCATTATTTTTAGGCTGAGTACATACATGCATTTGCCATCCTAAGTAAAGAGTAATCTCAACACGTTATACTAGGATAATACAAATATGGTATATTTGAATTAATTCCTTCCGCCCATCCCTCCAATGAATAATGAATGAAAATTTAAGAATCCTATGATGTTCATTCTCATTCCCATATCAATTTCTTACGCTTAAATTATCTTACAAGTTACAACAAAATAATAACAAATTCAAAAAAACAGTGGATGACATTTGCAATGTTGTGTATAACTTAACCAAAATAATATGAGTCTTGGGGTACTTGCCTTATCATTAGAACTATATTATCATATGTTAAGTTTAAATAAAATGATATAACTGAATTCTATAAATATAGTATTAGATATAAATTGTGTACGTAATGCAATATTTTTATCAATTATTTTTTATATTTTTGAAAACCACCTAAAATAAACCTAGCAAACGGGTATTAATATCCAACTTGATAAAAAAAAAACTTGCAATTCCCAAAATACAAGAATTTGGTGAAATTGACGCTCTTCAGCTTGGAAATTTCAACCAACTTTGCTAAAATTGTTGAAATACTGAATGCACTAACTCCAACCTTTCTAGTTTTGGTTCCCTGTCAGTTTTGGTGAAATTGACGCTCTTCTGCTTGCCGAGGACATAACTCTCGCAGAGTTCCATGTCTATGGTTTTCAGATTCTCCAGAACGCCCTTTGAAGCTAGAATCTTTATATCATTCTCACTCATGTGGCAAAGCCTGCGCGCAATGCCATAAACTAGAACAAGAAGCAACATTGGCATTAGAAATTATGTTAGCACTATCCCTTGTGGAGTGCAAGGTACTGGATCTCAATCCCTTCGCCACTACCATAGTTCCTTTCACAATTTTCCATCTTCCATTCTCGAACCCTGCAGAGTAGCCTATCTCATCAAGTTGATTTACTAAAATCAAATTCCTCTTAATGCCTGAAATATATTTGACATCCTCCAGCTTCCAAAGACCACCATTAGCAGTCTTAATGGTCATGTCTCCTCTACATGTTATCTCATAATATTTGTTATCAGCAAGATAAACCCTACCAAAATTTTCTAACCTGAAATTACGAAAAATGACTCCCTGTTTGAAGAAACATGAAAGGATGCACCAGTAGCAACTATCCAAAACTCTTCAGGGTTAGACACACTTAAGTCTAGGGCTTCATAAAGGTCTTTAGCAGAGTCGACAGAGTCACGGTCATTATTACCCTTCCCCTTCCTAGGCTTAGGGAAATCTCTCTTAAAGTGACCTTAATCCCCACAACTATAACACACAACTTCATTCATGTTTTTAGGCTTGCTTTTTCCCCTGGACTTCGACCCCCCCCCCTAGAATTGTTAGAATTTCTATTGTTCTTCCTACCCCTGACCATTAAGGCACTTCCCAAAGATTCCCCACCAGGATTCTTCCTACGAAGGCCCTCATTAAGTAGTACAGCTAGACTTAATTGACCTCATCAAATTTCATCTCGTCAGTACTCTTAGCACTACTTGTTTAGTCCCATTTTAGGGGCTAAATACCACTCGTTTACGCCCAAGTCTATTGTCGTTCCCTAATAAAATGGTTATTTATTATGTGTTTGGTGATTTTTAGGTATTAAGTTCGGAGAATAATAAAAGGGGGGCGAAGTTGCGAAAAAGGGCGATAACTCGGTCATCCCGAGACCTTTGGAGCTTATTTGATGCCGTGGTGAAGACCCGGGAAGCATGGGAGACCAATCCTGCCTAAAAGAGAGGGAGTTCGGGCCAAAACGCTAAGTATGGGGGCATCCATGTTCGTAACGTTCGCTACAACGACTGCAGCGACCGCTACACCCCTTGGCTGGAAGATCAATTGAAGACCGTAGCGTTCCCTACGCCGTTCGTAGCGAACGCTACGACCGTAGCGTTCCTTACGCCGGTCGTAGCGAACGCTACGAGCCGTGCGAAGGTTACGCCCAAGACCGTAGCGGTCGCTACGAAAGGTGTAGCGACGCTACGATAAAGCCAATTTCCCAATTTTCCGGTGACGGTCATGGCGTTTGCTCTGACGCCGTGGCGTTCGCTACGGATCATTGGTAGTCGCGACCTGGGCATAGCGGGGCCTTGGAGCTGCCGAGAGTTAGAGTTTTCGCCTGTCTTGGGTCGTAGCGAACGCTACGATGCCCGTAGCGGTCGCGACGACCCTTTTTCCAGCATAATTTTAGGCCAAAACGACTGTGTTTTGGCCCTTCTTCCCCTTTTGTTTAAATAGCCCGTCTTGGGGCATGAATGGGGGATCTATTATCTAATCTAGGGAGATATCTAGGAGTAGCTAGGGCATCTAGGTTTAGACTTAGATTTTATTTTCAGTTTGTAATTAGTAGATTTTAGAGGGAGATTAGTGAGAGATTAATCTAGGGTTTTGGAGATTTGAGTTTATTATTGAAGATTTGGGGATTCAATAATTGAGAGATTGTTGGATCATCTTTTTATTGCTTTCCATTGTTCATCTACAACATTTGATAAGTATTCTCTTCCCTTAACTCTTTATTTAATTACTTTGCTAATTACTTTGCTTGTTCTTAATTTCCTTACTTGCTATCTCATTGTTCTTGTTTGTCTATGGTTGTTGATTTCTCCATCATGTCTAGAGGCTAATCTTTCTTGAGGTGAGGGGGTGATTAAGGCTTTAATGGATTTTGGCTAAGGTGTTTATTGATTAAAGTGTGTTTTAGTTGGAGGAGTCTATTTCCACCTAGTGTCTTCTCATTGGGGGTGGCGGTTCAAGGTCCGAGAGCTCTTTGAATTGTTATACACTCAATGGGAAGTCTAGAGTGGGATAGTTAAGCCCACACTTACGAGGGTAAGTGTAGGCTTAACTAGGAATTAACGCGATTTTCAACCCCGATGGTCCATGGTGGACATAGGGTAGTTAATTTGAATCTTCCTCGAGGGAGGGGATTCATCGTGGCCTTTTTCCCGCGTTGTTCCATAGATGAATCTAACTTTATGCATTTTAATCATGAAAACTTCTTGATCAAAAGTTCCGTTAAGTGTCTAAAACCCCCGAACCTTTTCCATTCCTTGATCGACCTTAGTTTTATTTCTTGCTTTGTGATCTTTCAGACCAATATCCTTACCTTAGCAATCTCAACCCGACCATTGACCTAGTTCCTTTGACCAAGGCCGCCAGCTCCCTGAGAGAGAACGACAAAACCGAGGTCTTACAAGCCGCTGGTACTAACAACAGTTACAAGAGTTTCTCAAGAATCAGGCATAGAAGACAACATTATGCAAGCTTTAACATTCTCAGCAAAAGTCATTTTTACTGAAGCAAGTTGCGATAATATCTTAGTAATCTCATTAATATGATTAGCCACATCACCATCCTCGGCCATCTTACAGGTGTTTAATTTGCGGAACAAATATACCCGATTTGTTGTGCTTGACTTCTCATACATCTCCTCTAGTGCCTTCAGCAATTTCTTCATTGCCTTTTTCTCCATAATGTTAAACCTAACGTTCCGACCCAACGACATCCTGATCAGGGACATCGCTTATCATCGAGCAGATCGTACGTAGCCTGCTCCATGGAGACTGACTTCTTCACAGCAGCGGAACATGCAGCGACTTCGAATGCAGCAGATCATCAATATGCAACTTCAAGTAGGTGAAGTCAGATCCGTCAAATTTCTCGATTTCATATTTATCTCCCGACATTGTTTGAAAGCGAGTTCTCTTTCAGCAACTTGCAGGTTCTAATACCAGTTGTTAGGATCGAAGAGCACTCAAACAACTACAAACAATGAAAGATAAGATGAAAAAGAAATAAGAAATTTGACACCAAAGGTTTAATGTGGAAAAAATCCAAAGCGGGAAAAAAACCATGGAATCGATGCACTAGTAATATCAGGATTACAATTACAATGATTGTGTTTCTCTCTATCTCACTTGGTGATTTAGAGGGAAGATCTGACCCCAATATATACTAGTGGTACATGAGAGAAAAGAGGAAATCTGCAGCAAAAAGGAAACACCGTAGAAAAGGAACACAACCGTAAAAGGGAAATCAATCATGGCGTAAAAAATAGCCAGACACTGGTGCGGGGAAAAAGCGCTTGTAGCGGGTGCCAGAACTCATGTTCTGAAAGAGGCGCTGGTTGCGGTCCTTTAGACGCTGGTAGTGTCTTGCTTTGCGAGGCACTTGCTCGATTTCCTCAGGCACTGGTAGCGGCTGGTTCCAAGTGCGAGCGTCCCTCTCAATTCTCCTTTCTACCTTTATTTTCCACTTCCTTTGATCTCCACACATAATATATGTGTGTACGTATGAGTGTGTGTGCGCGCGCGCATGTATGTTAGTATGTATGAGGGTTTAGTAATATATTAATAACAAGTGATATATTTAATTAAAAGGAAAAGTAATAAGCACTTACTCCGATAGTACATGAGGGTACTACCGTGTATATGTGAATACTAGGCAAAAAAAAATGAAAAAGAAAGGAATGAACAATATGTGATAGTTTTTTTTTTAATAAAAAAAGTGAGTAATATTGGTAATAATAATTAAATACAAGGGCAATATTGTTACTTAATAGCGACCAATGAATTTCCAATGTCAATTACCACCACCTTGGTAATCAGGGACAAAGCTCCTTTAGGGCATGAGGGGGCAACTGTCCCCCTAACCTAGATAAACTTTTGTAGATATTTTGAGACAAAATAAATATATGTCATTAATGGTAGAATTAGCAAGACTATATCTTAGCAAATCAAAGGACTTGTGTTCAAATGTTGATTTGTTAATTTTCTTTGTATTTTTTAACCTAACACAAATAGAATTATATCCTTTCATATATATCTATATATTGGATACTATTTATTTATTTATTTACTTTAAAATTTTTTGTTTTCATAGTTTGTTGTTTCATATTGCCAATTTATTATTATTTCATTAAATTTGTATTTTCTCAACCCCTTCATGTTCTCCCACATATTTAGTTAAAATTTCACCCCCTTGACATTAAGGGTTGGCTTCATCCCTGCTGGTATTAGATTGGTGAGAGTTGGGGACGCTTTTATTCTAATTCTGATTTGCCTCTTGTTTTTAATTACCATAAAACAAACGTGAAAATTGTATGTTCAATTCTTATATTCTCATTTTCAACCCCGTATTTCCTCTTAACACATTGGCCCTTAGTTTAAAAAATTGAAGAGCGACCAGAACGAAACTGAAATTTGATTGATGGTAACAATATGTTGTTATACTTGAACTAGGTTGCGAAGTGCTTTTTTCCACAATAACTAATTATAATTTCCCTTAATAAAATAAAAAATATATAGATATAAATACAGATAGGTAATCAGAATAGGACTATAATTAATACAAAATTGTGGGGAGGAGAAACGTGGTGCAAGTAAACAGACGATATTAATTTTTTTTTTTGAAACCAAACAGACGATTTTTGTAACAAGTCGGTTGTTAGGGTTTTAATTAACCATTTTCCCCAAGCCGTCCAATACTATAAAAGGGAGTCTCTCTGAGAGATTTATTCATCCAACTGTTTGAGACTTCTAGAGGGACTCTTAGGTGATTTCCTGAGGATTCTTTCTCTAAAGTTTACAGTTATTGTTTCCTGAAACAACACAAAGAATACTGTAAACACATACATCTTAAATTGAGATTAGTTGGGTCGATCTAGCAATCGAGTTCCTGAAGTGTTGTCTGGACCTATAGTAGAGGATTTCTCCATTGGAATATGTCTAAGAAATAGATCGACCACCTAAAACCCAACAACTTCTTATCAAAGGAAGGTTCTAAGACCCTAACATCAATTTTGGTGGTGTTTCTTATTTGGAGTTAGTGTTAGTATTATCTATTAATTGACCTCACTTGATTTAATTTGTTCTAATGAAAAATCAACATTTCCTATATATGCCAAGGACTATATCCTAATTGACCTCGTTCTTTTGTGCGTTGCGTTGCGTTTAGTTACGTTAGATTGCGTTAAGTTGCGGTGGAAATAGTTAAAAAGTAATGGTAATTTGCATTATGTTGCGGTAGGTTGTGGTAAGTTGTGTTGCGTTTGGGTGCGTTAACCCATAAAAAAATGGGGCCTTGATTATTTTCTATATTCCTTCAATTTACAAAGGACGGGATTGTCTTCGCTGACTTGATTTCATTGCACATTCCTTTGAGTCTGTCAAAGACTAGATTGTTGTCGACAATTGTCCTAGATTACCTCTTTTTATTCAAGAAAATGAAGAAATACATCACTTGATGAAAGCATAATTCTTTGGATTTTCCACATTGATAATAACTACATGATTGCGACAAAAGATCCATTGCCATCTATAAGGTGCATGCATGTATAACAAACATCAAGTTAACAACACTATTCTTTTGTGCGTTTAATTTACATTGCAGTACGTTGCGTTGCGGTAAATTGCGGTAAGTTGCAATAGAAATAGTAAAAAGGTAATGGTAATTTGCGTTGCGGTTAATTGCATTAACGCACAAAAGAACAGTGCCATGACACAAAATTTTTCATTATTTTTGGTCATTTTAATTTCCATCCGCCCAACATCAACCCCAACATTCATCTTTTTCACACTCACATCATTAATGTTTACACATGCATGGTAAGACCAACAATGGAAACAAGATAAATTGTCAAAAGAAACCAACACACTAATGTCATATATATGAGTTATATTAAGCATAAAAAATTTCAATCTTTGAAGATATCAAACTAATAATAATAAAAAAAATTATATTTCTCTTCATGTGAGTTATACGATATGTTAGGAGTTTAATTATCCATTTTTCATAGTTAAATCTTATATTAAAAAATTAACTCTTATATTAAATTAATATATAAAAAGTATATCCAACCAAAGAAACATTAATATGAATTATGAGCGATTTTAATACAATTGTAAATTAACAATTAACAATCGTAATAATACAATTGTAAATTCTCTTTTCACCATACCAAAATCCTTCACCATACCAAACAAACATCCTTCTCAAATAAATTCTTGAGTGGGGCGCTATGCATCAGCATTAATATTCTTATGACTTTTGCAGATGTTTTGAATGTTGCCCATACCACCAAAAAAAAAGGAGAAAGAAAAGGAATACAACAAATTAAATAAGCTCTTTGAAGAAATAGTGTCAAAACTTCACGCAATCCATATATAGGTAAACTGTCCATGCATCATTACATTTGTTATATGCAAATTGATGGGTAACAGTGGTATGAAACAAGAAACCTATATGATGATGAATGATGACGTGAAACACCTAGGATGAAATTAAAGTGCCATCAGCAAACCTAGTAGTAGTAGATAGATGGATTATAAATTTGAAGCTAAAAATATTAAAGAAAAAGTGATATATATATATAACTTTGGAATTCTAATTTGAAATTGATAATTTTATTTGTAATAGTTAAACCTTATTCTTTGTATGGTTGGTAAGATGTGAAAATGATGCAGTGTGATAAAATTATGGAAAAATATTTGGTAAAGCGTAGAATGGTATGGTAGCATTTGAGGTGTGGAACAATATTAAGTAGTATGGTGAGTTGTAATACCGCACCGCAATGCACCATATATATAAAAGAAGAGTGCTTTACTACTTTTGAAGTAGTTAAAATTGGACTATTATCACATCCTGCCCAGTACTTGTCATAGGTGGACTAGTAATGGATTATTGTTGGCAAAATTTTGAGTTAAAGGTGTTTAATTTGGGTAAACCAAATCTATTAAGATTTACATGTCAAACTAGGTGTGTATTTGAGAATTAGATAGGATGAATTCTAGACTTGGCTACAGTATGTTGTTAGAATAGGTTATTGATGCTTCTTCTCTAGCTTATTGTTGTTTTTTGTGTCATCTAAGGATGGTGGGACTTTGAGCCATTGCATCTGCATTATAACCATTTTGGGTCTATTCATTGAAAAAGTAGACATAAATTTGAGTCAAAATCAATTTTTGATAATAAAAGTAAGAGAAATATATGTTATATTAAACTTTTCTGTCAAAATGTTTCCTATTAAAATTCAATTTATGATCATGCCCAACTTTTCTATGCGAATCAATTCGAATATTCAGACCGGATAAAAAAATTATCATAACCCTTGATATATAATATGCTCCCAATATGGATTGATTAAGCTAATATATCCTCCCAATATGGATGGATTAAGGTGAACATTCTTAGAAAAATTCCATTCCTATAAACCTATTAGATGTGTACGTCGATTTAGGAGTTCAAGATAGGTGCATGGCACAATGGGAGAGATAAATGACATTCAATGGTCTGCAAGAATAGTATCAAAATTCAAAACCTAAGGCTTATGATTGCACTCTAGTAGATAGATAGTGAAAAGAAAAGTAAACTCTATTTACCTTTACAACGGGCATATTTTCAATTATATAATAAATATTAATGTGTCAATGTTACAATAAATTACTAAAAGGTATCCTTGTTTTGCGTTATCTATTTTTAAGGGACCATATTATTGAAAATAATTTCTAATTACCCTGTGTTTTGTAGTACCTATTTCCTGGTGACAAATTATCTTTTAGTTTTATTACAAGATCCCAAAGACTATGTAAAATTGCAAAAATATCCATACGTTGATAAAAGCTTGTCAATTTATATTTCCACGTGCATTACTATTTGTTTTAAAGAAGGGAAATTGGATTTAAATAAACTGAACTTTGGGCCATAATAGATAGAATTGAATAAAATTAAATAAATAAAAATGGAAAAAGGCCCCGTTTTTTTGTGCGTTGGGTTTGCGTTGCGTTGCGTTTGCGTTTCGGTAAGTTGCGGTAGGGTTGCGTTGGGAAATAATAAATGGAACTAATAAGTTGTCATAAGTTGCGTTATCTTGCGTTTATCCTACGTTAAGTTTTATATATTTTCCGTTGCGTTTGGGTGCATTAACACATAAAAGAACGAACTTTAGATTTGGTTCTAAAGAATATGAACTTTGACCCGTTTAGATTCTAGTAGCAGGCCACCAAGTTAAGTTGAACTTAACTCAGTTGGGGGATGACATGGCGACGGAGGCACGTGCCTGGGCTTTTTAGTTGTGCCATGTCAGCTTACTATTGTCATCCCGCCGAGTTAAGTTCAACTTAACTTGATGGCGTGCTACTAGAATTCAAGGGGGTCAAAATTCAGATTATTTAGTCTACTATGGCCCAAAGTTTAGATTATTTAAATCCAATTTCCCTTTAAAGAATTAACATCTTCATATTTTTCATTGACAAGCTCTGGTAATTTGTTTTAAAGAATTACTATATGTTCTGCATTACTATTTGCTCTGATACAAAATGAAAAATATGGAGATGCTAATTCTTTAAAACAAATAGTAATGCAGGTGGAAATATAAATTGACAAAGATTTATGAAGGTAGGGATATTTTTGCAATTTTACACAGTCATGGGGATTTTGTAATAAATCTAAAACATAATTTGTCACCAGAAAATAGATACTACAAAACACAAGGTACCTAGAAATTATTTTCAATAATATGGTCCCCTAAAAATAGATATCGCAAAACATAGGGTACCTTTTAGTAGTTTATTGGTCAATGTTACCATTAAAACCTCTCCATGGGCACATATACAACATTCGACGTGATTCATCTAGGATTGGGAAAAAAAAAGGGATTGGTTCACGTAAATTTAAAACATAATATTTATAAAACAATGCCATTTTAGAAAAGAATTATCAATAATTTTTGAAAAAGAAGTGCTTATTTATCATGAAATTATAAGTTATTAGTATAGCCTTTTTTTGAGAAAACAAATATACAAAAATTAATTAAAAATAATAGCAGATTTTGGAAATGTAATTGAAGGTATTAGTTGATAATTTGCATTCATTAATTGCTATATTGAAGTTGAATTTTTTTTATCAAAAAAAAAAAAAGAAGTTGAATTTTTGTTTGTATGTACAAGATTGTAACTGTTAGGTAAGTTGGGCAACTATCCAGATGTTATCCACTATTCATTGTAGATGAATAATGATGATACAAGAAGCCTTGTTCAAACTGATCATGTGGAGGATAAATGTTGTTGATGGGCTTTATGGGATGCTATTCAACTGGATTATTGACTGCTAGGGATAATCCATGAAGCAAATGGACCAAAAATTTCAAGTAATATAATGAGGTTTCAATTTATGATAAATATTTATTTTTTATTTTATATTATTTTTATGTTTTTATTTTTGTTTTATACCTCGAAGAAGAAGAGGACCACGGTTGAAACAAAAATATAAAATAAATAAAATAAATTGATATTTCTCACAAATTGGAACATCATAATTTTGTTTAAAATTTTATGGTCCAATTGTTTCATCTCTTATGGACAATTATCCTATTAAGTTATTGGGCTATAGGAAAGTAGTTGGGCTTGCTTCGTTTTCTCTCTCATTGTATATCTCTCGCTCATTCGATTGTATATGGTTTCGTTCATACCGTGAATAATGTTGACAGTTTACTGTATTCTATCAATCATATTCTCTTCTTTCTTTCTTTCTTTGATTACTCAATACTTCACGATAATTGTAAAGAGAAATTATAATAACTATTACTTTATGTTTTTCAGGTCGATCAACGTAGACAATTCGGATAAATGTAAATTTAACTCAAAATTAAGTTTTAACAATGCAAATAAGATAAATATTATATTTGATTTTTCTGTCTGATCAATTGATGTTAAAATCTAGAGAAAAAAACTAAAACAATTTCCAACTTTTTGGGTCCTTCAATTCCAACATTGGAATGGATGGATTATTGACTGCTCGAGCCTTGACAATATAGCCGCGGCTTTTGCTCCAGTTATCAGGGGCAACATGAACCAGTCTTGCGTCAATCGGGAGTTTGCTGGAATTATGTCTGAACCGGATACTCATACTCCCTTAAATATGTCTAGTCCCGGTTCTCCGGTCTACTGACTCAAGGCTGGCATCGAATTGGCAGGTATAAATTTCATGTACATATATATATCTTCATGTAAACACAGACAAACAGATATGAATTAAATGGGGTTTATTAGGGTTTTGGGTTTTCTAATTTGGGAGTTTGAAGAAAGTAAAGATGAGATGGGAAATGTTCTTTTTAAGATGATTGTCCTGAACTGTTTGGCTAAAAACTATTAACACGAGTTTTTTTTTTTTTTTTTTTTTTAAATGTATCGTTATGTAGCGAGATAGTCATCCGCCGGGGCTGCGCAGAAAATAATGACCTCCTCATCCCCAAGGAAGCCATTGACGATCCAAACGACGAACTAAAATTTTGTCAGAAAAAATTTGGTCGTCACACTCGCCTTGCCAAGAGTACTCCACATCTTTATTATGACCGGAAGGTTCGAATTCTATATTTTAATTATTACATTTGTGCATCTTACATTGTATCTTAAACTTAATTTAGTTTCTTTATTGATTTTATTTCGTAAAATTAATTAGAGCATTAAAGAAGGAAGTAACATAATCTTCTCCAACGGTCTCAAAGATCCGTACTCTAGTATGGGGTAACCATTTATCCTTTCTAACCCATTGAATTATGTTAACTTGAACTGCCCAACCCTTACAACTAATTATATTCATTGAATTAATTTGAACAGGATTTTGGAGGATTTATCAGACACAATTCTTGCTATAAATACTAGAGAAGGTTGCCTTATGTCTCAATTAAATGCTAAAAAAATTAATATCACTGTCCCAATTTATTTGATCAAATTACTAATTTTTTTATCTCTTTTTTATTTGTCTCTTTTACCATTTCAATGACTGTCATTCATATTTTACCCCTAATAAATAAATTTGTTTAGAATTTCAACAGTTTTTAATTTTTTTTGTGTAAAGGATTTTGAAGGATAATTTTGACAATTAACAAATTTTTCATATTATTACCAATATGTATTGGTCTTGTAAAATTAGACAAATGGATAATTAAACTGAGACAGAGGTAGTACTATCATTTAAATTCATTTTAACTAGCTTTAACAATTTTTATGATTTTCTTGTCCAGGATCCTATTGCTTGGATACTAAATTTCTGCGTGAAGATGATCCCCAATGGTTAATAAACCAAAGGGAAAAAGAAATTAAAATAATGAGTGAATGGATTAGTGGGGGATCCAAGATAGTATATTTCAAAAAAGCTATCTTTATCATTCACGTATTTTCTGTACTATTTTTAGTAAAATTTGTATAACCTAGTTAAGATTGTGTTAGATGTACCTCTGTACTGTTTTTAGTACAATTTGTACTATTTTATGGTCCCTAATATTAAAGTTTATTAATTATATGTTGTGTTCTCTTAACAACTTTTTTTCTTTTGATATTTTCTTAATTAACTTATTATCTAGCAATAAAGGTCAAACTGATTGGAAATGGCACATACTATCGCTATACAACTTTTTTTAAAAAGACGTTCAAAGGTTGGGATTTGTCAGCCGGGTCGGAGCTCAGGCCACCCTTGATACAAACCCTGACCTAACCTGACGGATCACGACCGGGTCAATAGGTCAATTAACTCTAAATTTGCAAATGTTAACCTGCAAATTTTAATAACATGACCTAAATTTGAATTAATCATATTTCATATTTTTATAATTTTTAGTAATATTTTCTCTAATAATTATATATATTATCAACTATAAGAATATAATACTTATTATCTATGTCAAAAACATAAATAATAGCCTAATTTAATCAATTATAGTAGAAAATACACAATTTATGCATAATTTATATTTATGAAAAGATATAAATAAATAATTATATATATATATATATAATTTATAACTTGTAATAAGATTCATAAACATTATGAAAAGTACACATGACAATAAATAATTATAACCCTGAAATATCATGTTCATGCGCCCCCGAAAGGGCAAATTGAGCTTATTCTCAGCTAATTATGTAGCTTGTTGCGTGTACAAACTTTTCCCTTTCGCACGTGACACCGTTTTTTTGTGCGTTAACACAACTAACCGTAATGTAAATTACCGCAACCTACCGCAACCGACCGCAACATACCGCAAATTACCATTACCTTTTTACTATTTCCACTGCAACTTACCGCAATCTACCGCAACGCAACGCACAAAACGGTAATCTTTTAGTCAACAGCTGGGAAATCAAGTAGTATCAATTATAAAAAAAAATAATTATTTATTTCAAAAATTTAAGCATGAATGGAATTCAAACCGTGCCCAAGTGCCCAACACATGTCAACATAATTAAAAATGTGACTAATTTAATCCCTTTTTATTTTTCATCAAAATATTATCAAATATCCTAGTGACTCAAAAAAGTTTCCTATATATTAATTTTTTCTTCACAACAAATACTGGTATTTTGTATCACAGAAATTGACAACACATAATATAGTGAAAATAACAATAGAATCTATAATCTGTAGAAGAAATGCTGTCGCAGTAGGCTTCGCAACCAACTACGGTGCATCCAGTTGTCATAGGAGAACATATTCCAGTGGGTTTGGGATAATGTTGATCAACATCTTTGTTAAGGTTTCTTGCATCGATAATACCTGAATGACATAATATGCAACCAACGAGTATTTTAAACATATGATTAATAAAATTCTTTTAGACAAGTGTATCGACGAATCAAGTTTGTGAATAAATTTATAGTAAATACATACAAGAAGAGATAAAGATCACCAAAACTAAGGAAAATGTTGTTTTTCTTGCCATTGGATCATTATTAGAAAAAGAAAGCCGAATGGTTAATGGTGTATTTTGCTCTAGGGTTGTGAATGAGATTCTTAGGGTATTTTGCAGCCTTATTTATAATATAGACTAATTAGTGGTCAATCAAGTGAAACAAAGTCTAGTTAAATATGGAGAATCTTTTGTTCCCTTTTTAAATTTATTTGTATATCACATTCGATAAATATATAAATATGCAAATATATAAAGTGGACATTCCATAACATACAAAAAAGTCACATAAAGGGAAAGAAACGTTGCTACATCTTTCATCGACCACATTTATGAGTTACTGATAGTGGGTGTTACATTACCATAATAGAAGAGTTTCTATAGTCTGATAATAACCGATTTAATTAAACGACCAAAATATTGTGATCTAAGGTAACACTATGTTTAGTAGAACAAGCAGCGTTAACATATTCCGAGGAGTTAATATAACAACTTTCCATCATATTGTGACATCTTAGAGTATTTGTTACGGAGATTTAGGGGGATTTATACATATAACCATCCGCAATGGCGAGTTTGAGATTAAAATAATACTGATGTAGCGTGGGCGAGGATGAGAAAAACAGTGTAGCGGCGAGGACGAGTGTCGGTGGTGAGAAAAACTCGAACTCGTGCTCGCCGCGCGAGGTCGAGGACGAGATTCTCAACATATTTTTTCATTTTTTTTAATTTCTGTTATAATGTATTTAAACTATTAAATATGGGGCCTACACATGTTTTTTACTTATTTTAATCAAACTCACACTCACTATTGGAAAGCAAGTTAACATAGAGAGTCTAATTCTAATTTGTTTGGTGGGTCATACTGCTTCCACCTCATCAAGTGAGTATAATTCATGCTCACCATTGCGGGTTAAATTTCTCTAAGATTCTCATGTCTTGGTATGATGTGGTTTTAGCTAAAAATGCTCCTAAAAGTTGAAAAAAATTAATTGTAGCTTAGATACGAGGCATGCATGTTTATATTAAACTTTTAGCAAATGTGGAACAATGCAAACAAATTGGGGATACAACAACAACAATAAAACCTTGCATAGACCCGGTTAAACTTGGGAGTAGTATCAAAAATTTAAGAGTTGTTATAATTTTGATTGTAATTGCAACAATAAAGACAAGAGATTGAGAGAAGAGAAAATAATAAGAAGAGAAAATGAGAGAGATAATGAGGGAGAGTGATATGTGTTATTGCTCATATTACAAGCTATTTATAGACTTACAACCTTGGACTCCAAGATACAAGAAATATAAACTAATGTAATATGACACATGAAAAATGGGTATTCACCTATAAAATATTTCATAACACTCCCCCTTGAATAACCATTTTCAAAATTATGCCTCGTTAAAACCTTACTAGGAAAACCCATTGGGAAAAACCCTAGTGAAGGAAAAAGAGTACATAATTCTTGATACGCCAATATATGCTGCCTCATTAAAAACCTTTCCAAGGAAAACTCCATGGGACAAAACCTCGGATAAGGGAAAAAGAGTACAACGCGTATAAACTCCCCCTGATATGAGCATCAGCAGACATCTCTGAGGCGATGCAATCCGATTTTACTGACTAACTTCTCAAAAGTTGCAGTCGGTGGAGACTTGGTAAATAAATCCGCCAAATTCTCACTAGAACGGATTTGCTGAACATTAATCTCACTTTTCTTTTGTAGATCATGAATGAAAAAGAACTTCGGTGAGATATGCTTTGTTCTATCACCTTTGATGTATCATGCTTTCAATTGTGCTACACAAGCAGCATTATCCTCATATAATATTGTTGGAATAGCCTTACCTGAAGATAAACCACAAGATCCCCGTATGTGTTGGATTACAGATCTTAACCAAACGTAACACATTCTCTGCTAGCCTCATGAATTGCCAAAATTTCAACATTGTTAGAGGAGATAGCTCTTATGGTTTGCTTCATAGGGCGCCATAGAATAACAATTCCACCATAAGTAAACACATAGCGATAGGGCGTTTATAGGGATCAGATAAGTATCCGACATCCGTATAACCAGCCAAAATACCTTTACTTCACGAGGATAAAATATATCATATCAATAGTACCTCGAAGATATTGAAATGATGTATAATTAACGAGATACATCAATGCTCAAATAGCACTTAAATATGGTACTTCAAAACTCATATTGGTATTTCGGGAACTATAACAGTACTTCAAGACTTAAATATAGTACATACAAAGTCGAATATGATACTTCAGGACCGATATATAGTACTTTTGGACCTAGATATGGTACTTCAGGACCATATCGTTTCTTATCATCCTTTCAGGGTCTAAAAAGGAAGAAGATTTCATCATCATTTACTGGTGTGCATAGTCTATATAGAACCTTTTATCACACTTGCTATATGACTTGATTCATGCACGAAAAATCATCCCCAATTTGTTCAACTTGTAAAGCAAGACAATATTTGCTTTTGGGATTGTCTTTCATTTCAAAACTCTTTCTTTAAGGAGTCTGCAATGAGACTCTTCAGGAGTCCAAAACTTGGTTTTACCAAAACCTTTTATCTCAAAATAAGCAATCTATTACTTTTGGAATCTCTTTTAGAGTTTGGACATTATTCAGATCGTTTGATATTTTCTTTGACTATACAATATGCGTCCATATTGTATAAACTCATAAATATCTACTCACTTTCACTGAGTAATTCTCTCGAGAGTTTCAATATGTGCTTCAGGCACCATTTGAATCCTTCAGGGATTTTCATGTAAATATCTTTATCAAATTTCTCATGAGCTATAGCAACATTTATAAGATGCATGTGAAATATTTCATGTACTGCCAGACTTAACAACATATATAGTAGCATAAACTATAGGGGAGTATATAGTTGATACTTGGTTTTGCGAAAACCCTTGTTCAACTAATCATGCTTTGTACAGACTGCGGGTCTGATACTTCCCTTTTGTAGGAAAATCTAATTCTTCACTAATCGCATCTTTCCATTTTGGCCAATCTTTTCTTTGCCTGGTTTCCTCAAAAAAAACCTTGGCTCATGATCCTCATTTTCATGCATGATATTCAGTGCTATATTATATGAAAATACTATATCGACGTCGATTTCACTTCGGTTCCATCTTGTACCAGTCATGACATAATTATTGAGATCTCATCAATATTGCAATTTTCAGGTACCTGAGTTTGTGGTGCAACTTCCACATTTGTCATGTATGGGGACTCTTCTGGAGTCGATATTTCCTCGCGTTGGTTATCATTATTCTTTGCTCCTTTTCTTTTTCGAGGATTTTTGTCTTTGGAACCTACTAGTCTGCTACGCTTCAAATGTGGTCTAGACTCATTAGCAATAGCACTGTGTCTTGCTGGGACATCAATTCTAATAGGAGCATTAGTAGCTGGAATGTAAGCTTTAGTGACTCTCCTTAGGTCATTAAATGCGTCTGGCAGTTGATTTGCTAGAGCTTGCAAAACGAATTATGTTTTGAACTTCCAGTTCACACTGCTTTGTACGAGGATCAATATGCTTTAGCAGTAATTCGTTCCAGCTTATCTTTTTGCCCAACTGCTTAGATTCTCCCCCTAATGTTGAGAAGACTGTCTCATCAAAATGACAATCGGCAAATCGTGCCGTAAACAAATCTCCAGTTGATAGTTCCATATACTTAATTATAAATGGAGATTCGTGCCCAACATATATTCCCAATCTCCTTTGGGGTCCCATCTTAGTGCGTTGTGGTGGGACAATAGGTACATACAACGCACATCCAAAAGTTCGTAGATGGGAGATATTTGGTTCATGGCCAAAAACCAATTGTTGGGGAGAAAATTCATGATAACCAACTGGCCTTATGCGGATCAATGCCGTAGCATGCAATATAGCATGTCCCCAAGAATTAGTTGGGAGCTTTGCTCTCATAAGCAATGGCCTTGCAATTAGTTGCAAGTGTTTAATAAATGATTCTGCAAGACCATTTTGTATATGAACATGCGGCAGGATGTTCAACTTCTATGCCAATTGATATACAAAAATCATCAAAGGCTTTAGACTTAAATTCACTGGCATTATCAAGATGAATTCTCTTGATAGAATGATCTGGAAAATGTGCTCGTAGTTTAATTAATTGAGCAAGCAATCTTGCAAATGCCAAGTTGCGGGTTGACAATAAACACACATGTGACCATCTAGTTGATGCATCAATTAATACCATAAAGTATCTAAATGGTCCACATAGTGGGTCTACAGGACCAAAAATGTCACCTTGTATACGTTCCAGAAATGCGGGGGATTCAACCCCAATCTTAGCCGGTGATGGCCTTGTGATTAATTTTCCTTGAGAGCAAGCAGTGCATGAGAACTCATTAATTTGAAGGATCTTCTGGTCCTTTAAAGTATGTCCATATGAGTTCTTTAGGATTTTTGCGCATCATAGTTGATCCGGGATGCCCCAATCTATCATGTCATATGATAAATTCTTTATCATTAGTAAACTTCTGGTTTACTAGAGTATGTACTTCAATTGGGTTAATTACTGTGTAATATAACCTGGAGGAGAAAGATGATAATATTTCTAACACACATCCTTTGCCCAAGGCAATTTTTGTGATGCAAAGTACTCAATATTATTTTCACTAGTTGTCTCAATGTGGTATCCATTTCTGCGGATATCCTTGAAACTCAGTAAGTTTCTTTGACATTTGGTGGAATATAATGCATCAACAATGTGCAAGCTTGTTCCACCAGGTAGCACTATATGGACTCTTCCGGAGCCTTCAATTAAATTTGAGCTACCCAATATAGTACAAACATTTGCATCTTTCATTAATAAGTAATAAAAGTATTTCTCATAATGAAGTGTGCTATTATGCTGCCTTCAGGGCACATATCTCCTCTTTCGTTCATGACACAAAACAAAGAAGTGTTCATGAAGTTTAATCAACGGAGTGGTCATAATCATCATTAGTATCCTTTTGCACAAACTTTGTCTCTATCTGTTTTCTTTCGTTCTTTAATGATACTTGATAGAGGTCAATAAGATGTTTTGACGTACGATAGGTACTTTGCCAATGTCCATTTTATCCACAATGATGTCATGGACTTTCAACATTATTCTTGCCTCAATCATTCTTAATTCCCAACTTCTAGTGGGAAGATGATCTTTTGAAAGGATTACAATGGTTCATCACAATTATATCTTATCATGACTTCTGGCATGACTTTTCGTTTATCTCATAATCCTTCGGGCTATATATGTTACCACATTCACTTCTGGGAATGAGATAGAACCAATTGAATGGAGTTTTATAGTTTAACAACTCATTTATTTTGAAAATACCAAATCATGTAAATCTCCAAAGATTAAACTCCACATATGAACATACAGTCATACTCAAATATAATAAGGCAATACAAATACTTGTAAGTCAAAATGCTAACTTTAGCAAGCTTCATATACTTTTCAATCTCAAATATACCATAATTGTCCTTTAACATATGGTATGCAAATTAACAATTATACACCTCCAATTGGCATTTAATGGCAGGACACCAAACAATTATTACTTCTACCATCCGTTTTAATAATAATTCACATCACTAAGACATGTATAAATCGAGTATTTACAAAGATAAAAACATATATATCTTTGACCCTTTTATATGTGAATCTCACAATCAATTAAAAGAAATAGCATCACATGCATATCAATTAGCCATCAGGGCATGTGCATATACAAGTACAACAAGACTATATTGGACATAATTATAATAATCATGTACGAAGTCTTGAAACTCTTTGGTATATCTTATACGCTTGAAATAACACACATCGTATCACAAATACTTGTATATACATGTATAATTTTCAATAAATTGCTCCCATATGGATTAATCAAGCATATATATTCATTTTATCATCAAGAGATATCATGAAATCCTCATAAAATGTGGTGTAAATAAATAACATAATGAACCATATGTATTTATCATGTGAACTTGGTCATTTCTCATTTATTGAATATCCATATAATGAAGTTCATGCAAGGATGGGCAAAGTAATCAAATTCAAACATGAATCATAATCATAATCTTTTCCTAATCAATCTTACTCAAAACAAGGTGAGAATACTCACAACAATACTTGATCATCATGCTGGCATAAAACATAATTTTCATAACTAATAACTCAATTTAGCATACAAGCTACCTGAATTACACCAAATTAGGCATATTTATCCAGAATTTCACAACTCTTGTAAACATCCAAAAAATTTCAAACTTTAGCCACAGCTACTATACAATATAGAGAGTATACAGTAAAATTTATACCGTCAAAACTCATGTACATAATTCAAGAAAAAAAATCAAACAGTGAGACATTACTTTTCATTTGAATGTCAATATTGTTAGTGTTATGAACTTTTGGTTCATCGACAATATTTGTATGAATTTAATTATCATTAAAAGTGAAGTGAACTTCTGGTTCATTCATAAAAATAAATTCAATATTGGAGTGGTGAACTTCTGGTCACTAACAAAATTTAGGTAATATCTCAACATTGGAATGAACTTCAGGTTCATTAACAGAATTAAGCAAAAATATGTCCATGTTTTAGACTTGTGATTCTCGGGTTTCACAGAATGGGCCTTAGATGATTGGGGTCGATAAGGGGCTTTTATCCGTCAACAACACGCCTATAACCCAGCTCCCATAGGTACTCCCTCGAATGCATAGCTTCGGGTTTCTCAGAATGGGCCAGGAAATGGGGTCGAACGGGAATCATCCCTTAATTAATTATACGACTCTCCAATACTCAAGGCTCCCATAGTTAATCCCGCGAGTTCATCAAGAAGATTATCATTATTCAGTTATAGAGTGCTATAACAATAAACAAAGAAACTCAATTGTAGGACATATACAATTCATAACTCAAAAATACATGTCAATAATTCATAAATATATCACAGAAAAATCGAATTTAACTGGACATAATTATTTGCAAAATTCTTAACTCGAAAACTATAACTCCAAAAATTACGAAATTTTTACACAGTATTCCAAAAATTATGGTTAACCTACACTAAATTTTTCAGAATTTTTCGCCAAGCCAATTTTACGAAAAAATTCAAACAGTGACTGAATTATTGTAAAATCCGAAAATTAAAAACGAAAATAAACCAAAGTTACAAAATTATAACTTGTAACAAATACCTTAAATTATGAATGGGATAATGAAACGTAGAGCTTGGTGCTGATAACGTGTTATAATTTTGATTGTAATTGCAACAATAAAGACAAGAGATTGAGAGAAGAGAAAATAATAAGAAGAGAAAATGAGAGAGATAGGGAGAGTGATATGTGTTATTGCTCATATTACAAGCTATTTATAGACTTACAACCTTGGACTCCAAGATACAAGAAATATAAACTAATGTAATATGACACATGAAAAATGGGTATTCACCTATAAAATATTTCATAACAAGAGTAACTTGGTATATATTGACTCCTTTTTTGCGCACTACTTATAATGGGTACTAGCCTAACCTATGTATTGCACGATAGATAGCACTTTTGTAGTATTTTTTTTTATATTATTGATGGAGCATTAATATATTTTTCTACTATTGCATCACCATAGATTATAATAAATTAAACATCAGTTCATAACCATCATTTATCCCAACTATCAGGGGCGGATTCAGTATGGGGTCACGTGACCCCGCTTTTAAAAAGTTCGAAAATTACTGTTTTAATACATAAAAGCTTTGAAATTTTTATACATAATATATGTTCCTAGAGCTGTGGCTCAGTGGTCCACGCCTGTCATATTGGAACTCCACTGTCATGTAGGTCGCGCGTTCGAATCCAATGAAACACAAATCCAAAATTATTAACAGAGGTTACCACCATCATTACAGCCCAATATTGGTCGCGTGTTCGAATCTAGTGAACCACATAAGTCTAAATTTTATAGCAGAGGCTACCACCATCATCACAGCCCACTCAACCGCTAGTCCAATTGAAAATTCTTTTCAAATACTCCCTCTGTCCCAAATTAATTGACATTTTGACTAAATTTTGATTATTAATTACTCACAAATTATAATGTAACTTATTGTAGGTAATTACAATGTAGGTAATTTCATATTGTAACTCATTGTAACTTGTAATTACAATGTATAATTTTAGAATTTAGAGTAATTTATTCAATTTTCAAATATTAGTTTGAGTGTGATTATGTAGTGTAATTCTTGGAAATATTACTCTATTTGTTAATAAATTTAGTTGAATTATTTGTATATCGAACTTGAAAATTTAGCCTGATAATTTTTTTAGGTTTAATTTTATACAACTATCTAAAAGAAAGTAATATTATAAGTTTTCTGATTTATTGTTTAATTTTTTACGTTTGACTTTGAACCCGCTTAATTTCATTTCTGGATTCGCCACTGCCAACCATGATATTCTCCACACAGCGGTTAGTCTCTTCTTCAGCGGAGTTTCTCTGATACTACTTAATTAATTGAAAGAACCCTACAGGGGGGGAGGGGGGAGGAGGGGAAGGTGAATAGGGTTTATTGAAATTATGCACAAGAGGGGGAGGTGAATAGGGTTTATTGAAATTATGCACATTCAACTGAGGATGTTAGTGATAAACCTTAACTTACTGTTAAGGCTTTAAGCAAAATATAACAAAAATAACTTATATTATTGAATATAAACTAAAAAACGTTATATTAAGGTGGTTATAAACAGTCCCACTATCCTAGAGTTGATGATGTGTTCATGACAGTTACAGTAGAGCTAGTGTTCCTACTTAGTTGTCCTAGTAACGATTTTAGAGGAAAGATTCCACCAACCACATTGGTGATTATCACTCACAGAAACTGCAACACTTAGTTTCTGTTAAACTGACAGTTCGACGCTGACAGTTCACTCACCGAGATCCTTGAGTACAATTTGTCAGAGGTACTTTACTGGTTACACACTCAAAAATCACTTGCTAATTTCCTGCAGCTTTTCTCCTGATTTCTTCTCATGGAATCGAATGCTCTTTTAGTTTAGGATTGAGGATGAGTACTTTATAGTCTCAAGTGTTGATTTTCTTTCTTTTGAGAGGTATGACAATATGCTCAACGACTATTTCCTTGTTTGGCAACTTCAAGATTCTTTCCATATGTGGTCTTCTAATTTCCTTCTAGGTTTGGTGCATGCAAATCTTTGATTCCTTTAATCTTTGGATTTCTTTGATAATTGTTTCCTATATGATTCATGTCCAATGTTAGTGTTCAATAACAAAGAGGCAAGTTCTGGATAGAATGGAATATAATATACTTCCATTTCTTGCTTTCATAATTTTGTCTTTTGTACCCGTTTGAGGTCCTTGTCAATGATCTGTCTGAGGTCCTTGGTGAATGCAGAGGTAATTTCCTTGACCCTAGTCTGAACATAAACATATGTATATTTTCTAATTTTTCACCAAAATATATTAAAATTTGAAGTTATAATATTAAAATATACTATTTTTTCTTTTTTCTCATATTAAGATCTTCTAACTAACTATCTTAAATTAAACAATCTAATATAAATACAATTCAAATAAGATAATAGTATATCGACCAACATAAATAATGATAATTTATAAGTTGGAAAAAAAATAGCATTAATTGTATGCATTTTTTTGCAGGTATCTTAATTATTTTTAGTCAAACAATGTCACAAATTGAATTGATAATTTGTAAATACTGTTACCTAAAAACTAAATTTTAGATATTATGACAATGAATAGAATTAACAATGCATAAAATTAAAACATAACGAAAGACATAAATTTTTGTGTCAAAATAGAACCGGCCAAACTCTAAATGTTAGCATTAACAATGACAAGATAATAATAATCATCCCTTGAAAATTTAAGTATTATAAAAAATATCAAGAAAACAAAATTATTTATTATTATTATTATTATTATTATTATTATTGTTGTTGTTGTTGCATATGCTTCGATGTATGATGCATGCTTCGATGTATGATCGGCTCTTGCGAGCCTTAACTGCGTCCGAGTTTCTTAGGTCAAGCTAAGGACCTTAAACAAGCGCTTCTTGGGAGGCAACCCAAGTTTTTATGCTTTCTAGTTTAGAGTTTTCTTTTGTTTTGCTTCATTTTGTTTTGTTTCATTTTGTTTTTATTGAAAAATGGAAACAATCTGAAAAAAATAATGAAAAAAATGATGTGAAGGTGTGTGTTATTGTTGGGTGAAGGATTTGAGTGAAATAAAATGGTTGTTGAGGTTGGAATCGATGAAAGTGTGTTTATGAAGTATCGGTGGGTTGATTGAATGTGTTTTGATGTTTTTATGGTGAGTTTTGCAGGGTAAATATGCATTTTGAACTTAAAGTTAATGAAAATTACTGAAATTTGGAAGCACCAGTTTGGCACACCCACCCGTGCCAAATCGACACACCCAAAACAGCAAGCTTACAAAAACTCCAGAATGCAGGCACACCTACCCGTGCCAATCGGCACACCCGTGCTCCCAAGTCCAACGCAGACCCCTCCTTCTCTTCTCTTTTCTCCTAATCCTATCTCGAACCCTAACCTTCTCCCACCTCTCTCTTCACTCCCATCCACCGCCCGCACCACCGGTCACAGCCGCCCGCCACCATTAACCACTGCCGCTAACCCCTCGTCTCGCCCTTTCCGATTCCCAGCGCCAGGTCGTGCGAATTCCAACGCGTCCCTCTTCCACACTCACGCACACCACCACAACGCGTCGCTCTCCTATCTCACAGTTGTCGGTGCTCTACTGTCCGACCACCACCCATCGTCGGCCTCCGTATCCCTGCTGCCGCCACTCTTCTGTCTCCAACCACCGCACAACCACCTCATCTCCACCCTCACCCCCGTGCGTTGTGCTAGTGCTAGAGAGTCCTGTTGCGGTTGCTTGTGCATTCACGTCTATTCTGCAGCTTCCAATGCCCCCCATTTTGCTCAAATCATTGCCAAAACTTGCCTTTTTGGGCTGAACTAATTCGATCTGTTGTTGGCACTGTAAGTATTTCATCCCATCTTTACATTCATTCCAAATTGGCAATGCTCAGTACGTACCTTTGGTTAATCTGAACTCTTTTTCTGGGTGTTTATTTCATATAGCATTGTCAATTGTTGGGCTCCATATTGATACTTCCTACTGTAAGCACCTCTTGAAAAATACGGGATGACATTGGGTTGCAATGCTTAAGAATTAGTGAAGTGAATTAGGGAGTCTTATTAGAGTTTGAGGTTGAATGATTTTGTAGAATTGGCTCCTCAATTATATGTGTGGTGATAAAAATTCAAGGCTTGTATCCACTTTTCATTGGGGATAATGAAAGCTTTAAGCATGGGGAGGAGAGTTTCAAGTTTGTTGTGTTGTATGATTTAATTGACGTGGTGCTTGATTTGGGTGACTACTCGATGAGTATTGTGACGTGAATCATTTGGCATGGTGATGAGTATGGTGGTATTATAGTGGTATGTGCGCATTAGTTGCATTTAGGTCGTGTTAAATGCATTTTAGGTGCGTTCGTCTAGATTTTATATTGCTCCTACATTAATTAGATTATAGGATTGCATTAGTTAAGGTTCAATTTTTCGCATCATTAAACTATACATTGCACTCTAGCTTAGTTAGGATTATTCTAGGCATGATGCATTTAGGCTAGAATTGCATTCATCTTGCATTGCAAAAGGCGAAAACTAAGTGAAAGTGGGACGTTATCAAGCACTCAAGGTACATTTCCAATACCCCTTTGCTTTAGTTTTTGTTTTTATAGCTTTCTTAGGTAATTTATTTATTACTTAGTTTAGTTTCATTGCTTTCAATAAAAACAAATTGGAAAATCCTTGGATTGCTTGGCTTAGTTGTTGGTTTCGAAAACCCCTCCTAACGTTCAAGGGGTAACTTCTTGGTTGGTTGAGTGTAATTGTGTATGATGGAAGCTTGGTTTGGCTTGGATGATGTGAGAAACTTGTTGTATGTTCGTTTTGAAGAGATCATTGTCATGTGTGTGACTCATTTACTCTTGAAAGTCCCTTGTGCATAATAGTGAATTCTTGTGTTTGGTCTATCAAAGGAACTAGTTGCAGTGAGTGTGGTAGGGTTTAACCCGTGAGGTCTCTTGAGCCTAAAAGACTTATCATTTTTATAGTCTCATCTCATTTCTTTTTGAGTGGGACCTTACCATGTGTGCTTCTCTAGAACTTGGCTTGACTCTCTTCAAAACTGCATCTGACCTGTGCATTGTGTTGATATGATTGAGGCCCATTTTTGTAGCTACATAGCCAAAAAGCCACCTAACATTTTGACCTCTTTTTGCAAGCCCTTGCTAACCCTTTTTCCTGCCTTGTTGTTTACCCTATCACACATTTGCCTTATCTTAATTTCTTACCTTTAGCCAAGATAGAATGAACAACAGTTCAGTTGTATGGGGCAGTTTTGTGGTCGATTGTTGAGAGTTGTTTGATAGTTTGTTGCTACAAAAGGAGTGCATTATTGAATATTCTTTCTCCCCTTTTTATCCTCAAATGTTGTAACTAGTAACTGCTTGGATTAGAGTTGTTCTTTGTATATCTATGCGTTCGTCTAGAAAAAAAATTCAAAAAAAAATTCAAAAAAAAAGGGAAGAAAAAAAAAGAAGAAGAAAAGAAAGAAAGAAAGAAAGCATAGAGCTTTGAATAAGAGGCGATTAGCATGATAATCTTTTGTTTATTTTAACTCTTTCCTAATCTCTCTTTGTTGGGGAGTGTTTTGTACTTAATTGAAGTGGGATGTAAGTGGTGTTGTGTTTCATGAAATGGGAGTGTTGTTTCTCTATAGGTTCTTGGCTATTTAGCTCCACATTCCTAAAATGTTTTCCCTCCTTACCCTAAACCTAAGCCCCATTACAACCTTTTAAAAGTCCTCATGATTAACACTTGTGCATATTGTCTATAGCGGTGGAGAATTGAGAGTCTTGTCAAGCCTATGGTAGTTTGCATGCATTGGTTGAAGGTATTGAGTGAACACAAAATTCATTTGAAACACATGAGAGAGAGTGTTCCACATACCCTAAAGCGAGGTCCTACCAATCCCTTCTAGTTCGCCAATCACTTGAATGAACTTGAACTGCATGTAGGGTCAGGATTGAGTGAATGTTTTGCCATTTGATTGTGTGATCTTTGAAATGAATTGCAACTTTGTTTTGATCTGAATTTGGGCCTTGCCAAGCGACCTATTGTATGCCTTTGCTCTTGACTACCGGATTTTGTCCCTTGTTAAAAGGGGGGGAGGCTCCTCTTAAGGTTTTCTTTTTCTCCTCGGTACTTCATGATTAGTCTTGCTTGAGGACAAGCAAGGTTTAAGCATGGGGGGGGGGGGGGAGGGGGAATTGTTGAGCCTCGGTTTTACCACTTTTTACCTCGGTTTTTATTGCCTTGTTGAACTTATCTAAGTTATTTAGTTTAAGTTTAATAGTGTTTTTTGTCATCTTCGCTAATTGAAACTAATCTGTTTAATTGTCTTATTTTTAGGTAATTTTGAGATAAGTGATGATGACACATGAGATAAAAGATTGGAATTAAGGAGCAAAGGAAGCCAACACACACTCGCGCCAGAAAATTAGAAGCGAAGTTGGGATTTCCAGTTTGGCACACCTAGGTGTGTCAATGGGCACAGGCACCCGTGCCAAATTGCAGTCTTTTATTTTAAGATGTTTTATTAATTAGAGACACACAATTTTTCATTCTACGTTCTTTTCTTTTCACAGTTTCTCTCTAAGCTTGAAGGGAGGTTTCCTCCCTAGCATCTCTAGTTCTAGGTTTAGATTTCCATTGAAGAATTTATGAATTCAAGAAGGAGATTGAATTTGGCTTTCAATTCGAGACTAAGTTCTTCTATCCCTTTCTCTCTATTTTCTTCTATGTTAATTTCTTGTTAGTTTTGTGTTGTTTGGGTTGTGATTGATGTGTTTGACAATAAATTAATCTTGTTTTAGTCCTAATCTATCTAAATTCATGCTTGTAGTTAGATGTTTTCTCTTGCCCGCCATATGTTCGATGAAATTCTCGAGAGAGTTTCCATTTGTATTTCTTTAGCCAATTGATGTATGTCGAGAGGTGAGATTAATTTGCTAGTGTGGTGGAGAAAATAGTTAGCGTTTTGGACATGAGAATAGTCGAATTCTAACTAGGTCTAGGGTTGCTATTCTTGTAGTTTAATTAGACTAACTCAATGAGAATAGGTAGTTAGAATAGTTAGACTAGCCCTTGACCCTCGAGAGGGGGCTTTGGTGAGCTTTAATGGTGCAACCGATCACTCTTAATTGCTTGTTTAGAATTGGTAGATTAGATCGTTCAAATTGATTAGTTGTTAAATACAGATTTTGTTGCCTAAGCATCTTTTTATTGCTTTCGTAGTTTGTAGTGATCACCACCATCACTATCATGTGGTTTATTCACCTAACTTGAAACACTTGAGTCCGCTCTGAGTGCTTTGAACACAACTCCCTGAGATTGACAACCGTACTCCCAAAAGTACGACAACAAAAGGTTTTTGGAATGTTCAACAATCAACGAATGCTTTGACTCGTCGCGGTTGGCCAAGTCCATACACTTATATAAACTCCTCTAAGCCTCATTTTGTTAGACGCTTCTACTTCGCCAACTTGTCACATCTATAATTTGCATTCTGTTGAACTTGGAAGCGCTTAGAAAATGAAACACAATCATGTTCAAATCAAATGCACATCATGTTTACACTAAATCGACATCATTTTCAGACTAGGTGGACATCATATTGAAACTAAATGGACATTATGTGTAAACCAATTGGACATCAAGTTACACACTCATACTCGTTACCATATACCTTGACATACAAAATCTTCATTTATGCATAATGTTCATTTAGACATATAAAATGTTCAATATATAAAGGTTTTTGGAATGTTCAACAATCAACGCACGCTTCGACTCGTCGCGGTCGGCCAAGTCCATGCAATTATATAAACTTTTCTGAGCCTCATTTTTTTAGACGCTTCTACTTCGCTAACTCGTCACATCCATAATTTGCATTATGTTTAAGCCAATTGGACATCAAGTTACACACTCATACCCATTACCATATACCCTGACGGGCCTGACATACATAATCTTCATTTAGACATATAGAATGTTCAATATATAAAGGTTTTTGGAATGTTCAACAATCAACGCACGCTTCGACTCGTCGTGGTCGGCCAAGTCCATGCACTTATATAAACTCCTCTAAGCCTCATTGTGTTAGACGCTTTTGTTGAACTTGGAAGCGCTTAGAAAATGAAACACAATCATGTTCAAATCAAATGCACATTATGGACATCATGTTTACACTAAATCGACATCATTTTCAGACTAGGTGGACATCATATTTAAACTAAATGGACATTATGTACAAACCAAATGGACGTCGCATTAAAATCAAATTGGACATCATGTTCAAACCAAATGGACAACATGTTTTCACCAAATGGACATCAAGTTCAAACCAAGTTGAAATCATATTCAGTCCAAGATGGACATTATGTTCAAACCAAATAGACATCATGTTCAAACCAAATGGACATCATGTTCAATCAAGATGGTTACTATGTTTTACAATTTTCACGAACGATAATCTTCTCAAATTCGACTACGTACTACCTTGACAAAAAAAACTTCAACAACTCAATTCCAACCAAATTTCACATAAGCTAATCTAAATTAAGAAACCTAGAATAGAATCACCAAAAAAAAAATGAAAAGCATACCTTTTGAATAGCCGAACAAAGCGTCTAGGGTTTCCTGTGTTTGATTCCAATGTTTGATGATGGAGTAGCCGAAAAGTGCTCTTAACTGCTCGACGACAACGACTGATGTAGCTTGTTGTTCACACCGGAATTTTTCCAAACTCAAAACCCTAATCTCTCGGATGAAAACCGAACCCTCTCAATGTCTCCTCTTTCTGTCTGATGTTGTGTGGTTGGGAAGTGAATGAGGAAGATGGAAGGGTTGAAAATGATAATGATAATCCAATTCCCATGAACTCCACCAACCGCCAACAATGATACCTGCACATACCCACCGAATTTACTATTTTTTTTCTTCAATTTTGCTCACGTGAGGGCAGGTAAATTAAAGAGAAAGTTGTCTTTTTTTCAATACCATTGATCTATGATCCAAGGGCTATTATCCACTCCTCTCATTCTCACCAAAAACCCATTCTCACCCTATCTATTCCCACACACACACACACACACACACACACATATATATATATATTAGGGATATTATATACTCATAATAAAAACTCTCAACTTAAAGACACATAATTTGTTACACCAAACATCATCAAATAACCTAATATTTATAGCAAACCAAACAAGCTCTTGGATTATCTTCTAGTCAATTGCTTGGAGATCAAACGGTATTAGTCACAAAAAGAAAATAATTATATATTTCAAAAACTTGAGCATGAAATGGAATTCGGTGCCCAACACATATCAACATAATTAATATTTATATATGACTAATTTAATCCCTTCTTTTTCATCAAAATATAATCCGATATCCTATTGACTCAACAAAAAAACTATTTCATATATATTGATTTTTCTTTATAACAAATATTGCTATTTTGTATCATTGAAGTACACAACAACACATATCCATGAGATAGCAATAGGATGTATAATCAGCATAAGGGCTGTGGCAATAGTCTCGGCAACCATCTTTATTGCATCCAGTCTCCATAGGAGAACATACTGAAAAGGGTTTGTGACGGTGTTGATCCATATCTTTATTAAGGTTTCTTGCATCGATAATACCTAAATGACAGATCAAATATGCAATCAACGTATATTTTAAACAAATGATTGATGAAATTCTTTTAGACAAATATATAGACAAATCAAGTATGTGAATAATTTATAGTAAATACATACCAGAAGAGATAAATATCACCAAAACTAAAAAAGATGTTGTTTTTCTTGCCATTGGGTTGTTATTAGAAAAAGAAGGTTGAATGGTTAATGGTGTATTTTGTTCTAGGGTTGTGAATGAGATTCTTAGGGTACTTTGCAGCCTTATTTATAATAGACTAATTTGTGGTCAATCAAGTGAAACAAAGTCTAGTCAAATATGTTGATCTTTTGTCCCCTTTTTAAATTTATTTGTGTATCACTTTTGATAAACATATAAATATACAAAGTGGACATTCCATAACATACAAAAAAGGTTGCATAAAGTGAAAGAAACTTAACGTTACAACATATTTCATCTATCAAATTTATGTGTTACTGATAGGGGGTGTTTTTTTTTCGATTATTAGAAAGGCCACAGGTCAAGCAATACAAAGAAGGCAAAAGCCTTTAGGTCCCGACAAGGGAAAAATAACTTGCATCCAAATCCCATGCAAACCCACCAAAATTAATTACAAAATCCATAAAAATTGACACTGCAGCCCATATCATTGTGCCACCCTTGAAGCTGTAATTGTCTAGACCCCAATCCATGCATCATTCTAGTTCACCTTTCCTTTGATTGTTATCTCCAAATTTCCATGCTTTACCATCACTATCCTTACCACTTTCTGACTCAATATCAAAAGATGCATAACTTACGTACTTTAATTTCTTGAGATACTCTCCCAGGCTAGCATGTAGATGTAAGTGAAGTCATAACAAGACTACACCTTTTCCTCTTTTACCCATTGGTCAAAGAGTTGACAGGAACATTACCCTTTGAATATTTTATTACTCCTCTTGTCCTCTTCCTTGCTTGTCCTTTGCAATTTGCTCCTTCCAACATCCCGTGCCAAATTTATCTCCACAAACTTTTCTCCCTTTTACTGTGTCCTTTACAAATTGCTCTTTTCAACATCATCATCCTTGCCTTGATTCCCTAAAATAATGGAAATCTACCTAGCCACCTATAACTATTTGGCGTGGCAATTCATATAACCTCCAAGAACTTGAAATTGCAGGGTTTAAGAAAACAAAATCAGCACTCATACACCTTATTCCTGTCATCTTTTCCAATGTTTCCCTTTTCCTTTGCCTTTTGGCTCCATGCTCCCAACCACATCTTTAATGCTTCCTTCTTCTGCCTTTATTTTGGTGTCCTTTCTTACAATTTGTTTTTCTTTCTCCACTTCTTCCTCTTCTTTTCTTTGAGAAATTGCTTGGTGAGAGGCTCTCATCCAAAAACCTCACTCCAATGTCACCTGCAAGCTCATGCATTCTTCTTTCTATTTTCCTTTGGATTTCTTCTGAGCTGTCAATCTGCTTTGGGGTTTGTTCTACCTCTTCATATTCTCCTTGAGTTGCAATAACATAATTCTCACTAGGCTCCACGGTAACTGAATGCAGTTCGAGATTCCCAAAACCCACTTCATCAATATTGTGTTTATTGATGTCTCTGCTATTTCCCGTGCCAATATTATCACCCTTCTCATTCTCTTGTGGTTGTTGTACCTTTTCCTCTTCATTTATTCCAAGAGCCTTCACCATTTCACCTTTCAAGGTTTGAACCTTTCCAACTATTGTTGTAATTTCTTGGAGATATCCACTTTTGTTTTGTTGGTTGTCTCGTGACTTGGTGCCGGTTTGAACCTGTACTTCTGAAGCTCTCTCTGACTTTTCACCTTCTATTGCATTGCCATTCGACTTCCCTCCTTCCTTCGTTGAGCTACTGACAGGTGTTTTTTCCATGGATTTCTTCATCTGCTCGTCCAGCTTGGTGTGCTGAGTGTCTGCTTCCTCTTGCTCCTTTTCATCATCTGAATCATTTACATCCCATGATCTTGTAATTGGCGGGTGCACATATGTATTTGCCTCTTTTATGAACACAGTATACGAACAGTCTTCCAATGACAGTAGAACCCTCCCTTCAATCCTCGCGAACACTTTAGTTTGGATCCGAACTCTCATATGTTCGAAGTGCTCTGCTGTTAATGTACTTTGTCCAAGGCTTATTAGTGTGCCCCATTGTTGAACACACCTTTGAAAGTTCACCCACTTCCATCCATGAGGTGGGATTCCGTGGATGTCAAGCCAAACTCTCCTATCCTCACAGGTCTCATATCTTGTCCATCTTCGAATTTCCGAGAACCAAACCTCCAGTTCCAACGGGTTTTTTAGGGCCTCCTCTACATCTTCTTCGCTTGCTAAAGTGATGATGAACTTTGTGCTGCTTATTGCTGTCACTTTCGAGACCGGACCATAATTATGAATTATGGCAGAGGACATTGAAGCCATATCTCTTGGCTGTGGACTGATGCATATTAAACTCCGTTGAAGCCAAGCTTGTATTCCTTCATTTACCTCACCCTCTACTCTTTCCACTGTGTTCCATTTCTCCTCCATTTCTTCATTGTCACCTCGTCCATTCTGCCCCAATTCTTTCCTAATCCAAACTTGCTTCATTGTCTCCCACCTTCTCCAGACTCTCCTTCTTGCTTGTTGGACCTGTATTTTTCTCCCCCTAATTATCCTCCCATTCATCCTTGCCATGCTTTCCTTAGCTGCTCTTTCATTCCAGAAATAAATAAACCCATATCTTCCTTTTCGACTCCTTCTCCAGGGTATTATCACGTCTTTCACCATTCCGAATCTTTCAAAAATACCTCTCAATCCATATTTATCAAGATTTCCTGGCAAATTTCCGACATATACTACATGGTTTCCGTTTGGTTCCTTCTCCCTCTTGGCTTCACTCTGAGCTCGCCCTCTCTCCATTATCCCTAAACTGTAAGTATGTAAATAAGTAAAGTAAAGTAATAAGATAATCACCTCTTGTCTAAGTGGCAAGAGGTCCTCCCACGCTGACACTTACTATCTCATAAATACTCCCTCTACTTACATTGCCATATTGTAAGAGTTTGTAAAGCCTATGGTAACCGATTTAATTAAAGTACCAAAAAATTGTGATCTAAGGTAATACAATGTTTAGTAGAATAAGCAGTGTTAAAGTATTTCAAGGAGTTAATGTAACAACTTTCTATTGTATTGTGACATTAATATAATGGATCGGAGATTTTAGGGGGGATTTATATAGATAATAATTTTGTTAAATTTCCTTATGATTCTCATGTTGGAAATTTGTGTGATTTAAAATTAATCTTTTGACCTATTAACATTGTTTGATGTCCACCTATACAATCGGTAGTAACTTTTAGTTATGTACCACCTTTGGGGCTCACTCAATTGTATAATATTAAAATTTCCTAAAATGATAACAATTTAATTGTAGCTTAGATATGAGGCATGCATGTTTATATTAAACTTTTAGCAAACGTTTAACAGTTAATGCAAATAAATTGGGAGTACACATATAAAATCAACCTCGTATAACCTCGGTAAAAAATTGGAGTTGTATAAAGAAATTTAAGAGTAATTTGGTATTGATTCCTTTTTTTCTGCATTACTTATAATGGATAATATTATACAAATTAAAATTTTAATGGTCAAAATTTTTAACACAATTTTGTAGGCGACAGATAAATAAAGACGGAGGGAGTATGTTTGAACTCGCATATATAGCAATAAAAATTATGAATTCACTAATCTAAATTAAATGAATATAGCTTAGCAACCAGTAATTTCAAAATGTAATATAGCAACGTTATTTATAATTTGTGATAATTATTATCATTCATTTACTCTTACCAACCGATGCACTATTGTTCATTTTTCATACCTTAACAAACGACACTCATCGATAATACATTAAACGAGAATTCTAGATTTTTTATTTTGTGCAGCAGCAAAGATCAGGGCTGTTTACGGGGCAATCAAATTTAGAAGTACCATGACCACAATAATCTCGGCAACCGTCGTAAGTGCAACCGGTGGGTTGTGGAAAACAAGTTGTCGTTGTAATTTGCCCAACATCTCTTCCACCACTTATACCTAGATAACAAATAAACAAAAAAGCTAATGTAGTTATTTGAACAAACACAAAAAAAAAAGAAAAAAAAAACATTAGAGTACATACATATAGATATGTATATTTAAAGTTTAAACCAACAAAAAAAAACTTTATTAACATTTGCTGAGAAACGAGAAATAGATAGCGCTGTCAAAATTATGTCTAGCTTGAATATTTGATTTTCATCCTATTTGAAACAAATCAAATATGGTCATGGATTTTAATTTCATCAGATTTCGACATTAATGACTGATTTCACTAAATGTTGAAGCAATATTTCTTGTAAACTTTTACTATGTGATTCAAACTGTAAAATTAACTAATACTTAAACAAACTATTAATGAAAACAATTTACATGAACATCTCAATTATTAAAGTATGTAGTATGTAGATAAATATCTAGTAAATACACATACAAGAAGAGAGGAGGAGGATCAAAACCAGAGACAGAGGTAGAAATGCTGCTTTGGTAGCCATATCTTAAATAAGAGAGGGTTAAACAAGTTGATAATATTTTGCTGTAAAGATGAATGAAGGTTAAAGTTCGGGTCCTTGCATGTCTACCTATATATTTAGAGACAAATTAAAATAATATATTTCCCTTTATTAATATATCGGTGTATTTGTGAACTATTAGTAATAAAATTGAAAAAAAAAATTGCTTGGCTAGGAGTACAACCCTTTTTTGAATAAAATAAAATAAATAAATAATCTTACTTTATTTAGAGGTGGTATATGATTTGCATTGGTGCACTAGAGTAATTTCCTTTTCTCCCTTTAGTGTAAAATGATGTTACTCTAAGGTTAACAACCAAAATGAGGGTTTTTTGCATTTTGAACCCCGAAGTTTAGGGGTATTTACATTTTGAACCCTTAGTTTTCAACTTTAACTTTTTGGACCCTAAAGTTTGTAGGCTGAAAAAAAAGGACCCTAAAGTTTGTGAGGTGAAAAAAAAGCTCGTTTCCCATTTTTCTTTTTCTTTTCATGTTTGAATTTCTCTCCCGATTGGCATGAAACTTCAAGACTAAGGTTAAAACCGATATTAAAGTTATAATAAACCTCTTTTATTCATGTCGGAGTTACTTAAAACCATGTACTCAGAGGTCTAAGTAGCCTCGACACGAATAAGAGAGGTGTATTATAGCTTCGCTATTAGTTTTAACCACAGTCCTAAAGTTTGACGTAAATCGGGAGATAAATTCAAACATGGGAGGAAAATAAAAAATAAGACAGGGGCCTCTTTCTTCAATCCACAAACTTTAAGGTCCTTTTTTTATTCAGCCTACAAACTTTAGGGTCCAAAATGTTAAAGTTGAAAACCAAGGGTTCAGAATGTAAATACCCCTAAAATTCGGGGTCCAAAATGCAAAAAACCCACCAAAATGATCGATGAATAATTTACCATATTTTAGTGTAAAATGATGTTATCATAATATCATGTATTAGGTTTTTTTCTTTTTTCTATATATAAAAAGGGATGGTCAAATTATCTAAGTATATAATACATACTCCTCTATTAACTAGCTCTTTAATACTATGAACTAACAATTAGGCATGAACTAACTCATTTACCACTAAGAACTAATAATTAGGCATGTAATTATTATTAAAACATCATTGTTAATTTGTTATACCATTAGTGTTCCTAACTATTCTTGAAAATGGGTCATAAAAAAAAACAAAACTATTCTTGAAAATGAACAATTTAGTTTAATTGAATGCTGAAATAAATATAGTAAGAAAATCAAATAAATGAAGAGAAAAAGCATGAGAAGACAAAATTATTGAATAAACTAGGTAATAATTTGAATAAAATAAAATAACAGATTACCACAATATAAATGAATATTGTAAGTGTGGAACTTCAAACACATAACTCACGAACCTATCCTTTTAACATTTTCCCATGATACCGCTCTGCCAACCTAAACGAACTGCTAAAATTCTGCAGCAAAATAAAATACCCAATATGAATAGAAGTATTGACACAAAGTATACTCCCGCAGGAGTAGGAAATAAATCTCGCATTAATTAAGGGTGTCTCCAAATTTAACCGAGCTGTTCCAGTTTTGGCGGTATTTGATTGCAATTTATTATGTCCACCTGAAACATGTGTTTCAAATATTTCATCTGTCTCCTAATGAGTGTCAATTTTTCTAACTATCTTGTCACTTTTTATTTGTCAATTTTACATTTTCAATAATTAAATACCTATACTACCCTTAATTAATGAATAAAATTTTTATTCTACCTTTTAAAATTCTCCTTTATTCCTCTATTTTAATGAAGGATATACTTGTTCATACATAATTTTTTTCACTCTATTTCCAATACAGATTGGTTTTGTAAAATTAGTTATTTTGACACTTAAAAAGGGACGGAGGGAGTATTATGATTATTCACTTTTTTATTATTATTATTATTATTATTATTATTATTATTATGATTGCTCATTCTTGTATTGTGACTCTTCACTCCAAATATCTTGAAGCACATCATCCACTTTCATGTAATATATATTGGTATTTTATCTCAAACTCTTTTCTTTTCTTTTATTTTTTCTTTGTTGGTGTAGGTAAAGACTAAAGAGTTCCTTTAAATCAAATTGAAATTTTGTAAACCCTGAACCGGTTCCAAGATTAAACAATTGGCTTTATGATCCGGTCATTGATATTGAACATTTTAGCTCAAACCAATCGAAATCATACCGAATCATGAGCATCTTTGGAAAATTTAACCAAATTATAATCTATATAAATTCTCCTTAAATCTCCATTACAAATGCTCTAGATTGTTACAATATGATAGACAATTGTTACATTAACTCCTTGAAAATATTAATGCTATTTATTTTACGAACATAGTGTGTTACCTTTTACTATAACATTTTTGTCAATTAATTAATAAAAACTGTTTAATCCTGCTAGAAATAATGTATAAAAAGTGGTACAAAAACTGTTGCAGCGTTTCTTTCATATAACTTGTTTTGTAAGTTACTCAATATCAATTTATATATATATATATATGTATGTATTTATTTATCAAAATTGGTATACAAATAAATTTTAAAACGGGGAAAATCCTTTATATTAACTATGTTTTATTTTCATAATTAGTTTGACCGTTAGTCTATTATATAAGGCTGGAAAGTATCATAAGAATCTCGTTCACACCCCAAAGCAAAACACAACACTAACCATTCAACCTTCTTTTTCTTTTTTTATAACCACGAGATGGGAAGAAAAGCAGCATTTTATGTAATTTTGGTGATCTTTATCTCTTCATGTATGTACTAATTACTATAAATAAATTTACTCACACACTTGATTTATCGATACATTTATCTAAAAGAATTTTGTTAATAATTTATTTATTCAGGTATTATCGATGCAAGAAGCCCTAACAAAAACATCGATAGACGACGTTACAAATCCTCTGTAACATGTTATGCTCTAGTGTCTGAGTGCAATGAGGTTGGTTGCCATGAATATTGCCACAGCCCTTACGCTAGGGATTACAGATCCTTTTGTCATCATGAATACGAGCATATGTGTTGTTGCGAATATCCATTACATGGATAGTTGTATTTGTTGTAAAGAAGAAATTAAAGGTTTTTTTTTTCCTTTTTCCATTTTGGACCTTAGAAGACAAGGGCATTTACTTTTTAGATCTTTGATTTTCAATTTTTATCCTTGAGATGTGAAGGTTTGTGGTATGAATATAAGAAACCCCTGTCATGTTCTTCTTTTGAATTTCTCTCTTGATTGACGTCGAATTTGGGGATTAAGTTTAAAAACGATATTGAAGCTACAATACACATCTCTTGTTCATGCTAGAGCTACTTAAACCTCTAAATACATACCTTATGGTTCCTTCCACGGTTCTTTAGGATTAGCCAAAAAATTTAGGTCTAATGGTTGAATACGGATCAATTACCAAGAGAATCATAGGTAAGATGGTCATTACAATGACCATTACAAAGTCTATGTCATAACCATAATCATTGCATAAGTAAGATGTCTCGTAAGTAGGAAATAATAGACAAAGGCAACCCAAATGAATTAAGAGAGTTTGATCCTCTTTTATTCAACCCACAAAACCTTCAAATCTAAAAAAAAAAAAACAACCTAAAAAATAAATACTCCTATCTTCCAATGTCCAAAATACAAAAAAACCAAGAAATCAATCTACATGAAATATTTTTTTTGTTGACTCTCTATGATATTTTATAATATTTGATAAAAAAAGGGATTAAATTAATTAAAATATAATATTAATATGTTGATATGATTATCACATATAGAAAATAATCAATATAAATACTTTAAAGGGGATGACATAACAATATAATGACATAACAATATATGTCATTATATTTTGACCATACCTAAGATATCAAGCATAGTATGAAGTTGCTATTGCAGACATAATCTTATATGATACAAAAGGCCTCAATATAAATTTGGCATGTGCATGTTGTAGAAAAGAAAAATTCTCATTTGGAATGATAATTAATTTGATATAGGTTAGTGTAGCCAAACTATATACCTCTAAAGCACCTTTGTGAGAGCTCCTCTTCTATTCCACTGTTTTAGTTTAGGTCGAGAATTTTTATTATGAGATTATAATATCGCTGGTATTTTTTTTACTCGAGATAAATTGGCTTGCGCACTATGCTCTTATCTCAGGGATAACCATTAGTAAGCTTTACATGTCGAGATGGGAGATATCAAACTCTCCATGACATGATGACAAGCTAGCACCAGGCAATTATTAGCAATATATGACAAGCATAAATACTGCCCAGAGTGTTAGACAAAAGACTAGTTTCCAGCAACCTAAAACATTACAATTGCTCAACACTATCAGACACAATGACAAGCATAAGTACTGCCCAGAGTGTTAGACAAAAGACTAGTTTCCAGCAACCTAAAACATTACAATTGCTCAACACTATCAGACACAGACTACAGTCAGAAACCTAGCTAAAACAATCCCAATACTAATACACACCATGTTTGAAACCATGTTCATTACTTACTGCCCAGAAGTAGCAGCATTGGGTCCTATGATTTTGCAGCACAGCCTCAGCACACCATCATCTCTGAATATTTTGGTCAGTTGATCAAACTTGCAGCAGGAGCATTTCAGCTTCAAAAAGAAGAGGTAGTTCCTTAGACCAATATTGCTCTCACTCATTTGTAGCTTTCTGCCATAAAACAGAAGACAACGTTCGCGAGCCTGAGTCACAAACAAATCCGGTGCAAGCCCTGGGAGGTCGATCCTCACATACACCCAATGCTGACCACCTTTGTCCACCACCACTCGCTTCTCGCACACGCCTTCTGCTCCCCTTGTCCACATTCTGTTGATCCTTCCAATCACGTTGTCACTTGTGGACCCTGTATGCGACGTACAAATGACAATCACTATTTTACTGTCTAGAAACGAGAGCAGGTAGTAAATTGAGGTATCGATTGGTTAGAAATGGAAGAAGTTGTATGTATATATATACTGACATGTTTTCACGCACGCGGAGGTGAAATCACATCGTTTGCACTTGCAGTTAGGATGGTGAATGCTGCATTCTTTCACTGAGCCTTGAATTACCAGCAAAGCGAGAAATTAATTAAACCTCAGTCAATATTGTTTGCATCAAGACCGGGAGGAAAAAGAAATACCTATCAGTACTTCAGGAACTTCATGACATGTTTGTTTAGCAGGTGAAGCTCTAACAGGGGAATACCCATCTGAAATAGATGTTAAAACATAAGAAGGCGTGACGAAACAGAAGAAAATGAAGCAGATTCAGTTGAAATTGAAGAATTGAGAGACACCTGGTACATCAGGGTGATACATATTGAGAATGTCGGTTTTTATACAAGCAATCATCCAAGCTGTATAATGCAGAACTAAACCATGTAAGACTCCAACCTAAAGCAACCCGAATAAGAACAGACTTGGGAGGTTTTGGATAGAAAACCTTCATCGTTCAAATGTGGAAACCTTGTGCTCAACACATGCGTTTCAGAACCTTCAAATTACATCAGAAATTAGACATCCAATTGCTAATTTCACTTCTGTATACCTTCAGCTTAGATTAATAAATGTGTACCTAAAGCTTCATGTTCATGTTGCGTAGATTCCGATACAGCTTCATGTTCATTATCCCCTTCATAATCAGGACTCTCATCATCTGTTTCTTCATCTTCATTGACTGATGCTGGTGACCTTTCAACATTCAGACTGGAAGTATTGCTTTTTGGTGATTCTTTCAGTTTCATGGCCGACATTTCACGAAGTATATCTTCAAGTGTCATTTCATCTTCACTTGGCCATTCAGAGGAACCATGGAAATAAAGAATTCAATAAGACCAGACAATATTCATAGATCAGGAAATGGTATTTTGTTAATCTCCAGAACAAGAACGTCAGTAGAATACCTTCATCTTCAACGGACAGATTCATGTACGGGATTTCACCTGGCCCAGATTTCTTAGACTTCTTAGATGTATTGGAGTCTTTAGAAAGAGAAGAACGGGTACGCTTCTTATAGGGTTTTGCTTTTACACCCAAAAAAGTAACACAACATCAATAATCTTTCAATGAATTCATAACAAGGGGATCGAAAAAAAAACTTCCCCAGATGAAGATTTTGGGACAAACCCTCTCCAGATGAAGTTCCAGCGACAGCCACGATGTATTCTTCACTGTCCTGATCTAGCTTCAACTCTTTGATAATCACAGTCCAAGAAATACAACATCAACAACAACATCAAACACTTGAAACAACCAGCCCTAACCCTAAACCCTAAACCCTAAATCAAGAAAATGGGACTGACCATCGGAAAGAAAGTGGAGAGTAGCATCACGATTAGGGCAGATTAGGAGGAAGCTGCCATGTTTGGGTACGAACTTGACGTGCATGTTGGTTGGATCTTTGGTGACCCGCAGAAATCCAGCGTATTTTCTCTTGGAATTATCGAAGGGGAAGCTGGGGATCTTCGGAGCTTCAGCGTTGAATCTGATCATCATCTTGTCAGGTACGTTGGTGATCTCGATGTCGTCCTTTGGGACCCCTGGCATGTCCACTCGAAACGCCGATAACATGCGGCAAGTTAGGATTTGTTCGTAGGGTCCTTGAGAACCCTCGATCTGGAAAGGGTGCCTCTCTGATTCGAATTGAAGAGGGAAAACAGAGAAAATTGTCAGAAAATGAGAGAATCAGAGAGAGAGAGAGAGAGAGAGAGAGAGAGAGAGAGAGAGAGAGAGAGAGAGAGAGAGAGAGAGACTTGGGAGAGCCAGAGTGAGGTCTGCAGTATCTGGGTCCGCCATTGTTGAACTGTTGAAGGTTCTTGATGGAGAGAAAATGCAAGAACTGAAGATGCGAGTGATTGAATATGAGGATCACAGAGTGCTCTGTTTTGAAATAGAGAGGCTTGAAATTTGGCGGGTAAATATCATGTATGTGGCATGTTAATTACATTAGATGCTGGCAATTTGTTTTTTTTATTTTTTTTGTAAAGAAAAATAAAATAAAATAAAATAAAAAACTACCCTAATAAGAAGCAGGCAGTTCTTTTGACTTTTCTAGAGAGGGAGAGAAAACAAGGGATGCTTTTCACAAGCGATTTCTACGTTGTCATCGCATTGTATGTAATTGGTGAAATATTCGAGTATTTTTGGTTCCTTTGGAGCTTATGGTGTTTGATTATCGCTTTATCTCAACAAGAAGGATTCAAAGGAGAGGTTTGAACTAGTAATTATGGGGAGTATTTTCTTTACTGCTGTCAATGGAGAATCATCGAGCTTATAGTATGGATATGGATGTCCACGTTGTAACCATTTTCGTCGAGATATGGATGGTTTGGATTCAGTTAAGATGAAATTGGTATCCGGCGATCAAATATGCAGTGATAATTGGCCTGTGTTGCTCGAGTCGAATCAAGGCAAAGCTCAGAAGAAGAGGCTGTGCGTGATGTGGGCGATTCTTAAGGCAAATTCGAACCCTAGTTATTTCTATTTGAATTTGTCTGCGTAAAGTTACGAATTCGTGTTTGTGGCCATAAAAGTCAAGTTGAAATCGAGTCAAGTAGAATGAAGTGAATTCGAGCAAGCATTTGTAGCATCAGTGTTGCAAGATCAATATTGCGACAATTGGAGAGTAAAGTAAACTTCGTGGGTGATTTTCTTCCTTTCTCTTCTAAACCCTAAGATTAAAATCAAATGTGTTTGAGGTCATGAGATGTGTAATCTGATTAGTACATTCACAGGTTGAGGCTTAAGATGAATGCAACGAAGCTCATATAGTATGCTCGAATTTCTCCCGTTTTGTACTAAAATGCACTCACGAGATCAATCAGATACAAGCAAGAAACCCATGAACCATTTGCGAGTGCCCAGAATGTTCGACAAAAACTACTTTCAGCAATCATTACAAGTGCTCAACAGTACTAGATACATGCTTACTGTCAGAAGCCTAAAAACAATCCCATCACAACAATATACACCATCTCTGTAACCTGGTGGTCAGCTCTTTATACTTCTAAAGTCCCTAGATTCCCAAAAATCATACCCATTAATGCCTGGAATTAAGGAGCAGCACCGGGTATGATTTTGCAGCACATCCCGAACACCCCGTCATCTCCAAATTCTTTGGTCAGTGGATCAAACTTGCAGCAGGAGCATTTGAGCTTCACAAAGAAGAGGTAGTTCCTTTGACCCAGTACCATATCCTCCTGTGGCACATGCTTTCCATAAAACAGAAGACATCGGTCCCGAGTTTGAGTCACAAACAAATCAGGTGCAAGCCCTGGGAGGTCGACCCTCACATACACCCATTGCTGACCACGTTTGTCCACCTTCACTCGCTTTTCGCACACTCCTGCTCCCTTTACAGACAGTCTGTTGATCTTTCCGATCACGTCTTCATCTGTGGACCCTACATACCACAAATGACATCACAGATTAGCTATCTAGAAACAAGGCCAGGTATATATTGAGGTATCAATTCATTTAGAAATGGAAGTTATATATACTGACATATTTTCACGCATGCGTAATCAGAATCGTGTTGCTGACACTCGCACCCAGGAGGGTGAATGCTGCATTCTTCGACTGAGCCTTAAGTTACGAGCAACGGAAAGTTAAACCTCACTCGATCTTATTCGCTTCTAGATTGGGAGAAAAATATTAGTACCTATTAGTATTTCAGGAACCTCATGCCTGGTTTGTTCAGCAGGTGAAGCTTCAACATGGGCTGACTTCTCTGGAATATATGTTAAAACATAAGAAAGCCTGACAAATCAGAACAAAATGAAGCAGACTCAATTGAATTGAGAATTGACACACCTTGTGCGTCAGGGAGCTTGATTTTGAGAACGTCTCTTGCTATGCAAGCAATCATAGTAGCTGTATAATGCAGAACTAAACCATGTAAGACTAACTTAAAGCAACCCGAATAAGAACTGACTTGCGAGGTTTTCAGGGGGAAAAAAAACCCTTCATCAAGACTGGGTGAAAATATTGGCACCTATTTGTATTGCAGGAAGTGTATGACTGGTTTGCTCAGCAGGTGAAGCTTCAATAGGGGGAGACTCCTCTGACATAGATGTTAAAACATAAGAAAGCCTGACAAAACGGAACAAAATGAAGCAGATTCAATTGAATTGAGAATTGACACCTTTTGTATCAGGGACATTAATCTTGAGAATGTCTCTTTTTATGCATGCAATCATCCAAGCTGTATAATGCAGAACCAAACCATGTAAGACTCCAACATAAAGCACCCGAATAACAACTGACTTGGGAGGTTTTGGGAAAAACCTTCGTCATCCAAATTGGGAAAATTTGTGGTTGACGACGTTGCCTTTCCGGAACCTTCTTCAGATTACAAGAGAGAATGAAATCTGACATCAAAGCACCCGGTAATGATTAAAGCATTAATAACTAAACCGAGAAAAGCTTACAAACCTTCTGCCTTACTGACTGATTTCTGTGAAGGTCCGTCTTCACATTCTGTCGACCCTTCACAATTACAGCCCAGGAGCTCACCTTCAGACTTCTTGATGGTTTTACCAAGAGAACCCTCAACTCGCTCAGTTTTATCAGAACCTTCAATTTTAACAGCATCCACATTGCTTTCTTCAACTGTACCTTCAATGTCACAAACCAAATTTTAGATTGATAAATATATACCTTCAAAAAGCAGCTGGGAGTGTTCTTAGATTGATAAATATATACCTTCAGCTTCATGTTTGGGTTCATCAGAAGAAACTTCAGCCTGCTCAGAATTCGGTATATTTTCAAAAAAGCCACACGAGAAGCATATTCTTCGACTCCCAATCGCAGCAGCGCCCAAATGATCACAGTGGAAATCCCCATCTAAAGACTCAAAAGAAAAGAACAACATAGCATCAAACATGGCAATTCCAAATCCCAACTAAACAAACACCAGAAAACAAATCAAGAAACACAACATCACATTCACCATAGAGATTGTAAGGAACGATAGACGGATATTCATGGTATCGCTGTAGCACAGGTCTTAAGCAGAGAAAAGCTTTAGGATCAGGGCAGACAATTAAGAAGCAGCCATATTTAGTAGGAACCAACTGGATGCCCATAGGAGCAGGTTCTTTTGTTAGTTGGACAACTCCAGAATATTCTCTCACAGCATTATCAAATGGAAATGTCTCGATTTTCGGAGCTTGCCCAGTGAATGCCATTTTCCAGTGTTTAGGTACCCTGAACAGCTGCGAGACATCATCTGGAACCCCTGGCATGTCAAATCGAAACACGCTTCCTACATTCTCGATTTTGATGTGTTCGTACGATCCATGTTGACCCCGGTAGCCATTGATCTGGAATGGGTGCTTCTCTGGTTAGGGTTTGGAAATGGAGGAAATCGTCAGCAAAAAAAACAGAGTAACTGAGAGAAAGAGATAGAGAGAGAGAGAAACCTGGTTCGATGTGATAAATGTTGGGAAGTTTTTTGGGAAGTGTTCTGTCCAACATTGATGAGGGTTTCTTGATTGGGAGAAGATGCAACAATTGAATTTCACGACTGGAGTTGACACGGGGCTTCACGCTACCTTTGTGTTTATAGAGAGAGAGAGAGAGAAAAAAAAACAGATTTGAAATTTGGCGGGCAAATGTTGTTGAGGTTGTTGCGGTTTTAACAGCCTTAACGAACCACTGCTTTTCAGTTTTATTTGCTCATTTTACCCCGCTGTCGAACAAATATGGAAATGATTTATGGTGGGCAAGACAACTTTTAAACGTCCCAAATTAATTGAAATTTTGATAAATTTTGAGCGCCAATTATTCATAAATTACAATGAGTTATAATATGAAATTACCGTCATTAGAAAGATACATAACTAAAAATTACAATAGAGGTAATTTCATATTGTAACTCATTGTAATTTGTGAATAATTAACGGTTAAAATTTAGTCAAAGCGTCAATTAATTTGGGATAGAGGGAGTATTTAGATGTTAAATTGAAAATAAAAATAAGATTGACTACTTAACTATAATACTATATATAAATTGTGTAAAATTAATTTTTATCTATAATTTTTATAATTTATAAAAAAGTAATTAGTATATACATGACGAGTAAGGTTCATTGAATTATGGTATCATTTCGAGGAGAGTTGAAGGTTAGTGAATATTTGCGAAGACCGGTGGATATCGAGGCCCACATCCTTCTGTCCGGTGACACCCCCCAAACAGGAAGCCTGACTGTTGAAGGTTAGTGACTTGATTGACTTCATTAACGGCTGCTGGAGCGAAGACATGGTGAAAGAAATTTTTGTGGAAGCCGACGCGGCCGTCATATTGACAATCCCACTCTGTCCCACATGGCCCAAGGACCGAATAGTATGGCACTATGCCCAAGATGGAGAGTTGACTATCAGGTCAGCATATGCATTCCTGATGGAGGAAGTAAAGAGGAATCAACCACAATGCAGTAGTAAAGTAGATATGGCTGGGGGATGGTGATTAGAGACGCCAATGGAGTGTGCCTGTTCTCGACGGTGAAACAAGGCATGGGTAGCAGCACTCCTGAAGTGGAGGAAGCTCGGGCCGCATTCTTTGCACTCTCTCTCACAGCACCGTTGGGATACCGGGATGTCATTCTTGAAGGAGATTCCCTATCTCTGATATCCAAGCTACAGAAGCGATATGCCCCCATGGCTGAAATTGGATCATTTATTTCAAGTTTGCTTAGTTTAGCTAGTTAGTTTTAATTCATGTTTATTTTCGCATGTGAGACGATCCGGAAATTGTGTTGCCCACGAATGAGCTCACTTATTACCATGTGACTTTTATGTTAGGTCATGGACGAGGGGTGGACCCCAGTCATTGTCGACTTGATTGCTGAGGATGCTTGTAGTATCGATTTTGAGTAATGAAATGGGCTGTAGCTCTTTTATCAAAAAAAAAAAATGGTATTATTTATAATTGTTGGCATAATCAATTTATTCCAAGCTTTTTAATTGATAATTTATTATTTATCAAAAAATTGGTTTAAAAAACTATAACAAATACTAATTTCATCGAAAGTAAGACACATAAATCGTGTCTTCCTCAAAACTCGTATCATTGTCCTCGCAAATATTGTTGAGATAGTCGTGGTTTGTGTGTCATAATAGAAAAGTTTTTGAAATGATGGAGTTGGAAGCAAATTTGTGAGAATTATCCCAAGGGATGATGGGGTTTCCATGTGTGTTACTCAGCACAACACTATTTTAGTAAAAATTTGGATAAGAATTGTGAGCTTTCACAAGTTGGTCAAACTTACTTGTATTTAGTTGTGTTCATTGGATGAGAAATTTTTTGTGTAGGATTCATTATTTCGTACTTAGAAAAACTTTTTAGGTTAATTGGACGGAAAAGACAATTTTTTCCTTAAATTCTACCAAATACTCCATACAATTGAATCGTAAATCACACGAAGTTGCATCCACAAGAAAAGGGAGAAAAATTTTTTAAAAAAAGAGTGATAACATCAACGTATCCAACATCTACATCATGCTTCTATGAGATTTTGCTCTCACATACTCAGAAATTTTACATATAAAAAATTAACATAAAATAAATAAATACCATGAAGGCATGAATGATATGATTAGTATGATTACTATCATTCACAGATTGAGGCTTAAGATGAATGCAACGAAGCTCATATATAGTATGCTCGAATTTCTCCCATTTTGTATTAAAATGTACTCGTGAGATCTATTGGAACAAGCAAGAAACCCATGAACCATTTGCATAAGTGCCCAGATCGAGTGTTAGACAAAGACTACTGTTTTCAGCAACCTAACACATTACAAGTGCTCAACAGTATTAGACACTTTGTATATTTTGATATTTGCTTACTATCTATACATTTCTAAAGTCCGTAAATTCCCAAAAATCATACCCATTAATTCCCAGAATTAAGGAGCAGCAGCGGGTACGATTTCGCAGCGCATCCCAAACACCCCATCATCTCCAAATTCTATGGTCAGTTGATCAAACTTGCAGCAGGAGCATTTGAGCTTCACAAAGAAAAGGTAGTTCCTTTGACCCAGAAACATAAGCTCCTGTGGTACATGCTTTCCATAAAACAGAAGACATCGGTCCCGAGTTTGAGTCACAAACAAATAAGGTGCAAGCCCTGGGAGGTCAACCCTCACATACAGCCACTGCTGACCGCCTTCGTCCACCTTCACTTGCTTTTCGCACACTCCTGCTCCATTTACAGACAATCTGTTGATCTTTCCGATCACGTTTTCATCTGTGGACCCTACATACCACAAATGACATCGCTGTTTTACCATCTAGAAACAAGGGCAGGTATATGTTGAGGTATCAATTCGGTTAGAAATGGAAGCTATATATACTGACATAATTTTATGCATGCGCCATCGGAATCGCATTGCTTGCAATGGCACAAAAGAGGGTGAATGCTGCATTCTTCGACTGAGCCTTAAATTACGAGCAACAGAAAGTTAAACCTCACTCAATCTTATTCCCGTCTAGGCTGGAAGAAAAATATTAGTACCTATTAGTATTTCAGGAACATCATGACTGATTAGTTCAGCAGTTGAAGCTTCAACAGGGGCTGACTTCTCTGGAATATATGTTAAAACATAAGAAGGCCTGACAAATTAGAACAAAATGAAGCAGACTCAATTGAACTGAGAATTGACAGACACCTTGTGCATCAGGGAGATAGATTTTGAGAATATCTCTAGCCAAGCAAGCAATCATACGAGCTGTATAATGCAGAACAAAACCATGTAAGACTCCAACTTAAAGCAGCCCACATAAGAACTGATTTGGGAGATTTTCTGTGAAAAAAAAAAAAAACCCTTCCTCAAGACTGGGAGAAAATATTAGCACCTTTTTGTATTGCAGAAACTTTATGATAGGTTTTCTCAGCAGGTGAAGCTTCAACAGGGGGAGACTCCTCTGACATAGATGTATCAGGGACATTAATTTTGAGAATTGACACCCTATTGTATCAGGGACATTCAATTGAATTGAGAATTGACACCTATTGTATCAGGGACATATATCTTGAGAATGTCTCTTTTTATGCAAGCAATCATCCAAGCTGCATAACGTGGATCATGTTAGACTCCAACATAAAGCAACCCGAATAAGAACAGACTTGGGAGGTTTCAAGAAACCTTCATCATTCACCAAATTGGGAAAACTTGCGGTCGACGATGGCTTTTCAGAACCTTCAGATCCCAAGGAAGAATGAAATCAGACATCAAACGATCCAGTAATGATTAAAGCATTAATAAGTAAACCGAGAAAAGCTTTACGAATGGACAAACCTTCAGCGTTACTGACTGTTTTCTGTGAAGGACCCTCTTTACATTCTGTTGAGCCTTCACAATTACAACCCAAGAGTAAAACATTAAACATCTGAATTACAGGAGACTGAACAAACCTTGTGCATCATGCATTTGAACCAGGACAGAATTTCTAAGTAAATGAAACAATGTTTGCAGTCCTCACCTTCAGACTTGTTGCTGGTTTCACCAGCAGAACCCTCAACTTGCTCGGATTTTCCAGAAGAACCCTCGACTTGTTCAGATTTCAAAGAACCTATCAAGTTATTAGCAGAAAAAGAAATAAAGGGCGGCATTTTACAAGAAAAAGTAACAGATACATACATATATATATAAAGCAGTTGGAAGTGTCTTTAGATTGCTAAATATATACCTTCAGCTTCATGTTTGGATTCCTCAGAAGAAATATCGACCTGCTCAGATGTTGGTATATCTACGAAAAAGCCACACTCGAGGCATATTCTTCGAGTCCCAACCTTAGCAACCCCCCAATGATCACAGTGGAAATCCCCATCTAAAAGACACAAATAAAAAGAACAACATAGCATCAAACATGGTAATTCCAAATCCCCAACTAAACAAACACCAGAATACAAATCAAGAAACACAACATCACATTCACCATAAAGATTGTAAGGAAGGAGAACTGGATACTCATCGACGTTTTCACGTCGCACAGGTCTGAAGCAGAGTAAAGCATTAGGATCAGGGCAGACAAGTAAGAAGCAGCCACATCTAATAGGCACCAACTGGACGCCCATACGAATAGGGTCATTGGTGAGTAGCACAACTCCAGAATATCTTCTCTCGACATTGTCAAAGGGGAAGGTGTCGATTTTTGGAGCTAGCCCGGTGAATCCCACCTTCAATTGGTGTATCTTTAACAGCTTCAAGACTTTATATGGAACCCCTGGCATGTCCAATCGAAACACGCATCCTATCTTCCCGATTTTGATGTGTTCGTACGATCCATGGAGACCCCGGTAGCCATTGATCTGGAATGGGTGCTTCTCTGGTTAGGGTTTGAAAATGGAGGAAATCGTCAGAAAAAATGGTGGAAAACAGAGTAACTAATACAGAGAGAGAGAGAGAGAGAGAGAGACCTGGAAGGATGTAATAGATATGGGGAAGTTGTTTTTTGTCCGCCATTGATGAAGGGTTTGTTGATTGGGAGAAGATGCAACAATTGAATTTGAAGATTGGAGTTGACACGGGGCTTCACGCTACTTGTGTGTTTATAGAGAGAGAGAGAGAGAGAGAGAGAGAGAGAGAGAGAGAGAGAGAGAGAGAAAACAGATTTGAAATTTGGCGGGCAAATATTGTTCAGGTTGTTGCGGTTTTAACAGCCTTGACGAACCGCTGCTTTTCAGTTTTATTTACTTATAATTTCCCCCAGCTCACGAACAAATATGAAGAGGGAGGAAAATATTCATCAAGTTTTTACAGATGTAGGCTGCAGGGGTAGCAAAAATTTGGGTTCCATTAATTTGGGTATCGGTCAAAAACGCACAAACCCAGACCTTGACTGAATTTAATTTGGACAGAATAATCAGACCCGAACCCGAATGACCGAATTTGACTGAATGACCGAATTTAATTTTTTGTCAAAACTAAAAATTAACTTAATACTATTTTTTTGACCTATTATGACCATTTGACCGAATGACCGAACTTGACTGAATACGAAACTTAAACCTCTTTATATGATTATTAACACTATCTTCATATTTAGATTCGGTCAACCCGAACCCAAATTGACCGAATGTAAATTTTAAACAAAATTCAGTAATCCTGAATTTTGTAATGACGGAATGATCGAATTTGACTGAATGACCGAATTTAAATTTGGTAATGACGGAATGATCGAATTTTAAATTGGCTTCATTGATGACTATTGAGAATTATCGCGAGGGATGCAGCTTTTACAAATATTGTTGAGGTAGTCACGGTTTATGGGTCATAGTGGAAGAGTTTTTGAAGGAATATAGTTTGAAGCAAATTTGTGAGAATTATCCCAAGGGATGATGGGGTTTTCATGTGGGTTAGTCAGCAGTCAGCACAATATTACTTTAGTATCTAGGAACATTGGCTAGGAACATAGGCCGATAAATGTAATCCAATCATAATTTTTTAGCTGCTAACCTCGTACTAAAATGAAAACAGACGATACATTAGAACTAAACAAGGATGCTAATTGATGAAAGAATGCATTGCTGTATATCATCATCCAGAATGATATACATTGATCACAGACCCAGCTGGTTTTGCCATCCAAATGAACTAAGAGTAAGACATATGACGAGCCTAAATCTCAGACAAATAACAAATCAAATTCTACAGCCTTCAATTTGCAGCAGCAAGTGCTCAACAATCTACAAACAGGTTGCTGTCAGAGAACTAAAACAATTGCAAATGCATCAAAAGCCCTACATTCCCAAAAACTATATCCATTAATTCTCAGAAGGAGCAGCACTGGGTCCTACGATTTGGCAGCACCACCTAAGCACCCCATCATCTTCAAATTCTACCATCAGCTTATGGAACTTGCAGCAGGAGCATTTGAGCTTCACAAAGAAAAGGTAGTTCCTTTGACCTATTAACATATCCTTTTTTGGCTGAGGCATCCCATAAAACAGCAGACATCGTTCCCGAGCCTGAGTCACACACACTTCAGGTGCAAGCCCTGGGAGGTCAACCCTCACATACACCCACTGACTGTCTGCGTGCACCAACACTCTCTTTTCACACACTCCCTGTGCTCCAGTCATCCACAATTTGTTGATCTTTCCGATCACGTTGTCACTTGTGGACCCTACATGCCACAAATCACATCACTATTTTACTCTCTACAAACATATATTGAGGTATCAATCGGTTAGAAACAGTGACGGGTATATATACTGACATAATTTTATGCATGCTCCATCGGCATCACATTCCTTGCAATGGCACAAAAGAGGGTGAATGCTGCATTCTTTGATCGAGCCTTAAATTACGAGCAACGGAAAGTTAAACCTCACTCAATCTTATTTGCATCAAGACTGGGAGAAAAGTAATGATACCTATTAGTATCTCAGCAGGAGAAAATTTATGATAGGTTTGCTCAGCAGGTGAAGCTTCAACAGGGGGAGACTCCTCTGAAATAGATGGTTAAACATAAGAAAGCCTGACAAGACAGAACAAAATGAAGCAGACTCAATTGAATTGAGAATCGACACCTTCTGTATCAGAGACATCGATCTTGAGAATGTCTCTTTTTATGCAAGCAATTATCCAAGCTGTATAATGCGGAACCAAACCATGTAAGACTCCAACAAAAAGCAACCAGAATAAGAACAGACTTGGGAGGTTTTGGGAAAAACCTTCATCATCCACCAAATTGGGAAAACTTGCAGTGTACAGCATTGGCGCCTTTACAGAACCTTCTTCATATTACAAGAGAGAATGAAATCAGACATCAAAGCATCTGGTAATAGTTAAAGCATTAACAATTAAACACAGAAAATCTTCACGAACCTTTGGCGTTATTGCCTGACTTCGGAGTTACATCCCAAAAAACTTGACGCTTTTCAGATGATGTTGACCCTTCACAATAACATCCCAAGAATACAACATTAAACATCTTAGTATGGTAACCGGTAGCACGTACAGATGAGTATCAACAAACCTTCAGTTTTCTCAGAACCTTCAAAATACCCCGAATAAGAATTAGTTGAATTAGAAGGGTCCAAGAGATAATGGTACTAGACATCAAAGCATCAGGTGATTATAATTAAGCATTAATCCAGAAGCACATCTAGTTAACAAACCTTGAGTTTTATCCACAGGTTTCTCTGATGACCCTTCCGCATTATTGGTTGATTTCTGAGAAGAACCTTGACCCTCTTCACATTCTGTTGACCCTTTACAATTACAGCCCAAGAGTGTAACATTAACATATTATGATTTTTTGTTTTTAAGCAATCCAGAAACACATCTAGTTAACAAACCTTGAGTTTTATCCACAGGTTTCTCTGATGACCCTTCAGCATTATTGGCTGATTTCTGAGAAGAACCTTGACCCTCTTCACATACTGTTGACCCTTTACAATTACAGCCCAAGAGTATAACATTAACATATTACCATTTTTTTTAAGCATTAATCCAGAAACACATCTAGTTAGCAAACCTTGAGTTTTATCCACAGGTTTCTCTGATGACCCTTCAGCATTATCGGCTGATTTCTGAGAAGAACCTTGACCCGCTTCACATTCTGTTGACCCTTTACAATTACAGCCCAAGAGTGTAATATTAACATATTATGATTTTTTTTATGAGTAATTTTGATTACATTGCTCAAAACACAACCAAACATGTAATGCAAATAAAGATGTTATTACGGTTGCATTACATGGTTGATTACATCCAACCAAACAAGCGGTAAACATATGAACATGGTAACCAGTAGCACATACAGGAGACTATGAACAAACCTTGCACATCCGGATTGGAACTTGTGCCTGATTTCCGAGATTTCCTGGATCTCTTCTTCTTCTTCTTCTTCTTTTTCTTCTTGGAAGAAGAGCTTTCTCCCTCAGTTTCTGCTGGTCCTAAACAATTACAGCCAAGGAACAACCATGCATCACGCATTTGAACATGACAGAATTTCTAAGTAAATGAGTTTATGTTTGCAGTCCTCACCTTCAGCTGTGTTGAGGGTTTTACGAGGAGAATCCTCAACTTGCTTAGTTTTCTCAGAACCTTCAATATCGACAGCATCCATATTGCTTTCTTCAACTGTACCTAACGTCATCGATCTTGTCAGATATTTCTCCCCCATCCATCACAAACCAACAATATTTCTAAGTAAATAAGATATGTTTGCAGTCCTCACCTTCAGCTGTGTTGGTGGGTTTACGAGGAGAATCTTCAACTTGCTCAGCTTTATCAGAACCTTCAATGTTAACACCATCCATTTTGCTTTGTTCAACTATATCTTCAATATCACAAACCAGTGATAATCACATTATATAATGGATAGTGCAATCAAATTTCAAAGTAAAGTAATGCTTGCAAAGTTGCAATTCTCACCTTCTGCTACGTCGATGGATTTTCCAGAAGAGCCCTCAACTTGTTCAGATTTCAAAGAACCCTCAACTTGTTCAGCATCCTCACCTACAATATCAACATACTCATCTTCAGCTGTGTTGATGGTTTTACCAGGAGAATCCTCAACTTGTTCAGCTTTCTCAGAACCTTCAATATCAACAGCATCCACATTGCTTTGTTCAACTGTACCTTCAATGTCACAAACCAGCCATGTTGACGCATTTTACAACAAAAAGTAACAGATATAATATAAAGCAGCTGGGTGTGTCTTTAGATTGATAAATATTTACCTTCAGCTTCATGTTTGGGTTTCTCAGAAGAAACTTCGGCCTGCTGAGATTTTGGTATATCTTCAAAAAAACCACACAAGAAGCACATTCTTTGACCCCGAACCGCAACAGCACCCAAATGATCACATTGGAAATCTTTATCTTTGTTGACAGGCTTATCATCAAGTATACCTTCACCTTCATTGACAGCCTCCTTAGCAAGCATATCTTCACCTTCATTGACAGGCTTATCATCAAGTATACCTTCACCTTCATTGACAGCCTCCTTAGAAAGCATACCTTCACCTTCATTGGTAGGCTTCTCACCAAGAACACCTTCACCTTCATTGACAGCCTCCTTAGAAAGCATACCTTCACCTTCATTGGTAGGCTTCTCGCCAAGAACACCTTCACCTTCATTGACAGCCTCCTTAGAAAGCATACCTTCACCTTCATTGGTAGGCGTCTCACCAAGAACACCTTCACCTTCATTGACAGCCTCCTTAGAAAGCATACCTTCACCTTCATTGGTAGGCTTCTCACCAAGAACACCTTCACCTTCATTGACAGCCTCCTTAGAAAGCATACCTTCACCTTCATTGGTAGGCTTCTCGCCAAGAACACCTTCACCTTCATTGACAGCCTCCTTAGAAAGCATACCTTCACCTTCATTGGTAGGCGTCTCACCAAGAACACCTTCACCTTCATTGACAGCCTCCTTAGAAAGCATACCTTCACCTTCATTGGTAGGCTTCTCACCAAGAACACCTTCACCTTCATTGACAGCCTCCTTAGCAAGCATATCTTCACATTCATCGGCCCATGATGCCCACCTTGATTTTTCGACATTCAAGGCTTCCAGCTTGCGTCTAACAAGTATACATTCATCGGCCCATGATACCCACCTTGATTCAGAGCAGCCTTCAAAAAAAAAAAAAAGATATTAGTAAACAACAAGACCAGACAATATTGATAATATTCGACCCATATAGTGGAATTAATACCTTCATGTTCATCGACTGATATTGTCGACCCTTCAACAGCCCGACTGCAACTTTTGTTTTGTGTTGATTCTTCGACATTCATGTCTTCCACCTTGCTTCCGTCAAGTATACCTTCATCTGGCTCAGATTCAAAGCAACCTTCAAGAAAAAAATAAAAAAAACAATCATATTGATAACAGTAAGACCAGACAATATTGATAATATTCGACCCATATAGTGGAATTAATACCTTCATGTTCATCCACCAATTTCTCAACAGCTTGACTGGAGCTTTTACTTGGCTCAGATTTCTCGGACATTTTTGAAGGACTCTCACTTGCAGCATGACCAATTTCTGAACTACTTTTGTTTTGTGTTGATTCCTCCAGGTTCATGGCCGTCATTTCTTCAGTCAATTCATCATGTATATCTTCTTCTTCTTCATCCACCAATTTCTCAACAGCTTGACTGGAGCTTTTACTTGGCTCAGATTTCTCCGACATTTTTGAAGGACTTTTACTTGCAGCATGAGCAATTTCTGAACTACTTTTGCTTTCGGTTGATTCCTCCAGGTTCATAGCCGACATTTCTTCAGTCAATTCATCATGTATACCTTCTTCTTCTTCTTCTTCTTCTTCTTCTTCTTCTTCTTCTTCTTCTTCTTCTTCTTCTTCTTCTTCTTCATGTTGATCCATCGATTTCTGAGCAGCCGGACTGGAGGTTTTAGGTGGCCGAGATTTCTTAGACTTCTTCTTAGATTTCTTAGACTTTTTAGAACCCCTGCGCTGCTTATAAGGTTTTGCTTTTGCTATTACACCCAAGAAAACAACAGTGTCAAACCATGGCAGACTCAAATTCTAAAGAAATTCCAAGACTTTTTTCGATGACAAACCTTTTCCAGAAGAAGGACTTCCAATAGCAGTGCCTTCGAGATAGCTTAGTTGAATTTCACGTTCATCAAGGACGCGTTTCTCAGAAGAATCTTCTTCTTCTTCTTCATCTTCATCTTCTTCGCTGTCCTCACTTTCCTCGCCTGGTCTCTTCAACGCTTTGATAATTACAGTCCAAGAAACACAGCACCATCAAACATTTGATCACCAACCCATTAAGAAACACAACACAAAAATGTAAATCCGAGTTTGGACTGACCATCACGGTCGGAAGGAGTGAGAGCCAGATATTGTTCCCCATCTTGATTAATAAACCGGAGAATAGTGTTGCGATCTGGGCAGATTAAAAAGAAGCACCCGTATTTATTTTTGAACTGGAGTGGCATAGGATCTGGGTCTTTGCGTACTTGCAGAAATCCGGCGTATCTTCTCTCAGAATTATCAAAGGGGAAGCAAGCGATTCTCGGGGCTTTACCAGTGAATGCGATCTTCCTCTGTTCAGGTATCTTGATGATCTTGGCGCCGCTACCTGGGACCCCTGGCATGTCCACATGAATGACGGCTCCTATCTCTTCCATTTGGATTAGTTGGTACGACCCTGTACGACCCCGGTAACCATCGATCTGGAATGGATGCTTCTCTGATTCAAGTTTGAAGATGGTGAAAAAAAGAGCAAGTGAAAGAGAGAGAAGAGAGAGAGAGAGAGAGAGAGAGAGAGAGAGAGAGACCTGGGACGATGTAATTGATTCTGGGAGGTTGTCTGTCCGCCATTGATGAAGGTTCTTGATTGGGAGACCATGCAAGAAGTTGCCCTGATTGAATTTGACGATCAGAGTTGAAATGTGGCTACAGGCTCTGTTTTTGTAGAGGAATAAAGAGAAGACAGATTTGAAATTTGGCGGGCAAATATTGTTGAGGTGGTTGTGGTTTTTAACGGCCTCAACGATCAGAGTTATTTTCCCCTGCTCTCAAACAAATATGAAAGGGGAGGGAAAAAAATCATGAAGTTTTCATATGAACCCTCCAGGCAAAAACCAAAGTAGAAAAGGTATTATGATTCACGTGAATGGACGCAAATTTTTTGATTCAAAATATCAACAATAATTTGACACGAGAGTGTAACCAAATAAGGTTGAGTTTGACGAATGAAATTTGGTGTATTATTTAGTTTTTTAATCAAGTTAAAATTTTAATTGAATAAATAATATATTATGTTGGGACTTTGGTATTAGTCATGGCTTAAAAACTTTTTTTTACACCCATCACATTACTAAGAATGAAGTAAAAAATAAACATAAGATCATATTTTCATAGTAATTCGAATGAATTTGTCCTTGTTTTCTCAACAGTTCAGGCAAACAGGCGATATCATTATTCATATTTATGTATATTCATTCTGTGGTCAGAGACCCAGAGGAAACAACCTATAAGAATGCTTTAGTTGGTAAAGAACAAGGAAAATGTTTTAGATGTTTTGTTACATAAGTTTTGTCAAATTCCATAGTTGATGGCTATGTCAAAATTAGCATGGGTATGTATATTTTTTTCTTTTGTAATAATATTAATAAATTTATGATAAATTATATAATAAATAGTGATAGATTTAACTTAAATACAAAGTTTGGTAAAATAATCTTAGATGACACTTCCCTCTTTGACAACAGGTTGATCGTTGTAGAATATTCTAATCGCCGCTAACCCTCGCCATTGACGTGTGGAGTTGCTCCCTTCTTTAGGAAGGGTTTTCTTCACTTTCTTTGGGAGGCATTGAGGAATTTAATTTACCCTTTAATTTATAGGTCTTTTTTCTTTGGTTTTTCTAGTGACGTGAAAAACAAGTTTTTTTTAGACTGGTGGCAGGAATTGAGATATGTCTTTGAAATTTAAGCACAACAGTGGGGGAAGAGGAGATCATCAAGTTGTGTTTGTTAGGCAAATTGCACATCAAGACCAAGTTCTATAGGGAGGCTCTTATGGCGACAAAGAAGAACATAAGACGACATTCTCAGGGAGTGGTGGGAAAAGAACTAGGAAACAATTTCTTCTCCTTTCAGTTCTGTTCAATAGAAGGCAGGCATACGGTACTTGATGAAGGGTCATGGACTTTTGACAATCCCATGCTTCTACTCAAACAACCAAGCCAAAACGAGCGGCCATCTAAAATAAAATTTTATATAGGATGGAGCATAAGAATTAGATATGAGAAAATTAGAGAGAAAAAAATAGAGTAAATGTTCTATTAGGATTAGTTAGTCTTTGGCAGCCAATTGTTGTATGATATACCTTGGATTACAATTGAAGTTTTGAGAAGGTGTGTAGTAGAAATGTCTGTAGTGGACCGATATTTGGAAATAAAATACGGAATTTGAATTTGGAAGTGGAGAATGTTACAAAGGGGAGATTAGATACATGATGGTGGATGGAGGAGCTCCTTCTAGGAGCTTATCAATTCCATACTTTAACAACATCCTTCTAATACCTATGTATAGGTGTAGTAATTAAGGAGATGATGGAAGAAATTATCTTCCTTAACCTTTTTTCTATTTTGCCATTTTCTCTATATTCTAGATTTTTCATACATTGCCTCTTGATATATCTAGAATATTCCATGATATTTTTTTGGATTTTTGGATGATAACATACCAGCCTCTATGGGTGTTGGATTGTAATATATCAACATTTATTATTGGACAGTAATATTCCTGAACTTTATACATAGGTAAAATTATAATACCGACAGTAAATAAGCTAATGGACTGGTGACTCGATCTACATGGTGATGTGGCCGGAGGAGGGAATAAAACGATCCCAAGCTAGTAACCCCGTTAGCCCCTCTGTCTTTCTCACTAACCCACATTACAAAACATTGGTTGGTTGTGTGTCACATCAGTATGAAGACCGGTTCACCACCCCCTTAGTCATTGTGTTAGGGCTGATTTTTTAACGTGCAATAATGTGTTTTTAGAGAGAATACATGCTCCCAAAACCCTAGGAAAAAGTGCTAACTAAAACAGTCCAAGATACCCCTTTGATTTGACAAGACAAGGTATTTATACAAGTGGGAAAAGATAGCCAAAACATTGTCGTTTAGCCTCAGAACAAGTCAGCAAAACACAACAATCACGGGCATGACCTAGGGAGGTCATGGTCGTGACCCACAAAACAACGAAGAGAAAAAAGGAAATCGCCCTTCGTTCACGGGCATGAGGTGAAGCGGTCACGCCCGTGACCTCTTGGAATTCTTCATATCTTCTGGTCACGGGCGTGAAGTGTATAGGTGATGCTCGTCACCTCCTGGGATTTCTTGGGTGGAGCTTTCGGTCATGACCGTGACCCAGGGAGGTCACAGCCGTGACTGAACGACAGTGAGGGCCCCTTTTCCTGGGTCACGGGCATGACCTCTATATATTTGAGGGCCCTTTCCTGGCTTAGTTGGTCACGACCATGACCCCGGGGGGGAGGTCACGCTCGTGACTCCTTTGATCAAGCCTTCCTCCAAAACATAAGTAGCTTAAATCTAGCTCCGTTCTTCCATTCTTCTCTTGGCTTATTCCCAGTTTCAATGATGGCCTTGAAGCTTAACAAGAGTTTCCTTGGGAACTTCTCCATTCTTGCATCATTTCCACAGCTTTTTACCACTTGCAAAAGTCGGGATCAGAGGGTCTAAAACGAAAGCAAAAGCATCGATAAGTCGGTATTTTATTGGAAAAGGGATGGCGAAAAGGCTAAGTAAGGGACGACGATATTTTGGCCCATACGAGCCGAGACACCCCTCCCTCCCCCCCCCCCCCACACACAGACACATAGTCCTTTGCTCGTCCCAAGCAAAACAAAACAAAATAAGTTGCCTAAAAACTACTCCGCTGTTGTGGGAGACAACGAGTACATTTAGCGTATGTACCAAGCTCTTTGAACCCCCTGGCAGCTCGGGTGGACAAGGTGGGTCTCATGAGGGTTTATAGGGACTATAACCACAAAAGTTATAAAAAGAAGGGGAAAAAGAGAAGTGAAAAGAAAAACTATTTATAAAAGGGGAAGAAAAAGCTTATGTACATAATTAAGATTTAACTACTCAACTAACGACGTCAACTAACCAAAAGAAGAAAATATGTGCACATTAAGGGCTCCTAAGCCAAAATACTATCAATCTTTAAGGTTTTCAACCCCTAAATACCTCATGCTAAATAAAGAACCTTGTGCACAAGTGCATGTGTACCCTATTCGATCACGATCATTTCCTAGCAAAAACCTACACTCGAACTTGTTTTGAAAGCGGAAAACCACCAATGTGTTGCCCTCCCCCATTTGTGTCGCCCTTACCTTGGTGAGGGCCGCAGGTTACATAAGGGAAGGCTCCACAGAATTATTCACAACTTTTGAACTTTTAGTTTCTTTCCTTTCTCTCTTTTTTTCGTTGGCATGATTTGAGATCGTATTGCAGCCCGTGAGGGGCTACTTTCCCAGGGTGGCTTTGTCCCATTCGTACAATTGTACTTAAGGGGCAAGGGCCGCTACCACCCTGCAGAACCACATTGGTAAACAAACTTTTTCACCTTTTTCGATTTTTAATGGTTTTATGTTGTTTTTTTTTTTTGGAATTATAACGGTCTTTCGAAGAGAGGTTACCCTCCCAACTCGGGTCGCTCCATGCGTATACAAAGTACTTAAGGAGTATGAGTGCCGCCCACTCACACCAACCGTTGTTGGTTTCGCCGACTTTTATTAATTACTTTTATTATTTCACTTTTTACACAAGCACGAGTATAAACAACTAAGATCACGATCTCAAAAAGGGTGTGATAAGAAATAAGGCCTTCGCTTTTGCAATTAGTGAAGGGAGTCTAAAAGAGGTAAGCCATGATAACATTCTAGATTAAGGCCTACCATGCTCATATTGGTTGCTTTTAATTAATCAACTAAGCCATGAAGCAATTAACTACAGGATTATAAATATGAGCAAATTCTAAAAAAGAAAATAAAACTCTTTGAGATTTTTCGCAACTTTTTCCCGTTTTCTCTTTCATTTTTCACCATATTTTTTTTTATTTTTTTCACATTTTTGTCATTATTTTCACTTTTGTTCAAACTTTTCTAAGAATATCTATTCTAACGTGACAATATACCCACGTTTGAGGGTATTAGATTGTAACATTTCGACCTTTGTTATTAGATAACAATATCACTGACCTTTATACTTATGTGAGATTATTATACCAACAAAGACTAAAGGGGTGGTGACTGGTTAACTAGTCTCTATTCTAACATGACAGGCGGATGGAACATAACTGTCCCTTGGCCAATAACTCTATTAACTCCTCCGTTTTTCTCACTAATCCACGTTTAAAAAAGAAAAAGCAGCCCTAACACAGTGACTAAGGGAGTGGTAAACCGGTCTTCGTACTGACGTGGCACACAAGCAACCAATGTTTTGTAATGTGGGTTAGTGAGAAAAATAGAGGGGCTAACGGGATCACCAGCCCCTTATTTATTGTTGGTATTATAATGTCAACTAGGTATAAAGGTCAGGGATATTACTGTCCAATAATAAAGGTTAGCATATTACAATCCAACACCCTTAGAGGTCGGTATATTATCATCCAAAAATCCAAAAAAATATCATGGAATATTCTAGATATATGAAGAGGCAATGTATGAAAAATCTAGAATATAAAGAAAATGGAAAAATAAAAAGAAGGTTAAGGAAGATAATTTCTTCCATCATCTCCTTAATTACTACACCTATACATAGGTATTAGAGGGATGTTCTTAAAGTATGGAATTGATAAGCTCCTAGAATGAGCTCCTCCCTCCACCATCATGTATCTAATATCCCCTTTGTAACATCTCCACTTCCAAATTCAAATTCCGTGTTTTATTTCCAAATATCGGTTCACTACGTACACTTCTACTACGCACCTTCTCAAAACTTCAATTGTAATCCAAGGTATATCATACAACAATTGGTTGTCAAAGATTAACTAATCCTAATAAACCTTACCATTGACATATTCCACGAGATAAGTTGTAAATCTTATTATATATGGGCTAAGGGCTATGGGTAGATGTTTCTCATTAGCATTACTCAAGTGAAGAAGAGGATTTGGAGGTCGGATTTGGTGCTAATAAGTCAATTCAAAGTGAAGAAGAGGTGAACATCCTTGAGACCCCTACTCACCAAAGCAAGCTTCTAAACAATAGATCTTCCAACAATGTCATTCAACAGTCGATTCTCAACCTTGAAGTCTCCAAGGGCAACTCCCTGGAGTTGGTTCAGCAACCGTCCAACAGTGGGTGCATCGATGAAGTTAGGATGAATGATTAAACCAATGATTTAAAAGAGGAATTAATTAAAGCATTGGGCGTGAATGCTTGGAACGAGGTTGAGTTACTTCATAATGAGGCTAGGGAGAGAAATGAACAGGCAGAATTTAGAAATTCTATCAATGAGCATGCATTAATTGTTGCGGTGAAAACCAATGTCCAACCTCCAATAAATGCTTTAGTAGAAAATCAGCCCCAAAAGTTAAAGTACCGATGTAAGTAGTGATTGCAAATGATCATACAATTAATGGTGCAACCCTTCAGAACTAGTCTGCGAATTCTCTGCCTCAATCTCAACAATTAACAATAAATGATGAAGTGGCTGGTGATGAATCCTTTTCTTTATCGTCCGGTAATGAATCGATTGTCAATGTAAAAAATTTTATTGCTTTGAAGGCAATCAATTTTTGCAATGACAGTGGTTTTATGAAACCAAAGAAAAACACCATTTCAAAGAAATTGTTGGGTGCCAAACCTACTGCTAGAAGAAGGAAGAAAATCAAGGAAAGTGATCGTAGAAGTTAAGCAACTCTCCAATTATTCCATCTTCTCCCTCGAGTGTGGGAGGAGATTTTTGAAATGAGAATTGGAGCGTGGAATGTGAGAGGTATTGGGGCTAAGGAGAAAAAAAACGTTACATAAAATCCCTCATCAGACAAGAAAGATTGGCATCATGGGATTAGTTGAAACTAAACATCATTTGTTCAATGAATGGGGAGTCAGACAAGGTGGGGATTACAAGATGTGCAATTTTCTAACATCCCAACAAATGGCAGATAAGGGGGCATCATTATACTATGGCTTATGGAAGCTTTCAGAATTTCCAAAATTGAAAAAGGAGATGGTTGGATCTGTTTAGTTGGGTGCTATGTAGAGTGCAATCTAGACTGTGTTGTGGGAGTCATATACGGTGCACAGGAGACGAATGGAAGAAAACATCAGTGGAACCAACTATTACTTCTGAAGAATGTCATCACATGCTCTCTGTCATTAATGGGCGACTTCAATGAAATCCTCTCACCTTACGAACGTAGAGGTTGTTCTCAAGTAACAAGCTCCATGTTGGATTTCCTGACTTTATTCAAGCTATGCAACTCCAGGACATTCCTCCAAATCAACAGTTCACTTACATCAGATCAAGTGCAACTAGTAAGCTTGATAGTATCTTGGTTGACTTCAATTTACTATTCTTGTTTGCTAATACTGAAGTATACTGCAAACCAAGAAGAATTTCATATCACTTTCCGATATTGTTGAACACATTTGAGATGCAGTGGGGACATGGTTCATTTAGAACAATTGATGTATGGCTGGACGACCCATTACTCAGGAAAATGTTTGATGAAGAATGGAACAAACTAGGCCCTTAGATTGTGTTCGAAAAATTCAAGGCAATCAAGGCTCCCCTCAAAGAATGGAATGAGAAAGTATTTGGCAATTTAGACAGCAAAATCAAAAAGTTCAAAAATGAGCTTGACTAGCTTGATCTTAAAGCATGCAAGGGGACCATAATGATTGCGACACATGTAGAAGGGGAGTGATTCTCTCCTTGTTACACTCTTTAAAAATAAAAAGGGAGAGAATATGCTATAAAGAAAAGGAATTATTACTCAGGTATCAAATATATTCCCCCTCTGTGACAGTGCGACGGAATCTAATTCTCATCTTTTTCTCACATGCTCTATCTTCTGGTTCTTATGTTCTGAGATAATGCAATGCTTAGGTATGATAATTGAGCAAGAAACCTCCATCAAACTTATGTATGAAAAATGGCTGCTGGTACACTTTGCAAAGAAACTTCGAACCTGCTTCTGGATCGCCTATTTCTTTGCATAGTATGGTCTATTTGAAATCATAGGAATGTTGTTGTATTTCAAAAAATGGAAAGGAATAAGGAACTGGTGCTGTGAAGTCCAAAATGGAGGATTGCCCTTTGGTCAACCGAATGGAAATTCAAACACCCATACTCCATTGACACGATTGCCATGAACTTCTATAATATACCTTTCATTTTTCAGTAAGGTAATCTGTTGGGTTTATTTCTACTGTCAGTGCTTGATGCACAGGGGATGTATGTATTGTGTCAGTAGGGCATTGAATGGTTTATTTATCATTGTCATTGCTTTGAGAATTGATGGGTTGTAAGGCCTTTTGTGCCCCATGCCACTTTCTTATTGAATAAAAGGGTCCTTGTGCCGTCAATCTTTTAAAAAAAAAATACTCAGCCCAATAAACTCAATTGGCCAAGGATTTATCTCTTTTTTTTTCCAAAGGAGACCAATAACAACAAAGCAACAAACAAACAATAAATAAAACAGAAAACAACCCTGACTCTAACTAACTGAACCCAAAGATCGACTTGCCCTTTTTGCCATTCGATGTGCCAGATGCACATGGTGCCTAGGAACCTTCTGAATCTTGCCCGCTCGGATTTTCTTCATTGCATTGATGCAATCGAGAACCAGAGCTCGGCACTCCACCGAAGCTCTACTGGGTTTTAACAAGAATTCAATTGCCACAGTCGAATCCGTCCAAACCATAACACTGGTGAAAAGTCTCCTATTTGCCTCTTCCAACACTATCCTAATACCCAGAATCTCGCAGAAAACACTTGAAGCCATTTTCCCTTTTTCGATGCCATGCCCCCATTGTCGCCCTTGAATTATATACACCCACACCGCTGCTGCATTCCTAGACTCCTTGCACCACGCCCCATCCACAACAAAAACTTCGGTATCCAGAAGTCCTTCGTCATCTCCCCAACTCACTTCCATTGTCTTTTCGTTTTCCATCCTTCCTGTTCCCTTCTTCGCTTCATCCTCAATTTTCTTCCCTTCCCACCATAACCGGACCTCATCTTGCACCTTCCTAATAACCCCTTCCAACAATTGTTGAGAGACATTCTCCTTCCCAATGCAAACAACATTTCTCGCTTTCCAAATTGCCCACATCGTAGCAATAAAATCCCTTAGCTGCCCCCCATCATCGTCTTTCTTTCTTGACAAAAACAGGATCCACCTTCTTAGCCATTCCCACCAATCAATATATGGGTTAACATCCACATAAATCCCTAAGTTACTCCCTTTCCACATATGTTTGGCTATAATGCAGTCCCTGAACAAATGATTAACGTCTTCCCTCATCCCACCACACCAGCACGCCAACTCCTCAGTAAACTTTCTCTTGGCCCTATTAACTCCCGTAGGGAGTGCATCCACAGCACATCGCCACAGGAACGTTTTCCACTTTGCGGGCACTTTTGCATACCATATTTTCCTCCAGCACTTCTTGTCCAACTCTGTAGGTTTGTGAACCCCTACTTCCTTCTGTAGTATTGTAAAGTACCCATCCTTAACTGTATACTTAGCGGAAGTTGGCCCCGGCCAAACTAAAATATCCTCATTTTGTTGCTGTGGTGGATATACTTGCTCAATGTTCTCAACGGTTTGTCTTGTAAACACCTGTCTGATGAAGTCCCATCTCCATTCCACCCGGTCCTCCTCCCTTCTAACTGCCAAAGAATCTACCTTGAGATGTTGTACACGCTCCTCCTGGCCTGCCAAAACTTGAATGGACTCCCCCATAACCCACCTACTATCCAGAACCGGGATCCTATTGCCTCTTCCCACACTCCATCTGAATTTATCCCTCACACTGCCCACAACCTTTGTTAACCCTCGCCAGGTACTTGAACACCCCGCAGGAGCCTTATAAACCATGTCCTTCTCAATAGGTGAGGTTGTTCCATATTTTGCCATCCAAATCTTTGAAATCAGAAGGTCTTGGTGATTGTAAACTCTCCAGGCTTGCTTTAATACCAGAGCTTTATTGTACACTCCTACATGGCGAATACCCAGCCCTCCTGCCCCTTTCGGAGTGAACACAGTTTCCTTGTTCTTCCAGTGCACAGACCTAGTGCCATCCGCCTTCCCCCAAAGGAAACTCACAATACAAGCATTGACTTTATCAATGACACTGTTTGGAATCAAGTACACGCTCAGGATATGCTGGTGAAGAGCAACCAAAACAGCATTAACAAGGACAACCTTCCCTGCCATTGAAAGCATCTTGAACTTCCAATTATCCAGGCGTTTTTTAACCTCCTCAATCATAAAACCAAATTGGTCAGTTCGAATTCTCTGCACTGTCGTTGGTACCCCCATGTATTTTTGGAAGTACCCTCCTTCCGGGTACCCAAAGATCACTTTCAGTCCCTCCTTCTCGTCTGTTGGCGCCCCTTTGGAAAAGCAAATGGACGATTTACTAAGATTAACAATCTGACCTGAAGCATGGTTGTACCTATCAATAGAATTCTTCAACGCCAGGCAGGAAGTAGCCTCCAACTCTGTAAAGAAAAGTGCATCATCCGCAAAGAACAAGTGAGTCACTGTCGGCGCTCCCCTTGCTACTGAGATCCCCTGGATATTCCCCTGCACACTCTCCTCAGTGATAATAGCTGACAAGGCTTCCATACACAGTATAAAGAGATACGGAGACAAGGGATCCCCTTGTCTTAACCCTGCTAACGGCTGTATTGATTTTGAGTGAATACCATTTACTAAAATCGAGTAGCGAACGGTAGTCACACATCGCATCAACAGTCTTACCCATTTCTCCGGGAAATTCATTTTCCTGAGAACTGCTTCCAAAAAAATCCCATTGAATCCTATCATACGCCTTGCTCATATCCACTTTCAAAGCAGCAAATTGTTTTCCCCTCCTCTTGTTAGCCAGGTAATGAAGGATTTCGTGAACCACAAGAATGTTATCCTCTTTGAGACGTCCAGGAACAAACGCCGACTGAGTTTCGGATACCAGCGATCCAATAACCAACCTCAACCTATCCACCAGGCATTTTGCAATTATCCTATAAATTACATTACAGAGGCTAATCGAACGAAACTCACTTACCTGTTGAGCCTCCAAGTTTTTCGCCTTGGTGAGTGCATGAGCAAGTGCCGACTCACTCATACCAAATTTTGCCAGAATGTCCTGGCTCTCCTGAAGCTCCTGTATGGCCGCATGCACAATATCCATTCTTTTACTTTTACACTCCAGGACAAGCCTTTTCCCCATTTGTCTCACCCTGCTCAACCATTTTACGCACTTATAAGAAGCACATCCTTCGCTTGGCAAGGAACTTAGGATTATACTAAGTTCCTTCAGAAAGCTCTGAAGCTTCAAAACCCATGGGTCTAACCTGAAGGAATTCCTCTTGACCTTATCCTGACCTTTCACATGCAAGGCAATTAAGGAGTGGTCCGAGAACAAAATGGGGAAATTTTGCAAGAATGAGGACCCAAACGCATCTACCCACTCTTCATTAGCGTAGGCTCGATCCAGCCTCTCCTAGATGCAGTCCTCCCCCTCCCTTTTATTAGTACTAGTAAAAGATGTTCTAGTAAAAGGCACCTCGAACACCCCTACTCTTTCCCTCCAATCAATGAATTGTGATTGCCCCCGAATAGCCAAAGTTCCTCCTGCTTTTTGTGAGTAATCCTTGACTTGGTTAAAATCACCAATGACCACATAGGGCCCCTGTAATAAGGCAATGGCATCAGCTATGTTTTCCCAAACCGCTTGCCTGCCTTGCACATTCGGGTAACCATACACAAAAACAACATACCACAAAGGAAAAACCAATCCACTAACTTTAACGATTACATAGTTTGCATCACAAACTTCCACTGAAAAAACAGAGTCATTCTTCCAGCCCAAAACCAAGCCCCCCGCAAACCCCACAGCATCTACCCCTGTTACAAAATGGAACCTCATCTTCTTAACAGCTACCCTAGCAACATCAACTGATTGTTTTGTTTCAAACAGACAGAGTAAATCCAAATTCAAAAAACTTGAGACCCAGCGGACATAAGGAATTGCAGAGAGGTCCGTTTGCCCTAAACCTCTGCAATTCCAGGTTGCAACGATCATGGCGAACGAGGAAGCATTTCTTGGGCTCCTTCCGATACCCTTTCAGACAAAAACTCAAACCACTCCCTTCCTCTTTTTAGGTCATCCATCTTCAAAAAATTCTCGAACTCCTTTTGCAAAATAGTCACCATCTGGTCTCGCCTTTGTTTTTTCACTCTTGCCTCCTTGACTTCTTCAGCAAAAGCCGAGGAAGCTTCATCCCCTTGATCTTGTCCACCAATCTCTTCACTCCGAACCCGCCTTGGCCTCTTCTTTGCAGGAACAGCCACCCTGCCCACAGTCGAATCCAATGAACTAGATTTGGAAGAAGTAGACTTGTTAAACCTTACGACTCGTTTTAGGCCAACAATAGTTTCAGCACACCCCCCCTCCAGACTGCTCTTTTCCTTCCTGTGAGAATCATACACAGGAGGTCAAGAAAAATTATCCTCCACAACTCCTTGCTCTATCCCCCCTCCCATAGTCATGGTGTCCTCCGAAACAGACCCGTTGGGTGTGTATTCAAACCAAGGTCCCTCTCCCAACCCACTTTCTAGATCTTGCAAACTACCCATCAAACAGTGCACTGTCAACCAGTGCACCCCCTGCTGTTCCCCACGCCCTTCTTGCAACCGATGTGAACTAGACTCCCCACGTTCATAAACCCCAGATTCCCCTCCCCCCATTCTATTCAGAGAAATGAGCGGATTAGCAAAGACTCCTCCTAATAAATGTGGTGAGCCAATGCCTCCCGGGGCAGACAAGGACTCCCTAGTAGGCACACCTGATCCCCTCTCTAAAAAATTCCTTTCCTCCTCACAATGAAATATAGAAGATATATAGGGGAGGGAATACGTGGCCACATTATCAAAGGAAAAGTCAGAAATGCCCTCGGGAGTATTACCTTGGTCTGGCCCCACAGAGTTGAGGCGTCAGATAGCCGCACGGATTATTTCTCCTTGATTCTTAGGGGAGCCTTCAGGAGAATAAGGCCCTCTCGGTAACACATGCAAGTGGGACATTGCTGGGCCCCCACCTGTTTGCTGATCTATTTCCATTTCAGAATTGATCAACTGACGTAGCTGCATGGATCTTTGTAGTTCCTCCATGCAATCATTCAAGAAGATCTCCCTCTGAGAATACCCCAAACCAGGGCTTCCATGCCTTGAGCTTCTTATATCACCATTCTCTTGTGCATCCTGCCCAGCTGTATCTCCTCCCTCCGCATCCCTATCATTATTCTCCCCATCCCGTTCTTCAGTTTCACCAACTCCTCCTCTACCTCCCTCATCATTGTCCCCATCATCTTCACTATCCCCAGAACTATTATCAGTGTCATCTCCCTCATTATCTCCTTCATCACCCCCTTCCTCCCCATCCCCCCTATCCTCTTCAGTTTCCTTGGAATCTTCCATTGGTTCCGTATCACTCTGACCGTTCTCTCCTTCCTCCTCTTCCCCCCCCCCCCCCACTTTCCTCACCGTTCCTATTATCAACCTCCATCATTGCATCCCTTACCTCCTCTCTCTCCCCAGGATCCTCTTCTGACACCCCCCTCCTACGCACCATACGATCCCCAGAACTTCCTGCCCTCTAGTCTCTTCCTGATGTCCTCTTCTTCTTCCTGCACTGCTCGCTTCTCCTCTTTCCTCCAATGAAATATTAATCGCGGGCCCAAACCCGTTAACTCCTGCTTCCTCAACTTCGAAATACTCCGGGTAGTGCAGCTCCGGCTCAGAACGATCTGGATGCTGCCTCACCCCCAACTTCAGCCTAGTAGTAAGATATCCCCTCTTTATCGGGAAAGCCCTAATCTTCCCCGTGTAAAAAGATCCACTCCCATGAATAATAGTATGCCCTAATTCAACTGCCTCCAGGATCCGACTCTTGACTTCCTCCCGAGCGACCAAATCAGGTAATAAGCTTCAAAAGAATGGTGCCCTATCCTTCCACATTTCTTGCAAAAAATGAAGACATTCTCATACCTGAAATTAACCCAGTGAGTTTGGCCATTATCATCTCTCGCATACGCCCCAGCCACCAGAGGTTTTGCTAACTCCACTCGAACAAGAACTCGGACATTTTGGAGAGTGAAGTCAGCTACACCGTAAATATCCAGATCAATGACGGTACCAATTGTTTTCGCCAGCTTGATGGTCGTACTTCCCCATTTCTGTCTGAATGGAAGTCCTTCAATTTGTACCCATAAGTAAGCGAACTTAAACTTTATTTCCTCCGGCTTCATATGATGATTGATCCTTTCGAGCACCATCAAGGACCCATCAAACGCGACCGTCCGCTGCGTCATCATCTCTATACAGTCTTCCGGATGCATGAACCAGAAGGAAAAGTGCTTTTCTCCAACTTTCCTGACACTCACTGGATTTCGCGTAATCTAGTTAGCATCCACCAGCCTCTGAAGGGCACCTTCATCCCAATCCTTGCCATCCGTAACATACCCAATAAATGTATGCTCCAGCCTCATCTCCACCATCAGCGGTGGTGGGCTTAAGTCAACCCGAGCCCCCATCCTCGTCCCCCACTCATTTTACCCCTCTGTTTTTGGTAAGGAGAAGAAACCCTTTGTTTTGAACGCTCAGAGAATTTTACTCGTTTTTGTGAAAGTGACTTGACTGCCGATTGCCTTCCCCACCTCTGCCTTTTATAGAAGTCTGGAGCCCCTCTCTGAGATATCTCTCCTTCCTTATTTTTCCTCCTATAGGGTGGAATATACAGGGGTATAACAGGGCTTTCACCCCGTTTAAAGGAACCCTCTGAGTTACCCATTAAGAGCCCTACCTACTAATAACTCCCTCCCCCAAATCTTCCCAAAAATTTACTGCACGCCAGCCTCCTTACCGTCTAATCCTTAGCCCCCTACAACGTCACACCATGCAGAGAAATAACTCCCAACCCCTTCATAACTCCTCAACTACTCCCCATCACGTCTTAATCTCACTAGAACACTCTTTCTTTTCTGGTATTCTCGCGCACTGAGGTTAAAAAGCCCACTCCAGAGCCAGCCCAATATTCCAGACCCCAAGGCACTCAGGCCCAACTAGCACACTCCAACAGACCTCCAAACAGAGCCAACCCCCCTGGCCCAACTATACCAACCCAACTCTGTTTCTCTTTTTTTTTTTTTTTTTTTTTTTACCTCCTCAGCCTATCCCCACTACCCCTTACTACTAACCACCTTCAGTAGAACCTTCTAGATTCCGTCCTTCTCTCCCCAGCACCACTATTCTCAGGCAAATGAATTATAGCACCTTTGCATCAGAACTTTAAATGGGAATGAGCTAAGCACTTAGGCTCCATCAATGCAAGCTGTAGACCAAAACTCCACCCGATACGAGTCGCGGTTTATGTGTCATAATTAAATCAGTGAATTTCTCATTTTCATTGATATTAGGACAATGATATGAGTCTTACCAAAGACACAGTTTATGTGTCTAGCTTTTGATGAAATTAATACTTATTATAATTTTTTACACTAATTCTTTTTATAGATACTAAATTATCAGTTGTAAAAGCGTGAAATGAATTGGCTATGTCAACAATTATAAATGACACCATAATTGAATGAACCTTATTCGACATGTATATGCTAGTCATTCTTTTATAACTTATAAAAATTATGGATAAAAATATAATTTTATACAATTTATATATAATATTATAGTCGTAGAAGTCAATCTTATTTTTTTATTTATTTAACATCTAATTATATGAGTTTTATAGCAAGGCAAAACATTTAAAAGTTATCTTGTCCCAAGACTTATATCATTTTCATTCGGTAATGTTACTTGTCTTTTCCAAGACACTTTTTAAGTGTCTAACATTCACCAAATTAGAAATTATTATGATTAATTACATTAGTTTTTAAGTAGTAAGTATTAATTACCAATTTTCATCTTGGTGGCAGAAGCAAAGACCGCTCCATGATGGTCTTATGGTAGCAGAAAAATTAGGCTATAGACACATCTACATAGAAGGTGACAATCTTATGGTAACTTAAGCAATTCGTGGTTGTTTTGCGATTCCCTGGCAAATACAACAACTGGCAGGCGTTATTCGAAGTCTTCTTTTAAAATTTACATGGAATACAATCTCACACATCTTCCGAGAACCAAATGGCGCATTGGAATGACTTTCTAAAAAAAGGACATCAAGTATTAGGAGCTGAAATATGGAGCCAAATAGACAAAAGAGATTTTAAACAAATTTTGTATGTAGATAGGATGGGAAGATTTTTTGTGAGAAGAAATCTTTAACCATCCATTTAATCACTTACCTTGTTAAAAAAGATTGTACGAAATTTTAGATGCGAGCACAAATTTCACCCTAATTGAATCAACCTCGTCCATTAGACATATTTTAGGTGCTTTTTGTAAATATAACAAATATTGAATAAAAATATAATTTAATGCAATTTACATTTGGTATTATAGATATATAGAACTTAATCTTATTATTTTTCTCAATTTAATGTTTAATATTAAGAGATTTATACTAAAGCAAGACTCTCTAAAGTTGTCTTACCCAAAACTCATATATCACCATTTTTGTAATATATATATATATATATATATATATATATATATATATATATATAATTCCATATAACAAAATAAAAAGTACTCATTAATATATTATTCACATTGCAAAATAATATTACAAAAATGGTGATATAAGCTAAACCCTTTTGCGTATTGTATTATAGCTTGTCAGTATAGGTGCAAAAACTATTCCCAAACCATTTCTTGAGTTCAAGGTGCTACTACATCAATAGCTACATTTGCATTAGATGCCTCTTTACCGCGTAGATATTAGCATTGGATCAAGATTTAGTTTGATAGCAAGTATCAAGCTAAATGTATATATGTTGGAAATTCGGATGTAGGATGCTTGTTGTACTCATTTGACCACTTTCTTTGTTTACGTCACTAACTTCTAGGGTGAAAAACTTGATCGAGAACCTACTCTGGATGAGGTCTACCAAGATTGTCACATGCATGGTGGGACTTGGATTGATGAAAAATCGAAAGTAACTTGGGTAAGTTGCAATTTCTTATTTATTTATTAAAAATTTATGAATTGAATGTGTTTATGCATATTGGATTGGAATTTGAGCGTGTGGCTCGTGAATGCTCCAGCGTATGGCCTTTGAGTGAGTGTTTGTTTTGTTGTGTTTTTTGGCAAATGTACAAGGCAATTAGCTTGGGAAATGTCGATATTTCAGGGGGACTCTGCCGGATTTACTTGAAAAATCCAAGCACAATTTTATGTTTTCATGCTTTAAAAGGAAGATGTGTAGTATCCATAATGTTGCATAATTGATGTCTCTTAGTTTTATGTTTAGAGTTCATGCCACTTCTTGTTTTATGTTATGTATATTGAATCATTTATTTTGCTAACTTTTATGATTGTTATTAGGAAAAGCATAAGACAACAATCATCAAGGATAGAGATTCAAGATCCAAATGTGGTATGAGTGAAACAGAATTCAAACAAGAAGGGTCGTATCTATGGTGTTGGAGATTATGTTTCCACTCTGAAGAAGAAAGTAGACAACATTTCCCATAATAAGCCGGATCCCCCCGACACAAGAGAGAATGTTCAAGAGCACGAGGAAGATGGCAACGAAAAAAATGCCGGCGAAAAAGAAGCTAGCCGAGATTGTATGAAACAATTTAGTTGTTACAATTAGTAGTGTTATGAAGACTTATGTTTTTTTTTTTTAATTTAGTCAAACTAAGTGAATGGATGCAAGATTTGTACGTGCGTTTTTATTTAATTATTTAAGTACAATTATTTCAATTTAATGTCTAAGTTACTATATATATATATATATACATATATATACATACATATATATATATATATATATATATATATATATATATATATATATATATATATATATATAGGAAAATTGGATTCTAATAATCCCTACTTTCACCAATTGGACAATGGTGGACCGTACTTTCACTTTGTATTCTGGTGGTCCAAAAAAAAATAAAATTGGATTGTAGTGGGATATTTTCGAGGGAATCATAGATTTTGTGTTGCATTTGATTCAAAACTTAGTATAACACTTTAAATGATTTTTAATGAATTTACAGCGTTTCTCCCAATTTTTTTCATTTATTTACTATTTTTTACGATTTTTTCACCTTTATTATTTTTAAAAATCATAATAATTATTCGGAGTCTCAAAAAAATAATTTTAAAAATGTTTTAAAAACTACAATTCATTAACTTTCTTGGGGCAGAAACGAAAAAAACAAAAACAATATAGTGTAGGAATGAAAAAAATAAGAAGAATGTGGAGGTGGATTTGGTACCACTACAATCCAATTTTATTTTTTTTTTGGACCACCAGAATACAAAGTGAAAGTACGGTCCACCATTGTCCAATTGGTGAAAGTAGGAATTGTTAGAATCCAATTATCCTATATATATATATATATATATATATATTCAGCTTTTATATTTGAGAAAAGCACTATGATATCAATTTTGAAAGAGGTTGCAAAAAAAAAACAAAAAATATTTGTTGCCAAAAAAAAAAAAAAATTCTGTTGCGACGGAAATTTTCCGTCGCAAGGTTCGTCGCTAGCCATTTTTTATTTTACTTTTTGGTTTTTTGATTTTAATGTGAGGCAGTGCGACGGAATTGAATTCCGTCGCAAGTCCGTTGCAAATTCCGTCGCAAGGTCCGTCGCAAAGGTCTTGCGACGAGGCAAATTGCGACGGAAAAAAATTCCGTCGCAAGGTCCGTCGCTCGGTCCAAAAATTCCGTCGCAACTTTGATAAATTCCGTCGTAAATTCTGTCACAATATGGCAAGTTTTTAGTAGTATATATATATATATATATATATATATATATATATATATATATATATATATATATATATATATATATATATACACATATATATATTTGCAAGAAATGCAACTTACTATAATAAGGACAAAAATCGAGTTGTACAAGCAGGTGAAGGGGAGGGCAGGAGCCCAGGCCCTAATACATGTTTAACACAATATTTCTTATACTAGAATATCTTCTCCTATTTTTTCCCAGAATGAGCACCCTATTTCTCACTTCTTCTATCAGTCTCCGCTGAAGCACATCCTTTGGGATCAGGCTCTTTTGATGGGCTCTATTGTTACGATCCCACCAGATATGATATACATATGTGCTAAAGATTGCTCCCTTCGGGTGCCTCATTTCCTTAGGCCCCTCTTGATTTGAGATGGATTCAACCCATTCGCTAATCATGGCTGGGGGCCCTTGCATTCCGAGGTAAGTGCCCAGAACACCAAGTAATGAAGAAGCTTGGGGACACTCAATAAAAAGATGGGTCAAAGTCTCTTCATGCTCGCCGCAACCGGAGCATCTATCATCCCCTCCCTGACTCCAGTTTTTGGTTCGCGCCCGAACCGGGAGCTTCCCCATCAAAAGGAGCCACGCTATGAAAGCATGCCTCGGAGTCACAAGGGTGTTCCAAAGAAGGTGATTCCACTCTTTGCGATCATCTTGGTTTAAAAGCCAAAGGTAGCCACTCTGAACAGTGTAGGTCCCATCTTCAGTTCGGTCCCATTTCCATCTTGCGTTGGGAATGCACCCCCATTTGATCTCCTTTTGACTGCACAAAAGTGTTTGAGATAGGGGCAGACATCATAAGGGGGTGCATAAGTCCACCAATCTTGGGATTTAATGTATTTTGTGTGGATCCATTTAACCCAAAGGATTTCTTTGCGATGGTGAATATCCCACACGAGCTTGGCGATCGAAGCTTTGTTCCATGCTTCTAAGTTCCTTAAGCCGACGCCGCCCTTCATTTTCGGCCTACAAGTGTTGTGCCAGGCCACAAGAGGAGTCCTGGTATATTCATGGGAAGCCCCCCAGAGGAAGTTCCTACACAGCTTGTTTATGGAGTCGATGACCCCCTTGGAGATGATGAAAATTCGGGCCCAAAAGTTGTATACCCCCATGAGTACTGAGTTAATCAGGGTAACTCTACCTGCATATTATATGTTACGAGTGGACCAGATTTTGATTCGAGCAACGATCTTGTCTACCAAGAGATTGCAATCATTTTTGGTAATGTTTGAGGCAGAAATGGGCATGCCAAGGTACTTGAAGGGGAGTTGTCCATGGCTGAGCCCCGTCTCTCGGAGCATTTCGGTGATTGTGTGTGAGTATGTCCCTCCAAACACCATTTCCGATTTGCCGAAGTTTGCTTCCAGCCCTGTTACTCCCGAAAATATGTATATATATATATATAGGCAGAAAATTTTCACTATATTGCCAGCTCAGAACCCGAGCAAACCAACACATCAAAAAAACCTATTGTAGTAACAGGTCTATACAGTGAGATAGCTTATTACTCTTTTTAGAAACGAAAAGAAATCTATGAACAATGACAAAATTGATCTTCTTGATTGCTTCCTCAACAGACACAGTTCGACTATTACTAGGAACCTCTTGTAATTCCTCATCTCCCAAATGATAGCAATGCAAGTCACACAAATCGCAGCAGCAATAGTTTTAACATGCTTCTTCCGCTTCATATTCCTCCAATTAGAAACCCAGTGATGAATAGTAGAGAAATCCTTCTTCAGCTTAAACTTCTCAAAGAAGTGCTGCATGATCTGTTTACTAAAATCACACAAAGCAAACAGATGATCAACTGTTTCATCACCACTCTGACACAGAGAGCATTGGACACTAACACTACAACCATGAGCAGACAGCCTGGTAGCAACTAGGAGCTTCATCTGCAGAGCAACCCAAGCAATAAAGCAATGTCTAGGAGTAGAAATCTTGTTCCAAATAACATGATAAAAAGGCCAGCTTTCCAAACCAGAGAAGAACCACTTATAACAATCAGAAACAGAATAATGAGTACCTTTGTCACCTCTCAACTCTTTGCTGAACTCATCACCAAATTTAATCTTTTCTTTAACTTTGAAGATCTGTTTCGAACACCAGGAACTAGTGATAGGAGGAGTATATTGCCACCAGTAATGGTTTTTCATATACCTCTCATGAACCCATCTAACCCACAAACAATCTTTTTTCTTTGCAATGCACCAAACCAATTTCCCAATTCTTGCAATATTCAACAATTTAGGGTTTTTCAAACCCAAACCACCAAGTTTCTTTGGTTTGCAAATAGTGTTCCAATCCACCAGAGGAACCCTACTAGCAGTCACATCAGCTGACCAAATAAAACTCCGACAAACCTTAACAATCTGTTCAATAACATTCTGAGGGATAAGAAAAATATTCGCCCAATAATCCACAATACTCAACAAAACAGAGTTCACCAATTGGACCCTAGCAGCATAAGAGAGATGTCTTGAAACCCAAACTTTTATATTTGCTGTGATCTTCTCCACCAAAACCATACAATCAAACTTCCCCAATCTGCCAGTAGTAATAGGCACACCCAGGTATTTCAGAGGGAAACATCCCTGATTGAACCCCATGATATCAGTTAACTGCTGAGTTTCAATATCAGAGCATCCAGCAAATACAATTTGGGATTTCGTAGGATTTGCAACCAAACCAGTAGAAGCAGCAAAGTGGTTTAAAATATTTGAAATATGAGTCAAAGACCTCTGATCAGCATGACAAAAGATAATCAAGTCATCCGCAAACATATTTCACCTTCAAATTTTTACATCCTAGGTGATAGACAAAATTCTGGGCATTCTTCAAATTGTTCAATTGTCTAGACAAATACTCCATAACAAGAACAAAAATAAGAGGGGATAAAGGATCACCTTGTCGCAAACCTCTCCCACCTTTGAAATAACCATGCTGCTGGCCATTCTAACTGATCGTATAAGAAGGGGAGGTGATACGCATCATGACCCACTGAATAAATTGAGTAGGAAAATGGAACGCCCTGAGGATTTCCTCAATACTCTCCCAGAAAATCGAATCGTAAGCTTTCCTCAAATCAATCTTCATGATACATCTAGGAGAAAGATTCTTCCGCGAATAACCTTTAGCCACCTCTTGATAGATAAGGATGTTATGAACAATTTCCCTACCCGGAACAAAAGCCCCTTGACAATCATTGATGAAGAAAGGGAGCACCTCTCTAATCCTTTTACAAAGTAATTTCGAAAGGCACTTGTAAGAGATGTTGCAACACGAAATTGGCCGGAAATCAGCAGGGCTTACTGGGTTTAATTTCTTAGGAATAAGGGATATGACAGTATCACTGATACTTCTAAGAATGTACCCCTTATCAAGGCAATCAAAGATAGCCTCACAAAAAAAAAATCTCCCACAATCTCCCAATTGTACTGATAGAAAGAACTGCTGAAACCATCCGGACCAGGAGCCTTAACCACTGGGATAGAGAAAATTATATCTCTAACCTCTTTCTTATTAAACTGCCTAAGCAGCTCCAGTTGTTGGCCAATAGAAAGAATGTTCCCCTGCTGAGCTATGTTAATATCAATAGACTGTCGATCATAAATCTGAATCCCCAATAGCAGCCACACTATCAAAGCCTACAATCAGGTCCCCATTGGAATTTTCCAAAGAATAAACAAAGGACAACTGTCTTTTCTTTCTCATTTTGCTAAAAAAAAAACCCTTGAAGGGCAATCACCATAGCTAAGCCAATTAATTTTAGACTGTTGTTGAATCAGCTGTTGAGCAGACTTCAAGAGTTTAACATAATCTGTTCTTTTCTGTTTCTCCTTATCAATGAGCAATAAATTACCCTTGTCACCACAGATAGCTACCTGAATCTGCCCCAACTCAACTTTACATTTACCAACTTGAGAATGAATATCAAAGAACTGATCCTTATGAAGTGTACTCAAAGGTTTCTTCAGAGACATAAGGAACTTATGGAAATAGAACATCTTGTTCTCCCTTTTAAAAAGATCAGAAGCAGCTTGAATAATACTCTTGTAATTTTCAGAAAAATGCCACATACTACAATACTTAAACGTGTGAACAAACTTTGGCTATCAAGAAAAGAGATCAGGATAGGTGAATGATCAGATAAACCAAAAGGGAGAAAAGAAACGTGGATAGAACCTGACTGCATAAGCCACTCTTCATTGGAGAAAGCCCGATCAATTCTAGACCAAACATGTGAGTTTGTCCAAGTATAATAATCCCCCTGAAATCCAAGCTCTTGAATATTAGTGTTCAACAAGCAATTATGAAAATCAACAGCTTCAAAAAACTCAAACTGAGTCCCTCCAATCCTGTCCTCAGGATACAAAACCGCATTGAAATCACCCATAATCAGCCAACCACCTTGAATAATACTATCCAATTGCTCAAGTTTCTCCCAGATAGCTTTCCTCTCAATCAACTTGTTAGAACCATACACAAAAGTCACATGAAAAGACAACCCATCCACCAATCTAGTAGCCTGAATATGGATCCATTGAGAATGCACATCAATAACCTGCACTTGATAAACATTAGTCTTCCAAGCAACTAGGATTCTACACTTCCCATTCACTTGAGCATTGTGAATAAGAGACCAACCAGAAACGATTTTAGAATCAACATCTGCCATCTTCTCAAATTTTGCCTTTATTTCAAATAAATCAACTAGGCTTACTTGATGATAATGCAGGAAAGCTCGAATATCCTCCTGCTTATTAGGGTGGCTGCACCCCCTCACATTCCAACTCATAATTCTAACCATTAGCACCAGTCTGAACCCCACCTGCCTTGTGAAAAGCCTTGAGGACTTCACCTGCTTTAGTAGTTTGAAGTCTTCTAGGTTGAACATTTTGAGGCAGACTTTTAGAGGGGACTGAAGGAGTAACCAAAGGTTGTTGTGGAATAAAAGGTGGAGAAGGAGATTTATTCACCACAGCTTGTGACGTAGTACAGGAATGCCTACCTCAGCTACTACATTTGGTACCAAATTGCTAGTCACCTTCTTCTTACAATCAGCAACCGAATGACCAAAATGTTTACAATGAGTACATCTTATTGGCTTCCAATCATAGATCACCTTTTGGGATATAACCACTCCATTAACAGCAAACTTAACCAAATCAGGGAAGATTCCATCGACATTCATTTCCACCATCAAACGAGCAGCTGTCAAATCCGATTTCTCTCTAGTTCGACTACACGTCTTGATTGGTATCCCCAACAGGCTGCCAATTTTGCTAAAACCAGTGGAATTCCAGAATTTCAAGTTCAATTTTTGCAAAATAACCCACACTGGAAGAGAAACAATAGAGTCCAGCTCAATAGAAAACCCTTCATTCCATTCACGAACCACCATCGGCTTGTTATCAAAATAATAAATCCCCTTCTTCAGCACTAGATTCATATGAATAGCCGAGAAAAATTGCACCACGTAAACCCCTCTATTCGCTTTAACCACCTTCAAAACCCCAAAATCTTTCCAAATCTCTCTAATGAACCGATTCTTATCAGCCCATTGCAAAGTAGTACCCAAAATGCGACACAAAACAACATTTTCCCAAGAATCTTCACCATAATCCTCCTCCGTGAGCTCCGCATATAGATGACCATTAACAGCTTTAGGCGGAACGAAACGAAGGCTTAAATCCTCCTCCCCTACCAAAGAACTAAAATGCGATACCACATTCGAACAATCGTCCGCAATCTCACTCATAATTCTCAAAACGCTAAGAAAAGAAGTTAACTCTCCCAACCGCAAAAGCAGAGAAGCACTCACCGGAAATTCTGGTCGGAATCGCCTGAAATCCTAGAGAGATAAGCTCTTAGAAGAGAGAGAAAACTATTATATTATATATATATATATATATATATATATGTATGTTTTACTAACCGCTCGAAGAGCAATGGCTGAGAATGAGCCGTATTCATTTTATTTTTTTTAATCATACCTTATACAATCGAAGATATACGATAAAACTTTATTTTCTTAATCTATATATATCACATAATTTAATTGATAAATAAACATAATTATTAAAAAAAAGGAAATCATTCATATTCCCATTCCCTAGATTTCCTCCTAATTTCAGGCTCATCCATCTCAAATTCTCCATGGCATCTCATATTTTCAGCCAACTCTTTTTTCTTTTTCTTTCCCTCCATCTGAATATTTTGCTAGCATGCTTTCAACTCTTCTCCTTTCCTTTCTGTGCAGTGGACTGCCTATTTGCCTTCAATTAATTTTTGTGCAGTAGCCGTTGCAATGGAGGTGAAATCTGCAGTCTGCAGTCTTCATGTGGCAGTTTGTGGACTAGCTGGAGATGCTTTAATGGAGGTGAAATAGGTTTCTTTGTATGGAAACATTCCTGTTGAAGATATATAAAGAGCACTAGAGAGAGCACCAGGCAATTACTAGCAATACATAATGAGCTTAAGAGCCCAGTATGAGTGTTAGACAAAGACTACATTCAGAAACCTAGCTAAGACAATCAGAAACCATGCTAAGACAATCCCAATACTAATATACACCATGCTCATTAATTACTGCCCAGAATTAAGGAGCAGCATTGCGTCCTATGATTTTGCAGCACAGCCTGAGCACACCATTTTTAAATTCGACGGTCAGTTGATCAAACTTGCAGCAGGAGCATTTCAGCTTCACAAAGAAGACGTAGTTCCTTAGACCCATTATCTCAGCCTTTTGTGGCTTTCCATAAAACACAAGACAACGGTCCCGAGCCAGAGTCACACACAAATTCGGTGCAAGCCCTGGTAGGTCAGCCCTCACATACACCCAATGCTCCCCACCTTCGTCCACCACCACCCGCTTTTCACATACTCCTTCTGCTCCCCTTACCCACAATCTGTGGATCCTTCCGATCACTTCATCACATGTGGACCCTGTATACTGCAAATGACATCACTATTTTACCATCTAGAAACAACCATATTGAGTTATTGATTGGTTAGAATTCAGAAATGAAAGTAATACTGACATATTTTCAGGCATTCGCCATCGGAATCACATTTCTGGCATTCGCACTCAGGATGGTGAACACTGCATCTTTTGACAGACCCTTAAATTACAAGCAACAGGAAAAGCTAAGTTAAACATTACTCACATAACCTTATTCACATCAAGACTGGGAGAAAGGTAATACAATCATCATACCTATTAGTATTTGGGGAGCTTCATGACTGGTTTGTTCAGCAGGTGAAGCTTCAACAGGGGCTGACTCCTCTGAAATACATGCAGAAACATAAGAAAGCCTGTTAAAAACACAACAGAATGAAGCACCTAGATAGGTAGCTGACTTCAGTTGAATTGAGAATTAACACCTTGTTGCACAGGGACATCAATATTGAGAATGTTTCCTTTTATGCAAGCAATCACCCAAGCTGTGTATAAAGCAGAAGCAAAACCATGTAAGACTCGAATCTAATGCGCCCTGAATTAATAAGAAATTAAGAACAGACTCGCAAGTTTGGAAAAACCTTCATCATCCAAAGGGGGAGGGCTTGGGGTCGGCTTTTCAGAGCCTTCAGTTTTCTGGGAACCTTCAAAACACCCCAAATAAGAAGACTCGATAATTAAGCATTAATCCAGAAACACATCTAGTAAACAAACCTTGAGTTTCATCTGCAGGTTTCTCAATAGGACTCTCAGCCTGCTCAGGTTTCACTGATGAGCCTTCAGCATTATCGGCTGATTTCTGAGAAGAACCTTGACCCTCTTCACATTCTGTTGACCCTTCACAAATTACAGCCCAAGAGTATTACATTAACATATTAAGATTTTGTTTACAATGCTCAAAATGCAACCAAACAATTACGATTACATTACATGGTTGATTACATCCAACCAAACAAGCGGTAAACATCTGAATATGGTAACCGGTAGCACATACAGGAGACTATGAACAAACCTTGCACATCCTGATTGGAACTTGTGCCTGATTTCCGAGATAAACATTGTTCAAGATCCTCGCCTTCAGCTGTGTTGATGGTTTTACGAGGAGAATCTTCAACTTGTTCAGCTTTCTCAGAACCTTCAATATCAGCTGTGTTGATGGTTTTACGAGGAGAATCTTCAACTTGTTCAACTGTACCTTCAATGTCACAAACCAGCCATGTTGATGCATTTACAACAAAAAGTAACAGATATAATATAAAGCAGCTGGGAGTGTTTTTAGATTGATAAATATTTGCCTTCAGCTTCATGTTTGGGTTTCTCAGAAGAAACTTCGGCCTGCTTAGATTTCGGTATATCATCAAAAAGACCACACAAGAAGCATATTATTCGACCCCCAATCTTAGCAGCACCCAAATGGTCACATTGGAAATTATCTTTATCTTTGTTGACAAACTTCTCACCAAGAACACCTTCACCTTCACTGACAGGCTTATCGTCAAGAATACCTTCACCTTCGTCGACTGATATTGTCGACCCTTCAACAGCCTGACTGCAACTTTTGTTTTGTTTTGATTCTTCGACATTCATGTCTTCCACCTTGCTTCCGTCAAGTATACCTTCATCTGGCTCAGATTCAGAGCAACCTTCAAGGAAAAAAAAAAAAAAACAATCATATTGATAACAGCAAGACCAGACAATATTGACAATATAGTGGAATTAATACCTGCATGTTCATCCACCAATTTCTCAACAGCTTGACTAGAGCTTTTACTTGGCTCAGATTTGTTAGATTTCTTGGAATTTTTTGAAGGACTCTTACTTGCCGCATGAGCAATTTCTGAACTACTTTTGCTTTGTGTTGATTCCTCCAGGTTCATAGCCGACATTTCTTCAGTCAACTCTTCATGTATATCTTCACTTGAAACAAGAAAAATTAATCAGACCAGACAATATTGATTGAGCAACTGGTACTCCATCTCCAGATCAAGGACTGTTGGTAAAATACCATCTTCTTCTTCTTCTTCTTCATGTTGATCCACCGATTTCTGAGCAGCCGGAATGAACGTTTTAGGTGGCCGATATTTCTTAGACTTCTTCTTAGATCTCTTGGACTTTTTAGAAGAACCCCTGCGCCGCTTATAAGGTTTTGCTTTTACACCCAAGAAAACAACAGTGTCAAACCATAGCAGACTCAAATTCTGAAGAAATTCCAAGACTTTTTTTTTATCACAAACCTTTTCCAGAAGGGCTTCCAATAGCAGTGCCTTCGAGGTAGCTTAGTTGAATTTCACGTTTGGACTGACCATCACTGTTGGAAGGAGTGAGAGCCAGATATTGGGGTTGCCCTTCTTGATTAATAAACTGGAGAATAGTGTCGCGATCCGGGCAGACTAAAACGAAGCACCCGTACCTATTTACGAACTCGAGCCGCATTGGAGTTGGGTCTTTGTGTAGTTGCAGAAATCCAGCGTATCTTCTCTCAGAATTATCAAAGGGGAAGCAAGCGTTTCTGGGAGCTTTACCAGTGAATGCGACCCTCCTCTGTTCAGGTATCTTGATGATCTTGGCGCCGCAACCTGGGACCCCTGGCATGTCCACATGAATGACGGCTCCCATCTCGCCCATTTGGATTAGTTGGTACGATCCTTCATGACCCCGGTAACCATCGATCTGGAATGGATGCCTCTCTGATTCAAGTTTGAAGATGGTGAAATCAGTGAGAGAGAGAGAGAGAGAGAGAGATACAGAGAGAGAGAGAGAGAGACCTGGGATGATGTAATTGATTCTGGGATGTTTTCTGCCCGCCATAGATGAAGGTTTCTTCATTGGGAGAACATGCAAGAAGTTGCCCTGATTGAATTTGACGATCAGAGTTGAAATGCGGCTTCAGGCTCTGTTTTTGTAGAGGGCTAAAGAGAAGACTGATTTGAAGTTTGGCGGGAAAATATTGTTGAGGTGGTTGTGGTTTTTAACGGCCTCAACGATCAGAGTTGTTTTCCCCCGCTCTCAAACAAATATGAAAGGAGAGGAAAAAATTCGTCAAGTTTTCATAGGAATTATGAAATTATGAACCATCCAGGAATGAAAAATGGAAAAGGTATTATGATTCACGGGAATGGACGCAAATTTTTGGATTAAAATATCAATAATAATTCAATATATAGTGTAAGTTGTGTAACCAAATAAGGTTGAGTTTGGGTAATATTTAGTGTTTTAATCAAGTTAAAATTTTAATTGGATAAGTATTTGTCAGTTAGGGTTGAGAGCATATGCAATTCAGAACTCAACCAATAGAACTTTTATCTTCTTTCTCCTAGTTGGCACCCTCTTTCTCCTGCTTTTTTTCACATGCTCTGAAAACACTTGAATAGTATATAGTTTGCCTACAAATTATGTTTCTATGGTCGTAATTTGTAAATAATATTTTCTTTTCTGAAACTTACATATATTTATTAAGCATAAGAGCATAGCTTTTATTAGTTATATGTCTATAAATATTATTGATAACTTAATTATAGCTAATGGAGCATGCACATTTTATTTGTAACTCTATGCTTTGAAAAAATAGATTGTGTATAATTCATGAGTGAGAACAACTCTCAAAGTAAGGAAACTTATGTACATTTGTGACAATCTAAATATAGATACCAAGATGATAAGCATCTTCAATTTTGATGATTATTAACATTTTGAATTTTACTTAAATCATTCACTACTAGAAATTATACAATTTAGTGAGTGTATAATGGAGTGAGTTTAAAATTTCACGACAATATATCGTTTAGGGTATGTATAATGGCGTGAGTTTAACATCTCATGTCAATATATGTAAATCAGCTCAACCTAGGAAAAAGAATTTGAAAACGATCAAAAGTGGCATAAGTTAACCTTAAACTCATGCTAGCTAGAATAAAAACTATGTGTATTTTTTTTAAATTTTGACTGGAAATTGGCACAAGTTAATAGTAAACTCACGCCTCTTGACAAAGTGGCCTAAGAGCATATGCAATTCAGAACTCAACCAATAGAACTTTTATCTTCTTTCTCCCAGTTGTCACATTTTCTCTCCTACTTTTTTTTCATTTCTTTGAGTTCTGAAAATGTGACAACTGAAAGAGAGAAGATGTTCCATCAGTAGAGTTCCACATTACATATGCTCTAAGTATACATTTAACTCACACCAATTTTCAATCCTCCATATCCATATGCGCTGCATTGGGAGGCAGAGTAAAACATATTGGGCATTGGCGTTAGTTTTGAAGCGTGAGCCAGGGGTAACTCACACTAACCTTTGCCACATTCCAAAAAAAAAAAAAAAAAAAAAAAAAAAAACCTCGATTACTGATGCATCTTCCCCATCCACACACAACACACTCTCATTGACATTGTTGACGAAGGCGTTGCACGTCTCCATCACCAAACCAACAGGTAAGTTTTTTAGAATTTTTTTTCAAATATGTTATATTTTGATTAATATTATGAAATAATGAGTTATGGACATTTTGATTAATATTATAAAATAACGGTGCAATTTTTTTTGTTTCATATCTATTATATTTTGATTAATAGACTCAATGCTCCAATTGCAATCATGTAGTTTATAATGGATCTTCCACTAAATAAAGAAAATTAAAAATTAAAAAATTGCTAGACACCTAATTACTGTTGGGTTGATTATATACATGTGGGCATTTGTTTTCCTAGAGGGGTTAATTAAGCAAGTTAAATCGTAACTAATTTTTAATTCGGAAATGATAAATGTCTTGTGCAAGACACATATTAAGTGTCTTGCTATACGAAACCTATATATTTGTAAATTAAATTGAAAAAAAATTACATAGTTGACTTCTATAACTATAATAATATATATAAATGGTATAAAATCACACTTTTATATATATTTTTTAAAATTTACAAAAAGGCGTCTAAAATATGCCCAACGGACGGCGGTTTATTTGTTAGGGTGTCAATTTTAATTGTTGACATAGCCAACACGTTCCAAGCTTCTTATAATTGATAATTAATAGTATCTGACAAAACATTTGGGGTTAAAAATGATAATACATATTAGTTTTATAAAAAGGAAGACACTTTAGTAGTGTGTTGGGATAAGACACATGTCATCACTATTTTTAATTTTATAAATGGATAAATTAAACAAAAGAGTTTCGGTTGTTTGATCCTTACAACATAAGATGAAAACTTAAAAAATTTACTAAATGACCTTTCTTGAGAGGAAGCGAGAGGAATATTTAAGCTTTGTTCTTTTATGCAGTTGGTTGTCTGCGGTGTTACACCGCACCACAACTTGCCACATTCCACCACAACCCACTAACAATCTATTATTATCGGCGTCATAATGACGAGTTTGTAGGATAATAATATGTTCTGAATAATATTTTAGAGTGTATATGAACTGTTGTCGGGAAGGATTTTGAACTCGTGGACAATTTTTATACTAGTATTAATTGGATCAATTTTGTGTTGGGTGTAGAAATTTGTACGATGGTTTGGATGTATAATTGCTTATTTAAAGTCCATAGATCAAACCTCTTTATAAATTTTATCATTTTGGTTTTATGAAGAAATATTCTAAAATTTATTTATTCTTTTCAGGTGGAGAAAGATATATCTTTTGGTTTTGTAAAGTAATACTCTAAAATTTATTTATTCTTAAATTATTATCATTTTGGTTTTAGGAAGTAGGTTATACTCAAGGAATATTGATAAATTATATATTAATTTAGATGTTTAAATTTTATTATTAGAACATAAATTTGTTGGTTTTCTTTATTTTTGTTGTTAACCTCTAGATGTTTAAATTTTATTATTAGAACATAAATTTGTTGGTTTTCTTTATTTTTGTTGTTAACCTCCATAAAGCTAAAACATAAATGTTTAAATTTTTTTATTATACCCTTATTGTAAATAAAATCACTACTTTTTATTCCCCCCATTTCATATTAATTGTCCAAATTAAATGTGTTATTTGATTAAAAATTTCTAATAGTGTACTTATCAAAAAAAAATTATAACATTATATTCTTATGATAGTATTTTTCAATATAAATCTAATGATAACACTTTTGTATACTGGAACATTCTATAAGTTGAGAACTTAATGACATCAAAAGAAAATAAATATGGAGCTAAGGGAGTAGTTAAGTTTAATAAATATCTAAACATTTATTTGATTTTTTTATTTCAATTTGGAGATTTTTTATTTTAAAAAAATAAAAAAATTGAGCCAAGCACAAGCCCAATATATATGAACCTAGACGAGCCCGATCCTTGACCTCAAAAGCTCACCAAGCTTCAAGCCAAACTTTTCCTAATTGAGTCGAGCCTGAGCTCATGGAGGCTCAGTTTGTGCTCGACTCGTTTACACCCCTAGACATAATGAGAAGCACATATTTCAACTCCATTAATCACCCAAAGCACATAACCAATTAAGTGTATGTATGTGTGTGTGTATATATATATATATACCTCTTCTATTCCTCCTAGACAGAAAAAAAAGAGAGATTTGAGCCATAATCCAACGTGATAAATAAAAGAAACAAAATTTTAATATATCATTATTGAGATTATAAAATAATACTAAAATAAGAAATCCTATCTTATTTAAATAAAAGCTCAAACAAAAAAGAAAAACAGAGTATTTCACTCATTTAACCATTAACACAACAACAAAGATTGGGACGACAGAATGTCTTGGTCGCTTGCGGTCCACAAAAGGCTTTGCAACCCTCCTCAATGCATCCGAGTGTTACGACGTAACAATGTCCAATTGGATGAGCATCATTAATATCTCTTGCTTCATTCATACCTGAAGAAAGTCCAAAAATTATGAATAAAGTATTCAAAATATTCAGCAAATTAGTTATGTATGAAACTAAACAATTTGACACTTACTCGAGGAGAGAAGAACCACCACCGCTAGTAATAGAGGTACAAATGAGGTTTTTGCCGACATTTTATAAAAAAAATACAATGAAGGAATTGATTGGTAATGACATTTTCATGGGTCTGCACCATCTTATATAACTTTGTGATTTGCTACATTTACCTAGGTAAATTAAATCCGATATTAATAATCTGTGGTAATAGTCAATTTGCGTCTGTTATTTTGTTAATATAACTGAAAATATATATGAATTAATAGGCAAGATATGAATATGAGATTCAATAAAACCGTTATATAGGAATCAATTGGCAGTATCAAGGAATTAATCTTCCGTAATCAAAACCTTCCTAAAATTTGAAAAAGTTGATCATATATATATATATATATATATATATATATATATATATATATATCTGGTATATTTCTGGGTACAATGAATGATGATCGGAATATTAAAGTTTTAATGACGCGGTTTTGGAAAACTATAGTTGGTCATTATTGGAATTTATGTGTTTTATAGAGGCCATTTTCAGAAAATCATAAGTGGTCATTCCAATTTTTCCAAAAAAATATCTTATAAAAATTTATTGAAGGATGAGTAGCCACTAGCAATAAATAGTTAACATGTAGTGACTACAAATTTTAATAACATAAATATGAATCAAATATCTATTTATATTTTACAAGAAAACTGATTATTAATTAAAAAATATATAATATATTAATATGCAAACAAAATTATTTAAACAATAAAATCGAATGTAACATACATTAATTATTACATTAAGAATATCTACCACTTTTATCACTTTATATTTTTTTTAATTGAGATAAATACGTTTACATATTACTTATTTATTTTTTAAATCGAAACCTCACAAACCGCAGAGTGTTGGCATAAAAAGGCTACCAAACTTTTTCATTTAGTCAAAATTACTATTATTTTTTCCAAATTATCAAAAATGTCATTGGAGTAGGGATGGCAATGGGGCAGGGAATCCCCCGAACCCGTCGGGGCCCCGCCCCGCTCTAGGGAAAAATCCTCGCCCCCATTGGGGATGGGGACGGGAACGGGAACGGGGATGGGGACGATTTTCCGAAATCCGCTCGAGGACGGGGCGGGGATGGGGGGACAAAATTTTCCCCATCCCCGCCCCCATTTTCCCCGCCGGGGTGAATTCCCCGTTCCCATCCCCGAATCCCCATCCCCGAAAATGTTAAAATTACCAAATAACCTTTATTTAAATTTAATATAATTAATGGGAAGGACAAAGTAGTAATTTTTCAATTTATTCTCACTTGTTGATGTATTATTGTTTGATTTTGATGTATTATTACTTGACAAGTTAAATATGTTGTATTTTGAACATGTTAAAAACCGGGTTCGATTAAAAACCAGATCCGATTAAAATTTAATTAAATTTAAGATAGTTTTAAAAAATCCCCGTTGGGGATGAGGAATCCGCGAGGATGGGGATGAGGCAAGAATCATTCCCCGATCAAGTTAAGACTTATATATTGTTTAAAAAAACGTTTTGAAATTCATTATTGATATTATTATAAATAAACGCCATTTACTTGCATGTAACCGATGAAACTCATCCATTTACTTTCTCTATATATTGTACTCTATATATTGTTATCCAAATGCTTTTTTTAATTACTATATAATAATCAGTATATAGGTAGATGCGTGTAAATCTGTGTTTAAAAAGTACGATGGGGCAATTTATTTGAGGCATATTTAGTTCTATCTTTAGGTTTGCTTAAGATTAGTTTAGTTCTTTTGCTCAATTTTCCTTCTGTTTCTTTTTGTTTAATTTGAAAATATTGAATAGTGTTTGTGCAAGTTTTGCAGAAAATATCAACGAGGGTTTTAATTGTCGATAAGCCTTGAAGCCGAGTATATTAAGAATAAATTTTATTCATTTATAATCTGTGAACAAAGTACTTGACGTATATGTAACATTTTCAAATTTTAATTTCAGCTCATCATATTTCAAGTATTGGATGATCTATTATTTGAAATTATAATGCTATATTTGAATGTTGTTGCAGTTGTTAAAATTGTAGAATAGGTTGTAAGTATCATGGTGATTACTTAAAGGTAAAATTCTCAACCATATTATAATTATATTGGAGAAAAGATTAGACCTTAATCAGAAGATAAATATTACTATTCAACAAAAAATATATATTATGGATTAGATAAAATTACATTTCTAAATTGTGTACAGTAAAACTAACTTTTTATTTTGAAATAACTGAATAATACCATTCTATAAGATTCTTTTTGTAAATTTTAACTTACTTTTTGGAGGAGTAATGCTCTAAAGTGTTTGTGTTGAATTGGTATTTTTTTACGTTATTTTAATTTTTCATAGTTATCTCTTTATATTGGATTTAAGGTGCATAAAATGTTGAAGATACAATATGTCTTTATCATGGAAAGTTCAAATTACTCCATAATTATATTTTAATATTTTAGTTTTTTCTTTTATAAAGAGAAGGCGATTGCATAACTTAGGATGTGTTTGGCCAAACTACTACTTCTTCATAATAACTTTTTGAGAACATACAGTTTTATAGAAACCGTTTCTCCAAAAAGTTTCAGGTGTTTGGTAATACCTGTTATAGAAGTGTCTTTAAAAGTAGAAGTCGTTAATTAGTGTTTGATTAATGAATACTTATTTTTACTACTTTTAAACCCAAAAATTGAGAATCAAAATTTGTTTATATATTTTTATTCACTTTTAACAATTTATAATACATATTTAATTTTTCTCATTATACTATTTTACTTCTATTTTCTAAGCAAATTATTATAATACATATTTAATTTCTTTTTGTGTACTATTTTATTTCCTATTTATTTTAAGAATTACTTGCAGTCGTTTTCCTTCAAAACTTTTATGGAATTTATATCAAATAATTTAATTGAACTCTATCTAATTAGCAATAAAATATTATTATCAAGCATTACATATTTTATGCTAATAAATATGAAACTAAAAATTACATAATATAAGAAAATAGGGTTTACTAACAAGAAATTAGAAATATCTTAAAAATAGAAAGTGCATATATTTTCTTTCTTAAGAAGCTAGAAGTTAAAAGCTACAAAATGTAGCTTCAACTTCTAGGAGTTTTAGAAGCTAATTTTAACTTCTACAAAATTGGAAGTTATTTTAGAAAATTTTAATGTTTGGCTTAATTTCAGCTTTTTTCATCAAAAAGCTCCCAAAAAACTTTACACAATTCCCAAAAAAATCATTCATTCTAAAAACACAATTTCCCAAAAAAGAATCCAATTCAATCCAATCCAATCCATCCAAACATCATTTTATCCAATCCAAAGAACAGGGGGATTCATTATCGTTTGCTTTAAATGTACGCTTTGGTTCTTCCTAATAGTTGAAAGTTGTTCGGTCTCATTTCGAGCCGAATTTTATCTCCTTTATAGGGAGTTTGTGTTTATTTTAGCCCTTTGTATATATTAGATATAGTGATTTGGTGTTTTGTAGGAAAATAAGGAGTTAGAAGAAGTTTGGGCTTAATTGAAGATTTTTAGGAAATCCCGAGCGATTTCCCGAGTCAAACCAAGTCAACCCGAGCCGAGAACTAAGTCAACCCAAGCCGAGAGCCGAGGCGAAACCGAAGCCGGAAATTCCATGTCAATATTGGCCCAAAACAGGGGAACGGTACAGACTCAAAGGTTTGAAATACGTGTGTCTTCACTCTTTGGGTCATAACTCCTTCGTTACAACTCCGATTAGTCTAATTTTGGGAGCTTAAAGTACACACCGAGAGCTTTCCATCGATATCTTACAGGTCTAAAACGAAGTTCGGATGAAGAAGTTATGCGCGTTTGAAGTCGGCAGGGAAAAGTTGTCCAGAACAGTGACTCGCCCGAGTCAGGCTTTTGGGGCAATAAAGACATAGGCCAAGGGAGCGGGACAGAACAATGACTCGCCCAAGTCACTTATTGACTCGCCCGAGTCACCCGAAGTTCTGCGGAAATCTGCGAAGCTGATGCGCGTTTTGCTGAGTTAGTTTTAGGGTTTTGGGTTTCGTTCTCCTTCTTCTATAAATACCCAATGTAATTCAAACTTAAAAATAATAGGTACCTAGGTAGTTTAGGAGTAGAATTAGATTAGATTTAATTGCTTTCTTTAATTGCTTTCTTTAATTGTTCTTCAAGTTTTTTCTTCAAGCTTTCTTCAAGTTTTCTTGCAATTGTTATTAAACTCTTCTTTCAAACATTCTTATTGAAGTTTTACAAGCTTTCTCTCTCTCTCTCTCTCTCTTCCTCTCTTCCTCTCTTCCTCTCTTCCTCTCTCTCTCTCTCTCTCTCTCTCTCTCTCTTCTCCATTGATGTTGATTTCAAAGCTTTCTAGGGTTAGCCACATCAAATCCACTTTTAGTGGGGAGGAGGGTCAAGGAATTCCAATTCTACTTACTATTGAGAATTTGGGGGATCCTTGGTAATCCAAACAACAATTTCTTGTTTGTTCGGGGGAAATTTAATTGTAGATTGAAGATTTATTGAAGTTTGTTCATCAAATGTATAAATTCTTGCCCAATTTCATTGTTCATACTAGTTCTTCATTCAAGCTTTTAAGTGCTTTCTTAATTTCATGCTTACTTGATTTCATGCTTTTTATTGCTTTCTTGATTCATGCCTAGGTTAGATTTAATTGCTTTATTTACATAATTTACCGCTTTCTGCACTTGTGAGAAACCCAAACACAAACTGATTACCTCAATCAAGCCTAACCCATCCCTGTGGACCGACAACCCTAACTTATAAAACCACAAAAATTACAACCGAACAATGGCGCCGTTGCCGGGGATGGCGTTATTACTTACTTGGTAGATTAGGTGATTGGTTTGTGTGTAAATAGTTTATTGCTTTCTTGATTATGCTAGAAAAATGTAGTCAAAAAAATTGAATATCGAAAAAAAGAGAAAAAAATAAAGAAAAGAAAAAAATAGAAAAAAAATAAAAAAGAATTATGGATAGCCCCCAATTCCCCCAATTTGAGCATGAAATATTTTGGAGGTATTTTGCTAGATTACGTGATTATCGTGCTCAATGTGAATTATATGGTGTCTTTTATGATACTTTAGATCTTTTGGAAATTGTGAATGAGGGTGTGAATTATGAGACCCGAAACCTTTTAGAATATTACGGGTTTTCTAGTTTAGGTGAAGAAAAAGCATGGGAGTTACTTGAATGGTTGTCTAGGGATTCATATGAGTTTGAGCAACAAAGTGTTAGTCCTAGTTTCCAACCTCCTTATGCACCACCCTTTGGGATTTTGCCTGAACAATCATTTGAATACCCCGTGTATGTTGATGATCAATCTTATAGTGGGGTTTAGCGTAGGGGGATTTCAATGTTATCCTCTTGATATGCGGCATCATCAATATCATCAATCGTTGACCTCGGCTTTATCGTAAGAGCTGCCCACCATTGACTTCTATCTCTCTTGGTGCTTGGATAAGGAGTATAACAAACTTGAATAGCTTGGGATGCCAACGCGAATGGTTCGTAGGAACGGTACCTCTTTGTGTGGTTGACATCGATGAGCTTATAATGCTCATATACAATCAAACCATTATTGAACGAGTCAAACCATTCCACCTTAAACAATGCTACTTTGTAAGTGCGTGTTTTTCCAATATATTCCAACTGAATCACCTCTTGCAAAGTCCCATAATAGTCGACATCGTTCACACCTTTCACACATACTCCAGAATTGGCATTTGACTTCCTTGTACCTTGTGCTTGGAAATTGAAGTTGTTTATGTAGTAATGATTCCAACAACGCACATCTTTCCTTGGACCATTAGCTAAAGCTAGAACAATTTCATCTAGCTCATTTAAACTTATAGCCTACACAATGTTATTTAGAGGAAGTAATTACTAAATATTGTTCACCAACGAATAATACACAACTAAGGAATTAGTTTAAACAATTGTTCACCTTCTGCTTAAACCATTCAGGAAACTGCATGCTAAAGTTTTGCTTGTTAGAGAAATCATATGTGTCAATGCCCACTTCCCACAATTGCTTCAACTCATTAATTAACGGTTGTAAGTAGACATCAAGTTTTCCCTTTGGACTCTTCGGGCCAGGAACCAACAAGGTAAGAAACATATATTGCTTCTTCATGCATAACCAAGGTGGCAAATTGTACGGAGTTGCAATAACAGGCCAACACGAGTAAGTTTGCCCAAAGCTGCCAAATGGGGCGAAACCATCAGTACATATGCCCAACCGCACATTTCGAGGTTTCGATGAAAACTCCTTGTAAGTGGCATCGAAATGCTTCCACGCTTCACTATCACATGGATGAACCATGGATCCGTCCGGACGTGCATTCTTTGAGAGCCACCTCATTTGCTCTGCAGACGTCTAAGTTGCATACAGTCTTTGCAATCTCGGCCCGATAGGGAAGTATATCAACACCTTGTGTGCAACGCGCTTACCCCGTAACGTTGTTCTCGCATATCTATCAGCGCCACAATGGTCGCACAGGTCATGGTCGACTTTGTCTTTCCAGAATAACATGCAGCCATTTGGACACACGTCAATTCTCTCATGTGGGAGTTCCATAGCCCAAAGTAACTTCTTTGCAGAATAGTATGTGTCGGTCATCTCATTATTTGGGGGACAAATGTCTTTCATTAGTGACAATAGGCTGTCAACGGCTTTATTTGGGAGATTATACTCACACTTGATGTTTATCAGCCACGACACCACTGACAATAGCGACACGTCACAACCCTCATACAAAGGCTTTTTGGAGGCTTCCAACATTTCAAAGAATTTTTTTATCTCTTCCGCTGGTTCTTCATCCCCCATTTCATTACTCCAATTGGAAGGTAGTTGCTCAATAGCATCCATAAGCATTTCTTGCATAGGTTCTACACCTACATTACTAGACGACCCTTCACCATTATTCGACGAATGAGCGCTAGCCTCTCCAGGATGATATAACTCCCCATGGCTCACCCAAACAAAATAGTTTGGAAGGAAGCCGTGCTTGTACAAATGTAACTTCACGGTGTTCTCATCGCAATATTTTAAGTTCTTACATTTCCTACAAGGACACCTAAGTTGCCTACCCGTCCTAAAACTCTCCCCTTGTTTCACAAATGCCATAAATTCATCATTCACTCTCCGCACAAACTCCTTACTTAGATATTTACCATCATACCTTTCATACATCCACTTTCTATTTGTGTCCATTATACGTAACTGCATACATGATAATAAAGGTATTTAGGCTCACTGCAATTGACATTTAACTTCAAGAATTTTAATTATATTACTATAAATAACACTGAATTACAACATTGAACTAATCCATATCTATATCTCTATATACAAATAATTAAAGAACCGAAAAGTGGAAACTAACTAAAGCAAAAGGCATGGCTGAAGTCCAATACACGTACTTGGGCCTCCCTAGTTTCATGACTCACAAAAGGTCCACTCTAATCCACGCCAACAATGGCAACTTTTTCACAAACAATGATAAAAAGCAAGCTAATTTATCACGGATATATATATTCGAGTCAAAAAAAATTTTGCATTCTGTCATTTGAATAGGAATTTGAATGAACTTGTCCTTTTTTTTCCTCAATAGTTCTAAGGCAAAAAGCCAATACAAGTGCAAAATGTACGTCTTTGCAGTACAGTAACAGTGCCATGCAATGCAAAATCCAGCACATACATAACTGTTTAGCATTGCACTGTCAAGGTGTACGAAAAAAAATACAAAACAATATAAAAACCTTAAAAATATTGGTTGGGCAGAAAGTCACATCAAAATAATGCTCTTATATGATGGCTAGCCTATAAATAGCAAGACATAGATGGAGCATGGCGGAATTGCAATTTGCAAACTGAACAAAGCACCAACCCTACCCTCTGTATTAATGGTGTCTCTCTCAACTTCTCAATGAGTTGAAAATGCTTGATATTAATGATGATATGGACATGGCAGCGGCATGGGTTTGCATGGTGCAGGAGAAGCCATGGGGCCATGGAAGCCAATTGGGCAAAGGTGAATCGGTGGTGTTCAGTGAGCTCTTGGCAATCCGACTTGCGCTTACTGAGGCTGAACGGAGGGGGCTTATGAAGGTTGTCATATGTACGGATTCTACGATGGCAGTGGAAGGTTTGTTAAATCCAAATGGAGTGCCGGCTGAGTGCCGTGCTCTAGCTGTCAGTTGCAGGTTTGCAATGAAGAAGTTCACGGCGGGGAGGATACACAAAGTTCCAAGACAGACAGTGCATCCGGCTCATCGACTAGCTAGAAGGGCGATTCGCAGTCTTGGAGCTGTCACATAATTCTTACCGTTGTTCCAGTGTTTTTTCGTTTTTCGTTGTTGGTCTAGTTTGTTTGGTTGTCTTGGTCTCGTTTAAAAAAAAATGATGATATGGACGTACTCTACATCCTCAAACTCTTGAATCTGGATATCAATGATAATGAAAAATAATACTCCAATTCTCAAATCAACTGTAGCATAGTTGGATGTGTATTTTATTTTTTTTGTTTTTATTTTGTATCTCGAAGAAGAGGAGTCACTATTGAAACAAAAGCATTAAAAAAATAAAATAAAATAGATATTTCTTACAAATTGAAAAGTCATAATCTTACTTGAAATCTTATGATCCATTTGCTTCATAGGTTACCCCTTATGATCAATAATAATCCTATTCAATTATTAGACCATTAGAAAAATAGTTGGGTATGTTTCCATATCTCTCTCATCATGTATATATATTTCGCTCATTCTGTTGCATTTGGCTTCGTTCATATCGTGAATCATATGGAAGGTTTATTGATTCTATCAATCTCTCTCTTCTTCTTTCTTTATTTCTCTGATTACTCAATATTTCACAATATTAAAATTTGGTGATGATATGTGTTTTGCCCCTAAACACTACTTATGTGTATTCCTTTTTATAAAACTAACACGTATTATCATTTTTAATCCCAAATTTTTTGTCAGATACTATTAATTATCAATTATAAGAAGCTTGGAACGTGTTGGCTACGCCAACAATTAAAATTGACATCCTAACGAATGAACCCCGTCGGTTGGGCATATTTTAGACATCTTTTTGTAAATTTTAAAATATATATATATTAAGTATGATTTTATACCATTTATATATATTATTATAGATATAGAAGCCAATTATATAATTTTTTTTCAATTTAATTTACAAATATATAGATTTTATATTATGACAAGACACTTAATATGTGTCTTGCACAAGACATTTATCATTTCCGATTAAAATTATGAAGAGAAATTAATGACCATTGCCTTATGTTTTAATTTTCATGTCAATCAAGTTAGACAATTTGTATAAAAGTCAATTCAAATCAAACTTAGGTTTTAACAATAAAAATAAAAAATATTATATTTGGATTTTTTGTCAAATCCACTGATATTAAAATCTAGAGAAAAAATAATTATATCAATTTCGAACTTTATGGGTCCATTAACTCATTAAGGCACCGTTCTTTTCCGCTAGCCTGTTGGTTGGTTACGGATTCACATCGCACCACACTTTTCAAATTTTCACCACAATTCAGCACATCATACTATTTCTCTTTTTATTAAATTGAAAACTTTTTACCACAACGTACCCACCTACCATAATTTAATTTTTTCAATTTCAAATTAAAATACCATTTCTCTTTCCTAATTTTTAACTTAAAAATATCAATTTATTTTTTCCAATTTCAACTTAAAATATATCAATTCACCTACCTTAATTTCCACCACAACTTACCACAATTCACCATAATTTTCAAAATTCTACCACACCGCACCGCAACCAACCACATAAAAGAACGGAGCATAATTTCAATATTCAAATTGGGATAAATTTCTATCTAAGTCTTTATTAATTGTGTAATACCCCGAGTATGTGATTAAAGTGTGGCTTAAAAGGATTGAAACGGCTACTCATATCACCAAGGTGTACCTTCTTTTATGGTAGCTCATCCATTGGGAACTCCTCAGTTAACCGTGCTTGGCTGGGAGTAGTCTCAAGATGGGTGACCTCATGGGAAGTCTTCCCAGGCAGGGTGTGAGCGAGGAGGAAACCCGCTGGAAAGACACGTGATAATTTATGAGGTCAGTCAGCGATCCTTAAAGCAGTTATTGGTAACTTCCTCGACCCGGGAGGGGTCGGGGTGTAACAAATTGAACCCTCCCAATATGGATGGATTAAGCCTAATTCCCTTCCTATTTAGGTAAATCTATTGGATTACTACATATGCTAGTTGGAGTTAGGAGTGAGTTTTGCTTGTGGGGGGGGGGGGGGGGGGAGCTTCTGGTGGGATTTTGTTTTGATTCACCAAGTCTTATCTTGGTCTTTTAGCTCATAGTGGTTGTCAATCATGACAACCACCATAACTAAAATAAATATTATTCATACATATGTCAAGTTTTATATTGATAATTAGTTTTTTTATTTAATATAAATTGTAAAATATATTTTTTTAAATTTTAGTTTATTTTTTAAAAATTTTAAAATAAATATTTTTCAAAATATGTTTGTTTACTAGGAAAAAAACTTAGAGTTAAGGTATTTAAATTTTAAAAAATTTTGTAATTTTTTTTTAATTAAGAAAATATATTTTATAATGTTATACTAAATAAAAAAATGAGTGATGAAGATAAAAGTTGACACATATATGGATAAACATTGTTTTCATTGTTGTAGTTGTCATGATTGACAACCACTATAAGTTTTCCCCTTTTTTATTACATATTTAACACAATTTTCAATTTTGCATGGGTATTTTGTTGTGCTCAGCTGGCACATAAAAAAAAAGGCTATTTTTCAAAGTTGCCCATACCAGGCAAAAATAGGTCTATATCGCATGTAAAAGTTTCATGTAACTCAATTTATATCATGTATATTGTTATTCAAGAATAAATATTAGTATATTTGGATTCGATACTCCCAAAAATCAGTATGTTACTATCTAAAGTCCTAAAAAGAATTGATAATAGTGTTTGAAAAAAGTACTTATTTATCGTGAAATATGTTCCAACAACATAAAAAATTGAATAGCATCCCCCAATATGGATGATTTATTGGATAAAATTTTATAACAACTTTTGATCAATAATATACTCCTCGTCCATGTTGTTTAAGGTTATATCCTCCCAATATGAACTGATTAAAGTGGATATTCTCATAAGTAAACCTATTGGCACAGAGACATAAATGACACTATAAAAAGTAGGTGAGAAGAGAGAATGTAAAAAGTAGAGTAGAAGAGTGAGGAGAGAAAAAAGTGAGGAGAGAGAAAAGTAATGATTTGTGGTAAAGTGTGGTGAGTTGTGGCAAATTACGGTATGCTGTGGCACCGCAATTTGTCAACCGCAGAAAAGAACAGGGCCTAAATGTCTTACAAACTTAGTGTGAAAATTAAAAACCTACATATGCTAGCTTATGATTACACCTTCTCAAATAAAAATAAATAATCAGATTTTAACAACTACCATATCATTTTCAATATTTATGTACGTTGGGCATCCATAGAACCTTGTACATAAGTCATCTACAGTTGGGAATTGAAAATCATGTTAACCATCTTGACTCAAGATGGTTCTTAATCATCTTGAGTTATTCATATTTCACATTTTTGTAACTTTTATTAATATTTTTTAAATAATTATATATATTTATCAATTATAATAATATAATACTTATTAGTTAGGTGAAAAAATATCATTATAGCCTAATTTTATCAATCATATTAGAAAATCCACATTTTATACATAGTTTTATATTTATGAAATAAATATAAATAAATAATTATTTTTAAATTGTTTATAAGTTGCAGTAACCCTAAAAATAATGAAACATACCTTTAGAATAATTTAAATACACTTAAATTTCACTTTATTAGTAATTTAGAAGAAATGCAAGATGGTTAAGAGCCATCTTATGTCAAGATGTTTATATTTTCGTTGAAAAATAATTAAGGTTGGTTCATTTGGTGAGTGGAGAACATGTTTTCAATAAAGTGTCAATTTGAAAACCCTAAACCTAACTTGCTCTATAAATAGATCACCCCTTTAGTCTTCAAAACATGCACTCACCACAACTCTTGTTCTACTCTCTCTCTCTCTCTCTCTCTCTCTCTCTCTCTCTTCCTGAATCTCTCAGTTCCCACCCTGATACACAATATGGGGAGTACTACTACTACTACTACTAATACTACAAAACCAGTTCATGTTGAACTCGTCCTTCTCCTTGTTTTGAGCTGCTTCATGGAGTGTTAACATTCATGAACCACACCCAGAAGTTCAATCATTTCGGCGTCGGGGGACCGTACGGCAACCTCACCTTCCAACAGCAAATAGCGGTCGATGAAGACCAGTGGGCCGGACCCGAGAACAAGGCCCCCATACTGGTGGTTCTGGTCGGAGAAATGCCCATGGCCACCTATCTGGGCCACTTTGGTGTTGCTGGTTCAACCAAACCTGGCGTCGTTCAAGACGCGGCTTCACGTCACAAGGGATTGATTCTCTACATCGAGGTAAATTCTTACTCCCCGTTGCATTTCTCGATCTATTTTGCCAACTAAAAACATGGTTAGGGTTTGGAATTTTGAATGTTGATAGAATGTTTTATGCTTTGAAGACAAGTTGCAGCTCTTTTTCTTTTTCTTTTTTTTTTGGGTTCATGCAGTAGAAAATTGTAGTCTTGTAGAAAGCTACTCTATAGGTTGTAGTAATTGGTTTTTCCAAATTTGTGGGGTAATAAAAGCTTTCAATGTAATTAATGTTTTCCAAGTTTGGGTGGTACTTTAATATCAAATACTAGCTTGTTTGGACGGGAGTATAGTTTCTGCTAGGCCTTTGTATATATACTATGATGTTGTAGGATACTTGTTTAGAATACTTGTTTTCCAGATGTTATTGCTAACAATAACATTTATTTACACCGTGTTTTTATCTTATTTTGTTATACTAGTTTTTTTTCCCCATAATTTCCAGTGTTGTACATGACTATGTCTACTGTTAATGCATTTGTACATAGCATCGATTTTACGGATCGTCTGTTCCATTCGGATCATTCGACAAGGCTATGGGTTCCTTGATAGTTAGAAGTTTTCTAAACTCCGAGGAAGCCATAGCGGACTTTGCGGATGTAATTGTCACCCTCAAGAAGAATTTATCCGCTACTGAGTCGCCCGTCATAGTTTTTGGAGCTTCATATGCTGGATGTAAGTATATTCCTTAATTATCTTTTCCTTTGATTATTTTTAATTCCTTTTGAATTACTACCTACTGTTTTTTATTTTGTAAAAATACATGTATTCTAATTAGCAAATTTTTTTTTGGTCATAGTGCTTGCTACATGGCTGCGGTTGAAATACCCGCATGTAGTGATCGGAGCCCTTGCCTCGTCGGCTCCGATCTTAGCTTTCGAGAGATCTCCTCCCCGAGGGAGCGATTTTTGCTCTATTATTAGTAGAGCTTTCGAGGTAAAAGGTTTAGATAAATTTCTTTTAAATTATCTTTGTTCTTATATATAATACCTAATTTCAATTCTTTTAAAACCATAGCATGTAGATCCTAAGTGCGTCCAAATGGTTGGCAACGTATGGAGGAATATTGATAGAATAGCTATTCTGGAGAAGGATGGTCTTGGCGTTCTATCAAGGGACTTCAATGTTTGCAGGTACTTTACTATTTCTTTATTTTATATTAGTACATAATTGTTCATATTTGAATATTTTTTAGAATTCACAATTATCTATAGTGCATGTTATTGACCAAATTTTATCTTATTAAAAAGGATTTTTAGGAACAGATTTTGAAACTCTTAGAAAATTTGTTAGGTGTTTTATATATGTTTGGTAAATCTAAACTGTTTTAAAATTCAAAGTAGTTTCATATATTTGACAACTTCTCAATTTTGATAATAGCTTCTATTTTCAATTATATTTTATTAACTAAAACTTAATTTATATTGGGGAATTTTTACACTTTACTCTACTGTGAGGTAGGCACAGATATATTAAATTTTTGGTAGAAAATGTCATACATGTTCTTAATTGTTCTCTGCACACACCTTATCAGTATTTACTTTTAGTTGTCTTAATTTTATACCCTATGACATACATGTTAATTTTATACCCTATGACATACATGTTCTTAATTGTTCTCTGCACACACCTTATCAGTATTTACTTTGAATTGTTCTCTGCACACACCTTATCAAAAGTCATAAAAGAGCTTTGCCAAAAACTCTCATAATAACTCTTGAAATTCTATATGTTAATTAGGCCTTTAAAATCAACGGATGAGTTGAAAGCCTTTATGGCACATATCTTTGCCTTCGCTGCTCAGTACGACGGGCAGCCAAGGTATTGGATCCACCTAGTCTGTCAATTCATCGATGATGCCTCGGACATGGAGGACATCGCCCGTGGCTTCATGGCGACATGGGTTGCCTCGACCTAAACTTCACCCGGGTCAGTCCATCTCAGCCAGAGGTGCCTGAAAATCAAGCATTGAAGGCCTGGAGATGGCAACTGTGCAGTGAAATTTTTATAAACCCCACATGTGCACAGAACAAAAACAACTCCATGAGGATTCCAAGAGAGGCTTTGGAAGATAAAGCCCAGTACATGGAGAAATGCCATGAGGAGTTCGGGGTGTTTCCTCAGTTGGACCGGATCCCTACCCAATATGGAGGAATGGTAGGTGATTTTAAATTGGTGAACATTATAAATTTTCATCTTTTTTTTGTTGAATATTTTATGATTGGGTTAATTTCTTTAATTGAACGGCAGGAGGCAATTAGGGCCAGCAGTAATATTATTTTCTCCAATGGGCTGCTAGACCCTTATAGCGGATTAGGGTATGTAATTCCCTTTTTCATTAATTCAGTTAGAGAGCGTTTGGTAGAAACTCTAGAGAAATTTTTCCCGGAAAAAATTTTCCATGGGAAGTCTTCCATGGGAAAGATTTTCCCTAGGAAATTGTATGAAATGGTGGGCCTGCCGTAAAATTTTTCCCATAGTCAACCTATTTTCAAACATGGCGAAATTAAGTCAATCCGAAAAAATTGACTATTTCCCCGGGATTTTTGACCAACCAAACGCACCCTTAATAATACATAAATATTTTTGTTGGATTTGATTGACTATTAACATATTCAATTTGATTTTATTAGGATACTAAATAATATATCCGACACAATCCGAGCTGTGGTAACCAAAGAAGGTATTTAATTTGTGTTTTAACTAATTATTGTATAGCTTTAGTTTAATTATACCGTATAATTTATTTATAATATTCTTCACTTACCTATTCTTGTTTTTCCTTGTTATTTTGTGCAGGATCACATGGCCTGGACATGAGCATGCAGTATCAGTTCAGGCCTGACTGGATACTTGAGCAGAGGAGAGTGGAGGTAGAAATCATGGAGAGTTGGCTCCACCTGAGTGGATCAAAGAAGATGACCAATCTCCCATGTTTATCCCTAATTTATTTTTGTTTGGGTTTAGTCTATATTTTATATTAGTTTAATTTGTAGACAGACTACTTAGCCTACTCTATATAGTTTAATTTGTAGACAGATGTTATTGTGGGTTCTCATACAAAAGTGAGTTTTCATGTAAGAAACTATTCTAACGCAAGATCTTTACAAATTCCGTTCTAAGAAGACCTGGACAGGATAGAAGGAATTTGTAAAGATCTTGAGTTTGAGAAAATGTGGCCTTACGTAACTTACTTTCCTATTTCATGTACCATATATCCAAATTCACAACATACTTTTTACTCATCCTCCTAGCTAGCTCTAATTCTCAGTCTTTTTTTTTAATTAGTGACAAATGAGTCGGGTACATGCCAATTGGGGGTAACATATAAACTCAAAATGATGTCCGATATTAATTGGTGACCATCGATCGGCAATTGGACCCGTAATATTTGATATCGATTGGTGACGATCAATAGTTGAATGCCTCTAATATTCCCGTGAGTTTGCAGGAACTCGTAAATTTTGGATCCTTTTAAATCCCAACTCCGTAAGAACTCGTAACGTTGGGCTTGGAATTGAAGTGTATGGATTCGTTAATAAAAACTTCAAGGTCTTCACCTTATATTTATGTATATTAAGACCAAAAGATGAGCTAAATCATAATTTTGCGTAGGTGATTAAAAAAGAGAGAGAGAGAGAGAAAGGTCATGGACAAGCTAGGAACAAATGATAGTTACTGTCATCTTTTGACTCCCAAGGAGGCTGCATTTTACCTTTCATTTTTGGCCCAACTGAGTGAGTGTCGATTCATGCCCAATTTAGAGTCCATAAGAATTCGGTGGATTCGGGCTTTTATGGATCCTTGGTAATATTACTTGATGGGTGAAAGCAAACCAGAAAAGAAAAGGTGGGAGCATATACAATGACATTCCATAGTTTTAGATCGTTGATAGGGGTCCATCTTGCCACATCATCTTATGTTTGAAATTTTTGGAACTCAATTTTTCCTTCTCCACAATGGAAGGAATTCCAAATTAGAACTTTGAATCAAAGATTTGTCATTATCTTAATTTACTACACACAACATCTATTTTTAAAGTAAAATGAAAATAGAAAACAGAAAAACTCAAAAATAATTTTTCCACCAATAACAAATAAGAAAAGTTGTAAGATGTGGATTTCATTCTAACATGGTTTTGAGATCCAAAATGAGTTCTAAAATTGTGGAAATTGTAAAAAATATCATTGTCAAGGAATGGAATGGAATGGAATGATAATGGATTGATTGGAATGAGTTCCAACCGAAAAACAAAGAGAGGGTCATGAAAGAAGACGCTCCTTGTTTATATCCTCACTCAGTTTCAAGTTTACAAAAAAATTTCGCGAAAATGGTTGGAATTTCTAACCATTTTTTACATCTAAAATTAGGGCTATCAAAAATTTAGGTCCGGGTCAATCCAGGTTCGGATGAATCGGACAACAAACGAAAATTTGACGTTCGATACCCAGTTTTTTGGAACATTTTCCGGGTCAAACTCGAGTAGGACAAATCGAATAAGCATAAATTCGGGTCTTAACCGGGTTCGGACAATAGAAAATTGAAAAATATTGTGTTCAATGTTCTGTCAAAGTAAAATTTCAAACGGAAATTTTATAACCATACCCGCTTTTTTCTGGGTCGGACTAAACCAGGTTTTCGGGTCGGACATTTTACGACAACCATTTCTAAAATTAGAAAAATACAAAAATATGAATGATTACTAAAATGGTTGATTTTTCAAACCGTTTTAAATTAATTAGAAAAAATGGTCGGTAATAAACACATTTTTAATAGTGAGTTGGAGCTATGGGTACGTACGCAGTACGCACCAAACCTTGTTGAAAGTTTTTTTTTTTTTTCTTTTGAAAGTTGCATACTCAAAAAAAATGCAGAAATTAAGTGCCTACTTCGTTTTGTTTGCCATAACCAACTCCCAATTAATTCCTATATAAACGCCTTATTGTGTCTCATATTGATGTTTGCCTATTAATTCATACATATTTTCAGTTATTAGCAAATATAACAGATACGAATTGAGTAATTGAGCATGAATTATTATATGGGATTTAATTTACGTAGGTAAATGTAGCAAATCACAAGGTTATATAAGATGGTGTAGACCCATGAAAATGTCATTCGTCTCTTGTTTTAGTTGCGCACTTCTTGAGAGCTAAATACATTATTTATAAAATGTCCCCCAAAGCCTCGTTTATACCTCTATTGCTAGCGGTTGTGGTTCTTCTCTCTTCCAGCAAGTATTGAAGTAGTAGTATTTCTGCACCTGTGACATATGCATTATTTTGTCTAATTTAATTTATTGGTTTTTAAATCTTTTTTAATCATGTTGAGGAATTAATCTTAATTAGTTAAAAAATAGCACCCCTCTCTCTATTTATTTATCTATTTAACTGTTCTTTTTTAGGCTTAATTATTTGTCATTTTATGTTTTGAGTATAATTTTTTACCAATTTTACATCAATTTTCTTCATCTTTCATAATTAATGTTTATCAATTTTAATAAGGATTATTGGACAACGATAATACGAACTTTGGGGGTATTGGACAATAAAAATACCAAAAATTTTATTGGACACTAGCAGTACCAACTATAGACCTATTTTCCAGCAATAGTACGAAACCGAGTTGATATGTGTTTGGCTTGACGAAAAGACGATGTGTCGCCTGATTATCTAAGTTGGAGGTTAGAGTAAGTGAAGAAAAGGTTAGTTGTCACTTTTTTTTGCCAACAAAGCAGTGTTAATCAATTTAGCTAAAAAACATTGAAAGTTTTATTTTTACATTATTGTTTAGCTAAGTTGGTATCGTTACTTAGTTGGCCTAAAAATGTTGCCGTTAATGTTTTTCCAACTTGCTAGAGCCTCTAAATCAGACAATTAGGCGATACATCACCTTTCTACTAAGTTAAACACCTACCAACTACATGATGTACTATTACTGGAAAATAGGTTCATAGTTGGTACTACTAAATATCCAACAAAATTGTTGGTATTATTATTGGCCAATACCCTCAAAGATCATATTATTGTTGTCCAATAATCCTTTTAATAATTTTATAATTTTCCGTCTAACTTTATTGGTTATATTAGTTTCTCCCTGCTTTCCAGAAGTGCAAATAAATAGCGGTGGATGGAGTGTTGAATAGGGTGTTAATATTAATTTAAACTTAATCATATGGTTAATGCTTAGTGTATTATTAAACGTTATTAAATATTAGTATTAGTAGATTTCAAAAAAAAAATATTAGTATTAGTAGCTATAAATATCCGGACAATGTATTATTTTGTGAGATATTTTTGTGTATAAATATGTTGATTTATTTGATTAATAAAATAAAGTAAATTTGATTAATAACTAAGAGGGGGTGTCTGTAACTATCAGATGTATAATATTGATCTATAATGAATGGAATTTATAATAAAATATGGGTTTTCTATATAGAAGAGGTGTGTCAATTGGCCAAGTGTAGTTGTTTTATTTTAATATAATTTATAGATTAACATTTTTTTTGTTTGCTATATTAATAAACCTTTTATTTTATTTATACAAATATTAAAGAAATCATAAAACAATAATATAAGTTTCTTTTATGGGAGCTTTGTAGATTAATATCTCTTAAATTATACTTTGATATTTTTTTATGCTAATTATAATAGTAAATTTGGTGGAGGAAAAATTAATTAATGAATTTATATATATATATATATATGTATAAAGCTAATGAATATTATTTTTGTTGTGAATTAATATATGTAACCTATATGTCTGATATTGTTCTTTTAGTTGATGTTTATAATACCTAAGTGGTAGTAACCAAATGACAATCATTCATAATTTTCATATGATCCCCACCAAGATTTAAATGTTGCTGAAAGCAAAATATTTTCTATTTTGGTTTTTAAAAAAATTCTTTATAAGTTCGGAATTTGATTTGGAAAAACTAAATCCCTCTTTCTTTTGTGGAAGGGAAATCCCATAAATTCTTTCTTTTATGCTTGAGTTTTCAATTCCTTTGGAGATTTTATTTTAACATATTTATAGATTTTTTAATTTTTTTTAACTATAATAATTTTCTGAATATTTTGAATAGTAAATTCATAATTGTTTTTGACTTCCATCAGGCATGAATGATGCAAGAGATATTAGAATAAATGCTGAACCAAAAATAAATGCTGAACCATATGGACGTTGTTCCACCGTGGTAATGGGATGCGTCGAGGAGGGTTGCAGATACGTTTGTGGATCAAAGCCAGGGAAGAGCTATTGTCTTCCTCATCTTTGTTGTTGTATTTTTCCTTAAATTAGTGAATTACTAGACCCCTCTTTTTTTAGAATTTTGATAATATATAAACAAGATTTCCCATTTAATATCATTTTAGAATTTTGATAATATATAAATTATTACTTTTTTTTTATCATGTTAGATTATGGCTCAAATCTCTTATTTCTGTACAAGTAATAGAAGATAATGTTTAAAATCAACTGGTGACCAACGTCTTTTGGATGGTAATTTGCAACTTTTAATCGAAATTGGGAAAAAAATATATTAAATGATAATCAAACAGTCAAAGGTTGATAAGTACAACTCCCAAGTCCCAACCAATAAAGGCCAAAATATTAATTCCGCAATTGGGAGCGCCTTAAGTGAGTGGAAGGGTCTCGTGTTTAATTCCTAGCACTTGACATTATGTCTCCTTGGGGTATTACTCCAGCTGAGTACCCTGGCTTTGTCTGTCACGTGTGTCTGTGGGTGGGTGCACGTGGCCGAGGTTTACTGTTCGCGCAAGCGGTCGGGGTTTCCACGTCATTCAATATATATATATATATATATATATATATATATATATATAAGCATGACTCTTTGGTGAGCATGTGAGCATGGTTAGATATTTAGTAGACATCAAGTGACATTTTTTTGTGGACATCACGTATGAGAGATGAACATCAAGTATGCAAAGGGAAATAAAGATTTTGCTTAACGAGGATTAAATGTTGATATCTAACCTTCATACTTAATGTCCACGAAAACAATACGTGATGTACACCTTTCGTAGTTGATGTCCATAACAATAATATTTGATGCCCACCAGAAATCCAATCATTCTCACATTCTCACAAAAAACTCATGCTCATATGATCAGTTCCCATATATATATATATATATATATATATATATATATAGGAAAATTGGATTTTAATAATCCCTACTTTCCTCAATTGGACAATAGTGGACTGTAATTTCACTTTGTATTCTGGTGGTCCAAAAAAAATATAATTGGATTTGAGTGGGACGCCGCTGAGTTGAGTTGTGGTAACTCGGTTGGTTTCTGACATGGCATGTTTGACCGGTTTGACTTTGATTTTTATTGCCATGTCACACAGAAAACACAAGTAGAGCGGATCCCGATGCGCGGTGGATTGAATAATAACTTAGCTTGAGTAGTTCTTGAAGAGGAGGGGAGAGAAGACCACTTGAGCATCCATAATCAATAGAATAGAGAGAGAATGAAGCAACTCTCAATCACCCATGCTTGAACTCCTCATCAATAGCCTTGAACTTGAGCAATAACAAGAATAATAACCAAAATCAACCAATATCAATAACCTTGAACACCAAATGGGATTGGATATGACCTTGGATAAAGGTAGTCCACCACCAAAGCCTAACACCCCACCATGACCATCATAAAGGAAACATCCACCAAATGATCAATAAAGGAATGACTAGAAACACCACCAAAAGATTAGATAAAATAATCTAGATTTTGGGAGAAAACTTAGGGAAACCCTAACCAATGCAATAGCATGTTCATCATCATCAAAAGCTGCTAGAAAAGGGTGCTCAACGAGCTATTTATACTAAACATTAAATTAGGTTAAAAACAGAACAAAAAATACGAAACACCGCGTTCGTCGCAGAAGCATAGCGCGGGTGAGTCACATGGTGGCGCGGGCGAGTAAGCTCTCTGTCCTCCATAGCATGGCAACTCCAACGCGCCATCGTCAATCGTCGAGGAAGACCAGAATGACGACTCGGGCGAGTCACAAGATGACTCGGACGAGTCACTGTTCTGGGCAGCTTTTCCCTGCCGACTTCAAACGCGCATAACTTCTTCATCCGAACTCCGTTTTAGGCCTGTAAGATATCGATGGAAAGATCTCAGTGTGTACTTTAAGCTCCCAAAATTAGAGACCAATCGGAGTTGTAACGAAGGAGTTATGACCCAAAGAGTGAAGGCACGCGTATTTCAAACCTTTGATCACCATTATTACCTTGTGTTTATTCACCCGGCTCACAACCAAACCATGATGCCAAATATTCATGGCATCTCAGGATGACCCAACATTCCATAGGCCCTCGTGGTTATTGACAAGTCCCGAATCTCTTCCCGGGCCGTTTGAAACATCCGCGGGGAAGTTCGGACCCCAACAATGGGCGTCTCGCCTTAGCCAAGCTAAATTCACCCCACTTTTCTTGAAAGTATAACGATTCTTGAGAATAAGTGGGTGAAGGGACTTAGCACGGTAGCTCCTCTACCCATGACCTCGCTGATATCTACGATGTAAGCATCACTAGAGAGTGCAACTACCAGTGCTTGCTGAACCGTTGGCTTAGCCTCGGACGTGAAAGCTTGGACCCGATCCCGATACGGTCCATACTCCCCCTCTTGAAGAAGAGTTGCCCTCAACTCTTGGGGGTAAAAATCAATGCATCCTCCATGACTTTGTATTCCAATGTAGAGACTTCCTACAAGCCCAAGCATGGCTACACTAAGAACTCCTCCTTTCTTGAATGAGTAGCGTTTCTTGAAGAGGATTTGGGTTGTCTCTTCTTCATAGTAGCTTCCTCTTTCAATCCTAGCATTAATTATCTTGTTGAACTCAACAAGATATTCATCACAAGAAAGATTAATGTTGAGGTAATCATAATAGACCTTACTTTCAATCAATCGTGGCTCAAAGATTACCTTGCTAGGTTGATACTGCATGATCTCCTCTTGTGGAAGCATTTGAATTGACGCCTCCTCCTTTAAGAACTCTCCTTGGACCTCATCAAGCTCAAGGAGCTCTCCTTCACTTGCCATGAGATGGACTTCTTCCATCACTCTTGTTCTTCCCTTTTCTCAACCTCCTCAAACTTTTCAAGTGGGGAAGGGAGGTTTCGCTCCTTAACTTCCTCCATCACGTCACTAGTTTGCTCCTCCACACCAAAATAATTTTCAATCCAAACTTCAACCATAGCCATTTTTGGACATTGCAAAGCATCGTGTCCCACACGCCGACATTTGACACACTTTCGGGACGTGACGGTCGTTAGCGGGGAATAGTAGAATGGCTTCTCAATCATTTCCCGTCGACGATGGCGTCAAGGTGAACCTCTATCGTCGTCACTCGACTCATAGGAGGGAGGAGGATGGATAGGGATACGAGTGGACCTCCTTCGTTCGTCTCGGGGTGGACCTCGACGTTCTTGGATGAGATTGTCCAACCGCGCAATAAGTGCTTCCATGTTGCGCTCGGCGGTAGAGAACCGATTGTCAGGAGCGGATGTGAGTCGGTTCCCGAGAGCTTGAAATTGAGAACTACGGTGTCGGCTTGATTCCTTTCGATCGAATCTATTGTCATCATTCATATCGAAGGAAGGGTGAAGGACAGATTGTGTTTGGGATAATTTTGAGGAGTTTGGGGGTTCTTTTGTAGTTGGCTTGTGTTTGGCTCAAGGTTCTTTGTGTTTTTCTCACTTGGGCATTTTATCGAACACCTTGTGGGCACAAATTTCCAACTTCACCTCAAAGCTCCAATATGCATCAAAATCAACAAACATAATAGCAATAACAACTTCTCCAACACACTTGGAGGCACAAGGGATGGGGAACACCAATATTTCAATCAAAATCACAAAAGCCCACAATAGAAAACTATACTATCAAGAACAATGAACAAAGCTCAAGCTAGAGAAAACCTTAGCTCTAATACCAAAATGGAGCAGATCCCGATGCGCGGTGTATTGAATAATAACTTAGCTTGAGTAGTTCTTGAAGAGGAGGGGAGAGAAGACCACTTGAGCATCCATAATCAATAGAATAGAGAGAGAATGAAGCAACTCTCAATCACCCATGCTTGAACTCCTCATCAATAGCCTTGAACGTGAGCAATAACAAGAATAATAACCAAAATCAACCAATATCAATAACCTTGAACATCAAATGGGATTGGATATGACCTTGGATAAAGGTAGTCCACCACCAAAGCCTAACAGCCCACCATGACCATCATAAAGGAAACATCCACCAAATGATCAATAAAGGAATGACTAGAAACACCACCAAAAGATTAGATAAAGTAATCTAGATTTTGGGAGAAAACTTAGGGAAACCCTAACCAATGCAATAGCATGTTCATCATCATCAAAAGCTGCTAGAAAAGGGTGCTAAATGAGCTATTTATACTAAACATGAAATTAGGTTAAAAACAGAACAAAAAATACGAAACAACGCGTTCGTCGCAGAAGCATGGCGCGGGCGAGTCACATGGTGGCGCGGGCGAGTCAGCTCTCTGTCCTCAATAGCCTGGCAACTCCAACGCGCCATCCTCAATCGTCGGGGAAGACCAGAACGACGACTCGGGCGAGTCACAAGATGACTCGGGCGAGTTACTCTTCTGGGCAGCTTATCCCTGCCAACTTCAAACGCGCATAACTTCTTCATACGAACTCCGTTTTAGGCCCGTAAGATATCGATGGAAAGCTCTCGGTGTGTACTTTGAGCTCCCAAAATTTGAGATTAATCGAAATTGTAATGAAGGAGTTATGACCCAAAGAGTGAAGGAACATGTATTTCAAAACCTTTGATCGCCATTATTACCTTGTGTTTATTCACCCGGCTCACAACCAAACCATGATGCCAAATATTCATGGCATCTCAGGATGACCCAACATCCCATATGCCCTCGTGGTTATCGACAAGTCCCGAATCTCTTCCCGGGCCGTTTGAAACATCCGCGGGGAAGTTCGGACCCCAACAATGGACGTCTCGCCTTAGCCAAGCTAAATTGACGCTCATCACCCCGCTCTTCTTGAAGGTATAACGATTCTTGAGAATAAGTGGGTGAACGGACTTAGCACGGTAATGTCGGTTAGCTCCTCTACCCATGACCTCGCTGATATCTACGATGTAAGCATCACTAGAGAGTGCAACTACCGGTGCTTGCTGAACCGTTGGCTTAGCCTCGGACGTGAAAGCTTGGACCCGATCCCGACACGGTCCAACAAGTCTGGCCTAATTTTCTTTTTTTTTATTGACACGTAGGATTAAAAATAAAACCTCCATTACTCTCATATTTCTCTCTCATGTTTCCCTCCGTTTCACTTTTTCCCATTAGTAGCTACATTTAAAAAAAAAATTAAATTCCCCTTTCCCAATGTCTTTATCTTTCTTCTTTTCATTTTCACCTTTCCCTGCATTTTTTATGGGATTCCTTCCCTGAAAACTCAAAAACCACCCCTACCCAGATCTCATGTTCTCTTCTCATTCTCTTGAAAACCTCCTCTGCCCAGAATTATGGGCTTCACTGGAGGACTGAACTACTACCGGGCCATGGATCTGGGCAAAGGATGTTTTCAAGAGAATGAGAAGAGAACATGAGATCTGGGTAGGGGTGGTTTTTGAGTTTTCAGGGAAGGAATCCCATAAAAAATGCAAGGAAAGGTCAAAATGAAAAGAAGAAAGATAAAGACATTGGGAAAGGGGAATTTAATTTTGTTTTTTTAATGTAGCTACTAATGGGAAAAAGTGAAACGGAGGGAAACATGAGAGAGAAAGATCAGAGTAACGGAGGTTTTATTTTTAATCCTACTTGTCAATAAAAAAAAGAAAATTAGGCAGACTTGTGTTTTCTGTGTGCCGTGGCAATAAAAATCAAAGTCAAACCGGTTAAACATGCCATGTCAGAAAACTACCAAGTCACCACCACTCAACTCGGCGGCGTCCCACTCAAATCCAATTATATTTTTTTTGGACCACCAGAATACAAAGTGAAAGTACAGTCCACCATTGTTTAATTGGGGAAAGTAGGGATTATTATAATCCAATTATCCTATATATATATATATATATTTATTTATTGTAGGACCCGGGAAAAAACTTCCATGGTTGTACTACGCGGTGTTAGGCGAATCGAAAGAGGTGTTTAATCTTTAAGGGATTTAAATTCAATTTTTATAAATTTACCCTTCTTTAATTATCAAGATGCTTAAATGCAACCTTTGAATTTAATTTTTATTTTCGAAAAATGTAATCGACTAGAAAATAATAAAACACAAGAAAAAAGGGGGAAAAAAAGGAAACTGGTCGGAAAAGATCCGGGACCGAATCCAGGTCAACTACCCAACAACCATGCTGACTAGCACGACGCTTGACGGGGACCCCGGGAATTGTCCCGAGTCGCCTACCCAGCGACCATGTTGACCAACACGACGCTGGACGAGGAACATGGAAATCGATCCAAATTTGCCGCTTTTCTCAATTTTTCAACGTAATATTATTTTCTGTCAATTTTGACATTTTTCGGAAATAAAAGTAAAATTCAAAGAAAAACAAATGAATCAAATCAAATAAATTAGAGTCGGCAATTAATTTTTGGTGTGAATTATTAAACTCGGATTTTGACTCCACGAACCACAAACCATGATATTCGGATCCAGGGTAAGATTATGAATTCGAAAGTAACAACTCTCGAATCCGCACATTCAAAGAACGGACTCTACTAAACTGGTTAATTAAAGAAAAGAGTAGAAGAGGAGAATTTAATTTAATTAATTAGAATTATTTAGACACATGCAAAAATTTAAAGTGCGAAATTAAATAAATGCGATAAATAAATAAATGCGATGAACGAATCATAAATAAGTAAAGAACGAAAATAAAGTTGCAATTACATGTAATCCAATTTGGATTAGTCGTAATTGATTTTAGTATCAAATGATTACAAGAAAATAAAAATGCAAAATAAATATGCCAAGTATGGATGTATGCAAATGATGAAGAGAGGAGAAGGAGAAGAAGAGAGGGGAAGGAGAAGAAGAGAAGGAGAAGAGGAAGAAGAAATCACATAGTGTCAATATTTCTAGGTGATTCGGTGTAAAGAAAAATGATGGGAGCAAGGTTGTTTTATAAGAGGAATAAAAGGAAGAAATTAGGGTAAAGGGGGAACCTGGGCTGTTTGAATCAGCAGCAGACCCAGTATGTTGGAATGAAAGGAAGCGGGCCATGCGGACCAGCATGTTGAGTTATTTTGAACTGACCAACTTCAAATGATCATAACTTTCTTATCCGACCTTCGATTAGCTTGATTCAAGTGTCGTCGGAAAGCTTGTAATGAGTACTTTTATCTCCCAAAATAAGGTAACCCATAGAGTTAGTGAAAAGTTGGTAATTTAAAGAAAAGGCTCGGGTACATGAACAAAGGAGTGGTTTTTTGGAATATTTGAACGCGGAAGGGCTAGAAATGGAAATGGGCTAATGTGAAAGGCTTTTTTGTGGAGGAAAATTTATTTGAGTTTTTTCGTCATTTATGCATTTCAAGAATATTTGACATTTAATCTTAAATAAAATAAAAATGTTCAAAATAAATTACATAATTACAAAGCTGAACAACGACAAAATTCAGTGTGTATATATGTATATATATATATATATATATATATATATATATATATATATATATTGCAGGAAAAAGTTAGGAGCATTTTATTACCATGTCAACCTGCGGAAATAATGTCCTACAACTATTGATCAACACGAAAATGTTCAACCATTCAACCAAACTACCGGAAAAAACCAAACTTTCCCCTAATACAAGTAATTTATCAATAAGCCAACTATACTTTTGAATATGACCAGTTTTTCCCAAAATCTATGTAAGTAAAGGAGATTGTACCTGCAAGGAAGGTTGATGCCCCTTGTGTTTCTCCATATTCCTTGCTTCTCAAATAGTCTAGATAACAGCTGTAAAAACAGCTCTAACCACAGGTCTCCACTATCTAGATGTCTTTATATTACATTAGTATCTCATCTACTGCTGTACCGAATTAAAGTCATGTTTCAAATGTAATCGGGAGCATATAGCATGCCTCACTGAGGCATACATTGCTGATATGAACTCCATGTCTGTGTAACCGAGCTACAACTAGAATGCGCATGTGCAAGCAGAGCCACGCGTTATAGGGAACTGATCATATGACCATGGTTCTTTGGTGAGCATGTGAGTATGATTGGATATCTAGCGGAAAACAAGTATTATTTTAGTGGACTTCAAGTATAAAAGGCGGGCATCAAGTTTTATTTTTATGGATATCAAGTATGAAAGGTGGACATCAACATTTGACATCCGCCAAGCAAAACCTTTAAATTCTCTTTGCTTACTTGATATGCAAGGAAACAATATTTGATACCCACCTTTCATACTTTATATGTTTACAAAAATAATACTTGATGTCCACCGGATATCCTACTATGCTCACCAAAGGGTTATGCTCATATGATCAATTCCCCTACATACACATGCGCACGCGCACTTTGTTTGCAATACTAGGGAGTACGATTGTTGGTCTCAGGGAGCTAGGTCTCACACATGACTAAGGTCAATGTCCTCTCGATTTAAGCAGATTACCAGACAAATGATTTGAGTTCAATCAATGCAATAAACATGAAGAATAACAAATATGGAAAAAGCCTAAGGCAAGGAATTCACCAACTAGCATGCTAAACATCATGAATTATACGCTGCACTAATCACACATGCATCGAATTAGGGAGTCGATTCGTTATAGACCACCTAAGCCTTTTCTTGAAGGTCATTAAGCTAACTTAATTGCATTAATTAATGTTCTCACACAATTAATAACAAGTGAACTATAAAGTATCAACTTTTCCTTTAATTATGACCTAGATTATTCTCATAACTAGGTTGTAATCATCCAACAAGTTGCATTAGGCCTCAGTTCAATTCCTTTTATCAAAAGTCACTAAAAACCCTAATTAGCACAAGATGGGGCTCTCACGAGTCTCACATCAACAACAACTAACAACTTGGGGGTGTGTTTGGTGAGATAAAAAGGAATGGGATTAAAGTGGAATGGAATGGTATTCCTTTTTTACCTGTTTGGAGAACATGATATGGAATGGAATTATTATTCCATGGGAACTCTTATCCCTCCCAAATGGGGGGAATTAGATACCTCCCATAATTGGGTGGAATCAATTCCTATCCCTGAGAGATTCAAATTTTTCGTTCCTCACATTGCTCATCTGCTCTCATACTCTCTTCTCAACCCACAAGAACCCTAACCAAAACAAAGAGAGGGAAGACAGACGACCGACGAGTCGCACCACCGCTGCCCAGCGCCGCACCACCGCTGCCCATTTCCGCACCGAAGTCGCCGCGTCCGAAACCACATCCGACAGTCCGAGAATCGTAAATTTTTCTGGACGCGACTGGTGATTTGTTTCTACAAGAACATGATAAAGTCTGATATGTTTCCTTGTTTCCTTCAACCCTAAATTTCTACAATCAATTACCCTTGACTGCACTGACATTCCATGTTCAATAGATGAAAGCCTAGCGGAGACCTTGACAAGGAAAGGATAAGTGTAGTGATAAGGAAAGGATAAGTGTAGAGCAACAGTCGGTGGGTGTAGTCGGCATGGCCGGAATTAGCGAGGAGGGAGAAAAGCTTGGAGAGGAATGGGGGATGATTAGAGAGCCCAGAAGCGATTATATTAAAATTGAGTAAAAAATTAATGAGTAAAAAAAGTATCAAAATATTAAAATTGAAAAAAATTAATTACAATTAATCAAAATATCAAATTGTTTCACAATAATATATCCCACAATACATATAATGAGTAAAAAAATAAAAATAGACTCGATTCCATTCCATAACTGCTCACCAAACAGTAGGAATGGAATTAGATTCCATTCCAATTTTTCTCCAAACAACTTCAGTTCTGGGTTCTAATTCCATACCATCCCTCCAGGTTTATCATTCCATTCCCATTCCATTCCTGAAATCTCTCCAAACATGCCCTGAAAGATATTCGATGAACAAGCATGAATTTGTGCGGGGAAAACAATTATGATTAAGCAAGCATGCTAGTCGCAAATCCCCAACCCAAGTTTGGGAATTTAGCCACTCATATTCATGGAGAAAACAAGCAGCGAAAATAACAAACAATAAACAAAGCGAAACAAGGAAGAGAGAAAGGAGAAAGTGATACCAATCTTGAAATTAATCAACAATTTGAATACAAAAGCAATAATCTTCAATCAAAAATCCATTAATTACTTCAAAAAATTGAGAGAGAATTCTACTATGAACCCTAGAAAACTTCATAAGAACCACTTAGATAATTAACTATTTTTTTTGTTAATTAAAGCGTAAATCGCACAATCATGGTTCTGGCACGGGTGCCTGTGCTAAACTCAAAAATCGCCTGTTTGACTGCTGGAACCCAGGCACGGCTGTGCCACTTGGCACGAGTGGGTGTGTTGACTGGAAAACTTCAAAGATCCCCACCTTAGGTTGCGTTAGCTTACGTGGTTGCTTGCATTCACTTCCTTTGTGCTCTCTCACATCTCGGCTTCCACATCTTACATTTCAAGATCACAAAGCCTTGCTAATTCACCCGAAATTTGCCTACAATTGACAAGATTCATTACTTTTAGTTACAAGAGGCAAAGATAGCTAAACTACGTGAAATTTGTTTAAAATAGGTCAAATAGTGTCGAAATAAACCAAGAAATCGAGGTCACATATTGTAAAACCAAGGTTTATCGCGCGCACACGTACACACACACATATAATCCTTGCAAATTATTCCATAATGTGTTATAAGTTGTTTGGAATCTACTTTTGTTATATCCCGTCATACTGGTGTCTTACCTTAGTTTGTAGATAGAGTACTCTACAGAACTATTATTGAGCAATATGTGTAGTATGACTAGTATCACTATTTTAGTTCTTTAGAAACACTAGAGGTTAGAGAGTATCGAACATTTTCGTCTAAAGTTTGAGGGTTAGTTCTTCAGTTTAGATGTTATTTTCAGGGTTAGGTTCATTTTATTTCATATTCAATTCGTGTTTATTTATATTGATAGTTGAGCTTCTGATGGTTAGTTGTGATTTTCAAGTTTGAAGTCGTATTTTTTTAATATTTTGGGAATGAAATTTGAATATGATATTAATAGATACTACTCTGGGTTTTGATGTTCATTTTTCCTAGTTTTGATCTTTAGTGTTTGGCTATTTCCCCTGTTTTTCGTGTTTCTCTTGTTGTTCCCTCTCCTCTATACTCTAATTTTTTCCTCCTATTGATTTTCTCTATTTCTTTACCTTGTTGTCCCCTTATTTCTGCTTCCCTTGTCTCATGTCTTCTCTATTCACTTTCTCGTTTCCCTTTTTCTTTCCTTATGTTGCATTCTTAGGATCGAGTAGTAGTTAGGGATAGTTGCTTTTTTAGGTCAATAGAAATTATGTGAGTAATATTAGTTAGTTGGGTCACTCAGGTTAATATGTTAAGGTTTATTTGAGTATGCTCTGAAATGACCCAACTCATTTGGCCTTTTAGATTAAGTTTAACTTAAATTTTATTAATTTAATAAACGTAGACTTTAGATTAGTTTAACTTAAATCTTGTTACTTTAATAAAATCGAGTTTAACGGTTGTATTGTTGAGTTTCTACCTTGCTCACCACATACTTTGATATTAGTTTGGAAGAACTTTTATCCATCTTTAAGTAATGAGCTATTGCTAAGTGTGAGTAGGGAGATTATTAAGGTTTTGTTATGTATGTAAACAAAATCTAGTTAGGTCATAAAGGTTGTGATTTTTATAGTTATAATACCCTGGTATATGGTTAAACGTATGGATTAAAGGAATTAAAATTACTACTTAATTTACCAAGGAGCACCTTCCGTTTGGGAATCTCATTGGTTGGGAGCTCAACAGTTAAGCGTGTTTGGTTGGGAGTAGTCTAAGGATGGGTAACCTCCTGGCAAGTTTTTCCAGGCAGCGTGTGAACGAGGGTGAAACACACTGAAAAGATTCATGGTAATTTGTGGGGCCAACCTGCGATTGTTGAAGCAGTTATCGATAAAGTCTGCGGCCCAGTAAGAGCCGGGGTATTACAGATGGTATCAAAGTCGACCCATGATTGAGAGTTGCGCCAGTGAATGGGAAATCCATGGGAAGTCACCTAGCGAGGCAAAGATTCTGGAGAGAATTAAGGCACGACGAGGACATTGTGTGCTTAAGTGAGGGGTGATTGTAATACCCCGGTATATGATTAAAAGTATGAATTAACGGAATTGAAAAGATTACTTATATTACCGAGGTGCACTATCATATTAGGAAGCTAATTTGTTGAAAACTCCGCAGTAAAACGTGCTTGGCTAGGAGTAGTCTAAGGATTGGTGGCCTCTTAGGAAGTTTTCTTAGACAGGATGTAAGTGAGTACGAACCATGCTAGAAGGACTCATGGTGATTTGTGGGGTCAGCTAACGCTCCTTGAAGTAGTTATTGGTAAAGACCACGACCCAGGAGGAGTTAGGGCATTACAATAGTCTAATTTGACTAACCCTATGGACATAGTTGTTTACGATAATTTGGCTACCCTTTGATCCTTGAAGGAGGGTTTGAGTGGATTTTTTTGGGACAACTGATCACTCAATATTCTCTGATTAAGCTTGGCTAATTAGATTTTTTTATTTGATCTTTATATATTTGTTAGTTAGTTAGTAAAACTTTGTGTTCAAATTTGATTTTGCTTTGGTTAGTTTATAGCCTCCTGAATCAAAACCTAGGTTTTAACCTAGCTAGAAAGCTCTTTTTAGCTCCTTTGTTTGGAACCCTAACTCCTTGAGACACAACAACTTGTGTTCTTAAAACCACTATCCGAAAAATACTACTTACACATATCACCCTTTGTGAACATCAACAACAAACAGCAGCAGTACCTTCAGTAGTTAGCAGTAGTTATATTCGAGTTCTTTATAGCTTGCTGTATTCTTTCCAAGATCTGTTGTAATTAATCTTGGAAAGATTCTTTTTTTCTTTTTCATGTTTTTATCTCTCTTTTTTTTCTATAAATAGTTGTAGTCTCCTTAGGCCTTTTGTATCTCAGAACATACACATTAATAGATTTCTTCTCCTCTCAAAGTTTCTCATGGTATCAGAGTTATAGGGATCTTGTATTAATTTCTTTTACTGTCTTCCTATCTGTGAAACCTATCTGAGGCTTCTTCAGTCGGTCATTAGAGGTTGGGGCAGATTTTGAATTTAAGAAAGGCATGTCAACTGGGGGAGAAGAATCATCAGGAGGTGGAGACTCAAGTGTCAATCAATCAAGAATCAAGGTAGATGAGGATCTGTATAATAATGATCCCCTCCACCTTCACAGCTCGGATCACCCAGGTCTTTAGATCATATTCATCAAATTTACTGGAAATAATTTCAGAAAATTGGGGGGTGGGGGGGGGGGGAGGGGAGCAATCAAAATTGCTCTGAAAACCAAGGTAAAACTTGGTTTCATTACGGGAGAATGTACAAGACCCACCCGAGCATCTCTATCAAATCAATGGGACAAATGTGACAATATGGTCATCAGTTGGTTGCTAAACTGTATGATCCCTGATCTTTCAGAATCCTTTCTTTATGTTAATATGACTCGTGAGTTATGGATTGAACTCACAGAACGATTTGGCCAAAGTAATGGTCCTCTTCTTTTCCAGTTAGAGAAAGACATCTCAGAGCTATTTCAAGGCAAAAACACAGTAGTTGTATATTTCACAAGGTTGAAGAAATTATGGGATGAACAAAATGAAATATCTGAGGTACCTACATGCACTTGCTCTCCAACCTGTCCATATGTTAAAGTTTCCTTAGATATGGAGCAAAGAAGAAGGTTGGTTCAGTTCTTGATGCATCTCAACGATGAATTTTACAATGTGAGAAGTCAAATTCTATTGATGGATCCCCTCCCCACTATTAATAAAGCTTACTCTTTAGTCTAGAGAGCTGAGAGTCAGAAAATTGCGCCTGGAGGAATTAATTCCAGTGGGGATTTCGCTGCCTCTATTTCCAGGCAAAACACATCTGACATAACTAGATCAAATGTTCTTGACAATGCTCAAGCCTTAGTTGCTAATTCTAGCACAAGGGCCCCTAGAAGAGACTACAAGAAGGATAAGGTGAACAAGTATTGCACTTACTGTCAGAGACAAGGGCATGAGAGGGATCAATGCTTCAAGATTATTGGGTACCCTGAATGGTTTGACAAAAGGAAGGGTAGGAATTAGATGGCAGCAAACTTGGTCAGTCAAGAAGTTGATGACCCTCTGAGTGGTGGAATGGAACAAAACCCCCGAATAGATATGAAATTTATTCAACAAGTTGCACAAGAACTCCACAAGATGAATCAAAGCAGTGCCCATAATCAAGCCAGGAAGCAGTAGTCTTCACATTTTGCTCAGACTCAGCAACCCCTCAGAGATCAATCTGAAGTAACCTAAGAAAGATCAAGAAAGGCTGACAATGGATACATACCTTATTTTTTAGGTAATATTGAGACCAACTCAAATCTTTACATCATATATGATCCTGGAGTATATCTTGAAACGGTATGGATTATGGACACTAGAGCCAGTGACCACATGAGTTATGATCTTTCCATATTTAAATCTATACAACACCTTGACAAGCCTGTCTCTATTACCATGCCTGATGGAGCAACTAAAAAATGCTTGATCTCTGGCTGGCACAATCATACTTAACGACAAAATAGAACTTCATAAGGTTCTATATGTTCCAGACTTTAAATACAATCTCCTGTCTGTGACTAAACTACTCAATGATCAGAGATTATTTGTTTTATTGTTGTCTGACAAGTGTTTATTTCAAGACCATTTAAGTAAAACTACTGTGGAAATTGCAAATGAAGGACAAGGCCTCTACAGATTAATGTCCAAAATAAAGAAGAAACAGAACCTTATATGCAACAATCTAGCAGCAGTATCAGAGAAGAGTCATAATATTTTTGATATTTCTTTACAAACTTTGTATACCCGATTGGGGCACACATCCCTTTCAAAATTAGAACACGTTGAGGGATGTAACATTTCTAATAACAATGATTTTTTTTTTTTTGTGAAATTTGTGTTTTGTTCAAATCTCATAGATTGCCTTTTGATAGGAGTTCTATAAAACTTCAAAAGCCTTTCAATTAATACACATGGATTTATGGGGTCCTTATAGGGTCCCTAATATAAATAGAGCAAAATATTTTATCACAATTGTTGATGATTTTACCAGGTACACCTGGACACAATTGTTGCAAGACAAAAAACAAGTCCTAAGTGCCATAGATAAATTTTTACACAAGGTAGAAACTCAATTTGTTGAAAGTCAAATATGTGAGAACTGATAACGGAACTGAGTTTTTGCAGAATGCTTGTGTCTCCTTGTTTGAATCAAAGGGGATCCTCCATCAAAGATCAATGATGAAGACACGTCAACAGAATGGGGTGGTAGACAGAAAGCATAGGCATCTTCTTGATACTGCTAGGGCCATCAGACTTCAAGCAGGTTTATCCAAGTCTTTTTGGGGAGAATGTGTCCTTGCTGCAACTTCCATAATTAATAAACTTCCTATGAAAAACTTAAATTGGCAAAGACCTTTTGAAAGACTTTATAATGTCAAACCAAATTTCACTAAATTAAGGATAATAGGGTGCCTTTGTTATGTAGTGAAACTGGGGGGAAAGGGACAAATTTCCAAATAGAGTTGTTAAGTGTGTTCTTTTGGGATGAAGGGTTATAAACTTTATCAACTGAAAAATGGAAGAGTCTTTCATAGCAGGGGTGTCTTGTTCAAAGAACAAGTCTTTCCTTTTAGGTAAAAGCTCCAAGACACTAATGTTGCACTTTAGCCTATTTTTTCACAAAATGAACCCTATGACATCACGAGCCAAGAGCATCAAGATGTCCCTCATTTTCCTTTGACCGATGATTTCTATTTTGATGATGAAACTTTACCCTGTAGAAACATTGTGGCAGGAGACAATATAGAAGACTCACAAAAGGAAGTGGTGGATATTGATCAGATGCAAAAAGCGAGAATAGGGACCAGTCAAAGCTATTGTCAATCAGATTTACCTTTATCCCAAGGAGAGCACAATGATGAACTCTATCTTCCTTGTGATGGTGACAATGACAACTCAGAGGAAAATGCTGAGCTCCAAGGCAATGTAAGGAGGTCTAACAGGGAAAAACGTGAACCTAGCTAGCTAAGAGACTTTATACGAGTAAGACTGGTATGGAGCACGGGCTCATGCTCTCACGCACATAACCACAGGCCACTAACTCATCAACTTGTCATTGTAGTTCCTTCGTTTCCTCGGGGTTGCAACGGTATGTCGGCCTGTTGGGAAGAACTGAACCCGGAACCAAGTCTATTTGGCATTCGATGCCCCTAATCGATGGAATTAAGGTTGGGAGGATCGAAGATCCTCGGGAAAGACATTAGGGTATTGGGAGAGGAGGGGTTTAATTTGTGGAGTTATGGGTGTCACTACCTCACCTTCATTGCTTTCAAGAAAGAGCAAAGCTAGAACTTGTTTTCCCTTGCTCAAAGCCCGCTCAACCCGTGTTTCACTCACGAGGCAGTTTCTCTTTAACTTCTAGCCCCAAGTGTTTTTTTGTGGAGTTAGGTAGGGGAAAGGGGTTCGAGAACAATCCGATTATTGTTCACAAGCAAAGAATAGGTGTTCTTGGTTCCGTCATGAACCACTCCTCGATCATATTTCCATGAGCGACCCAACAAAAGGTGATAAGCATTTGAGAGCATCACATAAAACAACATAGTCATTCAATCACTGAAAGGAAGAGATTCTCAATCATGGTGGTGGAATCCACATTGATGCAACTATAATTATCAACAATCATGCTACACACCCGATCTTGGATCGTGCACCGGGTTTGGAAAATCAACTCTCGTTAGGTCTTCTCTTGTGGCACCATTTCGAGATGAAGAGTCCGCCTCACAACTAGGAGATGTCCCATATCTGGGTCGAAATTCATTTCCTCTTCCTCGTCTTCAAACTAGATTTCTTCATTTTCTTGCGCCACATCAACTTCTTCTTGCACAACGTCTTCAATTTCCTCAATTTCTTGTACGATCATAATCCTCTTGGTGGGGCAATGCGATTGAAAGTGGCTATAGCCATGGCATTTGAAGCATTTCCTCCCTTCGAGCCTCTTAAAGGGCTCTTTTGGAGCCACCGGTGTTGGTAAGAGAGGCCTAGGGAATCTCAGAGGTGGAGAAGGGTTCTCACTAAGGGATGGAAATAAGCAGGGTCTAGGGCAGGTCTAGCTGGACCCGGACCCGCTAAATTTTTTTGAACCCAGACCCGCCTCGAGACCCGGTGGGTCCCAAAAACTTGGACCCAGACCAAGACTCGTCGGGTCCGTGGGTCCATAGCGGGTCCTTATTGGGTCCAACACTCATATGTATTTTTTTATTAGATTTATCAATTTTTCAGGTTAATTTTATACATACGCAATTGTATAATAATGACTATTTTATTTAAATATACGAATTTTCAACACAGTAAAAACTTCTAGTTCATTATACGAGCTATGAGCAAAATTCAACATAAAAACATTACAAAAATCATCAACATATCAACTAGTTCTAAGAATGCAACTATACAACTTAAAATGCAAAAAAAAAAAAAATCACGAAGTTCATATATATATATATATATATAATTTGACGAATCCATGGGTAGGGTCAAAAACTGGTGAAAATTCGTTCAGTGCTGATTTTACAATTTTTGGGAAAGAAGACTGGTGAAGATGTCAAAAACTGGGTGATTGAAAATTTGGTGTAGGTTCAAAATGATTGTTCTCTGATAGTTTGGTTGGTGTTTCAATTTTGTTAGTTTTTCTAAATGGTGTTTGGTTGTATTGTTCCCCAAGTGGGAAATGGTAATAAAAAAGCTCAGCTTTTTCTTGCAAAAAAAAAAAAAAAAAATATATATAATTTAACAAGCCCATGAGTAAGATCCACGGGTCTGTGCCTAGACCCGGACCCACCAAATTTTTAATGGACCCAGACCCGACCTGGACCCAATGAGACCAAAATTTTTGGACCCAAACCCGCCTAAATGGGGCGGGTTCGAGCGGGTGTGGGGCAGGTCCATGACCCATTGCCATCCCTAGTTCTCAGCCAAGGATGAGTTGCCTTTGGCATAAGATCTACTCTTCTCAAAGGGTTTGACAACACTTTTCTTCTTCTTTCCTCTCTCCTCAATGAGGGTAGCAAGTATGTAGAGATCGTCGATGGAGGCATACTCATAGAGCTTCACCGTTGATGCGATTTTGTAATCGAGGCCGTTGAGAAACCTCGCCATCATTTGCTCTGGTGTTTCATTCACATCACAACGCATCATAACTAACTCAAATTCCCAGATATACTCTCCGACACTCTTGGATCCTTGTTTGAGGAAGAACAACTTATTGTATAGATCTTGCTTGTAGTTGATGGATACAAACCTCTTAATCAAGTACTTCTTGAGTTTTGGCCAAGTTTGGATTTTCGATTTTGCTCCTTCGCCCTTTGTTTCTTTAAGTTGCCTAACAAAAGAGAGGCATACTTAGTAAGTTGAAGCCTAGCCACCTTGTATTACTTCCTATCATTGTACTCCTTGAATTCAAATATTTTCTCCATAGCATGCACCCAATCAAGGAAGTCATCGGGGTCGGAACTACCATCAAAGGTACAAGGATCTACCCAGAGGTCGCCCAAATCGTCTCGGGGCCTACGAATAAGGGGACTCTCATGATAGGAAGCATCATCTGATTCCTCACTCAACTATTCCTGTTCATGTTCATGAGGATTGCGGGCTTGAATCGGAGGAGGAGGACCAGTGACTTAGGGGGGGTTGTTGTTGAAGAGCCCTTGGGGAAGGAACACCGCCATCCCTATGAGGATCGATGTTGACTTCTTGATGTAGGGGCGAGAGATCCACTTCCAACATAAGGGGCCGTTGACGAGCCCTTTCATCCTCCCTATAAGTTGGATGTTGAAGGTTGCCAAGAGTTTCTTCCAAGCTTTGCAATTGATGTTGGATCGCCCCTTGACTATTTACCATCAATTTTTAGGTACAATCAAACTGGTTTGCATATCAAGAACTTGTTGCATGGGTTGAGTCATTGTAGGCTCAGGTGGAGGAGTATGACCGGAATGGGGAGAGTGGAGTCCGTTTCTTCGACTAGATGGCTCGACCATTTTGTGGAGCTAAAGGGTGATAACTGTCTAAGGGAGGGATGAACGGATGAGGTTTTAGGTTCTTTGTAGCTATGTATTTTTGTAGGGTTTAGAGAGGCTAATTTTGTTTGGGGAGGGGAGTGGAGTGGGGTGTTACCGGCAAAAAGGGAATGCACAAACTAACAACCAATCAAGGCACAAATAATACCAACACTTCCACAAGCTTCACCACACATAACGAAGCATTAAAACTCAACAAATCAACCATTAAAGAAAGCTTCCATGGCTGCCCAAAAAATTTAGCAAAAACCCTAATTCTCAATGACTAATCTCACCCAAATGATTCTCAGTCATAACTAAACTTCAAATACAACAAGATGTGACTACAATAGACCAACTTTAACTCAAAAACACCAAACTTGAACATTAAAACACAACCAACTTAATATCAACACAAATGGGTATGAAGGGGGTTCCCAAACCAAACACAAGTTCTACACCTTGCTCTAATACCACATGATTCATGAGAGATTGGGAACACAAATATTGCAAGAAAAATCAACCCAGGACACTCAAAGCACCAACGTCAACCATGACCACAAGTAGAACTCACACTACAACCCAAACCCTAACAATGGAGTAGATCTAAATCTCAAACACACCAAATCAACAAAAACTTAGCAAGATATGGACAATCTATAAAGAATACTCATCAAGATTGAACTTAGAGTTCAAGGGAGCATAAAGGCTAGGCCACCAACACCCATTGAGACTACATTGCAACCCTCACCAATCTTAAAGAAGGTAATTGTTCGGTCTCATTTCGAGCCGAATTTATATCATTTTATAAGGTGTTTTGCTCACTTTAGCCCCTTAATTATATATTAGTTTTGATGATTTTGTGTTTTTGTAGGAAATCAATAGTTAGAAGGAAAACCGAGCCAAAAGAAGCAAAAACAGCCCAAATCTAGACAGTCACACCCGCTTCAAGAATGTCATGCTCGCCACAGCCAAACCACCGGTCAGACGGGCATCGCACCCGCGACACTATGGGTCGCGATCGTGACTGTTTTCTGTGGTGAAATTATAGCAACCAAGGCAAGAAGTCTAGAACATCGTCGCACCCGAGTCACACTCTCTCACACCCAGCGAAGACTTTTCGAGAATCTGTCCCACCCGCGACAGATTTGTGGCATCCGTGACGGTCTGGCAGAAGGGGGTCGCATCCGCGACACAATGCGTTGCACCGCATGACAGCGAGCGAGTGAATGACGCCCAGGCGAGAGAGTGGTCACGCCCACGACCGTCTCGGTCGCACCCGCGAGTACCCCAGTTCCGGAAATAAATTTACGGCGGCTATGCTAGGGTTTGGGGGGAGTTTTTATTATTTTCCTTTGCCTTCTTTTCTTTATAAAAAGACCATTATACAAGATTGGAGGATAATTAGTTTTGCATCTTAGTTTTTAATTAGCTTTAGTTTAGATACTTAGTTTACTTAGGTTTCAGAATGAATCTCCTTAGTTTTCTTTAGCCTTCGATTGTAATTCAACTTTTCTAGATTAATGCAAGTTATTAATTCTTCAAGTTCTGTAAAACCCCGAAAAATGCTATTGTGTTACCGTTAAAATTGCTGACGTGCATTACTTTCCGTTTGTTTATATGAGTTGTTATCACACGGAGCTATTAGGAATGCGAGTGAGTTCGTTAGAATTTTTAGAGTCTTAAAAGTATCAGTTAGAGACTTTTTGGGTATCGGTTAAAATTAATTGGGATCAGTTTGTAAAAACTGTTTAAGGAAAGGTGTTGTTTTAGGAAAAGATTAATTTTGGAAGGGTGTTACTAACACCTAGGTTTAATTTGTACTAATTTTACCCTAATTTCTCTCTCTATAAATACCCTATTTGGATCCCTACCCAATAAACAAATACCCTAAAATTCTACTTCAGCCGCAAAGTTGTTATAATATTATTCTCTCTCTCCTTCCTTTCTCCCTCTACTTCACCCCGAGGCCACGCACCACCACACCACCCACCAATACACCACCATCAACCACCCTCCTTCCTCCCCCATTTCGACGCCGGCCGCCACCCCGCCCTATTCCGACCACCATCGAGCCATTTCCAGCCATCTCCACCGCCCAAGCATGTCACAAAACCCGCTAAAACGCACCAACCGAACCCCCGCCCTTCGTGCCTTGTTTCTGCCCAGCCGAGCATCACCACGCGACGCGACCCCGAGCCACCGCCGTTGCACTGACGTCCTCCCATCAACCCCGGTGACACCCCAGTACCGATGGCCACCGTCTTAGCTCCGGCGAAGACGACGTCCAGCTCCGACGTCTTCCCGAACCCTTATTTCGACTCTCCGTTGTGCTGCCCTGTTGCTGTATCGCCGGCGACCACCGGGACCCTGTTGCTGTCGCCACCGCCGACTCACCAACGAACTCCGACCACCCAGCCGCCGACCACCTTGTGCGCCATTGCTTGGACCCATTGTTTGTGCTCTAACTCTCTTTTTCTCTCTATATATTTTTGGGTGGTATTGTTGTGAAGTATGAGTATGGGTTGTATCTGTGTATTCTGGGAGTAATGTAGAGGTAGTAGAGTGTTAGATATTCTGATTATAGGTTTTGGTAATCAAAGCATGTTTTAGGGTGGATTGGAATGTGTTTGTGCTTGATATTGTTGGTTCAAACATCCATAGTTAGTCTCATATTGTTAGTAAGTTATTCCTATTCTTTTTATATGCTAGGGTTTATTTTAGAAAAATATTTCATGTTATTACTACTAATAAGTTCATATTATAAGTTATTATTAAGTTCGTACTTTTATTATTTAGTTTTGTTATTTTATTATTAAGTTTTTATTATTATTATTATTATTAAGTTTCGTGTTATTATTAAGTTTCGTAATATTATTATTAAGTTTCGTAAGTTTCATATTATTATTATTAAGTTCCAAGTATCGTTAGTTTTCATATTAAGTTGATGTATTATTATAAAGTTTCCATGACTTTATTAAGTTTCCATATTATTTTAAAGATTCTTATTATTATTAGTTTCATGATTTTATTTTAAAAGTTTCATGTTATTATTATAAAGTTCATGTTATTGGTTTCATGTTATTATTTTAGAGTTTCATATTATTATTATTATTATAAAGTTTCGTGTTATTATTATTATGATAAAGTTTCGTATTATTATGATTATTATTAAGTTTCCTGAAAGTTTCATATTATTAGTATTAAAAGTTTTATATACTTTGGTATTAAAGTTTTTATAAAGTTTTCAGGTTGTTATGTTGTAATACGAATATTATGTTCCAAAAACCCTACGTAATATTATTATTAAAGTATTAGTATCGGGTCATGGTTTTAAATGTGCTGTTCCGATTTTATTATATGACCTTCAGAAAATGTGTGTTGTGATGTTAGTGTTTTCACAATAGTTATGCTGAAATACTGAATACATGGCTAATTGAAGGCTAAGGTTGGGGTATGGTAGGATTCGTGCGTAACTAACTTTCGTAGAAGTCGAGTTTTAATTTTAGAGTTTATATTCGAATTCTAGGTCCGAGCGAGACGACGCGATAGTTAGCTCCCGTGTGTAAGTGTTGCAGTAAAGAGAAGCTGTTCAGGTAATGTCTATATCCTAATCCCCTTTGGGATGCTCTTTTATCTGTTTTGTGATTTTAATATGTTTTATGAAGCTAGCATCCCGCGCGGGGATTTTCTGTAAAGTTAGACTGTCTGATTTGGATGTCTGTGAGTTATTTTTCTGAGTTAAGTAAAACGTGGCAGTCTTTTAAACTCTGAGTTTTATTCTGACGGTTTTGTAAACTGGGTTGGGTTTTGTTTGAACTCTAACATCTGATAATTCATAAGATACTAATAATCAAAGTGAAACCATAAGCGGGTTGCGGGTAACGACCCTTAGACCAGGATTTGTTCCTGCAGGGGAGTTATCAAGAGATCGGGGAGTCCCGATATTATTTCTGAGATTATGCACACATCCGATTACGCTTTACCGCCATCCATTCTGATTCTGAGGGTCTGAGACCCTGTTCTGATTCTGAGTTCTGATATTCTGGGGATAGGCAAATCCCGCCCGCATAATAAAATTCTGATTGTTTTCTGAGGAAATGATTACTCTGTTTCTGATTTCTGATTTCTGGTTTCTGATGTCTGATTCTGAGTTTAAAAGTGTCAGTTGAGGTTCTGGAACGTTGTGTTTTTCTGAGTTGGAAGTTGGTACTGTTGGTTTATAAGTTTGTTATTTCTAAAACTCTGGTTATTTCTGATCTCTAGATATTTCTGGGTTGGGTTTCAAATGAGTTGTAAAAAGATTTGACTTGTTCCCCTCCCCGAAAATGGTTTGAAATGAACTTTGAACTGTTTTGACAGTTAGGGGTAGACATTATTGAGGTTTCCCCCCTCATGTTGTGAATGTTTTGTTTTCAGGTGAAGAACAGTTATGTGATGGGGATGGGCAATAGAAGTGAGGACGTTGGAGTTAGCCGTTTTGATAATAAAGTTTAGTTTATGTTTAGACTTGAAGTTTAGTAATGTTGAGTTTTGTTGTTCTAGAATTCTAAGTTCTTTTCGTTGTTAATTTGAAGTAAACAGTTATCGTTTGTGGTTAGTTTTCCTTTCTTGCCTTGTATCTCTTCGGAGGTACGGCAGTAACGCCCAAATAAATAGAATGAGTAAAAAAAAATGAGGCTTCCGCTGTTAATGTTAGTCAACGTTTGGTTTTGACCGTTAAGTTTAGATTTAAATTTTCGGGGCGTTACAAGTTCTTGTTCTCTTTCGCTTTCTTGTATTTTCAATTTCATTAGTATTAGTTCTAAAAAAATTCCACTATTTAGTGAAGCGGAGAGTTAAGGTTCCTCGAATTTTCCCTTCAGGTAAGGATTTGAGCAATCTTAGTAATCCAAATCACGCCTTTTTCTTGTTTGTTCAGGGGAAGATTCGTGATTCAAGATTCAAGATTGGTACAATGTATTCTAGGTATAAGTTCTTTTCTTTAGATTCAGTTTTTACATTCATAGTTATTAGCATTCTTTTTTTTATGTTCGTTTTCTTGTTTAGGTTCTTGTTCTTGTTCTTGTAGGTTAAGTTTTGTTTCCCAATTCATGTTTTCCTTAGTTTGAATTCATAATTAGTTTAGTTTAATTAGTTTAAATTATTTACTGCTTCATGCAAATTTGAAACCCTACCAAACCAATTCCCTAAAAACCTGACACACCATCCCTGTGGATACGACAACCCTTACTCTTAGAAAAACCCCAATATACGCAACCGAACAGTAATCCACACTACAAGCTTTAAAGGGGCACTCCAACTCACCACCAAGAACATTGAAGGATAAAGAGAGAGATTTGAGGGAAAAAGGTTTGCAAATACTAAAGGGTTTTCATTCAAAATGTCTAAGTTGTCTTCCAAAGAAAGCCAATACAAATATGAAGGGGTGGGGGAGAGCAATTGTCCGAGAAACCGAAAAAAGGCATACAGTCTTATGCGCAGCCAGCGTCTAAGATAGAAACAATGGCGCCTTGGCAACTTGGGAGGCGCGGTTTGCGCCCATGGGACGCGGCCAACGCCTTCTCCAACTTACACTCTCCTTTCAATTTTTTTCCTAGTCTTCGTCCAAACCTAATACCCGAGCCCTTTAGCTGAAAATGGACCTAAGGTCAAGCTAGGGATTATTCATGCCAACGTCGACTCGACTTGAGGTCATCAAGTGAGCTCGGGGATGATCCGAGACACCACAGAGGCCTGAGAAGGATCCTCATTAAATGCGCGAAAGAACTTGAGGATGATGTGGAGGTCTACCGTCCTGATTTCACCCAGTGCTCTTCCAATAGTACCCGAAAACTCACATCGAGGTTGAGGAGGGGACCAAATCACTTGCCATCATATGAGAGCATTATTTTGATGCAACTTTTCTGCAACCAATATTTTTAAGGTTGATGCATTATTTTGCTTTTTTTTTTTCCTGGAACACCTTGACAGTACAGTGCTAAACAATTACGTATGTGTTGCATTAACTGTATTTTGCACATGGCACTTTTAGTATACTACAAGCCACACTATTTAAGAATCTTTACTTATTTTTTTGCCTTTATTATTGTTTGTTTGCTAGCACCGCCTTGAGAATCCTAACAATTGGTTAAGAGCTTTGGTTTATGCGTTGTTGATCTGCAAACTGAGAAGCAATGACATTGGCAATTGGAAAAATTTGTGAGTTCTGTAACATCTTTGATTAAGAATTATGAGAAACTGAAGTTAAAGAAATTAGAGACTTTGTTCTAAATGAAAGCATCCATAAGAATCTTCGGGGAATGTTTTGGCTGTCCAGGGTAGAAGAAACAGTGGGAGCTTTGGTCGGGGTCGATCTAAATCTAGAGGTTGAAACATGGAGCACGTGTTGTATTGGAATTGTGATGATAGAGGTCATTTTCGTAGGGATTGTCCTAATACCAGGAAGGAAAATTATAATGACCATGACTCAATAAATTCTTGTGAGGATTTGAATGGTACCCTAACTATTAGTATTGACAAGTTAGAAAAGAGTTGGGTTGTATGTTCATGTTGTCGTACTTTTGGGAGTATAGTTGTTGTATCTACAAGGAGTTGTGTTCCACGCAGACAAAAATAACTCAAGTTTTTCAAGTTGGGAAAATAAACCAGGTGATAATGGTGACAATGAAAACTAATGAACTACAAAAGCAATAAAAGATGCTTAGGCTACGAAAATCAACATTCAACAAACCAACTAATCTGAACGATCTAGCCTGCCAATCCTATACAAGTAATTATGAGGGGTCGATTGCACCATTAAATTATGTTAAGGCCCTTTTTCGAGGGTCAATGATTCGCCAAAACCCTCTCTCAAGAGTTAGAGACTCACCCAAGCCCTCTTTCGAGGGTCAGGGATTAGTTTAACTATTCTAACTGTTTATTCTCATAGAGTTAATATAATTAAACTATAGGAATGACAACCCTAAACCTAGTCAAAATTCAACATTCTCATGTCAAAACTCTAATTATTTTCTCTGCCCACACTAGCAAAATGATTTTACCTCTCAGCATAAATCAATTGCCTAAAAAAACAAATAAAAACTCTTTCGAGCATTTCATTGAACACATGGTGAGCAAAGTGAAAACCTCAAACTACAATCATGAATTTGGATGAGTTAGGCCTAAACAAGATTAATTCATCGTCAAATACATCTTTTACAACACAAATAACTCAAAAGTAACAACTAATCAACATAATGATGCAATTATAAAGAAACAAAATCAATCTAACAAGCATATGAACATAGAAAGAGATAAAAAGACAGGGATAGAAAAACTTAGTTTTGAATTGGATGCGAAGAACGAAATTGAAGAATTTTTGAACAAAAGATAACCAAATCTAATTAATTTAGAGGAAATCTAAATCTGAAACTAGAGAATCTTAGGGAGAAAAACTCCCCTCCAACTTAGAGACAAACTAGAATTGCGAAGTATTCATTTCCCCGTATATTTGAGAACTGAAACTTTTTGTCTAATCCCATAAACCATACTCTCTCCATCCAAAAAAATTGTCATGTTTTGACTGAGCACGATCTTCAATGTTGTAATTTTTGACAATTAATTTTTCACAAATTATCATTTCAAGACTTATCACGTTATGTTCAGTTATAAATATTTTCTTTCAGTTGTAAATATTTTCAATCATAGATTTAATGATGCTAGTCTTATACACAACACCCTGTTCTTCTACGTGATAAGTTAAATTTTAGTTTGACTTAACTTACCTTATTTTACCATTAAAAAGAACAAGTTATACTTTTAAATAATCCATATTTAAAATTCTTAGTTCAACTTACAGTTTTATTTAACAAAAAGTGATATACCATTTATCTATTTCTACTACTTTACTTACATTTTTTCTATTCAATTTTAATTTAATTTACTTTACCTACCCCTAAATAGAACATTACCTAAGTCATTACATTATTTAATCAATTAACTATCAAAACTCATAAAGTTTAACCCTGTTAGTTAAACATGGACTATTTTTTTTTTTTTTTGGGGGAAAGAGGGAGTAATACCTTTTCGTTTATTTTTTTCCTTGGAGGGTTCATAGCAAAACTCCATGAACGTCGTCCTCCCCCTTTTCATATTTGTTTGAGCGCAGGGAGAAAATAACTGAAGTATTGGACCGTTGAGACCGTTAAAAACCGCAACTACCGTCAACAATATTGCCCGCCAAATTTGAAGTCTATTTTCTCTCTTTGGCTCTCTATAAAAGCAGAGCTAGCGTGAAGCCCCAATCAAGAACCCTCAACAATGGCGGAATCAGAAAGTCTGGGCGTCACTCACACCACCGCAGGTCTCTCTCTCTCTCTCTCTCTCACTCACTTGCTCTGTTTTCACGGCATTTCTGACGATTTCCTCTGTTTTCCCAACCAAGAACCTTCATCAATGGCGGACCCAAAAACTCCCGCCGTCACTCTCATCGTCCCAGGTCTTTCTCTCTCTCTCTCTCTCTATTGCTCTAGTTTTCCCCCACCATTTTCCGATGATTTCCTCTGTTTTCACCTCGAATCAGAGAAACACCCTTTCCAGATCGAAAGTTACCGGGATCGTCAAGGAGCGTACGACCTATACGAAATGGAGGGCTTGGGAACGGCCCTTCGAGCGGACATGCCAGGGGTCCCAAAAGACAACGTCAAGATCATCAAGATCCCTCACCAAAGAAAGATCGCATTCACTGCCAAAGCTCCCGGAATGGAAACTTTCCCCTTTGACAATTCCGAGAGAAAATACGCCGCCTATCTGCAAGTCAGCGACGACCCAACTCACATGCTGGTCGAGTTCGCACCTAAACATGGCTGCTTCTTTTTAGTCTGCACTGATCGTGACGTCACTCTCCACTTTATGCCTCAACCTGGGGAGAATGAAGGGGAGCGTGTGTATCCGGCTCTCGCTTCTGCCAAGCGTGATGGTCGGTCCGATTTTAGTTAATTTCATGGTTTCTTGGTTGGTTGGTGATCAAATGTTTGATGGTGTTGTGTTTCTTGGATTGTATTTATCAAAGTGTTGAAGTTCATGGAGCAACCGGTGGACAGTACTGAAGAAGAAGAAGAAGAAGAAGAAGAAGAAGAAGATGATGATGATGATGATGATAATGATAATGATGATGATGATGATGATGATGATGATGGAGACTCTTATGAGAAGCCGGCTGTGCTTGACGAACGTGCAATTCAACAGAGCTACCTCGAAGGCACTGTCATTGGAAGTTCTCGCCGAGAAGGTTTGTCGAAAATTTGGAGCTGTGAGTTTTGGATGACTATTTGCCCTTGTATTGTAAGATATATGTTTGATGATATGTTACTTTTTGGATGTAAAAGCAAAACCTAAGCAGCGTAAGAGTTCTTCAAAAAAGTCCAAGAAATCTAAGAAGAAGTCTAAGAAATCTGGGCCAAGTAAAAGCTCCAGTCACGCTGTTGAGAAATTGGTGGATGAACATGAAGGTATCAATTCTATGTACTACATATTCTTCATCTGGAGGTCAAATACTGGTTATTCTATGAACATTGTCTGGGCTTACTATCTTCAATATTATTGTATTTTTGAAGGTGCCTCTGAATCTGAGCCAGATGAAGGTATACTTGATGGAAGCAAGCTGGAAGCCATGAATCTTGAGGAATCAACAATGTCAGTCAATGAAGGTGAAGATATAGTTGATCAGGAGCTTGCCAGTGAAGCCCAAGGTATTCACTTTCAAGATTTTGACTGTTTTTTCTTCCCCTTTTTTCATTGTGAGATGTTTGATGCTAGTTACTTTTTGGCTGTAAAAAAGTAAAACCTTCTAAGAAGAGTAAGGGCTCTTCTAAAAAGTCCAAGAAGTCTTAAGAAATCTGGGCAAAGTAAAAGCTCAAGTCTTGCTGTCAATGAAGGTGAAGGTGTTCTTGGTGATAAGGCTGCCAATAAAGCTGAAGATGTCCACTGTGACTATTTTGGTGCTGTTCAAATTGAGGGTCATACTATTTGCTTCTTGTGCGGCCTTTTCGAAGTTATATCTGAATATAAGCTAGGCGAAGTTTCTTCTGAGAAACTCAAACGTAAAGCTGAAGGTTCATCTGATTATAACTTGATAGGTTCATCTAGAGAATCCATCAATGTAGCGGAAGTTGAGAATTGCAAGCATGTATTGCTTTACTTTGAAATTCAATAGCACTATCGATAGTAATTATTGCTGGTTTGTGACGTTGAAGGTACAGTTGAAGAAAGCAACATGGATGCTGTTAACATTGAAGGTTCTGAGAAAACTGAACAAGTTGAGGATTCTCCTGGTGAAACCATCAACACAGCTGAAGGCAAGGACTGCAAACATAAACTCATTTACTTAGAAATTCTGTCATGGTCAAGTTCATGATGCATGTTTGTTCCTTGGCTGTAACTTTTAAGATCCAGCAGAAACCAAGGGGGAAAACTCTTCTTCTTCGTCTAAGAAGAAGAAGAAAAACAAAAAGAAGAAGTCCAAGAAATCTCAGAAATCCGGCACAAGTTCCAATCAGGATGATGAAGGTTTTTTTTCCAAAACCTCTCAAGTCTGTTCTTATTTGGGCTGCTTTAATTATGTTGGAGTCTTACATGGGTTGGTTCTGCATTATACAGCTTGGATGACTGCTTGCATAAAAAGAGGCATTCTCAGAGTATATGTCCCTGTACCACAAGGTCTCAATTCTCAATTCAATTGAATCTGCTTCATTTTCTTCTATTTTGTCAAGCTTTCTTATGTTTTGACATCTATTTCAGAGGAGTCTGCTCCTGTTTCTGCTGAACAAACCAGTCATGAAGTTCCTGAAATACTAATAGGTAATATTCATTTTTTTTTCCTGCCAGTCTTGATCCAAATAAGGTTCATCCAAGTTTAATTTTGTCATTTTCGCTTTGCTTGTAACCTAAGGCTCAGTCAAAGAATGCGACATTCACCCTCCTATGTGCCAGTGCCAAGAATGCGATTCCAATGGGACATGCGTGAAATTTTGTCAGTATATACAACTTCCATTTCTAACCGAATTGATACCTCAACATATCCCTGCCCTTGTTTCCAGATAGTAAAATAATGATCATGTCATTTGTGATATCCAGGGTCCACAAGTGACGACGTGATCGGAAAGATCAACAGATTGTGTGTAAATGGAGCAGGAGTTTGCGAAAAGCGAGTGGTGATGGATGAAGGTGGTCAGCTTTGGGTGTACGTGAGGGTTGACCTCCCAGGGCTTGGACCTGATTTGTTAGTGACTCAAACTCGGAAACGGTGTCTTCTGTTTTACGGAAGGCCTGAGCCAGAAGAGGATATGGTCCTGGGTCAAAGGAACTACCTTTTCTTTGTGAAGCTCAAATGCTCGTGCTGCAAGTTCGATAAGCTGACCAAAGAATTTGGAGATGATGGTGTGTTCAGGATGTGCTGCAAAATCATAGGACCTGATGCAGCTCCTTAATTCTGGGCATTAATGGATATGATTTTGGGAATGTAGTGTTTAGAAATATGTTACAGCTGACCAGGTTATTACAAAGTTGGTGTATATTGTATTGGGATTGTTATTTAGGTTTCTGACAGTAAGCCTGCCTGTTCTAACAATATTATTGAGCACTTGTAATGTTTTAGGTTGCTGAAAGTAATTGTCTAACACTGATCTGGGCACTTGAATCCCATTTATGTCACATTGTCACATGTATATTTTGATACAAGCAAAGAGAAATTAATTCGAGCATATTATATATATGTGCTTCCTTACATTCTTCTTAAGCCTCAACCGGTGATACAAAGTTTTCATTTTAGTACGAGGTTAACAGCAAAAATATGACGATAGGATTGCATTTATCAGCTTATGATATTTTTTTCAGGTAAGTCGTGGGTTTTAGCCCTTTTTTTTCAATCTTCCGAGTACCAAAAGCAAAACTATTATCCTTGCCTAGCACTAGTAGGTCCACGATAACCAAAACATGAGAACATGTTTGGATTAATCATGTTTGATTGCTCGTTATACTTTACTGTTGTATTTGAAGAGGGACAATGTCACATCATACTACCTCTCCATAAAATAGTTTTAAAAAAAAAACATTGTTAAAACAATGGTACCACAACCGTGACTATATGGTGTGTAATTAGTGATTTAGTAACTATATGAGGGTTACCCCAGTTAAATTTTCCAGAAGAATTGTTGGCAACTGTAGTTGCTGGCTCTGCATAACTGACATCATTCATATTCTTCAGGCTTTGAGCCTGAATCTGGTTTGGGACAGTTTATGTATTTGTGTCTTCTTATTCATGTTATTTTCGGCATATTTCAAAGAATGAAATCACAAGAAACACATTTTATTTTGGCATATAATAGGATTCCCGAGTTGTTCTTCGTTCGTGAGTACTTCACTTGTTTAGAATAGCAGGATGGTCTATTGACAAGTACCGATTATCTGCAGGAGAACTCCTTGGTGAACTTCCAAGAGTTTGGAACTTCCTTTGCCCGCATCATGATTAAACATTTGGTGATCATAAAAAAAAATGCTGTTTTTAGCATGCTTTATTTATTTATTTATTTATATTGATTTTTTAACTTTTATATTCTATATTTATACAAATTTTATTTTTCAACCATTTATTTATTTTATATTGATTTTTTATGCGTAAAGTCTATTTACATAACTTCTAAAATTTCATGTCTATATACATCTTCCAAGGATTTATTTATTTATATTAATTTTTTAAATGTAAAATTTCTCAATATAGCTTGTGATAGCAAACACTCACAGAAGCATGCATGATATATGTAGATGTTGGATACATTGACATTATCACTCCTTATTTTTGAAAAGTTTTGTGTTTTTTTTTTAAAAGATTATGTATGTAACATTGTGTATTTGTGTGATTTACCATTCAATTATATAGAGTATTAGACTATTAGGTAGAATTTCAGGAAAAAAAAAATCTTATGAAACATTATTGTCCTGTCCTCCGACCTAAATTTTTTTTATGATTTGAAGTACGAAATAACTACCCATATACCAAAATTTTCTCATCCAATAACTAAAGACAACTAAATACAATAAATAAATAAATAAAATTGACCAATTTATGAAAGTTGAGAAATTCTTACAGAAAAATTTACTAGCCAAATGTTCCCAGATAGTAAAATGGTACTCCCTCCGTTTTTATTTAAGTGTCGCCTAGGTATTTGTGTAAAAAAATTTGACCGTTAATATATTAATTTGTATAATGGTTCATCAAACAAAATTGATATAATTAGATTTGTAATAAAAACTGCTATTGAAAAAGTATAATATCACTTTTTTTACAAAAGTATTATGTGAGAAATTGTTAATTGATGATAGACCTAACAAAATGTGAATTACAGTTAATAAAAGGGACCAAGGGATATTACCAAAAATTGGCTATTTTCCACTGTAAAAGGGACTCCGGAGTATTGTGTTGAGTAACCGAACCGTGTGGGATCAGTTCACTTTTGGTTCGTCTATGGTCACCGACTCGCTTCAAGCCGCCCTCTCCTCTCCTCAAATCAAACCTGGTTTCAATATCCATTTCATGGTGGATACGAGTCCTTAGAGAGTAGTTATGGCCATCAAGGGGAGCGGTGTTCCCTTCTTCGAAGACCCCGGACCATGGGATGACATCGTGGGTCTTTATCAGACCATTCCCGAGCCTTCTAAAGGGCTCCGAGACCACCGACATGAATAAAGAAGCAACGACGCACTTGACTCTCATTTTGGCGTCAAACGGAGGTAGAAACAACCCAAGGGGCAGTTGGTATTCTCACCCTCAATGAAGATCAACCTCGGAATGTTTGTGATCCTTCTGACATCTAATGGAATTTTGGTCATTTCGCCTCTCTCAAAGGTTGGGATGGAAGACCGTGCGAAGGAGAAGAAAAGGAAAGACAAGCCAGATTAATGGCAGCAGAAGGAGGCGCTGGTCGCACTTCTCACTTTCTCCTTGTCGTCATTTTTCAGCAAGACGCACTGATCGTGCCTACATAGGCGCTAGCCGCGCCTCTCATTCATCTCTTCATTGGCATCTCATTGGAAGAAGCGCTAGCTGCTCCAACATAGGCGCTGGTCGCGCCTTTCTAAGCGACATAGCCCGCGCCTCTTCATTTTTCGCCAGTCACGCGCATTTCTTCTTTCTTTTCTCCGTACTTTTGTCCCCCTTTCCTTTATACACATGTTCCCCCACCTCCATTAGTGGAGTTCATGAAGCTTTTATGTTTAGACTCAAAATCCTCTCAATTGGAGAGCTTGTAATTGTGGGTTTTTAAACCCTAATTAATGAAAGCTAATCCTCTGGGTGAAATTTGCTTGTTAATTTTTCTCTTCCTTGTGTGTGGCTGTTCTTCCTATACTCTTTGTGAGATTTCTTGGGTGCTTAATGGTGTTTTGCTTGTGGAATATCCTTGTGCAAGTTATTGAACATCTCAGTTCAATTGGATAAGTGTTTACTCTTTACAATTGTCCATATCTGTTTGGAAAGTGTCCTAAAATCACCAAATCTCTTGATCTCACAATTATTTGTTTCCTAATTGTATTAGGATATGATTTAGGTTTCCATATTGTGTTGGGTTTCCTAATTGTATTAGATTCTAAATCTATTTGTAGTGGGAGTCAAGTTAGGTTATAGGGAATTCTCCCTATAAATAGGGTGCATGTTTCTCCACCAAAAACACATCGGTAAACACAGAGAGCTAGAGAGACAGAAAATATTGAGAGAGAAAGGGGTCTCACCAATATTTTCCCCAGTGTATCCTGAGAGATTGTGAGTTGAGTGTTGAGAGATTGTTATTGTAATCTCCTTTGTGGATCGCATCACACTCTGTGATAGTGATCAGGTTGTACTCCTCCTTTCTCATAGTGGATTATTTTACTCGTCCGTGGGTTTTTCTCCGAGTTCTTCGGTTTCCTACGTAATTCTGGTGTTTGATTTTATCACTTATTTTTCGTTCCTAAATTTTGTCGTAATATCCGTCATCTCGTTTTCGATTCTATTATTCGCTTCCGCTGTTACCTTGCTACTCACTTTTCTCTAACAAGTGGTATCAAAGCAAGGTGGAGATGGCTTCAATTATGAAGTGCGATATTCCAAAATTTGATGGAACAAGGAGTTTTACTATGTGGAGACTGCAGATGAAGGCGGTCCTGATTCAACACGGGTTATGGGATGTGATTGAGTATCTCGACACGAAGATTGATGCGACAATGAGCGATGATGAATTCAAATAACTCCAGAAGGATATCAAGGGGAATCTGACTCCAAAGGAGTGGAAGAAGCTTGAAGATAAGACTCTGGCAGGGATTCAGCTGTGCTTGGCGGAGCACATTCAGAGAGAGGTGATGGATATCGAGAAACCTCGGGTGCTTTGGACCAAACTGGAAGAGCTGTACATGTCGAAGAGTCGTGCAAACAAGTACCGAATGAAGGAGAAATTCTACAGGCTGAAGATGCCCCAAGGTACTTCTATTCAGGCACATCTTAGTGAATTTGATTCTATTATTACTGAATTGGAATCAATGGATATAAAACATCGATGAGGATAAGGCTTTTCATTTAATTCTGTCCCTACCTGCATCACATAAACAATTTAAGGAAATCATGTTGTATGGGAATCGTGGTGACCTTAACCTTAGTGAAGTAAAGGCTAGTTTATTGTCTAAGGAGAAACTTGATACCGATGGTGATAACCAGGGTGGTGATGCTATGGTTGTAAGGGGTAGAAATACTGAACGTAAGGGAAACAGGTCTAGAGGGAGGTCTAAACACCGTTCAAAGTCTAGGAATCCTCACAAGAATAAAAAGTGTAACTACTGTAGTAAGATGGGGCATATAGAGAGAGACTGTTGGGCAAAACAGAGACCGAGCGGGAGAGTAAGGATAATCACACCAAACCTGGTACCTCAAACTGCATAGAGTCCGAGTCAGATGGTGATGGGTTTGTAGTTACGGATGATGCCTTGGCTACCACATCGAGTAGGATAGCTAGAGATGAGTGGGTTCTTGACACGGGGTGCACCTATCATATGTGTCCTCATACGGACTGGTTCGAGTCTTATGATAGTGTTGACACCGGGGTCGTAGTCATGGGTAACGACACAGCTTGCAAGGTTGTAGGAATCGGTAGCATCAAAATCAAGACTCATGATGGCATCATTAGAACTCTCAAGGAGGTTCGTCATATCCCTAACATGACTCGAAATTTAATTTCTTTGGGTACTCTTGAAGCTAACGGCTGCAGGTACAAAGGAGAAGATGGTGTTTTAAAAGTGTGCAGGGGTTCCATGGTTCTTATGAAGGGAATCAGGAAGGGCAGTCTATAAATCCTGCAGGGGTCTACAGTGACAGGATCTGCAGTGGCAATCCTAAATCTTGATGAGTCCGACAGCACAAAACTGTGGCACATGAGACTAGGCCACATGGGCGAGAAGAGAATGTCAATGTTGAACAAGAAGGGATACCTTGAAGGCGCAAAGATCGGCAAGTTGGAGTTTTGCGATCACTGTGTCTACGGGACACAGAAGAGGGTTAGCTTTTCAAGGGCTAAACATACAACAGCAGGGATCCTTGATTATATTCATTCAGATTTGTGGGGTCCTGCTAGAGTGCCATCACTGGGTGGCAAGCGCTACATGGTTGCATTCGTGGATGACATCTCAAGGAAGACTTGGGTTTATTTCCTGCGGCACAAGAATGAGACATTCTCATATTTCAAGAAGTTCAAAGCTTTGGTGGAGAACCAGACATGTAGGAAAATCAAGAAACTCAGGACTAACAATGGGTTGGAGTTTGTTGATTCTGAATTTACTGAATTCTGCGAGGAGCATGGGATTGCGAGGCATCGAACCTTGGTGGGTAAGCCTCAGCAAAACGGGGTAGCCGAGAGTATCAACAGGACACTCCTGGAGAAAGCCCGCTGCATGCTCTCGAATGCAGGGCTTTGGAAGAACAAATTGTTCAGGCGCAGGTGATATCCATCGCCACACCGCTAAATGATCACCTCATGCCTCTATCGAATACCAGATTCCAGAGGAAGTATGGGCAGGTAATCCAGTTAATTATTCTAATTTAAGAATTTTTGGATGTCCTGTATATGTCCATGTTAATGATGGGAAGTCTCCTGTACATTAAATGCATGTTTCTAGGTTACGGGTCTGAGTCTAAGGGATATAGAATGTGGTGTCCTGATTTGATGAAAGTTATTCAATCTAGAGATGTAACCTTTAATAAAATTGCTATATTATCTGGAATGGAATCTACCGGTACTTCTGATGATGCAGGAAATCAGGAGAAGGATGCAGGAAGAATGGTGTTCGAGGTGGAACAGGCTCAAGGTGGAGTCATTGGAACTGCAATCAGGAGCAACCATCGATGGTCTGAACCAACTCAGGTTGATGAGCCTGAGATTGAGACGAATGTTCCTCAGGTGGAGGAACAACAATGCATTGCTAGAGATCGTCCCAGGAGGGAGATCAGGAGACCAGCGCGATATACTGAAGAAGATGATGCTATGATTGCTTATGCGCTGAGTGTTGCAGAGGAGACTCCTGAAGGTGCTGAACCTTCTACCTATCAGGAGGCCATCTCTTGTCCGAATGCCTCAAATTGGATAGGAGCTATGCAAGAGGAGATGGAGAGTCTGCAGAAAAATCATACATGGGAGCTATGTGAGTTGCCTAAAGGGCGACGAGCTTTTATCGCAGTGGGTGTACAAGAGAAAGGAAGGTATCCCCGTGTAGAAAGTGCAAGGTGGAAGGCCAGATTAGTGGTAAGGGGTTGCAACCAGAAAGAAGGAATCGATTACAACGAAGTATTCTCGCCAGTCGTGAGGCATACGTCGATCCGCACCTTGCTTGCCTTTGTTGCTCTATTTGATTTGGAGTTGGAGCAACTTGATGTCAAGACAGCTTTCCTCCATGGCGAGTTAGAGGAGGAAATATATATGAGGCAGCCAGAGGGTTTCATCGTTCCTGATAAACAGGAACAGGTATGCAGATTAAGGAAGTCCTTGTATGGACTTAAACAGCACCAGTGCAAAGGGTACAAAAGGTTTGATACCTTTATGGTAGGGCAAGGGTACACAAGAAGTCACTATGATAATTGTGTGTACTACAGGCAATTTGAAGAAAAGGTCTTTCATTTATTTATTATTGTATGTGGATGATATGTTGATTGCCTCCAAGGACATGTCACTAATAAAGAAGCTGAAATCTCAACTTAACTAGGAGTTTGAGATGAAAGACGTCGGAGCGGCGAAGAAGATTTTGGGTATGGAGATCCAAAGGGATAGAAAGGCAGGGAAGCCGCTTCTGTCTCGTAAGAAATATCCGAGAAGGTGTTGGACAGATTCAACATGAGAAAGCAGTAGCGCTTTCAACTCCTTTAGCCGCACACTTCAAGTTGTCAGTGAGAAGCCCTAAATCTTATTTGGAGGTAAGGGATGTCTAATATTCCTATGCTACCGCAGCTGGTAGTTTGATGTATGCTATGGTGTGTACTAGACTGACTCCCACGCAGATTAGTGTGGTGAGTAGATATACGCAGAATCGGGAAGGAGCATTGGGAAGGAGTGAAGTGGATCCTTCGCTATGTGAAGGGTACTTTGGAGAAGGGCATCTGTATGATAGAGGTAGCCGCAACGCCCGATGTTGCAGTTATGTTGATGCCGATTATGGTGGAGATCTGGATAGAGACGCCAATTTCGTGGTATGTGTTCGCCATGTGTGGAGGAGCAATATCTTGAAAGCTTCACTTCATCTATAGCACTACTACTACAGAGGCTGAATATATTGCAACGGAAGGAGTGAAGGAGGCCATCCGTTGAAGGGATTAGTCATGGAGCTTCGAGTACCACAGCGAGGCGTGGTTTATTGAACGATCAGTGCTATACATCGACAAAGAATGACACTTATCATTCAAGACCAAGCATATAAGCGTCGGTATCACTTCATCAAAGATACATTCGCAGGAGAGATCGTGGTGAAGAAGGTTCATACTGATAATCCCGCACATGTTAACCAAGCCTCTATCTATAGCTAAGTTCGAACATTGTTTGGACTTAGTTGGTGTTCTAAGCATGTGAGAGCCATGCCACGCCTGAGGGGCGTGTTGATGACGACAGTCAAGATGTTTATCTGGACCGATGATTCGTTGATTTTAGTCCAAGGTGGAGTTTGTTAGGAAAGTGTCCTAAAATCACCAAATCTCTTGATCTCACAATTATTTGTTTCCTAATTGTATTAGGATATGATTTAGGTTTCCTTATTGTGTTGGGTTTCCTAATTGTATTAGATTCTAAATCTATTTGTAGTGAGAGTCAAGTTAGGTTATAGGGAGTTCTCCCTATAAATAGGGTGCATGTTTCTCCACCAAAAATACATCGGTAAACACAGAGAGCTAGAGAGACAGAAAATATTGAGAGAGAAAGGGGTCTCGCCAATATTTTCCCCAGTGTATCCTGAGAGATTGTGAGTTGAGTGTTGAGAGATTGTTATTGTAATCTCCTTTGTGGATCGCATCACACTCTGTGATAGTGATCAGGTTGTACTCCTCCTTTCTCATAGTGGATTATTTTCTGGTTGTCTCCGTCCGTGGGTTTTTCTCCGAGTTCTTCGGTTTCCCACGTAATTCTGGTGTTTGATTTTATCACTTATTTTTCATTTCTAAATTTTGTCGTAATATCCTCATCTCGTTTTCAATTCTATTATTCGCTTCCGCTGTTACCTTGCTACTCACTTTTTTTTAACAATATCCTTTCAATTCTTGTTGTAATTGTTGTATATCTCCATAAACCCAAAACCCTAAAAATTAATTGTTGTGTTTATGAGTTCTATGGGTGGATGAGGATCTATATTATCCACATGAATTTTTGTAGACCCTAGATCCCTGAGACCCTCTCCATTTGGTATCAGAGCTAGACATAGAACTCATAGTTTTGTTGGAGATTCTTGTTTGTGCCCGGAATTGTTCTTATTGTTGTTTGGTAGTGATTTTTGGTGTTCTTGGTGTTATTGATATTGTTGAGCAATTTGGGTACCCCCATCCCCCGTGTTCAGCCATTGTTGTTGAATGGTTCGAAGTAGTGTTGGGTTGTGTTGAATTTTAATTGTTGGATTTTGTTGAGTTTGATGGTTGTGTTGGTGGTTGTTTTGTTGGTGATGGTTGTGTGCCCATCCAGGTTTGTTCTTTATTGAGCATTCCCCTTGCCGGTTTTAGATAAATTAAGTTATACTAGAATGACTTTTTTTAATAGTTATATTTAAAACTCATTGTTTAAGATAAATTTTCAAAGGCGTTACTACAATGATACTTTATTTTAATAAAAGATATTACTAATTATCGAGGGCTTACTTTTAACAACCATCTTAAATAAAATATTAATCACCTCAAAAATAGTAGAATACCATCTCTTTGTATCTTCAGTGTTGAAGACAGGGGCAAGGTCCTTCACCGCGCATCCGCGAAGGACGTTAGGTTTTGATGAAAGCGAAAATCCGGAAAAGGGAAGTTACCTTATATTATATAATCTAATTATATATTCTGATTATATAATATATATTCTGATTGTGTGATTTATTTGCAGATATAAATAATAAGGAATGCATAAGGAAACAAATCAACAAGAAAAATGGAAGGAAGAGAAGATTGGGAAATCTCCAAGAAGAAGGAAAGAAAATCAGCAGCAAAAAAGGAAGGTGAAGCAGTGAGCAAACAAGGAAATAATCTTGTTTCCAACGGCTACCATCCTAAACAACTATCAAGCCTCTAATATAAATAGGAGACTTGAAGATTGAAGACTTAGTCGATTCCACGGAAGTAATCGCGGAGTAAGAAATCCGGTGGGATTTCTCCGAGTGTGTAACCAATGGTTCGGTGGTGAAGTTAGCCAGTAAAGGACCTCTGGTGAAGGTATAGCCGAGGACCTTGGTGAACATTCGTGGTGTCCACATGTGGTGGAGAGATGGTGTGTAGCAGAGCTTTGACGGACTAAGGCTGTGTGAGTTTGTGCTTCAATGTAATCCATCATGTTCTAAATCGCCGCCAGGATTTTTCCTACCACGACCCTTATCTGTAGCTGACTCAAGGACATTCAGTCTTGGTCAGTGATCCTATCAGTAACTACCTTTGGGCTGTTACTTCTTGTTTTGATTTGTAAGTGTAACTTGTTCTTTGATTGTTATAAATCTAATGACGTATTTCAGTTACACTGTGTTTAGATCCTTGGTTTGAAACCAAGGAAGTTTGCTCTAACGTCCTTACCTAGTGTGTAGATCTTAATTGTGAACTTCACCCCCCTCTTGGGCTCCAACATTCAGGGTAACTTTGTAAAACTTGGTCGGAAGTACACTTTTACAATTATAAAACAATAGCAGCAAAATAAATTTCCAATAAATAATGAGACCCAGACTAGAAAGGGAGCAATAAAATGCAAAGACTGAACCCCCAAAAAATGCATGGTGCTAACAGGATTCAAACAAGTTCTTACAATACATTAGAACAAGCATCTCACCGCGCCTATCAATGATTTTTAATTATTTCGGGTAATATTAAATATTATACTTAAACTTTAATACAAATTGTTTGACCATCTTATTTAAGAATTAGCATATATATTTTATTTTGCAAGTAACATATATTATCTCCGTTTTTATTTAAGTGTCACATGAGTAATTTTATTAAAAACTTTGACTGTTAATATCTTAATTTATATAATGAATTATAATACAAAATTAATATCATTAGATTGGTAACAAAAAATACTATTAAAAAAGTCTAATATCGTATCTTTTGTAAAAATATTATTTGAGAAATTATCGATCAAAAATAAATCTCAAAAAGCGTGAATGACAGATAAAAAAAAAATAGTGAAAGTAATAGTCTAAATTTATTTTTAATTAATTAATGATTTATATTGATTAACTATCATAATTGTTAAATAATTTTTCTGAATCAATTATTGATCTCCCCAATATAAACATTCAAATCAGCTAACTATTTCATTTGATTTAGTCCTTAAATTGAACAATCACTCAGTATATACTAGGATGATATTGGCCAATGAAAAAATCGTTCATGTTTTCTTCTAACTGCATATTCTTTAGAGAAATTAGGATGATATTGACCAATTTTATCTTTTTATTCACAAAATGTCCACAAGAATCTCGTTTGTATCTTTATTACTGGTTGTGATGGTTCTTCTTTCTTCTGGTAAGTAAAATTTTTTTTAGTTTCAATGTATTAGATATTTTAAACAGTTTTTCAATAATTATTTTGATCTACTTCCATCAGGTCTTAATGATGCAGAAGATATTAAAATAGATGTGAATCATCATATTGATGAGGAACCAGCTCAGTGTGCCTACGTACCTGCTGGTTGTATCGAAGGTGGTTGTGGTAGATTTTGCGGCCCGAAATTTAAGAAATCTGTTTGTGTACGTCGCATTATTTGTTGTTGCCAGTTATCATAATGAATCTTTGCTTTTCCCCCTCCATATATGGATGAAAGTTTTATTTGAGCAGTGCGGCTGTTTGTTTGCCTATAGTTTGTGTTTACATATCGAGTTATTATTTTATGTTCGAATAGAATATAATAACAAACAGTTTATATGCCTATCTGCCTTGTAGCTTATGTTCACAAGTGAATTTATCATTTTGTCATCTAATTAATACAATATAGTATAACAAATGATTTGTTTTGTAGCTTACATTTACACTTGAAGTTACTGTTTTACCCTCAAATGCAATAACTAAGAATTCTGACATCAATTGAAAATTATGTTATTATACCTATCAACTTGAACGTACGGACAGGTTAAATAAAGACTACGTGTATATCTAGTTAAGGCCAATGTAGGTCATGATATGTATTTTGAGTTTATGCAATTTTGACAATAAAAATACGAGTCGGGCGTATCTAGATTCAGATAAATATTTATTAGTTCAATAGTTTGAAAAACTTGGGTCCTATTCTTTTAGAGTGAAATAGTTCTAGGGTGAGAATGGTAAAATAGAATGGGTGAATATGATAATGATTGAGAATCTAAGCCACATCAGTCATATTATTTAAGTATATGAATTTTTAAATATAGGGAAATTCCAAATGGTAGGCACCAAGTGTTGGGTATTTCAAGTGTTAGACACCTTTTTGACCTATTCCAAATGGTAGGCTTAATAACAAAAAAAAAAATCCATCCTGTAGGCCTTCTCCCTAATTAACTGTCGTTAAGTAGCAAAAAAAAAAAATTAAAAGTTAGAAGTTTTGAATTCATTCAGGCGAACGATTCTTCTCCTCAATTCTATGCTCCTCCATTCTGCCTGCTCCAACCCCAACTGCTTTTGTTGAAAAAATTGTGGTGGGTTATTCAAATTAATTGCAACTATGGTTTGCCATTGAGTAGACCATGGATTAGTAAAGTTGTAATTGTGGTTTAATTAACACTAAGTGCACCCATTAATTATTCAAGCACGACATAATTTCAACAATTGTGGTACTCCCCTCCATATCGTGCTTGAATAGTTAATGGGTGCACTCAATGTCAAACCATAGTTACAACTTTAGTAATCTATGGTTTGCACAGTGGCAAGCCATGGTTACAACTTGAATAATCCATGATAATTTTTTTGGCATAAATTTTCAGGACAGCTCAGGAAAAAAATAAGTAAAATTAATTTTTTTAAAGAAAAAATCATGTCACGTCAGCATTGATCCTCCCCACATATTTTACAATTTGAAACCTCATTGCCCTCCTAGCCTTTCATGAACAATTTGCTTCTTGGGTCATCCTTTAGAATCAATAACCCTTAATATTTTGAAAGTGCAAAGATCCGGTAAGCCAATGAAGCAAATAATATGAAATGTGTGCTAGCTGTACCATTTATTTATTCTTTTTACTTTTTCAATTCTTTTATTCTTTTTTACCTTTTTTTTTATTGGGAAGTATATAAAAAAAAATTAACTCATTACCGGATCATACCAGTTTTAACGGATTCAACCGATATCCAGATGAACCGGTCTAATCCGATCAAACCAGTTGTCCCATTGACCCATTGGGTCTCGGCTCGGTGTTTGGTTCGGGTTTGACAAGAGTGTAACCCTTCCCTATCAAATCTTATAAGTTCTGGGACTTAAACATAGTCTTCATCTTCAAGCTCCAAAGGAGGTATTTTTTTTCCTTTAAAAGTTGGAATTAGCGGCTGAGTTGAAGAACTTGTATCATTGCTAGTCGTGGTTGTTTTTGAGTTATGCTCTAACTTGTGGTGTGTCTTGGCTTTTTTTTTTTTTCTTCTTTGGGTGAATTTTAGCTACTTGTGGCGAGGTTCTATTCAAAAGATTGAGATATATGCTCTATCTTTTTTGTGCTTTGACACCAATTTTGTTGGTTTTTTAATACAAAGATAGATAGAGAAAAAGTTTTACCGTACAATGAAATCTTGAACTTCTACACAAATTCTCATTATTTCAAGCTCAATTTACAGAATACATTAACATAAAAACTCCTAGAAAATATAATCCTTTAATTCTTATATATGTTTCTCAACAAAAGATACATAATTTTTTTTATTGTAGTAACATATATTAGTTTTGAAGTAACTTATTCAGTATAATCAGCCTCTTAGTCTCTTACTAATGGCCTCCTACTGTATTTCTCCTATTCTAGCTTAGAGATCTAAATAATGTGGACTAAAACTATAATAACAAAAATGAAGGAGACCAATGAGAGGTTGATCTCGTTTGACCCACTGGGCATAACCTTAAGCCAACTCTCCATTATTTCAACTTCTACCCTTCTTTGTGCCACTAACCAATCAGGGTAGTCATAGTCCGGCAGCTCAAGCTTCATATCAAGGCCGTGTGAACCTGCGAGAGAAGGAAAAAAAAAAAGAGAAAAGAAAAGAAAACAAAGAACACGTAGTTAAATCAGTTTTTAATTCAAATCATGGCAAGTAATACCATAAATATAATATAAATAAACAGACGTTGTATTAAAAACAAAAATACCTTCAACAGTGGTTACAGCTCGGATTGTATCGGATAGGTCATTAAGTATCCTGATCACAAAAAGAAATCAGTTAAGTTAAGATAATCAATTGAATTCAGTGAAAATAAAATTATACTGTGATTAACTAATTAATGACATAGTTTATGTAATTACCCTAATCCGCTGTAAGGGTCTAACAGGCCGTTGGAGAAAATTATGTTACTACTGGCCTTGATAGCCGCCTGCACTTAAAAAAAAAAAGATTAAATTACTTGAAATTACCCTAAGCATGAATTTTTCACCGTGATATGTGAAAATCATACGTACCAATCCCTTATAGTGAGAGGCATCCCAATCTTGCCGTGGTGAAACATTAAACTTTTGATGACACTCGTCAATGAAATGAAGGTATGAAGGATATATAGAGGATTAAACATAATGTTGGGAAAACTGATAATGATATCCATGGTTCAAATGAAACTTAACTACTGAAAAATATGAAAGTGGAGGAGCATGCAACTGTGGTATGATGAACATGATTTTTTTACAAAGTACGTAGGGAGACTGACAAACCTGCATGTACGGAATTCGTTGGATAAAATAGCAAGCCCATTAGGTTTTGAAGCTTCTCTATTAATCATTATCCACAAATAACGAATCCTTGCGGGGCAGTAGTTCCCACCTATATGCTATTGATCAATATTTTAGGAAATTCGAAGATTAAATATTAATTAAATATGGTTCAACAAAGGAAAATTTTAACGACATTTAAGGATGAAAAAGATATTAATTTTACCTCAAAGGCTCTGCTAGTTTTTGAACAAAAGTCATTCCCGCGGAGAGGATAGGATTGGAGCTGAAGAAGCAAGGGCTCCAATTGCTACGTCCGAATACTTCAATCTAAACCAAGCCGCTAGCACTAAAAGGGGGGAAGCCATTTTAGAATACGTATAACATTGCAATAATCTGTATTTAAAGTTAAAAATTCAAAAGAAAAAAAAAATATGCAAAGAACAAGAATAATTACTTACGTCCAGCATAAAATGTTCCAAACACTATGACAGGACTCAGGAGACTCGATAGCGGACAAGTTCCTCTTTAGGCTGATAATAATATCAGCAAAATCTTGAAGAGCTCGCTCTGAATTTAAACAGCTTCTAACATTTGAAGAAGCTAGAGCCTCGTCAGTTTAGCCCAATGGAACAGATGCCCCATAAAAACGATGCTGTCACGTCAAAATAGCAATAAATTAGGTACAATTTTGAGCTGATTCACAAATGTCAAACGAATGAACAAATGAACAAGTGAAAGAAAAATATACCTCAATGAAAACAAGGCCACTGAGGCGAGTAGCCGCATCCTAATTAACGACTTTAGGCATTTTGAAACGGCTATCAATGGGCTCCTCTTCTCCGGCTGTCTCGAAGTAGTAGTCGATCGGCCCTTGTCCTCCAAAAACAACGAGAATAGGAGCCTTGTTCTCAGGCCCGCCCCAGTCATCATCGTTCACAACAAGTTTTTGTTGGAACTTGACACCATCGTAACCTCCTCCAATTGAAAAATGATCTAGAGTTTGTGTATAGTTCATGATAGTAATGCCATGAACAACCATAGAGAAGAAAAAGAAGATAGAATACAAGAATAACTTAGGCATGGTTTTGGGTAATATATTTGGGATTCTTCCTCTCCCCTCTTGAAAATATATGCTCTATAATATGAGGGGAATGTAGAAAACATATGGGGCATCGATCAAATATATATGGAGGGGGCATCAAGCTTCAAGTGATCATTAATAGCCTACAAATTTGTTCCCTTCAAAACTAGACAAAATTGATGTTGAGGGGTATTATAAATTGTCCCATATGTTAACTTCAGACGCCTAATTGTAGTTGTTAGAGAAAATTATAGTAGCAAGGTAACAACGGAAGCGAAAATTGAGATGACGGAAATTACGACAAAATTCATGAACAAAATAATAAGAACGATAAAAGAACAAAACCACAAGGTTTACGTGGGAAACCGAGGATTTCGGAGAAAAACCCACGGACACTATCACAGGGTGTGATGAGATCCACAACAAAGGAGATTACAACACAAAGGTCTCTCCCTCACAACTCTCAATCTTTCACTCTCGCTCTGGTGTCTTCTGGTGTGTTTTTGGTGGAGAAACATGTACCCTATTTATAGGGAAAACTCCCTATAACCTAACTTGACTCCCACTCCAATTAAATTTAGAATCTAATACAATTAGGAAACCCAACATAATAAGGAAACCTAAATAATATCCTAATACAATTAGAAAACAAATAATTATGGGATCAAGAGATTTGGTGATTTTAGGACACTTTTCTAACAGTAGTGAATGTTCAACTCGCAGTACAATGCGGGTTTTGTATCGTATCCACAGGGAACAAGGTCTTTTTGTCGAAACTTTCTTTACTAAGGCTTAGTTTAAGGTAACAAAAACAAAAATGAAGGGAAAAGGGGGGAAGGATAGATTATCAGACAAAGACAGAAAAAGAGGCTCAGGGGTCGGTTTTTACCACCTAATGGTTTCCCTCAAACAAAGCAATTCCGGACAAGACACTAAGCCAAGCTAGAAGTTACGATATTGCAAAAGTAGAGCCACTTCGGGGCCTCTCTCGAGATATACCTGAATTTAACCCTCGTGGTTTGTCCAATAATTTCTTAAGGATGCACCTAAAGAGTTTGAAATGCAAATCTCCTTACCCGAACCCTTCCACTTTTCTCAAGTGGAATAGTTCAAGAATCCATTCGAATGCCCTAAAGGACTACGTTTTGGTAGGTCTAGTGGGCTTTCGCCACACTAAATCCCGTAATCAAGGGAGTCATCAAATAAAAACTTCATAAACAAGGCCTAGTGTTCTATCTAGAACTAACTCTAAACAAGGGAACCCATTAAAGGCTAAACCTTCCCCTAAACCCAAAAGAGACTAGCCACTAAACATTTTATTAAAAACCTAATTAAACTAATCAAAGACCCAATTAACTTTAATCTAAACTAAACTAACATTATAAATTAAGCTAACCTAAAACTGGCCCAAAAACTCCAACATGGCCCAACTAACTTAAACAAGGCCCAAACATCTAATGACCTAATTAAGATAGTATTCTGGCCCAACTTAATAAACAAAACTAACCTAACTTCAACACAAAAAAAACTAACTTACCTTAACATCAAAACTAAATAGCAAAAGAAATTGCAATGACCCAATCTACTACACCTACTGCTGCTGACCGAACAAAACAGGGGAAAGAAGAAAGAAGAAGATCGAAGCAAAATAGGGAAAAAGGGACGGGTATCAAAACAGAGGAGAAACACAAATCAAACATTCAACATAATATCAGTATTGAAATCATCACATAAACCAAAATAGAAGCCAAAATCGGTAACTTCAACATACATTCCCAGAACAGAACCTCAAACATTCAAGAACAAACCCAAATCTAGATGAACAAGTCATGAAAACAGGGATTCAAAAACATGAATAAGAGCACGAATTAAACCTAAATTTAAATCTACCTAAATTCTACCCTAAAGATGGAGGCCTAGGGCGTCACCTTCCCCAGAACCAACCATCCCCCTTCAAATCGGCCTCTTCTTCCCTTATATACTCGAATTCATCCCTCCCTCTTCAAATCTGGACCCTTCGATTCTCTTCAAGTTGGACGGCCAAGATGCATTCGGCGGTTTGAGCTCGGTGGTTGTATGCGTCGATCGTGGGCTGCTGCGTGTAATGGTGGTGCCTGCTGCTACTGTTGTACTTCTCCAGTTACTCCTTCAACGAATCTGCAAAAAGAGAGGAGGAAATGAGTAAGAGATTGAGAGAGAAATCACGAGAAGATGAGAAATAGAAGAGAAGAAGATGAGATGGAGATGGAGATATGGAGAGATGAGATGAAGAGAAATTGAGATGGAGATGGTGTTGAGGTGTGTTTTGGTGGTGGTGTTTGCAGAGAAGAAGAAGAAGACAAAAAGAATAAGAAGAGGGACAGAGAGGGACGAAGTCAGAGAGGAAAGAAAGAGGTGAAGGAATTAGGGAAGGGAATGAATTAAGAAAGGAAAATGAAAAGGGGTTTGCTGGGGTAGAAATCGGGAAATAGGAGGAAGATGGAAATGGGTTAGGGTTTGGTAAATGGGTTGGTGGGGAAATTAGGTGGGCCGAATGGGTAGTTTAGGTGGGGAGTGGGCTGGGGTTACGTGAGTGGAATTAGGGTAGTGGGTTTAGGCTGGGTTAGGCAAGGGATTTGGGTTTTAGAACTAGGATTAGTATTAGGTTTTTATTTATTTTTACTAAATTATACTAATAAAAACTAAAATGACATAATCAAATAAAACTTAATAAAAAAGTAGAAAGAAGATAAATATAAAAAGTAATTCCTAAATTAGTTATTGAAAACAAGCAAAAAGTCATAAATAAAGGGGAGAAAAACATGCAAAAATACGGAATAAACAGTGAACTCAGAAACATAGATTATATTTGACATTTAAATATTTTTTTTCCACTTATATATGAATGTCTTGATTCACCTACATGCATATTGAGCATAACACTCTTAACTTGGAATTAATTCTTCCCATTAGATTCTCTTAATGTTGTCAACCACTTTTTCAGTTATCTATATAGTATTCAAATATTGCATACTATGAAAATGTCGAAATAAAATGAAAAATACTTTCTATAGATATGATATACTATTGGACTTGTTCATTTGGAATGTAAGTTAAGTTTGATCAATATAATTTTTACCAACTAAATTTATCAACTTTACCTATATTATTTTTACCTACTTCCATTACCTCTACATGAAAAGATAAAATACAAGATACTAATGTACATTACTAACTCACCTACATTCAAAATGAATAGGGTCTAATAAATACACCATTTATAGATAAAATAAAATTAAAAATGCTTTTTATAAATATGATATATCTGTGAGGAGATATTATTTCTTTTTCATTCAATTACCATGAGTTTAAACTATAACTATTTTGATGGATGCGAATCTCTCTTTTTTTAAATTTTTTTTTGATGAGAGATGCTAATCAAAGTTAAAAATTTATTTTCATCACTTGAAAGAAAGTACAAAATGATAAACTTAAAAATTAGAACTAATTATTGGATTGTGTATATGAGACCACCTAATAACCTTAAATTTATTAATTATGAGATGATTACTTTTATAGTATTATTAAAATATATAATGGTGACTAAGAGTTTATTTTAGTGGATGATAATAAAGCTATCAGTTAATAAGTTACTAGTCACTTTCACATTTAAAATCACTCTAAAGTAGCTCATCTTATTACTAATCTTTGATCAGATTGTTGCACCCAGAATTTACATTCAAACCATATATATATCATGGGTTTAAACAAAAAATATTTACAGTAAAGGGTGACTTTTACCCTGGCTAACTATTTTTTAAATTAAAGGGTGACTATCATCAAACAAATATGATTAGTAATAAAAAATAGTGAGACTATTCTCTTAATAAGGATTGTTTCAATATATATATATATATATATATATATATATATATATATATATATATACATACAAAACTCTGAAACATCTTGCAGGCTCCAACACACTAACATAACAAGTAAAATTACTTTGGTCAACAAAAAAATGTGTTGTTTTAGTCCAATTTTTGTTGCCCTTTAACATTGTGCTACAAAACAAATTATCACAATTTGATAGTTTTATATATCCTTAAAACACAAAGTTCGGGCTATAAATTAGTAAAAATGGTAGCACAAATTAGCTATGGTGGACAACCAAATTTTTTGTTGTCTTAGTAACTTTTAGCAACTATTTTTTTAAAATTGTTGTCCAATCTATATCAATTGCAACAAAAAAAAGTTTTGTTGGCACGTATAATATATTTAACCACAAAATTATTTGGTTGTCCGATTTTAACTTAATGCAATAATAATTTTTTTTATTGCCCAAATTACTCTAAATTTGTCACCTAAACATTTTTTTTTGTTGTGCAAATGAATCAAATTAAACAACAACAATATCTTGCATCTTATCAGATCAGGAAAAAAAATATCAAAATGGAACAAGGAAATCACGAAAACCGCTTCCGCATCACTTGACATGACCTGGGTCACCAGGCGACACGATCCGTGTCATGCCAAGGACTTGTTTTCCTACTCTTTGACATGCTACACAACCCTCGTTAGCTCCGATTTCGTCCGTTTCACCGTAGATTGTGCTTTGATCGGACGTTTCCAATTTTTTAATTTGGGTTTCACACATCAACCTAATAAAAAAATATATTAAATCTGATTTAAACATGTTCAAATATAGCTTTTAATTTTTTAATTTGGGTTCCACACATCAACCTAATAAAAAAAAATATTAAATCTGATTTAAACATGTTCAAATATAGCTTTTAAAAAAGTTATTTATATAAAGTTCAAAATTGAATCAAAATAATGATCGTGTTTATGTCTTAACATATATCAAATGAATCGGTTAAAGAGAAGACAATGGATGACAAATCCATTTCCGGGAAAAGAAATCCATTCATTTAATCTCAGCTTAATTTAGGGAGGCTAGTTCCATTCCAAAACTGCAGACAGAGAAGCTAGCATGCATCCCTTGGCCCTTCTCCTTTCAAAGCTTAATCGACTCATGATGCAATTCAACCACGCATGCAATGATGTGATGGTGAATACAAATTAATGAACCACGAAAAGAAATTGAATAAATTAATAATAGCACAATTCAAGTGAATTAAGCTAAATATACCGAGGAAGAATCCATATATATACTCCCTAAAGATCCATGAGTGCCAAGGAAGCAATAACTCCAGCAATTAGTGCCAAAACCAGAGCAGAGTTTGTAGAGACAACATGGGATGAGGAGGAAGCATTTTTGTCACTGGTAGAGTCTAAAGCAACAGGGGTGGGACCCTCCTCATCCTCATCCTCAGCTGTGGGTGGTGCCAGCTCATCTTCATCATCTTCTGATGTCGGCGGTGGTTGAAACTCGTCTACCTGTGGCGGCGGAAAGTAGTCGTCAACTATTTCGTCATCATCCCCCAGTGACGCGGGCGACGGTGGGGTCTCCTCCGACAATGCTGGCGGCGCTGGTGCAGGTGAAAAAACCGGCGTTCTGGACCTGAGGGGGTCAGGCGGCGAGGTCAACGTGTCTTCTTCAGGCGACGTCGGCACGAACACCGGAGCCTTAGAAACGGACCGCATTTCAGGAGGCGGCGGGGTGAACATGTCTTCTTCAGGCGGCGGTGGTGTCTGTGACGGAGGCTTGAACGTCGGAGAAACGGACCTCGTGTCGGCAGGTGGTGGGGTGAGTGTCACTTCTGCTTGTGGCGGCTGTCGAGGAACAGACTCAGCTGTCTGTGGGATGAACTGCTCCGGCGGCTCGAGTTCGGGTGAGGGTGACATCTGGAAGGGCCTCGTGAACATGTCCATGAAACTCATCGGCGGTGGGTCCCGTGTCGGTGTTGGTGTTGGTGCTGGTGCTGGTGCTGGCCCGGGTCCTGGTGCCGGCGCAGGTGCGGGCCCACGTGACTGTGCATCCGCAAAGCAGACAATAACTGCCAGTATTGATGATGTCACCATGAACCAGTTCGTCATATTTCCCCTTGTAATCTTCATTTTGGACATCTCTTGTACATTAATTTGAGAGATGGTATTGTTGGATTTGTTGCGGCTTCAGCACGTACGTAATACTGTTATATAGGATCCGTGCCCTGCCAACTTGTCTATACTAAAACAATAAAAACACAGAATCTCAACCAGGACTATTTCGTACTTACATGATCGATCAGTTCTGGTTCTCCACTATGAACAGACCTGTTCAGTTCTCTCGACAAATTACAGCGGCTTATTCCGTACACTGCCATATAGTACTACAAGTATACGGAGATAATTAGTCAGTACTGGTTCTCCACTATGAAGAGACCGGTAAATAAATCATATATGCTGTGTCATGAACTGTGATTCCCATTGTTAATTTTATTTATATGTTAAGTTGGACGAGTAAATGGCTTTTCTAAAAGTAAGAATTAGTAGTAATGCCTAAATTAATGATCAAGTTGCGTGATTACTTGATGACCTCACCTCATAATTAATAAATTAAATTCTCAAACCTGTGTAAATTAAGATTGCCTGCTCGAATAGTATGAAGAATCACATTTGGGCAGGACCATTTCTTGTGAGAAGATGTCGATAGCTTGCCTTTCCTTTCGCTTACCTTTTGTAAAAAAAAAATAAAAATTTAAAAAATGAAGAATCACATTTGGCCTCAGTTGGACGAGGGAGAACATATTATATTATTTTCAGCTTAGAAGACAGACCATGATGAATAAAAGTTCAAATTTTGTAGAGAGTTGCACAGTGAAGGATCCAAGGACATGCTAATTAATCTTACTACTACATGAACATAATAATCTTACAACTACACTCCCCCACCCCCTCCCGGGAGGGGGGAGGGGGGAGAGCTTAGGAACACAGGAACACAACCTTCGTTTATGAAATGGACAATCTAAAACCGTACCAGAACAAATCAGAATCATTTGTTGATTAGTTATTTCAAAAACTTACTTTGCTTATCAGTTTGTCGGTCACCATCTTTATCAGCTTGATGTCAAATCAGCCTTTTTATATGGAGAAATGGGCAAAAAAGTGTACGTTGATTAGCTTGAAGGGTTCATAATTGAAAGGGGAGAAGGTAAGGTTTACATACTCAAAGAGGCTTTATATGGCCTCAAGTAGGCTCCACAAGTATGGTACATTTAATCGATTCTTATTTCAAGAGAATGGATTTGAAAATAGTCAAAATGAGCCTACTCTTTACATAAAAAGGCAAGGTACTTTTCTCATTATATGTCTATATGTTGATGATATGATTTATATGTGGTCCTGTGAGTATGTTGAGGAAGAAATTAATTCATGTATGGTGAAAAAAAATTGAAATGTCAGACTTGGGTTTGTTGCATAATTTTTTTGGGCTTTAGGTTAGTCAGACGGAATATGGGATTTTTATTCTTCTTAAAAAAACTATGTTGTTGATTTGTTGAGAAAATTCAACATGTTGAATTGTAAGTATATGTCTACACCCATTGAATATGAATGACAACCTTATAGTTAATGATAGCACGAGCATTGAATATGAATGTCAAGATTATGTTTTCGGTAGCAATGAGAAGATTCTGGGATGAAAACCTCCAAAAACACACATGTACAAGATCAACATTGAAGTTTGCAGGAATTTTGAGGAGAACTTTTTCATTGGAGGGCCCATTGTTCGGGATAGTGGTACGCACTGGGTGGTGGGTCTCACTGCCAGGGTCTACACTGACGCTAGCACACCGACTTTTATGGTCACATTGAGAGAAATTCTTCACTTGGCCCTGGAAAGAGGCCTTACCCCATTGGAAGTGGACATGGAGGAGAGTATTATTGTTGTTCTAAGGAATCCTCCGGAAACAACCGAGCAGCAGCTTCTAGAAGTAATTGAAGATGTGAAGTCGATAATGGAAAGAGACTGGACTGTGGAAATTAATTTGGTCCATTGCTTTGTCAATCTCACTCCCGCTGTGCTGGTTGAGCAATTTGTCAGCCAACAGGTGACGGTTGACATTCACAACCAAACTCCTCGTAGTGTCAGCCTGGCTATGGAACTGGATGCAAAAACATTCTTTTATGATAAGCAGGTTCAGCAGATGCTGGAAGAAAGGGACTCTGACTTTTAAGAAGAAGAAGAGTGACATGTTGGGTTCGTTTTTGTTGCACGGCAGACCAGTTTTTTGGAAGGACTGGCAGGAAACTTCAAGTGTGTATTTTGGGCCATGTCACCTTTTGGATAGTCAGTTGGGCTTGGTTAAATTAGGCTATCTAGTACATGTGGGTAGTAATGCGAATATGAATAGGTTTCTTAGGGCTCACCTTTGTAGGATTTGTTTCTCGGCGGTCTCTAGGGACTTTTTTTGGCAATTTTATTGGGATGACAAGGTCTGAATTTTTTGTGCCTTGCTCCCATTTTGTAAAGTCTGTTGTTTAAGTAATCTAATCTCCTTTCCTTCCAATAAAAATGAATGACAGATGAAAAGCAATTTAGGAGTATTGTTGGTGGTTTGAATTATTTATATCATACCAGACCTGACATTACATTTTATGTAAGGGTGGTGTTTAGATTCATGGACAACCCATCAACACATCATTTAGGAGCAACCAACGAATTCTTCGTTATGTTCTTGCTGGACCACTTGATATTGGAATTTAGTACTCGAGGGTATCAAAAATCAGGCTGTTTAGAGGGTCGAAGGAGTACTTCTAGGTGCCTCTTCCCACTCCTGTATAATCGTTATTTCATGGCCTTCAAAGAAACAAGATATACTAGCTTTGTCTTCTTCAGAAGCAGAATATGTTGAAGTTACGAGTGTTTCCTGTCAGGTTGTTTGGTTGCGAAGGTTGTTGGTTGACTTCCTTCATACTCAAGAATGTGCCACAAAGATGTTTTGTGACAACAAAGCTATAATTGTCATGACTAAGAATCCAACTTTTCATAGTCTTACAAAACACATTGACATCCGGTGTTATTTTATTCAGAAGTTGTTGGCATATGGAGATGTAAATCTGACTTATTGTAACACAAACAAGCAAGTAGCTGATATTTTCACAAAAATCGCTTTCGCGAGCCAATCAAGAATTCTTCATATTCAAGATGGGTGTCACAAGTTTTGAAGCAAAAGGGAGTGTTGATTAATTACTTCAAAAAAATTAGTTTGCTTAGTTTTAGGAACTTGTTATTAGCAAGTATACTTTCTCGTTTTTTTTTTGTTTTGTTTTTTTTTTTAGTTCAGAAAAATCTAGGTTGCATGTTGTCACTGTCTTATCTTTAGTTTCTGACTTTTAGTAGTTTTACATTTAGTAGTTTCTATAAGTTAACCTTGATTCAATGCGAATCAGAGCAATAGTAAAAAGAATGGCGAAATTCCACACCAATGGTCATAACTACAGTAAGATGACGTATTTAGAGCTAAAAAAACCAAATCATGACCAAAGAAACAGCATAGGAAAACAAACAGAGATCTAGGAGCTACATTCTTAACCGAAAATTATAAGTATAACAATAATCATTTTGTGAAATAGAAAGAAAAACTAAAAGCCTCTATTTTGCAACCTAGGCTAAAATCAAGGTCTCCTAACAAACATATATTCTAAATCAAAACCAGGAAGAACAAGCAAAGACCCCTAATCAAATCAAACAAAAATCCAAGACTCATCCCACCACAAGGATTAACAATTTTGCAGAAACTGATGTTGCAGGACCAAATAACGGAATTATACTAATGCATAGTTGGAACATATACATGATAAAACTCCAACCCAGATCCCAAATCAAAAAAAAAAAAGAAAGTGTCAAAAAAACAAATATGGCAACAAATAATACTAATATGATACATAAAGGAAGGACGAATACCTCTGTGCTCCTATGACACACAAAATCCAATCGCATGCAAGAGCCCTAAATGAAATTAAGAAGAAATTCACATATTACCTATGTTCACACTAATAACACCAAATTGATATCAATAAAAGTTTAATATCTAAAAACCCTAATTTCAATTTCAATACAATTGAAATGTTCTTACCTCTTGAACTGATCTTGAATTTGATGAATAGTCTGACTAAGATGCAACATAAACCCCAAAAGAAACTTTCAACAAATTCAATTACTTTTATTCCCATATACGAACTCAAAGGTCAAAATACTGACCTTTTAATTCTATGAAAAGTTGATGAAAATGGATGTTCGCATGCAAGTGCACCTTCGCAGTATATTAGCATGATAGAACTGGTGGTCAGTGGTGGCCTGAGTACTTCAAACTTTCAATGACACACACGAGGAATGGAGATGAGACAGAGAGAAAGAGATTGAGATTAGAGAGAGTTAGAGAGACGATGCGAAGATAGGTTGCCTGGTTTTTTCACTTTCTTGCGAGGGTGAGGCACTGATGAGACAGAAAGGGAGAATACTAATGATAATGACATAAATAGAAATAAGTATTTCAAGGCAAGGACAAAGATGATAACTAACATTTGTGACATACTTCTTTCTTAGTTCTTTTAATAAGGTTGTAGATATCACTTCTTTCCCAACATCATTTAGTTGCCAACAAAGCTTAATAATTCAGTACTCATCGCAAGGGAAAAGGCAAACCGAATCAAACCACTGATTCTTAGGTTAAAAGTGTCATACACTTTATTTTATGCCTTTTTTCACCAAATTTCTCATGTTATATAATCTTAGTATTTTTCTTGCTTTATTCCATCTCGTAGCCTATATTACTTGGGTTCGGGATACAAGCGTCTGATATGGACATGGATTTGGTCCGACATGACATCTTTAAAAATTATGAACACGAAACACGATATTCAAGGGTCCAACATGGAAGGCGAAACACGACCCTTAAATTGCATAATATATTTAGTTATATTAGAAGTGAAATATTGCTAATTTTTTAAAGGCATGTATCCTCAAAAATTGTAGACCCACAGACACTTTAGTTTAAATTGATTTAACCTATATAAAGAATGTATTCAACCCAACTTTTAAAAAGCCCAAACAAATTGCTTTCACTTTAATTTGAAAATAATCAAAATAAAAAAGTGGAAATGACCCAAAAGAAAACCCTAGGTCCGATGTATGCTATAATGGTATATGGTTGTTCACGCCTCCCCCGGGGGGCCGTTTCTGAAGTTTAAAGCAGCAAAATCCTAATAAACAGACGTCACTCTTTCCCTCTCTCTCCCGTCTTTAACTAGCATTGGAAGGTCATCCCTGCAACAAATGGTCGCCAGAAAGTCTTCTCTGGCACCACTGCCATGGGTGCCACCCTAGTTGTTGGAGTTGTTCACCACTTTCATGACGAGTTTCTCATTCTCTATCATTCTCCACTAGCATCCAACTTTCTACTCCCATGTCCGGCCATCCTCACCGTGTTAGACCCGTGTTTCATGTTAGGATCTGTTTCGGGTTGTGCCAACTGGTATGCCAGCTCTAATAAGCGAGTCCAGATATTGTAGCTAATAAGTCAAAACCTAGCAAGTGGCGGAAAGATAGGGAAAAAATGGTGAAAATGGCAAAGCAAGACCTAAGCTTTTTAAGTGAAAAAGCGTGGTTGCATGTCGGTTAAGTACTATCAGAAGCCATCTATGAGCGCTATTCGAGCATTCATTTCCACAATCCAGTATATATAAGTGAAAAAGCTTTTGTGAACCATCTAAATGCCTTTAATTAGAGTATGATCATGATTTTCCATTCCTCAAATGGTACCAATTATAAGACTTTCATTAGTTGAAGAATCTAGTGCTTTAAATTTGTTAATTAATTGTTTGTTTGTGAAGAATCTCAACGCTGCTTTGAGGACCTCAGCATATCCAGCAGTGAGGACCTCCAGTCTCAGTAGCAGTATCGGCTCAGAGATTTTGTTTGAAAGATCTCAATCAAAATTAAATCAGGGAAGTCATCCATATCCTATCACTATTTTATTCATTCCGATTCTGCATTCATATTGTAATAAATCATATCTCTTTTTCAGACATCAAAAGGAAAGGAAAGAAATTGTTTGGAATTGCATGATTTGAGAAGATTGAAGATCGACTCAAGAAAGGAAACAATCATCCATCAAAGGAAGTGGAATGTTGCTGCTCAAGCGTAAACACAATCAGAACTTCTTATGAGAGTTATTGATTTCCAAGCAAGAAAATCGTTTGTAGGAGTTTTGGCTAGAAAATTTTGAGTTGTAAGAATATTGTGAGAAAATATTCCGAGTTGCTCCCACTGGGAAGTAGTGGTGAGTTTGTAGCCAGTGAGTGAAAACTGGTGAGGGCCTCAAGGGCTGTGTTTCTAGAGTGAGATAGTGTTGTCGCTTTAGGTGTGTTAATTGCTTTTAATCGCCTCTTCTGTGAGGCCTCTTCATAGCTCGAATAAAGCCTCATTTGAAAGGCTCCACTGACAGAACCTCTTCCTAAGAGTTCTGCCTCTGTAAGCAACATTGAGGACCTCAACAGTCCCGATATTGCTGAGTTTCTGATCTCCTCTATACTGTTTATATTTCAAGTTAAATTCAATAAAAGAAGTATTATTCATTTTATGCAAGTACTATTGCAGAGCAATGCAACAAACTTAATTCTCCCCCTTTTTATCTTTCAGACAAAAAGAAAACAGGAGAGTACAAGCACTAAGATGTGTTGCCAAAATAAAGAGAGGAAGAGAGAGAGGGAAAAGGAGGGATATGAGGAAAAGTAATGATGAGGAAAAGAAATGATGAGGTACCCGAGAGGACATGCTGATTAAGACATCAGAGGTCCAGGCACGCAGTGAGTTGACGAACATGGGAGGAGGAGAGAGACCACATGTAGGGAGGATGGATGATAAGACTCCCCCTCAATTTGACAACTTGTGCATAGGTTGAGGTCCTCATGATAGAAGGCTCCCCCTCGAATGGTGCGGGTGGCGTTGTTTCGCGACCTTCCAAATGTCTAGGATCTTGTCTTGGATTTTATCTCCAAAGGTCATTCTTCCATTCTTGTTGATTTTCAATTTGTAGAACTTGGTTGGATCTTTGGTAATGTGTCTGAGGCATACCTGCAATAGAGGACACTATACCTTTCTTGGTTTCTGACCAAGGATGAGATCGTTGCTGTGAGGTCTTTGGGACCCAAATTTTAGTAATGCACGGAGGTCTAGTTCCTTTAGATAGGGGAGTTGGTAAGGTCCTTATTTTATTTGCTGTTGGAGGTCCTCTATGATAGTTTTCTCTGAGAGGTGGAATATTTGGGGTATGAAGTAGAGGGCCTTTGTTGGTATGGATGAGAGGACTTTTGGACCGATAGTTTTTGAGAGGTGGTGCATTAGGTGTGGGAAGGATGGGTTCCTTCTGGTAGGGATGAGATTTTGTGACTGCCTCATTTGATAATTGAGTGATGACCTTATATCAGTCTTTGACCTCTATGGATAGTCTAACATTTTCAGTTGATAAGAGGTCATTTCTGGTGTTCAAGCACTCTATGGTTTCGTTCAGATGATTGACATGTTTCGTGAGATGCTTGACTCTTTCTATTAAGGATCTAGAATATTTGAAGAGATGAAATAATTTGTGAGCAAGGTGCGAGGAGGGAAGAGTGAGGAATTCATCAATGTTTACCTCGTCATGAGATGAGGTTGGATCTTGATCCTCACTTGTATTTGCCATCAGACATACATTTGTTATTTCTTTTACTTTACTGTGGCCTTCACTGGAATCTCTGTCACTCCATGTTGCCATCATTGCCTTATGGTTTTGTCGTTGAGGTCGACTGTTTCTCTTGTCTTGGTTTCTTCTGGCGTGAGGGCAGTCCTTCACAAGGTGTTTTGAGCTGCCACATCTAAAATAAATAAATGGGTCAGATTCTTCTTTTATTAAGGCCTTACCTTTTGAGGTTTCTTTTTTGTTTTTTCCATCCTTGATGTATCCTCGAAAGGTCGGATTTTTCCTGTATAATTTTCTGAACCCTCCAGCTATCATTGCCATGGTTTCTTCCTCATCCTCATCTGATTCACTATCAGATTTACGTACTGCCTTGAGGGCAATTCCCTTGGATTCTGAGAGGTTATTCAATTGGATCTCATAGGCCAATAGTTTTCCAGTGAGTTCCTGTAGTTTGAGGGCCTTGAGATCTTGAGCTTCTTCAATGGGTGTGACTTTTGGACCCCATTTTCTTCTAGGCAGGCATCGGAGGACCTTTCTAACTTGTTCCTCATTTGGGTAGGTTTTTCCCAGAGATATGAGGTGGTTGGTGATGCTGTTGAATCTTTTGAACATCTCTTTAATAGTCTCATTTTCTTCCATTCTGAAGGTCTCATACTTTTGGATAAGGATATCTACTTTGGTGTCCTTGACTTGACTTGTGCCTTCATATGTGGTTATCAAGTAATCCCAAACCTGTCTCGCAGTTTCACAATTAGATACACGTTCAAAATCATTCAAATTTAAACTGCAATAAATCAAGTTTAGGGCATGAGTATTTTTTCTCAATGGCTCCAACTCTTTATTGGTCGTTTCAGATCATTACTTTGGGACATCTTAACCAACACTGTTTTTCTTCGTGGGAGTAGGATAATCTCCCTCGGTAACCACAGTCTAGAGGTCCTCATCTTGGTCCTTCAGGAAGACCTCCATTTGTCTTTTCCACGACCTGTAGTTTTCTCCAGTGAGTAGTGGAGCTATTGTCCATGAGCATCCTTGAGGAGCTTCATTTGTGTTGATAGCGGCCATGATCTTTTCCACGAGTGGTTAAACTCTTGAATTTGTGGACCTGCTATGATACCAATTGAAATAACCCTAGAGGGGGGTGAATAGGGTTGTATAAAAATTATGCACTTAATCAACACAAAAGGGTTAATAGCACTTTTAGAAACTAAATAATACTTCTTTATTGATTGAATTAAAATGCTAAAAGGAAGGAGGTTACAACTTGGCACTATTAAGGATTGTACGAAGTCCTCAACAAGGCTTACAGGAGCAGAAGACTTCACAAATGACTTCTACACTTGAGGTCTCACAGAAGAGGCGATTACAAAGGAAGAACACACTTAAAGTGAGAACCCTATCCCACTTTAAACACACGACCTTAGAGGTCCTCACCAGAAACACTCTCTGGCTACAAACTCACCACTTTTCTTGGTGGCTACAACTTGGAATATTTTCACTCAAATATTCCTACAACTCAAAATTTTCTAACCAAAATTCCTACATTGATTTTCTTGCTTGGAAATCCATAATTCTCACAGAAGAGGTTGATAGTATTTATGCTTGAGAATTTCCTCTAGAGAATGATTATTTCCTTTTTTGAGCAAATCTTCAATCATTCTCAATCTTGGCAATTTGCAACGATTTCTTTCCTTTCCTTTTAGCATCTGAAAAAGATATAATTTGTTATAATATAAATCCAGAATCGGAAGGAATAGAATAAGATTAGGATATGGAAAAACTTCCCTGATTTAATTTTGACAAACAAAATCTTCGCACTGGAATTGGAGGTCCTCATTACTGAATACGGTGAGGTCCTCAGATAGCGTTGAGATTCTTCATTCTACTTCCTTGATTGAAGATTGTTTCCTTTCTTGAGAGTAGATTTTCAATCTTCTCATTTAGGCAGCTGTTTCTTTCTCTTAATTAAATTCTGATTTTATATCTTCAAAATCTCTTAATTAAATTCTGCAAATAAAATCAGATTAGAGATTATGAGAAAGATATAGATCTCTAAGGAAGATAAGGTATATTTATATAAAGGAAACTTCCCTGAATTTGTATCTTCGAATTTTGTCTTTCAATCAAAAGTATGACAGATGCAATGGAGGTCCTCACGCAAACTGTAGTGGAGGTCCTTAGAGGGCAGTAGAGTTTCTTCAATATGTATCTATTGCTGCTTCTTTTTCTTGCTCCTGGAATTTCATATATTTGTGACATACTAGATATGCATATGTATAGAATGCCCTGCAATTTTGTCTTTCAAACAAAAAGGGGGAGATTGAAGAATCTCAACGCTGCTCTGAGGACCTCAGCATATCCAGCGGTGACGACCTCCAGTCTCAGCAACAGTATCGGCTCAGATATTTTGTTTAAATATCTCAGTCAAAATTAAATAAGGGAAGTTATCCATATCCTATCTCTATTTTATTCCTTCCGATTCTGCATTCATATTGTAATAAATCAAATCTCTTTTTCAGACATCAAAAGGAAAGGAAAGAAATCTGTTAGGAAAGTGTCCGAAAATCACCAAATCTCTTGATCTCACAATTATTTGTTTCCTAATTGTATTAGGATATTATTTAGGTTTCCTTATTGTGTTGGGTTTCCTAATTGTATTAGATTCTAAATCTATTTGGAGTGGGAGTCAAGTTAGGTTATAATGAGTTCACCCTATAAATAGGGTGCATGTTTCTCCACCAAAAATACATCGGCAAACACAGAGAGCTAGAGAGAGAGAAAATATTGAGAGAGAAAGGGGTCTCACCAATATTTTCCCCAGTGTATCCTGAGAGATTGTGAGTTGAGTGTAGAGAGATTGTTATTGTAATCTCCTTTGTGGATCGTATCACACCCTGTGATAGTGATCAGGTTGTACTCCTCCTTTCTCATAGTGGATTATTTTCTGGCTGTCGCCGTCCGTGGGTTTTTCTCCGAGTTCTTCGGTTTCCCACGTAATTTTGGTGTTTGATTTTATCGCTTATTTTTCGTTCCTAAATTTTGTCGTAATATCCGTCATCTCGTTTTCGATTCTATTATTCGCTTCCGCTGTTACCTTGCTACTCACTTTTCTCTAACAAGTGGTATCAGAGCAAGGTGGAGATGGCTTCAATCATGAAGTGCGATATTCCAAAATTTGATGGAACGAGGAGTTTTACTATGTGGAGACTGCAGATGAAGGCGGTCCTGATTCAGCACGGGTTATGGGATGTGATTGAGTATCCCGACACGAAGATTGATGCGACAATGAGCGATGATGAATTCCAAAACTCTGAAGGATATCAGGAATCGACTCAAGGAGTGGAAGAAGCTTGAAGATAAGACTCTGGCAGGATTCAATCGCTTGGCAGAGCACATTCAGAGAGAGGTGATGCATATTGAGAAACCTCGGGTGCTCGACCAAATCGAAGAGTCACATGTCGAAAAGTCGTGCAAACAAGTACCGAATGAAGGAGAAATTCTACAGTTGAAGATGCCCCAAGGTACTTCTATTCAGCACATCTTAGTGAATTTGATTCTATTATTATTGAATTGGAATCAATGGATATAAAACATCGATGAGGATAAGACTTTTCATTTAATTGTCCTACTGCATCACATAAACAATTTAAGGAAATCATGTTGTATGGGAATCGTGGTGACCTTAACCTTAGTGAAGTAAAGGCTAGTTTCTTGTCTAAGGAGAAACTTGATACCGATGGTGATGACCAGGTGGTGATGCTATGGTTGTAAGGGGTAGAAATCGAGCGTAAGGAAAGCGGGTCTAGAGGAGGTCTAAACACCGTTCAAAGTCTAGGAATCCTCACAAGAATAAGAAGTGTAACTCTTGTAGTAAGATGGGGCATATAGAGAGAGACTGTGGGCAAACAGAGAGACCAGAAGCAGGAGAGTAAGGATAATCACACCAAACCCGGTACCTCAAACTGCGTAGAGTCCGAGTCAGATGGTGATGGGTTTGTAGTTACGGATGATGCCTTGGCTACCACATCGAGTAGGATAGCTAGAGATGAGTGGGTTCTTGACACGGGGTGCACCTATCATATGTGTCCTCATAAAGACTGATTCGAGTCTTATGAGAGTGTTGACACCGGGGTCGTAGTCATGGGTAACGACACAGCCTGCAAGGTTGCAGGAATCGGTAGCATCAAAATCAAGACTCATGATGGCATCGTTAGAACTCTCAAGGAGGTTCGTCATATCCCTAACATGACTCGAAATTTAATTTCTTTGGGTACTCTTAAAGCTAACGGCTGCAGGTACAAAGGAGAAGATGGTGTTTTGAAAGTGTGCAGGGGTTCCATAGTTCTTATGAAGGGAATCAGGAAGGGCAGTCTATACATCCTGCAGGGTCTCATGATGTGGATCTGCAGCTGCAGATCTAAATCTTGATGAGTCCGACAAGATAAAACTGCGTGCACATGAGACTAGGCCACATGGGCGAAGAGAATGTCAATGTTGAGCAAGACGGATACCATGAAGGCGCAAAGATCGGCAAGTTGGAGTTTTGCGATCACCGTGTCTACGGAAATGTAAGAGGTTAGCTTTTCAAGGGCTAAACATACAACAGCAGAGATCCTTGATTATATTCATTCAGATTTGTGGGGTCCTGCTAGAGTGCCATCACTGGGTGGCAAGCGCTACATGTTGACATTCGTGGATGACTTCTCGAGGAAGACTTGGGTTTATTTCCTGCGGCACAAGAATGAGGCATTCTCATATTTCAAGAAGTTCAAAGCTTTGGTGGAGAACCAGAAAATCAAGAAACTCAGGACTGACAATGGGTTGGAGTTTGTTGATTCTGAATTTACTGAATTCTGCGAGGAGCATGGGATTGCGAGGCATCGAACCTTGGTGGGTAAGCCTCAGCAAAACGGGGTAGCCGAGAGAATCAACAGGACACTCTTGGAGAAAGCCCGCTGCATGCTCTCGAATGCAGGGCTTTGGAAGAACAAATCGTTCTGGGCAGAGGTGATATCTACTGCCTGCTACCTGCTGAACAGATCACCTCATGCCTCTATCGAATACCAGATTCCAGAGGAAGTATGGACAGGTAATCCAGTTAATTATTCTAATTTGAGAATTTTTGGATGTCCTGTATATGTCCATGTGAATGATGGGAAGCTGTCTCCGTGTACATTAAATGCATGTTTCTAGGTTACGGGTCTGAGTCTAAGGGATATAGAATGTGGTGTCCTGATTTGATGAAAGTTATTCAGTCTAGAGATGTAACCTTTAATGAAACTGCTATGTTATCTGGAATGGAATCTACCGGTACTTCTGATGATGCAGAAATCGGGAGAAGGATGCAGAAGAATGGTGTTCGAGGTGGAGCGGGCTCGAGTGGAGTGCTCGAACTCGCAATCGAGCAACCATCGATGCTCTTGAACCAACTCAGGTTGATGAGCCTGAGATTGAGACGAATGTTCCTCAGGTGGAGGAACAACCATGCATTGCTAGAGATTGTTCCAGGAGGGAGATCAGGAGACTAGCGCGATATACTGAAGAAGATGATGCTGTGATTGCTTATGCGCTGAGTGTTGCAGAGGAGACTCCTGAAGGTGCTGAACCTTCTACCTATCAGGAGGCCATCTTTTGTCCGAATGCCTCAAATTGGATAGGAGCTATGCAAGAGGAGATGGAGAGTCTGCAGAAAAATCATACATGGGAGCTATGTGAGTTGCCTAAAGGGCGACGAGCTCTTACTGCGAAGTGGGTGTACAAGATAAAGAAAGGTATCCCTGGTGTAGAAAGTGCAAGGTGGAAGGCCAGATTAGTGGTAAAGGGTTGCAACCAGAAAGAAGGAATCGACTACAACGAAGTATTCTCGCCAGTCGTGAGGCATACGTTGATCCGCACCTTGCTAACCTTTGTTGCTCTATTTGATTTGGAGTTGGAGCAACTTGATGTCAAGACAGCTTTCCTCCATGGCGAGTTGGAGGAGGAAATATATATGAGGCAGCGGAGGTTTCATCGTTCACGTAAACAGGAACAGGTATGCAGATTAAGGAAGTCCTTGTATGGACTTAAACAGGCACCCAGGCAGTGGTACAAAAGGTTTGATACCTTTATGGTAGGGCAAGGGTACACAAGAAGTCACTATGATAATTGTGTGTACTACAGGCAATTTGAAGATAGGTCTTTCATTTATTTATTATTGTATGTGGATGACATGTTGATTGCCTCCAGGGACATGTCACTAATAAAGAAGCTGAAATCTCAACTCAACCAAGAGTTTGAGATGAAAGACCTCGGAGCGGCGAAGAAGATTTTGGGTATGGAGATCCAAAGGGATAGAAAGGCAGGGAAGCTGTTCCTGTCTCAGAAGAAATGTCTGGGGAAGGTGTTGGACAGATTAAACATGAGAAACTGTAAAGCAGTTTCAACTCCTTTAGCTGCACACTTCAAGTTGTCTGGTGAGAACTGTCCTAAATCTGATTTGGAGGTAAGGAGGATGTCCAATATTCCCTATGCTAGTGCAATTGGTAGTTTGATGTATGCTATGGTGTGTACTAGACCTGACCTGTCCCACGCAGTTAGTTTGGTGAGTAGATATATGCAGAATCCAGGGAAGGAGCATTGGGAAGGAGTGAAGTGGATCCTTCGCTATGTGAAGGGTACTTTGGAGAAGGGCATCCTGTATGATAGAGGTAGTGCTGCAACGTCTGATGTTGCAGGTTATGTTGATGCTGATTATGGTGGAGATCTGGATAGGAGACGCTCAATTTCAGGGTATGTGTTCGTCATGTGTGGAGGAGCAATATCTTGGAAAGTTTCACTTCAATCTATAGCAGCCTTCTCTACTACAGAGGCTGAATATATTGCTTTGACGAGGAGTGAAGGAGGCCATCCGTTGAGGGATTGGTCATGGAGCTTGAGTACCACAGGCGACCGTGGTTTATTCAGACAGTCAGAGTGCTATACATCTGACAAAGAATGTAACTTATCATTCGAATACCAAGCTTATAAGCGTCGTATCACTTCATCAAAGATACGATTCTTTGCCGGGAGAGATCGTGGTGAAGAAGGTTCATACTTCTGATAATCCTGCAGACATGTTAACCAAGCCTCTATCTATAGCTAAGTTCGAACATTGTTTGGACTTAGTTGGTGTTCTAAGCATGTGAGAGCCCTGCGGGGCCACGCCCTGCGGAGGGGCGTGTTGATGGCGACAGTCAAGATGTTTATCTGGACCGATGATTTGTTGATTTTAGTCCAAGGTGGAGTTTGTTAGGAAAGTGTCCTAAAATCACCAAATCTCTTGATCTCACAATTATTTGTTTCCTAATTGTATTAGGATATTATTTAGGTTTCCTTATTGTGTTGGGTTTCCTAATTGTATTAGATTCTAAATCTATTTGGAGTGGGAGTCAAGTTAGGTTATAGTGAGTTCACCCTATAAATAGGGTGCATGTTTCTCCACCAAAAATACATCGGCAAACACAGAGAGCTAGAGAGAGAGAAAATATTGAGAGAGAAAGGGATCTCACCAATATTTTCCCCAGTGTATCCTGAGAGATTGTGAGTTGAGTGTAGAGAGATTGTTATTGTAATCTCCTTTGTGGATCGTATCACACCCTGTGATAGTGATCAGGTTGTACTCCTCCTTTCTCATAGTGGATTATTTTACATTGTCGCCGTCCGTGGGTTTTTCTCCGAGTTCTTCGGTTTCCCACGTAATTCTGGTGTTTGATTTTATCGCTTATTTTTCGTTCCTAAATTTTGTCGTAATATCCGTCATCTCGTTTTCGATTCTATTATTCGCTTCCGCTGTTACCTTGCTACTCACTTTTCTCTAACAAAATCGCTTGAAATTGCATGATTTGAGAAGATTGAAGATTGACTCAAGAAAGGAAAGAATCATCCATCAAAGGAAGTGGAACATTGCTGCTCAAGCATAAATACAATCAGCACTTCTTATGAGAGTTATTGATTTCCAAGCAAGAAAATCGTTTGTAGGAATTTTGGTTAGAAAATTCTGAGTTGTAAGAATATTGTTAGAAAATATTCTGAGTTCTAGCCACTGGGAAGTAGTGGTGAGTTTATAGCCAATGAGTGAAAACTGGTGAGGGCCTTAAGGGCTGTGTTTCTAGATTGAGATAGTGTTGTCGCTTTAGGTGTGTTAATTCCTTTTAATTGCCTCTTCTGTGAGGCCTCTTCATAGCTTGAATAAAGCCTCATTTGAAAGGTTCCACTGACAGAACCTCTTCCTAAGAGTTTTGCCTGTGTAAGCAATATTGAGGACCTCAACAGTCCCGATATTGCCGAGTTTCTGATCTCCTCTATTCTGTTTGTATTTCAAGTTAAATTCAATAAAAGAAGTATTATTCATTTTATGCAATTGCTATTTAACGAGTTTGTGTTGATAAAGTGCAGAAATTCATAACAACCCTATTCACCCCTCTCTAGGGTTATTTCAGTTTGGATTTTTTTTTTTGTTTGGATTTTGAATTAGCATAATTTGATGATTTTCAATTTGCCTCGCAGAATCTTTGCCGACTTGGAAAATTTTAAAAATATATTATTGTCACTAAAAGTTCGTTCAAATTTAAAAATCGATCTATTAGTCATTATTTGATTTAAATTGGGCCAGGTCCAGGTAAAAGAAACAGGGTTCAGATTGTCCAAATTTTGAGAGAAAATTCGGGTTTAGTCATTTTGGACAATTGGACTATGCCCAGTACCAGTTTGTGAGTGAACATGGGTTGGCTCTTAATTACCTTTATGTACAATCTGGACATTGGACTATTCGGACGTCCGTCAATCTGACATTATTCGGTCATTCCAACAATAAATGTCTGAGCTTGCCTTTATATATAATTCGGACACCTGATATTCGGAGACGAGACATTTGGATACGAGTAAGGTCTCAATGTCTGAATTACTTATTGAAGAGGTTCCCAGTAATAGAATTTTGACTGATTTGACCATAACCAAATTTTTGCCCGCTCTGATTTTCAAGTTTCGCAATGATGAATATAATTTTTGAATTTTGGAGCCCAAGGTTTATGCGCTTTAGATTGGAGCTAGCTGCGTGCATAATCCATTGTGATCGTGATGAACATGATGTGTTTTTAGCTCAATTTTAGTTGCATGTATTTTGTTAGGAATGCCAATGAGTCGGGTTTGGATCAGGTCCACCCAGACCCAGATCCGTTTAACTTTTTTTGGATCCAAACCCAATCCAGACCTATTGAGTTCAAAATTTTTGAACCCAGACTCGTCTTAATAGGTCGAGTCCGACCCAGTCTGTGTTGGGGCCAGGATCCACTGCCATCCATAATCTAGGTGAAGCTTTCGTAAATTTGGTGAAGTTGTTCAATCTTATTTAATTTGTCTTCTTAGCTCGATATTTAGTAAAGTCCTTCCTTCCTGGTCAATGAGTTCCACAACACATGCATGCATTCTCCTCCAAAAAAGTGGGTTGGGCCGATACCAATCATTCATGAGTGTTAGGCAACCACTTATCCCCCCATACCTTCACACTTCTTCCATCATCAATACTCCACACATCGAATCCTTCCGATGGAATTCCGAATTCCCTAACACGTAAAATGCGACGCATCATAAATATTAAGATCTACTCGATCTACGGACCCATGCAAAACAAATTAAAAAAAATGTTTTTGTGTAGATCAGTTGTTAGATAAGAAACACACATATATATATATATATATATATATATATATATATATATATATTCATGTTAATTGGATATCATAAAAGCTGTTTTTTTAGTTATTCTCTATAAATTATTATATGGAAAAATTTCAAATGGTAGGCACCAATTATTATCTATTTTAAGCTGTCAATACCTTTTCAACATATTTCAAATGGAGGCTTAATCTATATATATATTATAATAGAAATCATTTTTGGTCCCACGAAATAGAGCCACAGGAGTGATTGTAGAGGAATTGGCCAATCACAACGTAAAAAATTATATATTTTTTTCTATTTTCATTTTTTTATTTTCAATCTGTATTTTATTTTAAAATTAAAAAAACTAGAAAGTATCACTAATCCTTGACTGCTTTGACAAAATAATAATAATAATAATCTATATAATATTAATAGTAAAGTTTGTGAGTCCCGCTTAATGGAGAAAGGATATTAGTTGTAGGGATTACTACTAATCAAAAAGTAGATAAATGTTGATTTAAATTATTTTGGTGCAACTATCAGTAATTATAATTATTTTGGAATAATCTTTCTAAATTATAATTATAATTTATAATAAATTTTAATTTTTTAAATAACTATTTTAATATACTCCGTGCATCGCACCGGTTGATGCCTAGTTAGCAAATAATTCCATTCCATAGGCCTTACTTCAGCTACCGTTAGGGATAGCAAAAACAAAAAAAAAAAAAACGAAAATATAAAGTTTTGAATTGAGCAATATGGAAACGTTTTAAGCCTATGTTTGGTGTTTGGATACTACTTATGTAAATTTTTTTTAGACTTAGTGTAATTATAAAAAAAATTTCTATGATAATTTCAACATTATTAATATATTTTGCCAAATATTTCAATAATTATAAGTACAATTTTTTCAATTTTTTTTTGTTTCAATTACTTTTAACATTTGACACCCATGCGAATGCACGGGCACGAAACTAAATTATACAAACAAAAATAACTTTTTAAATCTATTTAATTAGTTGTTCACGTTTATATTAGTACATAGCTAATAATAATCCAATGATATTTGATTTTGCTACATATTTGGTGAAAAAAGTATATGATGAACAATTACTTGGGTAATGTGATGATGAAGGTTTCCAACTTCGCTATACAAGTTTATGCAAATCCGTATAAAGAATAGAAGATTGATATTGTTTGTTTGGTTAAGAGGGGGGAAGAATGCACATATCTCACCAACCCAATTATGAATAATGTCATCAAGTGCATACAGTTTGTATGTACTGAGGAGATCTAAGGTAGGAGTTCACTTAATCCAAAGTACATGGTTACAAATTAAGTGAGGTTTTATCTTAAAATCAAGTGGTGTTAAGAGGAGTAACCCATCTGACTTATATATCATGTCTTTCACTTTAATCTTCCGATGTGTGACTTCAAGTTCTTTGGTAAATCCCAACAATATGCTATATACATATATTTAAATTTTTAGTTTTTAATGAACAATATGCAAACCTTTGGTATCATGTTTTGCGTTTGGATACTACATATTTCAATTTTTCGTACACTTAGTATGATTATCAAACTCTGTTCTCTGATATTTCCATTATTATTAATATATTTTGCCAAATATTTCGATAATAAGTACAATATTTTCATTTATCTTTTATTTAATATATTTCCATTATCATGATAACAATATTTCCATTATTATTAATATATTTTTCCAAACATTCGTCACTGTGGAAATGCACGGGCACAAACTAGTATCTACGTAATTTAAAAGTAAACTTTTTTTTAATATTTACCAAAACTTGTTTTATTTAACAAATCTTACATACCCTTAATCCTATTCACATTGTTGTTCTAGCAGTACTCATGATACCTTGCTCTACCTATGACAATCTCAACAAGTGATCGTGTCTTTCACTAACAAGTAACGAGTGATCATGTCTTTCACCAACTCATATTATGATGGGGTCCCCATGTTCATTAATATCTTTGTAACGTGTCATAATTTTGGTAGCATAGATGAATATTACTGTAATTTTTTCCTCAATTATTTTTCAAAGTTTAAAAAGATCAAAAGTGGCAAAGCAACAATAAACAAACAAACATGGTAACTATAAAATTCAACGAGGAACATCGCAACTAGACAGTTAAAAATCATAAATCAGAATTAATTCCTTACATTTGTCTTTCTCTCTCTTCGTCATTTCTCTAGGTTTATCTTCTTCTTATTTTAATTTATTTTAATTTTATTTGTATTAGGTCCGCCGAAATCAATCTCTTCATGTATTCATATGTATGGAAGGAAACTGTCTATATCTAGACTCTCTCGGACCTGGCGTTCGTGGGACTAGATTGAGGAATGTTATTATATGTTGTCTCTCCGTCATTTCTCCTTCCACAAATTCGCAACAGTCTCACCATCTTCACGAATGAAACCTATATCACAATCAATCAAACTTTGTCATTTTACATGCCATCTCCTCCAAACTAAGAAGCTTCTCTTATGGATTTGAGTTGTATGACATAAGCAGTTGGATCATTGGATTTGATGGAAATTAACTAAGGGTATGTCCAATTGTCCACTGAAAACTTGTACCTATGGCTTCATTTAATACCCCCTCCTTGATGATCCCCAACTAACCAGCCAACCAACCATTTCTGGCCCGTTCAAAGTCCAACCCTAGCTATTTGCCAAATGGTCCAGCTCCCATCAACCACATTCACCCAAAATTAAAGGCGCCCTCTATAAATAACTACTTAACCCATCTTCCTTCTCATACCATCTCACATCCCAATTCCATCCTAATGCCATTATTATTTTATTTATTTTGGGGTATTTTGTTATCAATTTTTTAATAGTTTTTACCTTTTTGGACCCTCATAATTTTCATGTCAAGATTTAAAAGCTACCTGACGAGCTTGGCAAATAGCTTTTTATATAAGTTTTTTGAATCTAAGAAAATTTTCACAAACTACTTAAAGAAGTTTTTTGAGGTAGATTTTCACAAACAACTACTTTACTAAACACATTTCGTACAATCAGTTAACTCAACTAGTTTTTTTTTTTTTTTCTGATAACAGTTAACTCAACTAGTTAAAGTCACACAACTAATCTAAATAGCTAACAACTACCATTTAATAGTTAAAAGCAACCAACTAACAGCTAGGGGTGTCTAAAACCGGTAAGTCACAATTTCGGTTAACCGCATTTGCGGTTTATGGATTTTATAAACCTAAACCTAAACCGCTTTATGCGGTTAACCCGGTTTGTGGTTAACCACTTTTGGAAACTAGAAACTGAAACCAAACCGAAACCGCCGGTTAACCGCATTGATAACATGGTTAACCGCTTTTTGGGTTCGGTTTATGTTTAACCGCAGTTAACCGCCGGTTCCTATAAATTTAAAGTAACAATAGAAGAAGAAAAATTAACATTTTGCTCTAAAATTTCAAAATTTTCAACTAAATTAATCGAGATCGATTATTCATTTCACAAAAATGCAAAACCGAAACCTAAACCGCTTAAATCGGTTTGGTTAACTTAAACTGCAATTTTTAAAATTTCTTAATATTTAACCACTTTTACCAGTTTGGTTTATACCGTTTTACCATTTAGTTTCTGATTTCGGTTTTTGTTGGACAACCCTACTAAGAGCGGGTCGCAAAACAGGGCCTTTGTTTTGATCCGAGACCATTAAATTTCTTACCTTCCCCTTCATTATTTCCTAGAACCGTACACAAGTCACTCTCTTTCTCTCCTCTTTATAACCACATCCAACTTCCCAAACACATGAGTAAGAGAATTCAGCTCAAAGATACCAAAAAACGTAACACACGTACTCTCATCTTCTACTTCTACCCATTACAAGTTTTTTCTTCTTCTTTCATTAATTAAAGAGATCAAAGGGGTATATATATTTGGAAATGGTGTGGTTCTGCTTCTTGGTTGACCAGCAACGGCTAGTTCAAAGCAGCAAGCCGGCGGCCGGACTCTGTGCTCGATGCGGCGGTGGCGCAAGTGTCGCCAACATGAAGACAGCCACCAGATTCTGCCATGTCCCCTTTTATTGGAGATCTTGGAGAGCAATTATTTGCACCTTTTGTGGAGCCACCCTTAAATCTTACCGTTAGATTATGTTCTCCATTTCTTGTTTTTTCTTTCTTCTTTTGTTTTTTTTTTCTATGTGCCAAATGTAGTGACATAAGGGCCATATGTGACAATGTATCTTGTGACATCATGGTGTCTAAATGTAACATAACATGAATGCATGGAACTATATATATTCGTCAGCTTCAGCTTGACCAGTATTGTAAATACAAGGGATTTGAACGCTTTTGGTTTTGTAGCCTATGGATGAATAGCAAACTATGGTAATGATCGAAGCAAGGAAAAGTGTAAAAACAATTGCTTTTTTTTTTTCGATTATTGAGAGTGAAAATCTTAAAAGTTGATAGAATACAACAAACCGCATACAAAACAACAAACCCTGTGATTTGCATATTGAATTTATCAATTTGTTATGAAAATTCATCACATGAAAACTTTATCTGTTTTAGATATAAGAAATCTAGCTAGATATGTCTTCATACCCTATTCTTTTATGCGGTATTTTGCGGAATGGTGTGGTGAGGTGTGGTGGAATTGTGGTAGGTTATTGGAATTGTGAGAGAGAAAAGTAATGATTTGCATGAAAAACATGGACAATTACCGCAATTTGGTATAATTTTGACTCTAAAAAGTGAATAGTAAGCAACTTTAATTAGAAATGTGCATATGGGGGGACCTGTACATGTAGTGTCTTAACTCTTAAGCAACAATGAAGTCTTTGATGTAAATATGTAATTGTCAATAATTCAATCCCAGGCCTACTGATGTGTGAAATTAAACAGAGTAATACAGCTATCAAGAGAGGATAACCTTGGCACAAATGTGAATTAATTGTTATACTAACTACTCCAGTATTTGTCTATCACACTTATTGCATGCATGACTTGTCAGTTTCAACAATTCAGTACAACTCAAATTATTGCGTACAGGAAAATATAAAGATGACAACAAACGCAGATAGTTTGTCCTTGCAAACAATTGGAAAGACTTTAGGTGGAAGAAAAATATCTAATAGGCATGCAACCTGAAACTAAGTTCTGAAAATGCAGAGAGAACTTACATGAGTAGAAGGAAATATTCTAAGAACACGTACATAATGTTCTGGTGGTGCCGTAGTTAGATGTTTATCTTCTATATCAAGGTTCAAATTCTAGAAGTCACAATTTGTTTAGTGAATATTGTGATACTCTTTAACATTATATGTGGGCCTAGTTTCAAGATAGGTCTCTATTAAACCTAGTTAGTAATTGTGGAACCCCTCTTACTTGTAAAAGCATGTTAAAGTACTACCAGAGCAATTTTTTATTGAGATGGTTTCATATGGTATTAGAGTCATATTGGGTAAGAGGTCTCAGATTCGAATCTCAGCACCCAATATTCATTTACGTAAGGTGAAGAAACATCATTAAGACTACAATCATCAACTTAAGATTTTAGTTAAGATGGTTTCATAAAAACCAATATCTTATGATCTTTTATTTTTTTTTTAATCATCAGTGAATCTGGTACATTTTATTCATTCAACGGCACTACAAGTCACTAGGGATACAAACAGAAAAGGGTACCATGCCTAGCTTACATTGTTAATGACACAAAGTACCAACCTAAATCAAACCTAAGCCTGGCAATTTCTGGTTAGACTCGATAACCCGATTCAAACCATCTGAAATTTCTGAATTTTAAACACAAACTTTTTGTTAGAGTATAAAACTATTGCTGGGGCTACAACCATCAGGTTAAGCTTTTGGTTGAAATGGTTCCACATAGTATCAGAGCCAGACCTGAGCAAGAGATCTTAGGTTCGAATTTCACCCTCCCCCCCCCCCCATATTAACTTGCGCAAGGTATAAGGGCTATTGCAGCATCCACGCTTCAAGCCCAAAGCGCATTCGCGTGAAGGGATGTGTTAGAGTATAAAAACATTCTTGGGGCTATAACCATCAGCTTAAACTTTTGGTTGAGATGGTTCCACACTTTTCAACTAAGCTCCCGTTCTCTTACATGGCACCAAACCGCAACTTTCCATATTTCACCACAATCCAACACTATCTACCACAGCTCACCACAATCTACTTTTTCTAATTTAATTTATCTTTTTATTAAAAGTTAAATTTTTCATATTCCACCACAACTCAGTACAGCTACCATAATTTTCCCCAACCCACCACACCACATCGCAGCCAGATGTATAAAAGAACAAGGCCTAAACCCGAAATACACGATCTGAAAATTAGCGGGTAAAACCAGACCCGCCTATTTGAATAGAAAAATTAATTTTTTAAGTTCAACTTTATTAGAATTCATGAATTTTCATTGAAATTTTTAATTATTAAACTATAAGCGCAACTCATTTATTAATTATTTCTCTAATTTAAATTAAAATAGTTACAATAATCTATCATTACTAGAAGATAATCATACTTTATTATGTATATTGTACAAAAAGTAGTATTTAGATACTATTTTTCTAAAAGAAAAAACGGAAAAAGATCGCAATTATAACCTATTGGGTTGACCCGAAACTGAAATACACCGCTCGTATTTACACGAACCCGAAATACATCCGACCCGTATTTACCCGAACCCCCGAAACCCGCCTGCTCAACCTAATTGACAGCTCTAAGTTCACACCCCAAACACCAGAGCCTCCCATATTGACAATAACCTTGGCAACATATTTATATATCAGTTGATTTTTCACATAATATGCAATCAAGTGCAGCTTCTTTGTTGGTTCTTGACCATCTTCCTCCATGCGTAGCTTCCTAGGTCTTTTCACTTAAAAGTTGACCATTGCGTTGCTGAGCCTTCCCATGTAATTCTGTTTATTATTAATTTGTCCACATCTTTACAACTACTTATCCTTCATTTATCTTCTGCTTCAAAGGTCCCCCCCAAACACCATACCACTGAGTTGATGTGGATGCGCCGTTTATTGAGAGGCCAACGAGTGTTGAGTGTCAGTCAAAGCCCATTGTTGCATTAGTTGCCATCTTATTGAAGGTTATTCGCTAAAGAAAAAAAAAAGGAAAATAATGGATATTTTGTTATGTTATGAATTTTATGATCGAATAAAGAACATCTTCACTTATATTCATCTTAGGTCGTGAGAGTGTACGAGAGTCTGTAATTTTCCTCTTGTAATTAATATCTCCTTTTTACTACTAAATTATTTCTCCTTTGCCGTCCGTGCATGGTTTTTTCCCTATCGGGTTTTCACATAAAATTTCGTGTCTTTTTTAATCTTTATTTGATCTTTCCTTTATACCATTCTAATTTTCTTGATTGTTTAATCTTTACTCGATCATAAAATTCATAACAATATATACGTATAATTTTATGAGCAAGCATATATAAATTTATAGGCATACTAACAAAATTAACAAGTGTACACATGTTCATAAAATGAAAATTGTATACAAACCCATAAATTATGGTGATATATAAATTATGAACTCAAATTATAAATATATATATATATATATATATATATATAGATGATCAAAGAACAAAAATTGTGCACTTATATATATATATATATATATATATATATATATATATATAAGAATTAGATTTTAATAATCCCAACTTTACAAATTAGATAGCGATAATCCCTACTTTCAGTTTGTATTCTGGTGGTTCAATAAAAATTGTATTATAGTGGTACCAAATCCACCTCTACATTGTTTTTATTTTTTTAATGTCTACCCCATATTGTTTTTGTTTTTCTGGTTTCTGTCGCCATAAAGGTAATGTATTATAGTTGCTAAAATATTTTTTAAATTATTCTTTTGAGACTCCATGTAATTATTATGATTTTTTTAAAAGGAATAAAAGTGAAAAAATCGTAAAAAAATTGAAAAAATGTCGTAAATTCATTAAAAATCATGGTAAAGTGTTATATTAAGTTTTGAATCAAACACAACACAAAATTTATGATATTTAGGGTATACTCTTGATGATGTCTCACTACAATACAATTTTTTTTTTGGACCACTAGAATACAAATCGAAAGTAGGGATTATCACTGTCCAATTTGTAAAAGTTGGGATTATTATAATCCAATCTTCATATATATATATATATATATATATATATTTATATATATATATATATATATATATATATATATATATATATATATATATATATATATGGGAATGGATCACATGAGCATGGAATATTGGTGAGCATGTGAGCATGGATTGACATCAAGTAATTTTTTTGTGGACATCAGGTATTGTTTCAATGGACATCAAGTTTGCATGGTGAAATGATGTTCCCTTGATGTTATCATGCAAACTTGATGTCCATTAGAACAATGCTTGATGTCCTCAAATACATTACTTGATGTCCATCCATGCTCACATGCTCACCAAAGTTCCATGCTCATATGATTCATTCCCTATATATATATATATATATATGTATACATATATATATACACTGAGACACCCACGGGCTCATAAAATTCATTCCACCAACATGAAAACAGTATATATCCCAAAACGAAAATCCAATGGCCATTATTACATAACTTTGGATTGAAGATTATGACAATTCCCTTACATTAGATTTGGGCAGCAACACATCGACCCAATATCTTGTTCGTTCGAGTTAGGAGGAAATAAAAGTACAGTATTTTTATGCTAATTTGTAATGTGATGATGAATATATATAGGCTGGAAAATGAAATGAATTAAATGGACAGAATTTCTCTCAAAAATAAATAAATGGACAGAAGAAAAAATAGCCCACAAAAGGGACAGTAGAAGGAGAATGCGTACATACATACACATGCACTTCCTAAACAATATTCAGGAGCCCCAAGGCTGTAACTCCACCAACGAGAGCCACAACAACCACACCAGAGTTTGTGAAGGCAACAAAAGAAGTCGATGAAGAAGTAGTATTTTTGTCACTGGTAGATGCCAAAGCAGTGGGGCCCTCCTCAGCTGGCGGCAACCCACCATCTTCTTCTGACGTTGTCGGATCTGGCGGCGAAAAGTAGTCATCATCTGACGGCGGAGTAGAGTAGTCTTCATCTGATGGCGCCTCGTCGTTATCCAGTTGCTTTGGCGGCTGCGGAGCAACGTCCCCTTCGTCAGCTGCTTCGTCTGGCGGTGACGTGTTGTCTGAGGTTGTTGGTCCTAAAAACACGGGCGATGCCGGTGAGGACCTCGTTGGGGGAGGCGGCGGGGTCAAAGTCTCCTCTGATTCCGGCTCCGGGGGCGGCAAGGCCTGAACTGGCGTTGACGACCGAAGTGGATCGGGTGGACTGGCCAATGTCTCCTGATCTTCAGGGGACGGCGGCAGAGGTGGTGTGTCGGGTGGAGGTTGGAACACTGGAGCTGAGGACCTTAGCGGACCGGGTGGTGTCGTCAATTTGTCTGATTCAGGCGGCGGAAAAGACGGCTCATCCGGCGGCTCGAGTTCGGGTGAGGCCGGCGTCTGGAAGGGTCTCATGAACATGCCTACGAAACTCATGGGCGCCGGCTTTTGTGAAGGTGCTGGTGACGGCACTGGACCCGGTCCAGGTGCCCGTGCGGGTGCAGGTGACGGCGCACGTGACAAGGCATCCGTAAAGCAGACAGCTAGTACCAGTGTTAAGGTGATCAATTTGAGGCAGTTCATGTTAATTGTCCCTCTCATTACTTTCATCAGGTGTTAGACAATTTTTGTTTGAATTGAAATATTTTTGACGCTCGACCGTCGGTTTATAGGATGTCTACGCAATTTCTACGTACTAGTCAAATAAACTGAGGTGAGTTTTGGTCCTCCACTATCGATCAAGAGACCTGGCTTGTTAATAATTAAATTGTGGTATTTTAATTCTATGAATCAGTAATAATGCGTAAATTATTACTCAACTTGCGTAATTAGTTGATGACCTCAACTGATGTTTAATACTCCCTCCGTCCCAAATAATTTGTCCTATATGATTTTACGCGATTTTCAATGCAATGGTTTGATTATTAATTTTTTGTATTTTATCTCATCAAGACTAGTAATGTTGTATTCAGGTATAAGTATTTTGTATCACAAATCTAATAATAATAATTTATACACTAAGTCATCATATAATTATACAAATTAACGGACAAAATTTATAAAGTTTAACTTTGTTAGTCAAACTGGAACAAATTTTTTGAGACGGAGGGAGTAGTATGAACTAGTAACAATGCCAGTTTGATAATGAAGTCTCCCACTTTGGGATGAATCGATGAGAGCAGATTATTTTCAGTTTAGAAGCTAGAGAAAAAAATGATTCGAAAAATAATATGAAATTGGGATAAGTTATTTCTAAGTATCTTACCTTATTATTAAAATTATATTATTATATATGAAATTAAAATATAATATATGATTGAATTGTATAATTATAATATTTCACATAAATTGCATACAGTTATAATTTTATCCATTATTTTCCAAAAAATACTCGGAGGTATCCTAACTTTTGGTAAAATGTTTTTCAAGTACTCCAACTTTTCAAAACTCATTTTGGGGTACCCTTAATTTTTGGGTTAGAAATTATTAGGTGCTTTTTCGGTCATCAATTTGGTAAAGAGACCGAAATACCCTTGTTCTTCCATTTTTTAAGAAATACCATTAAAGAAGAAGAATAAGGGACTTCGGTCACTTAATAAAATTGATGGTCGAAAAAACACCAAATAATGACTAACCCAAAAAGTAAGGGTACCTCAAAATGAGTTTTGAAAAGTTGGGGTACATACCTAAAAATAGTTTCCCCAAATATTGGGGTACCTTCGAGTAATTTTTTGATTATTTTCTATGGAGATGATAGAATAGAGATTAGAATGAGAGAGTAAGAGAATGAGTGAAAGAATGAGAGAATGAGAAATGAGAGTAGAAATGAGTGAATGAGTGAGAGAAGGAATAAGAGAATGAGTTGGTGAGTGGATGAGTGAATGAAGGAGTAAAGGAGTGAAAGATGGAGTGTAGGATTGATTGAGTTTGGCTTCAATCAAAGGGGGTATTTATAGGCTAGAAGGAGCCTCAAGAGTGGATGAACATGCATGCATTCATCTAATTCGTAGTCAAAGGCTTCCAATCTGCTCGCACTTCAACGTGGCCAAGGGGTTGTATCTGGTTGTCGGCAACACGAGGATGAATGAACCTGGTGTGGATGCCTTAAAGTAGGGATGACGATCGGTCGGGTAGAACCGTACCCTTACCCGTACCCGTTTTCAAAATCAATATCCTTACTCTTACCTTTACCCTTACCCATATTTAGCGGGTACTAAAAATTAGTACGCTAGCTTACCCGTACCCTCCAAGTACGCGGGTATAACGGGTACTATTCAGGTATAACTAAAGATTAAATTACACCACCCATTTTATAACCATATGCACAAATTTACGGATCGTATTCGGGTAATTAAACTACAATTTTAAGGCTTGTTTAAGTACAAGTGGAGGAATTTGAAAGAACCCTAAATTAGCATCTTGATAAAAGCGCAAATTGAAAAAGGAAGAAGGAAGTGTGCGGACTTTCGAATTTAAATGTAGTGCAATAATATTAATATTGGTTTTCATGGGTTTTATTTCAATAGTATGGGTTGAAAGCATGAAACAGATTAGGCTAAGTCCAATTGGACATGGAGAATGGACTGTGTATGCGAGCATTGTGTGGGTTTTTTAAGTGCGGGTCGGGTCAGGTCGGGTACCCACCGGGTCCTCCTCTACACGCGTATCCACATTTTTTTAAAAAAAAGTATCCATACCCATTTTTCCAGGGTTGGATAGGAGCTGGTACCCGCGGGTACGGGTATTATTGTCACCGCTACCTTAAAGGCCGATTGGCCTATAGGGGAGAGGGGAGGGTGAATCCAGCTTTGTCCATGCATCTCTGGTCGGTATAGTGTGAATGAATTGTCATCAAAAATAGCTTGTCCACACTTTGGATGGTGGAGCTCTTATTTGAGTTTTAAGAAGTGTTTTTGTGAGGTTTGATACTTGAAACCTCTTGCATGTGTTTTATGCCTTTGCATGGGTTACATGAAGCTTTCATTTTACGTAAAAGTTATGCATGCAATTAACTAAACCTTCACATGTGATAATGCATGTGTTTTTGTGCATGTAGAGTGCATGCAAATAAGATTATTGTCTCGGCTTCTTCTCTTTATTCATCTTTTCACATCTATATTCTTATGCTCAAATACTCGGTGTCTACAGGTCTTAGTCTCTCAAATTCAACTCAATTTGATGTAATCTCGGATAGTGAATTCATTGCTATCCTTTCGGAAGATAGATTGGGCAGAACCCTTGAAAGAATTGGCTGTCTAATTTTTGTACTTACCTAAAAAAAAAAAAATTTCACCAAATTGTCTAAATCAAACCGATATTTGAATTGAGTTATGCTATTTTTAAAATTATTATGTTCAATTTATCAATTTTTCGTAAATTTGTAGAGAATAATTAATAAATTTGTTAATTATGTGATGAAATCCTAATCTATTTATACATTTTTATTTTCAAAATTATGTCATATTAAACATATTGTGTTATTTAAATATGTTAAATATTTAAAATTTATTCCAATATAATGTTTCTTTTTTTATTACGTACCCTTAATTTCAAATCCTAGCTTAGCCATTGCCAGCGATTAAGTGACCCCACTTAGGGGTGGGCGAAAAATTCGTAATCCGTAATTTGATCCAAAAATCCGATTATCCAATCCGAAAAAATGGATAATTAGCGGATAATTTTTGAAGTTGGCGGATTGGTTAACCGATCTGAATTTTTTCCCCGGATCATGGATCGGATACGGATCGAGGGTTGAAAAATACGGATAATCCGTCGGTTATCCGAAAATCCGAAAACAATTAATTTTCAACTTTGAACCCTTCAAATGTTACTTTTTTGTCGTTAATTAGTAGGCATTACCGTAGAAATGTAACACAATACATAAAGTTTACCATTTTGAACCCATTAAGGTAAGAAGAACAATGATAATTATTGTACAAGTGTGTTATAATCCGTGGATATACGGTTATCCGATCCGAAATCCGGTTAACCGAGACTTTCGGATCGGATACGGATCACAAATTTTATTAATCCGACAATTCGGTTAACCGAAAGTCCGGTTAATCAAAACTTTCGAATCGGATACGGATCATGATTTTAACTATCCGAACATACGGTTAACCGATCCAAATTTATGATTGGATCGGTTAACCGATCCGTGCCCACCCCTAACCCCATTGGTCATGTCTGATTTTGCTGTCTCTAATACATAAATTGTCGTGACTCACAGTTTGCCCTAAAAAAATGATAATGGTCCAACGGTTCACCTTTCAAATACTCGATTTAATGGTCATTATTACATGGTTTGTTTGTTCATGACTCAATAAAATTAGTCCCTCCGTTCCATATTAATTGTCATGATTTTGACTTTCATGGTCTCCAATATCACGTACTCTTTGATTGATAATTTCTTGCATAATATGTTATTAACAATTGCAATATTATACTTGTATGATAGTATTTTTCGTTATGAATCTAATGATGGTAATTTTATATAGCAATTCATTGTATACATTGAGAGATTTATGGTCAAAATTTTTGGAATTTGACTGCACAATTTCTAAAGATGACAATTAATATGGAACGGAGGGAGTAAAACATACTACTTCCGTTTTTATTTAATTGTAGCCTAGGTGTTTGTGTTAAAAATTTTCATCGTTATTATCTTAATTTGTATAATAATTATTTATTACACATAATTGATATCATTAGTTTCATAAAAAAAATGCTATTGAAAAAGTATAATATCGTATATTTTTATAAATTAATATTATATGAGAAGTTGTTGACTAATTAACGACGGACCTCAAAAAACGTACGTAAATGATAGATAATAAAAAATGGAGGAAGTATTTACATTAAATGATAGAGTCTTATACTGTCTAATACTCCCTCCGTCCCAAATAAATTGTCCACTTTACTTATTCACGGCATTCGATGTTATACTTTGACTATTAATATTTTACGTTTTATCTTAACAAGACTTGTAATATGTTGTTTAAATGAAAGTATTTTTCGTCACAAATCTAATAATAATAGTTTTACACGGTAACTCAACATATAATTTAATAAATTAATTGTCAAACTTTATAAAGTTTGACCTCATTAGTGAAACTGGGACAAATTATTTGGGACGGAGGGAGTAGTAAACTCGATCTAATGGCCATTATTACATCACTTTGGATTGAAGATTATGACAATACTTAACTAGCCAATTTCCTTAAATTAGATTTGAGCAATAACACGTCGACCCAATATTTTGTTAGTTTGAGTTACGAGGAAACTAAAAGTACGTACAGTATTTTCTTGCTAATTTATAATATGATGATGAATATAGGCTGGAAAATGAATTGAATGTATTACAAGTGAACTTGAATGCACAGAATCTCTCTTCAAAAAAAATAATAAATAAATAAATAAATGGACAGAAGAAGAATACATACATATGCACGTACTCCCTAAACAATATTCAGGAGCCCCAAGGCTGTAACTCCACCAACGAGAGTCACGACAACCACACCAAAGTTTGTGAAGGCAACAACAGAAGTCGATGAAGAAGTAGTATTTTTATCGCTGGTAGATGCCAGAGCAGTGGGCCCCTCCTCAGGCCGCGGCAACCCACCATCTTCTTCTGACGTTGTCGGATCTGGCGGAGGAAAGTTTTCGTCATCTGCTGGCGGCGCCTCGTCATTATTCAGTAGCTTTGGCGGCGGAGCAACGTGGCCTTCGTCAGCGGTTTCGTCGGGTGGCGGTGCTGGTCCCAAAAACACGGGCATCGGCGTTGAGGACCTCGTTCCAGGAGGCGGCGCCGTCAATGTCTCCTCATCAGGGGACGGCGGCTGGGGTGGTGTCGTCAACGTGTCTGCTTCCGGCGGCTCGAGTTCGTCGGGTGAGGGCGGCGTTTCCAAGGGCCTCATGAACATGTCTGTGAAACTCATCGGCGCCGGCGCTGGTGACGGCGCTGGTCCCGGTCCAGGTGCTGGTGCAGGCGCACGTGACAGGGCATCCGCAAAGCAGGCAGTTACTGCCAGTGCCAGTATTAATGTGATCAATTGGAGACACTTGATGTTAATTCGCCCTCTCATTACTTTCATTTGGGACATTTTTTTTGCTTCATTAGAAATATTTTTGACGCGCGAGCGTTGATTTATAGGAACCAACTTGTTGTCTACACAATTTCTACGTACAAGTCTAACTATAATGAGGTGAGTTTTGGTTCTCCACTCTCAAGCGACCTGGCCTGTTAATAAATTGTGATATTTTAGTTCTATGAACTAGTAATAATGCGTAAATTATTACTCAACTTGCGTAATTAGTTGATGGCCTCAACTTGACTTTTAATCGTATGAATTACTGAATTAGTAACAATGCCAGTTTGATAATGAAGTTTTCCACTTTGAGATGAATCGAGAGGATGGGAGAGCAGATTATTTTCAGTTTAGCAGACAAAAAAATGATTCGAAAAATAATATCAAATTTGGGATAAGATATTTTTTAAATGTCTTGCCTTATTATTAAAATTATAATATTATATATTAAATTATAATATAATATATGATTGAATTTTCTAACTATAATATCACACACATAATTTTCAACAAATGTCTAAATCTGCATAACGGATGGGTTTGATTTGATTAGGGTATCATGCAGGGGCGGAGCCAGAAAATATTTATTAGGGGGGCCGATTTGTTAATATTATTGTACAGCAACTGCGTCATTAGTTCAACTTTCAAACTATATATACTAGCAAATACCCGCACGTTATTGCGCCTTTAGATTAAAAACAATTAAAATAGTAGAAAAGATACTTATTAAATTTTTTGGTACACGATTAAATGTAAAGATGAAGAATTGGAAAATACAAGTCCATAAACTATTTTAGAAATATTGATTAAATTATTTATAATTTTAGTATAAAGTGAGAAATAAGAATTAATATATATATTAATTCTTATTTCTCACTTTATACTAAAATTATAAATTACAATGAAAATTAATAGAAGAAGAAGAAAGTACGTATTAGAAAGCTGTTAAATGAAAACATAAATTAAGAATGCCTTTTAAGTACAAAAATTACTAAAAAAACTTGAAAGATCAAAGTACTACAACTAACATAATTCGAACCCACAACCATTAGTGTCATGTAATGACCTTTCAAAGACCTACCATTCAACCATAAGACTAACTCATGCTTAACTTTCCAGGTATCCATACATATACACTTTCTGGAGTATGGTGGGGGGGGGGGGGGCATGGCTCCCACTAACCCCCCTTAACTCCGCCATTGGTATCATGTGTGTTTATTTTTGTAGTCAATACATTCAAAACTTCTTATAATTGATAATTAATACTTACTATTAAAAAAATTAGTGTTAAAATGATGTATGATTATAAAATGGAAAATGATAGTAGTGTTTGGGGAAGACATCCTTTGTCTGTATTGTCTTATGGTGCGTTTGGTTAGTTTCCCGGGAAATATTTTCCCTAACCCCCCCCCCCCCCCCCCCCCCGAGAAACTTTTTACTGGGGTTGTGAGGGAAAATAATGGATCCACATCAAAACATTCTTATATATTATGTAACATCAAACATGGGAAAGTTTGTTAACTTGGAAATGTTGACCAACTTTCCCGTGAAAGTTTCTCAACCAAACGTACCATTAATATAAAATTACAAAAATGACAATATTATTATTATTAAAGAACAATCTAAAATTATAAAAACGAAAAAATATATAAGAAAGGAAAATTTTTTATGGCTCTTCTAGTCTAGGTAGACGATATTGTGCTCACCACTAATGACTCCCATGTATGCCAAACATTTAAGAACTATCTAAATGATTGTTTAGTATTAAGGACTTAGGTCCTTTGAAATATATTTAGGCATCGAAGAGGTAAGAGGAGAAAAAGGGTTGTTTTTGTGCTAACGAAAATATGCTTTGTAAACTGTTTGATGAATGTGGATTGGTTAAGAGCCAAGCCTCGTGTCTTTCCCACGGAGCAGAATCATATACTTGCCTTAACTCAAGGAAAGGAATTGACTAATCCAATTATTTCCAGACACTTAGTGGGGCACTTGATTTATCTAACTATTACGAGACCATATCTTACATATGATGTTCATATTCTTTCACAGTTCATGCAAGGTCCAAAAGTCGATCATACGGAAGCAGCAAGAAGGGCAGTGCGTTATGTTAAGGGCACCGTTAGATAGGGGCTTCTATCGCCTACAGAATCAAACTTACAGTTGGTAGGATGTTGTGACTCGGATTGGGATACATGTCCTTTATCGAAAAGATCTCTTACTAGTTTTTTGTGAAGCTTGGTGACTCTTCTATCTCTTGGAAGACTAAGAAGCAAACCACTGTGTCTTGCTAATCAGCTGAAGTAGAGTATCGTTCCATGGCGGATGCAACAACTGAACTAATATGGCTTTGCTCTTTTATGGGATCTCCATGTTTTTTTCATGATAAACCCATTCAATTGTTTTGTGACAATTAACTAGCAGTATAGGCACATTGCCAACAATCCGATTTTTCATGAAATAACTAAACATATTGAGATGGATTGTCATTTTGTTCATGGAAAAATAGAGGTAGGAATTCTAGAGTTCTCTAATATCTCTTCCTAATTACAACCAGCACAATTTGAGTTCTTGAAATCCAAGTTGGGTATTAAAAAGGGTTTGTTATGAAAGTGCTAAAATTGTCATCCCACAAAGGGAAGTATCTCAAGCTTCATCCTTTCCCAAACTTAGTTATATACTTGAAACACTAATCCTTGTCTCAATGAATCATTGCAGAATATTCCATGAACAATGTTTGGAAAGCTTCCCCAATTCCAGCAGCTGTCGAGAACCCAAGAAGGAAATGAATCTGAACGACCCAAATCTGAAATCAAATCAAGCATATAGCCGTTAACTGCATATAAGGAAAGAAATCAACAAGAATGGCTATAGAAAAAATCATAGAGCCAAAGAAGACCCTTAATTCGCATTCCCGTCCAAGGTCTCTCATCTTTCGCGCTTGGGATTGAACCCGAGACTCGATTCCAATATTAAGAAATCGAAGAACAATAGGTTGAGAGAAAATTTCTGAGTTGTTACCAATAGTGTAATTGGTAAGATTGTTTGTAGCCAGAAAGCGTTCTAGTGAGTTTTCATATACTCTGTAGCTGAAGAACAGTTGTATGTTCTTTTGTGAGTACAACCAACATCAATCTGCTCGGGGAAGGTTGAGTTTTCAGAGATCATATATTAGACTTGTGATCTCCTCATTGTAAGTAACATCAAGACATTAGGTTCCTAAGCTGTCAAGTCCTTTTTGTTTACCTTTTCTTCGTAATGTGTCCTCAGTTCTTTCAATTCAAAAAAAGTAAAGTTTCTTTTAAACTGTGTTATTCAATCTTGACAAAAGTCAAGATTTTGTCAAGATTGAATTTGATCAAGTACTCGTTATCTAGTGTGCAGATTCCACAATAACCCTATTCACCCCCTTCCCTCTAAGGTTATTTCAAGTGGTATCAGAGCCTGGTCCACTAGAATCTTAAGACTAACCGCTCTGTGAAAAAGTTCATGGCAGGAATCAACACTAGTGAGACATGTCAAGGACGTTCAAGGACTAGATCTCCCCTACTCATAGGGAAAAATTACAGGAATTGGAAAAGACAAATGGAAGTCTTCCTCAAAGATCAAGATGAGGATCTCTGGAACGTTGTTACTGATGGAGACTATCATATGCCAACCAACAAGAATGTTGAAGGAATCATTGTTCCTAAAGATAGATCTGGATGCACTGATGGAGAAAAAGATCTTCTGAAGAACAACACTCGAGCATTAACTATATTATTTTGTAGTCTTAACTCTAAAAAATTTGGAAGAGTTTCTACTTGTGAATCTGCTTAACAGATATGGGATTATCTAGTAACTATCTATAAAGGAACCAATCAAGTTCAGGACACCAAAGTGGATATCTTTGTACATAAGTATGAAGCCTTCAAAATGGAAGAGACAGAGTCCATTGAGGATATGTTCAAAAGATTAAGTTGTATCATCAACCACCTCAAGTCCTGAGCAAAAACCTACTCGAATGAAGAAGGGATCAGAAAATACTCATAATGTCTACCAAAAGAAAATGGGGACCAAAGGTGACAGCCATTGAAGAAGCGCAAAATCTCAAGACACTGTAAGTAAAAGAACTAGTTGGGAAATTGTTGAGCCACAAGATAAAGCTCCTCGACATCAAAAAACAGAAAGGCATTGCCTTAAAAGCAATCAAAGACTCAGACAATAAGTCAGAAGACAAAGATGAAGAAACCCTAGCAATATCGGCTAAAGGCTTAATCACATTTAGAGGATACATGAAGGACTCACCGAATAGAAATCAATCCAGATAGGTAAGTTTCCTTCTAAAGATGAGCCTAGCTCTTTTACTTGTTTTGGTTGTGGCAGTGCAGATCACTTGGTGAAAGACTGCCCCTTTGCAAGACGAAACACAGACAAAAGAAACATCAGGCCTAGAAAGCAAAATCGTAGGGCAATGCTTGCAGCCTAGAGTGACAGTGATGCTAGTGAAAATGGCAAACACAAACGAGAACAAAGCACAATCCTCAAATAACGAAGAGGTAACCATCAATGAACTCTTGTCCTTGTCTAAGACACATCTAACTCACAAACTGCTTCATCTCTTCAAATACTCTCGAATACTATTTTAAAAAGTTAAGCACCTTACCGAGAACTGTAGAGAGCTTCAATGCTAGAAATGGTCAACTTCAATGCCAGAAATGGTCAACTAGTGGCTGAAAACATTATACTAAGAGTAGAGGTAGGAGACTGGTATAAGGAACTCAACAGACTGACAAACGAGATGGTAGCCAAACCCATCCCTACACAAACAAAGGTCCTCTATTACCTACACCACACACTTAGCCTTATAGGAACGCCACTTATCCAAACCGAAGACCGACCCACCTCTTAAACCTCAAAAGGAACAACTAAGACCCAAAAATTTGTTAAAACCTAGGTACCTAATTAACAGAAAAACCAACCTCCCTCAACTAGTGTGCCAAGAACCAAGGAAGGTGTAATGTCCTCTGCTGCAGGTATGCTTCAAGACTCACAGCGACCTATGGTATTTGGACAGTGGATGTTCAAGACACATGATTGGAGATCCAACCAAATTTTGCGAACTCAGAGAAAGCAAGGCTAACCGAGTAACATTTGGGGACAAAAGCCAAGGTAAGATCCTTGGCATAGGGAAGGTTGGTAAGGACATCAAAAATTCCCTTGTTAATCTATATCTTGTAGAAGGTCTAGAATACAATCTCCTTAGCATTTCTAAATTTTGTGATAGAGGAAATAGAGTTTGCTTTGATAAACGTACATGTGTAGTCGAATCATCAGAGTCTCATCAAGTTATCCTTCAAGGTCATCACATGGATAATGTTTATGCCATAGATCTAAGTGACCCTGCACAAATTGACCTCACCTACCTCAAAGCAAGATCTGAGGATGCCTGGTTGTGGCACCGTCATCTAGGTCATGTTAACTTAAGAACCTTGCATAAATTGAGTCAGTTCGAACTTGTCAAAGGACTCTCTTCTCACAACTTTGATCGATATAGGGTATGTGATGCATGTACCCGAGACAAAAAGACCAGGTCCTCTTTCAAACCACTAAAGACCGTGGTTACAATAAAATGTCTTGACCTCTTTCACATGGAACTATGTGGGCCTATCCCTTACAAAAGCTTAGGACGAAACTCATACATACTTGTTAACATAGATGATCTTTCCATATTTACCTCAATATTCTTTCTGAAGAACAAAACAAATGCATTTTTGAAATTCTCAAAGTTGTACAGACAACTTAAGGTCCTTACATGAAACTCTATAAATTCAAAAAGGATTTGTCACAGAAGGGAATTTGAAAATAAAGATATGTTCGGTCAACACTGCTCTAATATAGGCATACACAACTTCGCTACTCCCAGAACCCCTCAGCAAAATGGGCTAGAGAAAATAAACAAAAGAACTTTCGAAGATATGGCTGGAACCATCATCTGTGAAATTGATATCCCTCTATTCCTATGGGCAGAGATCATCGGCGTCGCTAACTGTATACTCAACATATGCACCATCAGAGCCATACTAAAGAAACACCATACGAGTTGTTTAAAAGAAAAGTACCAAACATCAGTCACCTCAACGTCCTCGATTGTAAGTGATGCATCCACAACAATGGAAAGAAACACTTGAGCAAGTTTGAGGCCTATAGTGAGGTAGGAATTTTTGTGGGATACTCCTCAACCAGCAAGGTTTATCGCATATACAACAAAACCACCAACACCATTGAGGGAAGCATTCATGTGGTATTTGATGAAGCTGTAAGTATGCTCCCAAGCACAAATTCCAACGCATACTTCAAACTACCCACAAACTACAGTGATGATGAAGATATAAAACCAACTGATTCCACACCAATCCAGAGGAGTCAACCATAGGACAGTCCTACTGTAACACCCCAACTTTTAATCACAAGATTAAATCACTAATTATGAACCCAAACCTGTGATTAGCGCAGTTTGTGTGATAACTGCCTCCATAGCTATTTGGTTCCAAGCTCCAACGTAATTAAGGCACCACGCATGACGTCCTGGTTCTCCTCGAAGGAGCAGTTGGCGATACCTGTCTCTAATATCATCCCACGGGCTCTCGTGGGGAAGAGTGGCGAGTAAGCATCGAGCCCGACAGTCATCGTCGTGGTACTCCGATTTTGGATTTGCAGCGCAATGAACTTCGAAAGCATCTTGCAAGACTTTGAGATGGGCTTGAACGTTCGTAGAAGGTTCCATGAACATCGCGAAAGGATTTGGGAGAGGGTTTCCGTTGGCGTCCATCTACATTATGCATAAAGTGCAAACGTAAGCTCTTAAGAGTCTTACAAGTTAAAGAAAACTTGATGGCGTAAATAAAAGAAACAAAACACATGGCAAGGTTCGAGTCTCAACCAAGTTATTCCCTTATGAGCACTCAAGGAAGCTCTTGTTCAATTTCTTTTTAACAATTTCTTGCACCCCTTAACTCGCGTCATTTTGGACGTCCTAACAAATTTCTCGCATACTAAGCTCAAATACTCATCTCGCCCTACACCAATCCCACTTGGGACTTGTATTATAACCGTTACATTAACAATTACGAACCTTTAAAAAGTACTTTAACAGGCTTTATTATTCCCCAATATACTTATCAAACTTTACTTGCGTAAACCCTTAGATTCAACTCAAATTTCACTTAAATTCTCCTTAAGATTTGACTAGAGTTCTCTAAAATCCTGGGAAAATTTCGGCAGCACTTCCCCTGTAAATAGAGCTATCCCCAAATTTACATAATCTTGTATACCTGCAAAGAAAACAATTCATACTCCATACAACAACTAGAGCTTCATACTCTTCAACAAATCCCACATTATCACAAATTTTTCCCAATCTAACCATAAGAGACACACATCCCACACATACTTAACTTTCCCTCTCAAGTCTAAAGCATAATACTCACTATCTTGGGGAATTCTACAACCCAAATTCCACTTATAACACGGCTCTGATACCAAAAACTGTAACACCCCAACTTTTAATCACAAGATTAAATCACTAATTATGAACCCAAACCTGTGATTAGCGCAGCGGTACACCTAAGCTGGAGTATTACCGCCATCCCCACTCGGGACAAGGCAACACAACCACCAAGAAGACTACAAACCATAAGGAAAAGATAAGCTTAACTCCATCATAAGTCAACTCATAATACAACTTTTACAACACTTGAACTAGGTGCATAATCATTTAAATAGAAAGGTTCCACAACTTCTTCAATTTCCCGAACGCCCATGCTTAAATGCGAAAGACCCCGGAGTCTACCTTGCTTGGGTCGGATTACTTCTGACTGGATTTACCCTTGCCTTGGGAGCTCGAACCTCCTAAAACAAAACATTTAAAACAGGCGCAAAAGTGAGTGGGGAAACACTCAGTACACAAACCTCCAACACGTCAAACCGTTCGAAAGCGGTTTTCGGTGCCGGCATTTAAATTCACTTTGAAAACGGGAGCGGGGCTAAATAAACATTAAAATGGATTTGACAGAGATGTAAGCATATAAAAGTGAACATGGTATATATATGTATATATAAATTAGAGTGGTATCCCTTACGATCTGGTGCAAAGCACCTAACACGCGCACGCCCCAAACCGATCTGGAGTTTGGGAAGGTGATCGTCTGCGATCGAGCCTTGGCAGTCACAGTACTCTGATCAGGAGCACCCTATAGAAGAAATAAAGGCTAGCACTACACGACTAGCTAGAATGATACGAAAAGGCGGGACCACCTTTGAAAATATTACTATTGTATAACATATATCATGACATAAAATGAATGCAAAAAGCATCGAAACGTGCTTGAATGGTAAAAGTTGGACAATTTGCATACCTTGAATCGATGCGATGCTAGGCGGTGCGTCTCGGCCTTGGGATGGCTTGGGTGGCTTGGGAACTAAGATAAGAAAAGTATAAAATGGAGAACCGAAAAAAGTTCTTAGTGATTTTCAAAAGTTAAGTAACATAAGAACTAAGAATGAAATAACTTAGAAGGAAAATTTCAGGTTTTTAAGAATTAAAGCTTTTAGTATAACTCGGGTTAGAAAACTTGGAATTTCGCAGACGAGTACATCCTGGAATAGGGAAAATCATGATCTACAACTTTGGCAACATGACCGAAGTCTAAAAATGAAGGTAAGGGCCTGAAAAATAGCCCGGACAGAAGCTGAAGCGGAAAGTTGGAACTTAAAAACCTTCGGTTTGATTTCTTGATACGAACTCAAAAGAGGCTTGAACAAGAACGAATGGTAATTTAATATGCGAAAAGACTTAAAGTAATTGTATCAATGGAGAATGGAAGTTAAGGAAGCGAGAAGAGAAGCTAGAGTAAGGATTACGGAGTTCTTTTGGTTTTAATTTGATAGGTCGCTAAGCGACGAAGCAAACTTATAGAGATAGATTGATGAGCTTTGAAAGTGTTTGAAGGATAAATTGGATTTAAGAATTGGTGAAGGACTAAATCCTAGGATCATTAGACCTCAAAGAGCTCTTGTGCTACTGATGCAATTTACAACCCAACCTTAGGTCGCTAACACTCTATAATTTAACCTTCAAACTTGTCCACCAAAAATCCTAATTTTGATAAAAACCTTACCCTTCAAGAGAAAGCATTTTCAACTTAGGAAACACTTCTTGGATGTTCTAATATTGACCAAAAGGATCTTCCAATAAAAGAATCCCTCAAAAGATTGACATTGGATCACCAAACCTTAAATTATTATTAAACTTTCAGGGCAGAACGTCTATGGACAGCCCTTCTTCGCGACCTCATAACTCTCACTCTCGATATCGGATGTCTACAAATCATATCTTTCCGGAAAGCTTGCAACGTGGCCTAAAACTTTCATGTTTACTCCAGGAACTAATAAAGTCTCCAAGTGAACGAAAAACTGCCCTCAAGTTACTGACTCAGAAAACGTAATTAATTTCGTGTCGTCACGGTTTTGGCCATAACTCGGTCTATACATGTCGGAAACTTGAAATTCCAAAGCCTATAGTTAGCTAACACCTTGGACTATCATATGGAGTAAAAATCCGGGCTAAAAACATACTCTAAATTCTCTGTAAAAATCAGATTCCCAAACAGAACCTTAAAGCTTCTTAATCTTATTTTTAATGTTTGATTAAGCTCCTAAATCATACCAATTCACAACCAAACCTCGAATTAGCTAGCTTTCACCATATTTCCAGAAATAAATACTCAAAACTTATTCAAATACAGCCATAAACTTCACATGCAACCATAGATTACAACATGCTATATGAAACAACATTCAAACTAGTACCTTCTTCATGAAAACTCTCCAATTTATAACACTAGAGCATAAAAACACTTATTTAACCTAATCAATACTTATAATCAGTCCCTAAACTCACTGTTTCTTCAATAAACTCACATGCATAAAGAGGAAAATCATTATACAACATTAGAAAGTGTAAAAAGAAAATGATCCCCTACCCCCTCTTCTCTTAATATAACCAAACTAATTAAAAATTAGGACAACAATTAGAGGCTTAATGACATTAGAAACATCAAGTAATAAAATAAAATAAGTGTGAGTATACTAGATTGAAATAATTGGCTTGTATAAAATAAAATTAATCGATAACAAATCGGTACAATAGATTGGAACCTAAAATTAAAGAGAAATTAAATAGGTAAAATATAAGTATTACTTGTAAATACATAAAAAGAGTACAACCTAAATAAATTAAGGTTTGGATAATAAAATACAAATGTTAAGGAGTAAAATAATTAAACCCCTTGTTGGTTAAAGAAATAACGTAACCGATAAAACCCGAAGTAGTTTAACTTAACGGGTGAATTAAGAACTCAAAGATTTTTAAAATGATAACTCGACACCCTTTTGCCATCTCCTGCTCGAGACTTGTCACCGCAACATAATTAAATTAAATAAAATTGGAAAAAAATTAAAACGTAATTTAGATAATTACAACAATTAGTACATTAATTAATACCGTTTTAGGGCGGGTTGTTACACCTACTGTTAGCCCTCAATCACCATCGGATAACGGAGGTCCTCAAGAAGAAGAATTGTAAACTGAGACAGATCATGACCAAGACCCTAACCCCTCAAAGCCTCAAGAGGACGGTCAAATATTCATATTCAAACCAGCTCATCCAGTAGACAATCTCCTCTTTGATATAATCTCAGGTATCCAAATAAGGACCTCACTTAAAAATTTCTATGCTTTTCATGCCTTTGTTTCGCAAATAGAACTGAAGCAACATCAAGAAGCACTCCAGGACTCAAACAGGATTAAGACCATGCAAGAATATTTGAATCAATTTGAACGGAGCCAGTTTTTGACACGGGTCCCCTAGCCTCATCATCACCCAGTTTTTGGCGTAAGATAGGTCTTCCACAACAAACTGGATGAACATGGGGCCATCACTAGAAACAAAGCTCGTAGTGGCCAAAGGTTACAATCAAGAAGAAGGCATAGACTATGAGGAAACCTTTTCCCCTGCTGCTCGATTAGAGGCCATCAGAATCCTCCTAACGTATGCCTCGGCCAAAAATATGAAGCTCTTTCAGATGGATGTCAAGAGTGTCTTCCTAAATGGTAACCTCGCTGAAGAAGTCTGTATCGAGCAACCACCAGGATTTGAGGACAAAAATGCTCCCAACCATATTTACAGACTTCACACGACACCCTATGGGCTCAAACAAGCACCCAAAGCATGGTATGAAAGATTAAGCAAGTTCCTACTCAACAATGGGTTTTCCCAGGAGTAGATTGACAAAACACTGTTCATCAAGACCAAGAATAGACTCCATCATGACTCATATATACGTCGATGACATCATTTTTGGAGCCACAAATCACGACTTGGTCAAAGAACTAACCTTCTTCCTAGGGCTACAAATCAAACAAGATAAAGATTGGATCTTTCTAAGCTAAAGTAAATATGTGCGGGAACTGTTGAAGAAATACAACCTATACAACATCAAACACTCAGCAGCTTTATTGTCCTCGATGCTCAAACTTGTTTCAGATCCCACATGTAAGTCAGTATCTGACAAGCTATATTAAAGTATGATTGGATCTGTACTTTATCTTACAGTTATTCGGCCTGATATAATGTTTAGTGAAGGCTTATGTGCTCGCTTTCGAAGTGCACCAAACGAATCTCACTTGTCTATTGTCAAGAGAACGATAAGATATCTTGCGGGTACTAAGGACCTTGGCTTACGGTATCCACATCAAAATGACCTCCATGTCAATAGATACACTGATGCCGACTTTGTTGGATACAAGGTGGATCACAAAAGCACCATTGGTGGTTGTTAAATGCTTGGCACCTCCCTGGTCTTTTGGCAATCCAAAAAGCAAACCTCTGTCGCCATCTTCATAGCAGAGGCTAAATACGTACTGCAGAAGCATGTTGTGCTCAGATATTCTAGATAGTTTAGCAAATGGAGTACCTCGACATGGCCTACAATGAGGTCCCCATCAAATGTTACAACTAAAGTGTCATTCAAATAACAAAGAATCCTGTCTCACACTCACACACAAAGCATATTAAAGTTCACCACCACTTCATCCATGACCACGTTGAGAAAGGTTACACCATTCTAGAATTCATCTCCACCCATCTTCAGCTTTATAATTAACATTTTTACCAAACTACTCCCTGAGGATCAATTCACCTTCATCATAAGAGAACTCAGAACACTTCAACTCGACGCATGAGCTCACAGGGAGCATCCGTTGAGGGGGAGCACAACCTCAAAGGAAACAGGTCCCCAAGCACAATATGCACAAACCTAAAGCCATTGATGTCCTTATCAGTCCGTGTTGGAAAAGCTCACTACATTAAAACTGGAATTGTCGAGAATTCTAGATGACTCCTCATTAAACATCTTAGATTCTTTCCTTTTTCTTAAAACTGTCAAATCTATTTTTGAAATATTTCAAAATCTCTTCCTTCCATATCTCTTCTTCCCCCTGTTCAACTTCTGATAGATTTCCAAAATTAACCCATTCCTCTTCTACTTTAACTTTCCAAAATTGACTCACTCTCTCTCCCATGACCACCTAACACTGTCTCCTTCCCTCCACATCCATCTCTCTATCCACTTATTTTGTCCCTTTTTCCATCCTCCCTTTTCCGTCTCTCTCATCATTACCCCTCTTCAAACCACCTTCTCTCACTCTTCTATTTAACCACTACCCCACCATTCCTTTTCACCACTCACCCTCCTCTCGTCCTTTTCATTCTCACCTTTTTACCTATCTTCCCTTCTCTCTATCAAATCTTATTCATTCCCACCATGACAAAAAGGCAGCAATCTCGTCCCTCTTCTCCCACCAGCATTGCCAGACAGCTTTGCTCGAGCAAAACCACACCTCCCACATACACTGCCTCCGTTGATTTCTCCTCAGATGACCTAGCCCTCATTCCCCGACCTGCACCTTGTACAACGGTTTGTTAGACCTCGGTATTGTCGTTCTCTCTCAGGGAGCTAGCGGCCTTGGTCAAAGAATCTAGGTCAACGGTCGGGAGCAAAGATCACTTTGATTATGACAAAATTAAAACTAGAAAGATGATTAACTAGATGATAATTAGACAAAGAGAGGTTCGGGGGTTTTAGGCACTTAACAAAATCTCGGATCAAGGAGTTTTCATGACTAAAGCGCATAAAGTTGGATTTATCCATGGAACAACGCGGGAAAGGGGCCACGATGAATCTCCTCCCTCGAGGGAGATTCAAATTAACTACCCTATGTCCACCATGGACCATCGGGGTTGAGAGTTGCGTTAATTCCTAGTTAACCCTACACTTACCCTCGTAAGCGTAGACCTAACTATCCCACTCTAGGCTTCTCATTGAGTGTATAACGATTCAAAGAGCTCTCGGACCTCGAACCGCCATCCCCAATGAGAAGACACTAAGTGAAAATAAACTCCTCCAACTAAAACACACTTTAATCAATAAACACCTTATCCAAAACCCATTAAGGCCTTAATCACCCCCTCACCTCAGAGAAGATTAGCCTCTAGACATGATGGAGAAATTAGCAACACACAACCAATAAAACTCTAACATGATTCTACTCAAAAGATGGATATTAAAACTAACCACAACGATTAACAACATAATACTACACTAAACACAAGCAATAAAGCATTTGGAAACATTAAAATGAGGAGAAAAGAGATTATACCTCAATGGATGAACAATGAATTGACAATAAATGAAGAGCAATAATACCCAAATGATGAAGTGCAATTGGCCTTGATTGAAGAAAGTAATTAATCAACAGAGTGGAAGTTAATCCCCAAAAAGCTAATCCTAAAACTCTTGAAAGATAGGGAAAGAAAAATAAAGCTAGCCCAAAACTAAAACTCAAAACTCCAAAACTGTTTTTCAAAGTTACAAGACGGCCTCATTAATACCTAGGGGAAGAAGGGCCAAAACACAGTCGTTTTGGCCGAAAATTATCTGAGAAAATAAGGGCGTCGCGACGCTACGGACATCGTAGCGTTCGCTCGACCCAAGCGGCGAACATTTCGGCTCAAGGCGTCCGCTATGCCCGGCGTCGCGACCAGTCAATCATCCGTAGCGAGCGCTACGGAGGTGTAACGCCTTCGACCGTCGGCGGAAAACTTGGAAAATCAGGGCTTCATCGTAGCGGGCGCTATGAATGGGGTAGCGACCGCTACGGCCTTGGCGTAACCTTACGCACGGGCTCGTAACGATCGCTACAATAGGCGTAGCGACCGCTACGCCCTTCAAGTGATATCCATCTATGGGGGCGTAGCGATCGCTACAACTGTCGTAGCGAACGCTACGAGCTTGGATGCCCCCATACTTAGCCTTTTGGCCCGAAATCCCTCTCCTTTACGCACGGCTGGTCTCCCTTGCTTCCCGGGTCTTCACCATGGCATCAAATTGGCTCCAAAGGTCTCGGGATGACCGAGTTATCGCCTTTTTCCGCAACTTCGCCCCCTTTTATTATTCTCTGAACTTAAAGCCTAAAAATCACAAAACACGTAATAAATATAACCATTTTATTAGGGAACGGCAATAGACTTGAGCGTAAACGAGTGGTATTTAGCCCCTAAAATGGGACTAAACACCCCCCCACACTTAGACTTTTGCTCGTCCCGAGAAAAACTAACTAGAAAACATAAACACCTAACTCACTTTCGCAGGAATCGCGGATGCATTTAGCATATGCATCAAGCCCTTTAAACCCCCCGGTAGCCCGGGTGGACGAGGTGGGTCTCGTGAGGGTTTATAGCGGCTATACCCACAAAAGCCAAAGAAAAAGGAGAGAGGGAAAGTGAAAACAAAACCGAAGAAAAACAAAGGAAAAGAAAAACAACAGCTTCGCTTCAAAGGATCACGAAATCTAAATCAGGAAAACGTTATTAAACCTCCAAAAGGAGCCGTTATGAGCGTCCCACAAACACCTATCTTAAGCAAAGGTCAGTCTTTGAGATTTTCGATGTACGACACCTAATGTCAAACAAAACCCCATGTGCATAAGTGCTAGTGGGTTCCAACCGAATCCAAAAAACTCCAACGGCTCATGCCCGAGCTCAAAAACAACGTAACGAACAAGAGAAGTGTTGCCTTTCCTCGCATTTGGTCGCCCTTGGCTTGGTGAGGGCCGTAGGTGATGCAAGGAGAGGCCCCACATTTTATTAACGCTCAAACTTTTCTTTTTGGGGGTTGGGTAATCCCAACAAAATTGCTCTTTCTTTTTCTCTTTTTTTTTTCTTTTTCTTTTTAAAGGTCGGTATTAGCCTTACTTTCGGGAATTGGACGGCCCAAATATGGGGTTTACCCTCCCAACACAGTCTTTTCCATACACACCTCCACCGAGAATTCAATATGGGAGGAGCTTAAGGGGTAATAGCGTCGTACCGCTAATACCGGGCCCGTGTAGGTTGGCTAAGTGTATTGTGGTTGATGTCGTTCAGTGACACGCTCCACTTAATCCGGTTATTGTAGCTTTTCTTTCTTTTTCTTTCCTTTTTAACTTGCATTTGCTAAAAAGAGAAACAAAACAAGCTCGGACACAAACCTCTAGAATCTCCCGACTTCAACCAGAACGTGAAAGGAATCGGGGGTTTCACTAGACACTTGATGAAGGTCATCTAAAGAGATAGGTCAAGACTCGTACCCGAGACAGGGTCGAAAACGCTCAGACCGATTTCTTTTAAAGAAGTTTAAGAACGGCTTCTCAATTTCGACAACAAGATCCAAGAAACAAAGCAAAAACAAAGCGAAAACAAAACTGAAAGAAAAACTTTTAAGGCTTTCACTCCCTTTTTCTCCTTTTTCACACAAAATTTTTTTTAAATTTAAGTAAAAACTAGGGTAACAAAGAACAAAACGACTAGGTGATCTACCCCTTGAAACAGAATATCCCCCCCCCCCCACACTTAAAACGCCACAATGTCCGCATTGTGGGAAGGTGTCACATGAAAAGGGTAGAGAACCTACAAAATCAAACAAACAAGAACAACTAGCACATAAAAGCGGTGGCGACCCGAGCCCACACGGCTCCAACAGCAAGAAAATCCCAACACAGACACTCAAAGGGGTTCTCCACCTAAAAGAAAATCAAGCATGCGACGGATCATGATGATATTCAACTCTAAAAGAGAAGAGCGGAGAGATATTACCTCGAGTTCTTCAAAACAAATTATTACTCAATCCGCGATCCGTGATAATCGAGCAAAGGGTTAGGATTTTCAAGTAAAAACAAGCAAGGCTCGTAAGATCCGCATGCAAAATTAGAAACAAGAAAAAGAAACTAATAAAGAAAGGAAAAGAAAATAATCAAAAAGAAAGTACGGGTTACCTCCCATGTAGTGCTTGTTTTAGGTCCCTAGCTTGACCTAATACCCATTTGATCCTTGAAAGACGGGGTGAACAAGATAGGAACGTTTTCCATCTCTTCCATCATTTTCTCTTCCTCCCTTTCCAGCATTTCCCAAATTTGCAAGTATAAAGGTCAAGATGATCTAACCAATTTGTAGTTGACACCGGGGTGAAAAGAGGCATTGGCTTCTTATGTTTCTTCCACCTTCTTTTTCTCCTCTTCTTCCAACATCTCCCAACCACCATAGTGAACCACGCAAGTTGCTCCTCCGGCGGTCGAATCGAGTGAAATAGATGAGGAGGTAATTTAAGCTCCACTTTACTTGTTTCCCGGAGTTTTGGAGCCTCGGGAACAAGTATGAGTTGATGACAGTCATCTTCCTTCAAAAATTCTTCTTCCTTCTCAACCCCTTCCTTGAATTCTTCTTCAATGAAATAATTCAAAGAGATCGGGAAGTCCTTAAACTCCACTTGAGGAAAAGGAAACTCCAAGGATGCTTCATCATTAATAATAAAATCATGAACCTCCATAGGCTCAAATAAAGGTTCCTCCAAGGGAACATCCTTCACCTTTTGGGTATAAGCCCCATCAATAAGATTAGTGAAGAAGACAACCCCACTACCATTGGGCTCAACATGGATAGGCTCAAGAAGGATCTCCTCCAAAGGACGCTCACATGAAAGCTCAAAAGTATAAGGTTCTATTAAGCACCCGCCTATTTCCTCATTGAATTCTTCTTCCTCACTCAACTTCTCGTTATTCTCACTTTTAGCTTCTTTACGCAACACCTCCCTTTCTTCATTCACCTCCAACTCACTCGCTTTTTCTTCTTCTCTCAAACATCCCTCCTCCACAAAATTTGGTACTATCGCTTCCCCTTCACTTCGGAGGGTAATAAGATTCACCGGCACCATTGGAGTAGGTTGAGGTTGTATGGGGACGGTTTGAGGGATGTAGTCTATCTGAGCCGTTTGGGCCCATTGATTTTCAATGTTCTCAAGGTGAGCCCTATCATTCTCTTGATTTTCAACAATTTGCTTCAGCAACTTCTCTATGTTGGACTCTTGAGATGGTTGGAATTCTTGAAGTTGAGGGGTAGGTTGGTGATAGGTGGGTTGCCAAACTTCTTGGTTTTTGTAGTTGGGTGAAATCTTTGGATGTTTTGGGTGGAGGGTTGGGTCTCCTGCATGATTCCCAATTGGTTGGTTGTTCCATTAGATACCATCTTTTGTTGCATCTCTTGGACGACGCCCACAAGGAATTTGATAGTAGGTTCGCTCTCCAAAGAATAGCCTCTACTTCCTAAACTCCGACGACTTCCCCAAGAAGGAGAATGTTGAAATAACTCATGAAGGAAAACATTTGCTTGATGCTCAGTCTTCATAAGGAACATTCCTCCCGATGCAATATCAATTGAGTCTTTAAGATCGTCTTGAAGCCCATGGTAAAACTGATGTAACAATAACCAATCCGGAAGCTTGTGATGTGGACATCGCCTTTGAAGAAGTTTAAACCTTGCCCATGAATCGAAAAGAGTTTCTCCCGGCTCTTGCTTGAAATTCAAGATAGCTTATGCGTCTCATCAATGGAAAGAAATGGTGAAGAAAATCCCGCTCAATGCATCGCAAGTAGTATATGTGCCAGGTGGACAAATGTCGAGCCACATCTTAGCTTTTCCTCCCAAGGTGAAAGGGAAAAGCTTCAATTTCAAAAACTCCGAAGATACCTCTGGCATATGCACAAAACCAATCCGACCTTCAAATCTTCTAATATGATCGATAGGATCCTCGAAGCCATCTCCATAGAATTGGTTTCTCTCAAAAGAGTCCAGCAGGCATGGTTTGAACTCGAATGTTGCGGTGGGTGGTAGTGGCGGTAGAATGATAGGATTGCCTCCCGTACCCGATGATGGAACGGCATATGATAGAAGGGTACGGGGTGAACCAGCTTGAGCTTCACCCATTAGAATGCGAAAACTCCTACGATGCTCGGTAGAACATTAGGGCGTACCTACATGCACCAACAAGAACCAATAGAAGCATCAAATTCATTTGGATTGGCACAAACTGATTTCTAACATGAAAACAAACTCAAATAACCAAAGACCAAGAAACTAAAACTAGGGGCGCTGGCTCCCCGGTAACGGCGCCATTTTGTGTACAACGGTTTGTTAGACCTCGGTATTGTCGTTCTCTCTCAGGGAGCTGGCGGCCTTGGTCAAAGAATCTAGGTCAACGGTCGGGAGCAAAGATCGCTTTGATTATGACAAAATTAAAACTAGAAAGATGATTAACTAGATGATAATTAGACAAAGAGAGGTTCGGGGGTTTTAGGCACTTAAAAAAATCTCGGATCAAGGAGTTTTCATGACTAAAGCGCATAAAGTTGGATTTATCCATGGAACAACGCGGGAAAGGGGCCACGATGAATCTCCTCCCTCGAGGGAGATTCAAATTAACTACCCTATGTCCACCATGGACCATCGGGGTTGAGAGTTGCGTTAATTCCTAGTTAACCCTACACTTACCCTCGTAAGCGTAGACCTAACTATCCCACTCTAGGCTTCTCATTGAGTGTATAACGATTCAAAGAGCTCTCGGACCTCGAACCGCCACCCCCAATGAGAAGACACTAAGTGAAAATAAACTCCTCCAACTAAAACACACTTTAATCAATAAAAACCTTATCCAAAACCCATTAAGGCCTTAATCACCCCCTCACCTCAGAGAAGATTAGCCTCTAGACATGGTGGAGAAATTAGCAACACACAACCAATAAAACTCTAGCATGATTCTACTCAAAAGATGGATATTAAAACTAACCACAACGATTAACAATATAATACTACACTAAACACAAGCAATAAAGCATTTGGAAACATTAAAATGAGGAGAAAAGAGATTATACCTCAATGGATGAACAATGAATTGACAATAAATGAAGAGCAATAATACCTAAATGATGAAGAGCAATTGGCCTTGATTGAAGAAAGTAATTAATCAACAAAGTGGAAGTTAATCCCCAAAAAGCTAATCCTAAAACTCTTGAAAGATAGGGAAAGAAAAATAAAGCTAGCCCAAAACTAAAACTCAAAACTCCAAAACTGTTTTTCAAAGTTACAAGACGGCCTCATTAATACCTAGGGGAAGAAGGGCCAAAACACAGTCGTTTTGGCCGAAAATTATGCAGAAAATAAGGACGTCGCGAACGCTACGGACATCGTAGCGTTCGCTACGACCCAAAGCAGGCGAACATTTCAGCACCAAGGCGTCCGCTATGCCCAGCGTTGCGACCCAGTCAATCATCCGTAGCGAACGCTACGGAGGGTGTAGCGAACGCTACGACCGTCAGCAGGAAAACTTGGAAAATCAGGGCTTCATCGTAGCGGGCGCTATGAATGGGATAGCGACCGCTACGGCCATGGGCAGAACCTTCTGCCTGGGCTCGTAACGATCGCTACAATAGGCGTAGCGATCGCTACGCTCTTCAAGTGATATCCATCTATGGGGGCGTAGCGATCGCTACAGCTGTCGTAGCGAACGCTATGAGCTTGGATGCCCCCATACTTAGCCTTTTGGCCCGAAATCCCTCTCCTTTACGCACGGCTGGTCTCCCTTGCTTCCCGGGTCTTCACTACGGCATCAAATTGGCTCCAAATGTCTCAGGATGACCGAGTTATCGCCTTTTTCCGCAACTTCGCCCCCTTTTATTATTCTCTGAACTTAAACCTAAAAATCACAAAACACGTAATAAATATAACCATTTTATTAGGGAACGGCAATAGACTTGAGCGTAAACGAGTGGTATTTAGCCCCTAAAATGGGACTAAACACACCTCACACCGCTTCCTCCCAAGAACTCCGACAACAATGCTTGGAGTCCTTCTAGAAACGGCAACTCCTCTATTGTGAGCGACTAAACTTCCATGCCCTCAAAGACACCAACTACCCCTTCATCTCCACCCTTTCTGACACGGGATGTGAAGCTTTCTTCGAAGTCAACGACTTCTGTTATCCTAACCACATCCATCAATTTTTTTTTGCCACTTTGAAAACACAACCACCAATTTCGCTATGCCCTCCTTTAAATCCCAAGTCCTAGGCCGCGACATCCAGCTTACCCCAATCCAGATTGAGCATATTTTCCACCTAAACCCAAACCCTGCAAAACCCGCTCTCATTAAAAACCCTGACCCCATCAAGAACTCCTCTCAAACTTTGGCCACCCCTCCACCACAAAATACCCTCAGTATACTGCTCTTCACTTAGAAGCCCGCTGCTTCTACAACATTGTGGTATGCACCACCTCGATCCCCCGCGAGACATCCAAGGAGACCATAAACGAGCTCTGCACCACCTTCCTCCTCAACGTTCTCATGACCGTCATCCTGACCTTGGTGAAGTGGTTCTCAACCACCTTTCCCGTGCTGCTTCCAGCAACACAAGTCTTCTGCTCTACCGCAACTTGCTCCACTAAACCTTCAAAGCTTTTCATGTTCCTCTTCCCCTGGATTCGAAGATGGAAATCTTTATTCCGACCATCAATCTTTCCTCCCTAGAAAACCTAGGCTACAAGGTACAAGCAGATGGGTCCTAGATCCATTCTGACAGGCTCAAGATCTTTCAAGCCTCGTCCTCGGCTAAGGCATCCAAGGACGCCTCCGACGACCTCCAACGACAGGTTGATCTTCTCAAGGCAGAGATTAAAGTACTACAGGTGGAATCCTAGCAGATGAAGGACACAAATGTGGTGCTCAAGGCTAACATACTCGTCTGCCACAACATTACTGCCTCGCTCAAGGACGTTGTCAAGTAGGCTGAGGCTCTTCTCCATCCAAGCTCCCCAACCACTATCCCCCCCCCCCTCCTAATTCTAGCACTGAGGCACCTTTTGATGTGCCTCCTTTCTCTACATAAACTCTTTTTCTACTTTTCCTGAACAATGTTTTTCTCTTTTTATTTTGCCTAATATTTTCTGTGACTACTGTTTATTTTTTGTATGAAAGACAAAAAGGGGTAGAACTTTGCGGACTGTAACTAACCTTAACCTACAAACCATATATATGCGTGCATGCCTTATTTCTGCTACTTCTATTATGCATGCTCTTGTCCTATATATGTTCTGCTTGCAATTTTGTCTTTCAAACAAAAAGAGGAAGATTGTAGAACTCTTTTTGCAGGTTTAAGGCCCTTAAGTAAATCAGCCAAGACTCCCTCAAGACCACACCGATGTAACGACCTCACACCTCATCTCTCTGAGGACCTCTAAAGGGTTTTGTTATGAAAGCGCCAAAATTGCAATCCCACTAAGGGAAGTATCTCAAGCTTCATCCTTTGCCAAACTCAAAATTAGTCGTTAACTGCACATAAGGAAGGAAATCAACAAGAATGGCTATAAAACAACTCATGGAGCTAAAGAGGAAGATTATTCGATTCCAAGATCAAGAAATCGAAGAGCGGTAGGAAATTTTGAGAGAAAGTTTATGAGTTGTTACCAACAGTGTAATTGATGAGATTGCTTGTAGCCAGAAAGTGTTCGGGTGATTTTTCGTATACTCTGTAGCTGAAGAACAGTTATATGTTTTTTTGTGAGTAAAATCATCATCAATCTGCTCGGTGAAGGTTGAGTTTTCAGAGATCACGTCTATTAGACTTGTGATCTCCTCAGTGTAAACAGTATCCAGGACATCGAGTTCCTAAGTTGTCGAGTCCTTTTGTTTACCTTTTTTTCGTAATGTCCTCAGTTCTTTTAATTCAATAAAAGTAAAGTTTCTTTATACTGTGTTATTGATTCTTGACGAAAGTCAAGATTAGAATTCGACGTCCTTATTACCTAGTGTGCAAATTCCTCAATAACCCTATTCATCCCCCATATGCCTCTAAGGTTCTTTCAAAAATCATTGAAAAAAAAACCATCAATTTGGAATGACATCATGGTAGTACTCTTTTTTATTCTGTCACAAAGAAGATTAACACTTAAGATAGAGTAACAAGGTAACGTTTCTCCCAATCGTTCTCCTGCATGCATGTAACGCTATTCCACACCACTTTGGACTGAAGAGTGAAGACTACGAAAATGATACGACTTGGACAAAACATTAATAAGTATATATATGGTCGTCCCTAAACAATCAGCAGTAGTGCGAAGACTGTAACTCCACCAATGAGAGCCACAATAGGATTTGTCGAAACAACAGCAACAGATGGTGGTGAAGAAGCAATAGTATTTTTGCCACTGGTCGAGGCCAAAGCAGTGGGCCTGTCCTCCTCAGGTGGCGACAAATCGCCGTCTTCTGGCATTGTTGTTGTTGTGGTTTCCGGCGGAGGAAAGGAGTCGTCATCTGCAGGTGGCAGTATGGCTGATGGGTCTTCATATTGCAAGGAAGGTTGGTCGTCTTCTGGCGGGGTTGGCTTGATCGGTTCTGGTGTCATGGACATGTCTGCACCAGGTGGTGGCATCAATGTCTCATTGTCTGGCGGGGTTGGCTTGATTGGTTCTGGTGTCGTGGACATGTCTACACCAGGTGGTGGGGTCAATGTCTCATCGTCTGGCGGGGTTGGCTCGATCGGTTCTGGTTCCGTGGACATTTGTGTACCAGGTGGTGGGGTCAGTGTCTTTGTTTCAGATGGCGGCCCAGGTGGCTTAAACGGTGGCGGCGGTGGCCGCAAAAATGGCGCATGTGGCGGCTTGTGTTTGGGTGAAGGGTGCGTTCGTAAGGGTGCAGGTGCTGGTGCTGGTCCCGGTCCAGGGGCAGGTGCTGGTGCAGGTGACGACGCACGTGACCGGGCATCTGCAAAGCAGGCAGTTATTGCCAGAATTGTGATGAATTGGAGTAGCAAGTTCATATTAAGTCGCACTCTTATCATCATGACTTTCATTTGATACAATTTTTGTCAGAATCCATATATTTTTGACACTTGATTGGAAGTTTTATAGGAAGAAACTTGTCTACACAATTTCTACATACAAGTCAAATAAGTTTGATCTGGTGCTCCACTGTCAACAGACCTGGCCTATCATGATATTGTGGCATTCTAAGGCCCTTGAAATAAACGTAGAGGAGGGGTGATTAGGGTTATAAAAATAATTCTGCACTTCAATCAACACAACCAAGTTAGTAGCACTTTTATATGAAAAATAACTTCTTTATTGAATGATCAAAAGTGCTAAAGAGGAGGAGGTTACAACTCAGCACAAAAGAGAACTTGTGAGGTCCTCAATTGGCCTACCGGATTAGAAGACACTGCAGAGGTCTTCTGAATATGAGGCCTCACAGTGGAGGCGATTACAACTAGTGACCTCACACAGTAGAGAGGCACTTGTTTGATTTGGAACTCTCGACCCTAGAGGTCCTCACCAGTATGACCACTGGTTACACAAAACTATCCACTACACAAGAATGGCTACACTCGGAATATTCACTCAAATACTCCTACACTCAGAACTTTCTTTCACAAAGTTCTTACAACGATTTTCTTCCTTGGAAATCACCCTTTGCTAACGGGGTGAGTTCTCATATTTATACTTGATTCTTCACTGACTTCCTTCCTTTCTTTCCTTTGCATTTGATCCTTTCCTTCGTACATTGATTCTGATTAGGTGGCTGTCTTTCAACGGCAGAATCCAGCTTTTCAATGCAACAGTTTAAGCAGATCTTCTATCTTCATGAAGGCCCTTTGCCATATTATCTTTCCTTTTCGTTTGAATTTTGAAAAAGGAAATGAAGATCATTATAAACAATTCTCAGAATAAAGGGAAGATATAGGATTAGGATATGATTTGTACTTCCCTAAGATAGCTCGGTTGGTCTTTCAAACAAAATAATCTTGTGCTGACATTTGAGGTCCTCATTGACGATTACGCTGAGGTCCTCATAACCAGTTGAGGTTCTTCAGCCCTGTTCTTTTATGCGGTATTTTGTGGACTGGTGTGGTGAGGTGTGGTGGAATTGTGGTGGGTTATTGGTATGTGGGGTAGGTGAGGAGAAATGATGTAAAAAGTAGAGGAAAAAAGTGAGGAGAGAGAAAAGTGATGAGAGAAAAAAGTAATGATTTGCGGTAAAATATGGTGGATTGCAAGAAATCATGATTTAGCTAACCATGAAAAGAACAGTGCCTAAATTATTACTCAACTTGCTTGGTCATCATATACATTTAAGACAACGGTTGCTTGAATTAGGAAGAAACTTTTCTACACAATTTCTTCGTACAAGTCGAATATACTGAGGTGGGTTCTTCTTCTCCACTATGACTGAGACCTGGCCTGTTAGTAATTTGTGGTATTTTAATTCCATGAATTAGTAAATAATGCCTAAATTATTAATCAACTTGTGTAATTACTTGATCACCTCAAATGATTCTCAAGTTGAAAGAATGCCAGTTCGACCATGAAGTTTTCCACAGTGACCAATCGAGGGTAGCAGATTATTCTCAGCTTAGAACATACACACACTCAAAAATACCGATTTATGAATATCCGTTATGTTCGTTTTGTAATTTATTGTCGAATTCCCTTTATTTCACAATTGACGATCACAGGAGACAATGCGCAAAGACGCTTTATTTGAATGTTTTTTTTTTCAATTTAATATTTACAATTAATGCATGATGTTCTGCACTAATTTTCTTATCCTTTTTCATTTTACAACATACTCCAAAGTCCAAACTATTCATAATAAGGATGACTTTTCCACTCCAAAATTTTCATCTTATAAGAAAATTTTTACTTCTACCATAATTAAACATTGAGGAGAATTTCCAAGATGGAGGTAGTAATTTGACTACTAACAGTTTGGTGGGTGATGTTATGTTTATGAAAACAATTATTGTTGGGTTTTGTGGCTCATTAGATTCTTTAAGCTCCAAATTCGGCAAGGGAGAGTGAGACGCTACCCGCGTCAGGCACTAATCGTGCCCCAACCAAAGAGAGAGGAAAGGGAGGCACAAGTATCACGCACCTGAAGAGGCGCCACCCGCGTACAAGAGACGGGCAAAAGAAACGAAGGATGAAGGAGATGCAGGATGCGTCTAGGAGGCGCTACCCGCATCGGACGCCAGCGCTACCTGCACCAAGTTTGACGCTCCCCATGCATATCATGGTCCCTCTTTGTCTCGTACGCCGCGTCGGTTACTTTTTCAGCGTCTTGGGTCTTTGAGTTTTAACCTAACTCTTATTCCCCTGACCGTCCTATATAAGTAATCAGTTTTCTTCACTTTTATCATCAATTAGATCAGAGAGAAAATATTGAAAGAGATAGAGTTTCACTAATATTTTCCCATCGTTATCCCGATCGAGAAAGATTGTAAGTTGAGAGATTATACTGTAATCTCCATTGTTGATCATATCACACCATGTGATTATGATTGAGTTTTACTCCTCCCTTTTCTGATAGTGGATTATTTTCCGATTGTCACCGTCCGTGGGTTTTTCTCCGAGTTCTTCAATTTCCCACATATATCTAGTGTTTGTTTTATCACTTAATTTTTGTAATGTAATGTAATGTAAAGTAAAGATAATACTTTACCATCATAAAGATAATACTTTAATATAAACACAAAATTATTCAAACATAAATTGAGCATAATAAGTAAGATGAGGTAATGTAATGTAAAGTAAAGATAATACTTTACCATCATAAAGAAGAGGATTAAGATGCTAGAACCTATGTTAGGGAGTTGGGCATTTAAGATTTTTACATTAATATAATAAATCTTAAATTTAGTCTTTATGAAATTTATTCATACAATGATGATGTTTAATATAAACACAAAATTATTAATCCTAAATAAAATGGTTTCACATACCAAATTACACTTAAATTTCTTATATTACTCCAAATTACTTTTAAATTGAATTTTTATTTTTTTACTTTTCCTCTTTTTTATGCTAACCAACCTTTTTGTTTTGTAATTAAATTTGACCCAAAATTAGTAAGAAAGACAACAAAAATGCAATTAAAAGTTAAAACACATTAACAGAAACATTTCAATTCATTCATGTCTCGAAAAAGTTGACTTATTTCAAGCAATTATGCTATGTGCATCTTTGGTTGCAAAATAAATATATAAAGAGCTATAGTGAGCTCTCGACCCGTTTGACACGCAATACTCATCAAAGATAGTGTGAGAGAATAAACCTTCCTTTCATTTTTTTATTAGAAAGAGACCATTTCTATCTTTATCTCGACAAAATAAAGAGGAACTTTTTATTCTGTTAGTCATAGTTCATGTACGGGCTTTTTAGAAACTTATTCTTCTTAGTGAAAATAAATTCTCCGACTCTAGCAAGTAAGCAAGTAAAAAAAAGAGAAACTAGGGACAATCAGTCAGCATGTTTTCATATTTACCAACCAGGATAAGGAGGTATGAAAGTTAAGTTATAGACAAAAATAAATTTATAATTACACTAAACTCGGGACATGTACATGTAAAAATACCTAATATATAGTAAGACCCTCCGCATTAGCATGGCTAGGGAGGGTGACTCATGAGTTGGCGTGTGAGGGAAAGTAATGAGCATAGTGAGAATTAGTTTCTGTGGATGGAACAGGTCAAATAAATCGAGACGCGAGGGAGAATAGCCGTGACATGAAGTGGAGAATTTTTTTCTTAATAAAACTCACTCTAAAATGATGTTGTTTTGAGCATGGGTCCAAAATTCAAAAAAAATTGATATATCTATTGGACTCCGCGACGAGTTGGATCCAACGAATGCTTTTGGGTTTTTTTTAAAAAAAAATTTGAGATCATTTATACTATAAATATCCCTCCAGTTTTTTTTGAATTAACATCTATTTATTCTACTTAGCTACGAGTTCACTACATTTTCTTAATTAACTCAAATTTAACTAATTTTATTTTTATGTAGAATAAAATATTAAAATTTTGGGAACGCAATTAATAAATATGTCAAACTAAAAACAAAAGCATTAACAATAAAGGAAAACAACAATATTATACAAATAAAAATAAAGGATAACAAAAACTGAACTCATGTAATGGATACTCTCGCTATTATCAGTGTGAGAAACCCTCCATTTGCAAGGGTGGGAATAGGCTAGAGACACAATTTTACATTGACAAACTACTTTACAAAAAATCCTTTAAAACCCCAAACTATATAATACAAGAAGTACAAATTAGAGCTCACTATGATACAATACTCAAGTATGAGTTATTATTATTTGAGAGCTCTAAATAGGGTTTATTATGATCCAAATTTTTCAAAATTTCATCATTAACAAACAAACTACAATTTTCATCCACTCACTCATTTTGTGTGCATGGAATCCATCCTAGATAAACACACAAAAATATCTAATTACCAACACAATAAAACCCTCTAAACACACTCATCCCTGGCCTCGCATCTATATTTCACAAGGGAAACAAAGACCCTAACATTTCTTCTCCCCTTTCTGTTTTTTATTTTTCTTTGGGAGATTAAGAAATAACACAAGAATTAGGGTTTTCATCAACATAACCATGGTAATAAGGGTGAGAATTGTAGCGGTAATAATGCTCTGGCCACACCTTAAACTCAACTACTTGGGATTGAGTTGGAGTATTTTCTTGCTTGTCCACATTTTGTTTCTCTTCCTTGGCGGGTCCCACAGTATCAATCTGTGGGCTCCACTGCTTCTTCAACTTTCCCACAATATCAACTGGATCAACATCTCCCACCACTGTTATTTTGCTTGCTTTCATGTCCACCGCAAGTGATTCAATCCCTGAATTTGCATGAAATCGTAATAAATCAGTATCCACAAACACAATTTACCATAACTTTAGTTTATGATTTTCTTGTTTTTTCATCGGATCGGGTTTGGGTTTGACCAATTTGGGTGGAGTCAACTTGGGTGAATAATAGTCGAGTTTGGGGTGGGTTGGGTTTGGGTCGTGTTAATGTCGGATCACTTTATTTTTTGCAAAAACAGATTATCTAAAAAATGAATAATTTTAATGAAAAATAAATTCGTGTCAAATCGGGTTCCAGTCAATTTCAAGTTAATTATTTTCGGTATTTTCAGGTCTGAATTGATCGGGTTTATGTGAGTCATTCAGGTTGGATCAGTTTTGCAGGGTCTAGTTTTTCCCACCCTACTTTGAGAAATCAATTACTCCCTCTATTTTATTTAATTGACATTTTTGAGGGGAGGCTTAAGTTGTAAAAATACATAGGGTGATTATTAGAAAAATTATTTGAATATATTAATTTTTTATATTTATTCAATTGATGCTATAGAAAAAAAACTAATCAATATATTATTGAAATTGAAAATTAACAGATAATGGAGTATAAAATAGAAAACCATTAGCAAAAAAGTCAGACACAATAAGTCAATAACATGATGAATTGTATGTTAAAAGCTCATTTATTTCCAATTTTTGATGCAAAATTTCCCTTCATATTAGAACAAGGAAAAAAAAAACAGCAAAGAAAAAGAACCTAACACGCAAACAAAATCGTAATTAATCAGCACCCAGAAACAGAGTTTCCTTTATAATTGTTCTTTTCCCCTGTTTTCATGAACCCCTGCTTTCAGTTCAACTATGTATTATTACTCTAAACTCGATAAATTAACCCAACAAAGTCACACCCGGACCCATTTCATTAAAATAAAAGGTTCTATTTTTCTTTTTTATAACTTTTAAAAATTCAAAACTCTGCCCTGTAATACCTGGAAGAGAAGAGACTGCTTTTAGAGCCCTCTGCTTATCCTTCTCATCATGTATGCTCAATTTCACAACCACTTTCTGCGAAAATTAGCCAAATAAATTACTATAATAAATATTTCAAAACTAAACAAAGAAACTTAATAAATAAATTATCAGAGGATATTAGAAAAGCTACCCTCATCATGTCCACCAATTTGAGTCTTAATTTCACTGGGCAAGTTAAGCAAAATCTAAGGTGATATGAGTTGGAAAAGGGCAGAAAATGTAAATTAAATTTCTGTGTGTATTATTTTGAGTTGAAGAGATGCAAAGAAGGGTTGGAAATTTATAGTATGGAGAAGAAAGAGAGGTGACTGAGAAGATACAAATGAGGGAAAGAGAGTGTGAATTTTCGTTTGGAAGAGACGAGTCAATTCTTCCTACGCGCAGCACTGTGTTTTTTTGGTTTAGGGGTTGGAATGTTTTGTATGTCATAATCAACCAAGTGGTTAGTGAGTATTAAGTACGTCTAACCAAGACACCCTGCCCAAAGATGCAATTTATTATGTGCATTTGGGGTATGTGATTCAAATATTATGATTGTTCATTTTTATTGTTATGATTGTTCATTCTTGTTATTACAATTGTTTACTGCATATATTCTAGAACTGAAGTATGTACTCCAAATACTACGATTATTCATTTTTACTAGGATTATTGGATGATAATACACTGAACGTTAAGGGTATTGGACAATAATGCACTGAACTTTTTTCTTGGACTCTAATACACTGAACTTTGAGGGTATTGGACAATAACGCACTCAGACCAATTCAGCTGGTGGTTGACGCGGTGGTCGTCCTACTTTGTGGTATCGTTTTTCTATTTTTTTCAAAAAAAACTTTTGCCGTGTAAGAAAGTACACATAAGCAGAATAACTAATATATTTTTTTGAAAAAAAATAGTAAAATGATACCTCAAAGTAGGACAGTCATCGCGTCAACCACTAATTGAATTGGCCTGAGTGCATTATTCTCCAATACCCTCAAAGTTCAGCCAGATTATCGAAAAGAAAGTCGATGCGATATTCAAGTTCAGTGTATTATCATCCAATAATCCTTTTTACTATTATGATTGTTCAGTCTTATTATTATCATTGTTTAACGCTAATAAACTAGAATACGTGTTCCAGATGCATGTAATATTATATTGAACCAAAGAGGTTGTGGGTTGTGATGCAACCTATGGTTGTTCAGGAAATCCGAAATTCTCAAACCAAAACTGTAAATCGGTAAAATCGAATTGAAAACCGGGAAAATTGAGCCGGTAAATCAGTGCACCGAGCCTTAAATATATTCTTCCAAATCTCAACTAAGCCCTATCTATTTGCTTCTGATTAACCAATGAATCGAACCGGTAAACCTAGTGCACCAGATTATCTGGTTCCAGTTTATGTTTGGTGCAAATTATTTTGTCGGTGTACCACTTCGAAAAACCGAAACTGCATCAAACCGACACGTGAACGACCCTAATGCAGCCCATCTTCCATGCTAAGTTTAAAATTTTGGTGGAAGTAAAATACTTCTTATTAGTAGAAAGGTGTTTTTACAAATCATTGATCGGGAGTTCAAAATTTGGTTAAACGGATTGGTTATTTGAAAATAATTAATTTACAACTTTGAACCCATGAAAGCTTGAAAAGTTATTGTTTTGACGTAAATTAATATCCAGTAACTTAAATATATCATCTTTACAACTTTGAAACAATTAAGGTAAAAATACAATTATAGTAATTGTATAAGGGAGCGTTTAGTAGGAACATCAGGGAAAATTTTCTGGGGAAAATTCTCTATGGCGGGAAAAATTTCCCTTAACCCCTCCATCTAAAGGGAAATTTTCCCTAGGAAAACGAAGGAAATGGTGGACTCACTGTAAACTTTTTCCAAAGTCAACCTACATCCAAATATGAGGAAAGTTAACCCCGGAAAATTGATCATTTCCCCGGGATTTTTGACCAACCAAACGCATCCTAAGTGTTATATAATCCGTGGATATACAATTATCCAATCGAAAATCAATTAACCGGAACTTTCAGATTGAATACGGATTAACAATTTAGTATTCGATAATTCGGTTAACTGAAATTTTCAGACCAAATATGGACCATGATTTTAATTATTGAAATATATGATTATCCACTTACATCAAAAAAATAATCCTTACCATCTCCATTCTAGAGTATTTCTAGTTCATTAATAACAGTACTTGAGGTTTCTCGAAATTGAACGGAAACAAATGTTCAAATGGGGCATTATTTTGATGTAAAAAGAAGATGGTGAGTCCGGGAGTATCTTGCTCCGTGAGCCCATCCACATTAATTTTTTTTTACTTGTATTTTTGCATATAATACATGTACTTCCTCCATTTAATAATATTGATTGTGCAAATGTATTTTTTTAATTAAAATTTTTCATAGCATATTCATAAAAAATACAACTTTATGTTCTTAAAATAATAATTTTCGTTAATAATCAAATGATAATAATTTCATATACTAAAATATTGTATATGTCGAGAAATTAATGACGAAAACAGACCATTAATGTAGAATGGAGGAAGTATTTTTTAGTCTTTTTTTGATTTCTTTCTCAAGTATAATAAGTATCTTCAATTCACAATATTCATTTTAAAAATTATGAACATGTGGTATATATTTCTCAACATTTATCTAGTGGTTTATGAGCACTCTAGTATAGATTTATGAGCATTGTAGTTTAGGTTTATGAGCACTACTCTAGTATAGATTTATGAGCATTGTAGTTTAAGTTTATGAGCATTCATGTACCGGTTTATGAACATTCTAGTATAGATTTACGATCATTGTCATTTAGGTTTATGAGCATTCATGTACTAATTTATGAGCACTCCAATATAGATTTATGAGCATTGTAGTTTAGGTTTATGAGCATTCATGTACTGATTTATGAGCACTCTAGTATAGATTTATGAGCATTGTAGTATAAATTTATGAACATTCATATACTGGTTTATGAGCACTCTAATATAGATGTATGAGCATTGTAGTTTAAGTTTATGAGCATTCAAGTACTGATTTATGAACATTCTAGTATAGATTTATGAGCATTTCGTTTAGGTTTATGAGCATTCATGTACTGATTTATGAGCACTCTAGTATAGATTTATGAGCATTGTAGTTTAGCTTTATGAACACTCTAGTATAGATTTATGAACATTGTAGTTTTACATTTATGAGCATTCATGTACTGATTTATGAACACTCTAGTATAGATTTATGAGCATTGTAATTTAAGTTTATGATCATTCATATACTGGTCTATGAGCAATCTAGTATAGATTTATGAACATCTACATTATAAATTATGAACATTGTATGAGATATGTTATATGAGCAAAGACCATTAGAGATTGTGAGTAAGACTATTACTAATTATGAACATTCATCTACTAATTTATGAACATTCAATATTGATTTATAAACATTATAATTTAGCTTTATGAACATTCATATATTAATTTTGTAAATATTATAGTAAAAAAATAAAAAAAAAGAAACAAAAACATATTAAAATATAATATTACACAAAAAAAATAAAAAAAAAAGAAAGAGAAATGATTGGATGGCCGGGCTCACAATGCAACCTACACCCGAGAATAGGATCGTCCCCCTGCTTTTGATGACCCTAAATATGGCTTGGCTTGGATTATAGGTGGACTTGGGAGGAGACTTTGATATTGTGTGTGGCCATGAAATTTGATTGGGTAACAATAGGCCACCCTGTTGCTTTTGTCGGGGACCAAGTCTAACGTACTAGTCAATGGTCGAGACTTGAGACTTTCATATATTGACTTTATGATCGGGATTAGTATGCCATCTGGTTCGTACTCGTCAATGCTTGATAGTGGGTATTGCTCCTTCTTTGTTTAGGGAGATAAAAAATTAGGAACAAAATGGAGTCAATGACATATATGGTAATAATTTTTGTACATCCGATATTTGGTAAATAATTTTATCCCTAACTAACATTTAAGTAGTCATAAATTTAATGTCCCTCAGGTATGTTATAATTGATTTTAATTGATTTTTCCGGTGAACTGTAAAAAAATAAATATGAAGTGACCTTTATACCCTTGTTATTGTTTCCTTTGACTTTCAATTGAATGTGAAATGACTTTCATACCCTTAGTATTAAGTGTTATGGCATTTTAAAACCCAACTACTCCACTCCCTTATCTCTACTTCTTCTTCTTCAGTTAAATTCATATACGCTCAAACAGAATATATGTGTAATTCTTCTTTCCGTATCATTACCAATAGGGGTGGCCACGGATCGGATATCCGATCCGAACATAAAAACGGATCGGATAACTGCATTTTCGGATAGTAGATTTGGCGATCTGTATTTGATCCGAGGATTACGGATAACCGCACTTTCGGATAACCGACTTTACGGATAATAGATTTGACGATCTGTATCCGATCCAAAAGTTACGGTTAACCAGACTTTCGGATCGGATAACCATATATCCACTGATCATGAAACATAAAAAAAAATTACAATTCAATATGCAATTTGGATAAGTGCCCTTAGTTTCTAATTTCATAGGCCATGCTTATATAACACATAATACACCAAACCATAGCAGTAGCCTACAGGATTTGGATAATTAATAGGGTAAGGCGTGGGTTTTAGACACTCACTCGGTGTAACATTCAATTTTGCGGATTTTCGGTTGACCGATCCGTTATCCGCGGGTTTTTTTTTCTCGATTTGTATCCGATCCGCGATTCGGGAAAAAATAACGGATCGGATAACCGATCCACAGGATTTAAAAATTATTCGTTAATTATCTGTTTTTTCGGATCGGATTTTCGGAGCGGATCTCGAATTTCGGATTTTCTGGCCACCCCTAATTACCAGCCCTAGGTTTTCTCAATTGCAAACCCCACAAAAGGCCATTACAAGCCCCACCAAATGATAACTTGGATACTGAAGAACCACCAACATTTCCACTTAGACCCTGTTCTTTTCTGCGGTTGACAAACTGCGGTGCCACAGCCTACCGCAGTTTGTCACAACCCACCACAAAATACCATTCTACCACAATTCACCACAACCCACCACAACCCACCACAAATTACTTTTTCAAATTTATTATATATCTGTAATATAAATTTTCAATCAATACTTTTTCAACTCACTTTTTTCAATACAATACTATTTCAACCATTTTTTTGACCATTCAAAAACAATACAATATTTCAGCTCATTTTTTCCAATTACTTTTTCACAATTACCAATACAATATTTATATATATATACAAAAAACCCACCACAACATACCAATAACCCGCCACAACCCGCCACAATTTCAGTATATCATACCGCGCCATACCACATAAAAGAACAGGGCCTTATCCCCGCATTTTTCGACAAACACATCCTCGATAATGACCTCGAAGCACGCACATACTTGTACCCAACTCCGTTGATTCTAGACCTCAAATTTGAATGGAAAAACTCTGATGCACGGAATCGTTTACAATCAACTCCATGAATCATGTTCGATTGTTTGAAACTACAAGCAATGTCCATCTCATACAACTACAAAACGCCGTCAAAAACAGCAGCAACCGAGCAATGAAGACCTATCGTGGACCAAAACACGAATGCTAGTGAAACGATGTTTTCGGAAGCAATTTCACCAACTACAACAACTACGCAACTCAACTAACACTAGACAATAAACTCATTCGACAATACCAATGTCAATGCAAGCAATGAAACCCTAGAAAAGTTTGCAAGCAATGAAGCCGTCGACCGTTTCTCCGTCAACTCACCCACTTCACTAGACGAAAGTTGTCATTGAACTGTATAATCCTCCTTCACAAGTGCGAACTCACTATTGTTTCATCTCTTGCCTTCGATATCCATCATTAAGCCTTGAATTTTTAGGGTTTATGGAGGGAGGGAAGCAACAGGGGAGGTTTTGAAGAATAGGAGTTTGAGGAGTTTGAGAGTCGGACGAGTATTTGCAATATTCAAGTTACTTTTTCCATTCGAGACAAAACAATGGAGGGAGGGTCAACAACGTCTTTTCCTTCTGAAATTAAAGGGCAGCATGGTAATTTCACACAGTTATATAGGGGTATTAATGTAATTTTTCATTTCCGACGACAAGTTACTGAATTCTAATACTAATAATCATTTTCACTGAATGTCAGGTACGGGTGAAAATTATTTCCCAAATGTCGGGTGTGCAAAAATTATTACCGCATTTACTCAACAAAATGAACACATGTATAGTCAATTAAGAGCATGTCTTCCGCTACTAAGTTTTACATTAAGGAAACACATACTTTTGTCACTAAAGCAAGGAACAGAGTCCTTTAAACGGTATTTATTTTGTTTATACAAATTTTAATTCTCTTTACTCCCCAACTAATACATCTAACATTTCAGCATCTCATATCTTCGATTCTATACCATCCTTGTTATTACATACTTCTTCTCCTTCGTCCCATAATTATTTTTCTTTTTCCTTCTTCTCCCACTCGTTCTTCTTCACCTCAAACACCCATTCTCAGAAGGTCTACTAGACAACAATCAGTTCCAGTATGGATGAAAGATTTTCAGTGCCCTCCTGTTTCTCATGCACCAACTACAAACCCAACTTCTTTGGGTCCTGGTATACTTCATCACCATCCTTCCTTTCTTTTGCTAACTTGGCACATCTTTCTATACCATATGTGGCTTCTCTTTTATCTGTATTACATACTCCAGAGCCTTACACCTACAATCAGGCTAAGTAATATCCCGAATGGGTGGATGCTACGCAAAAAGAATTATCTGCTTTGGAACAAAATGTTACCTGGTCTCTTACCACTTTGCCTCAAGGGAAGAAGGCCCTAAGTTCTAAGTGGGTCTATAAAACAAAATTTCAAACCAGATGGAATAGTAGAAAGACACAAAGAAAGTTGGTGATAAGAGGTTTTGAGCAACTCAAGGATAAAAATTACAAACACACCATTTTCTCCTATGGCCAAACTTACCACGGTTTGGATTTTCATTGCTTTAGCCAATGAAAAAGGTTGACCTTTACATCAATTGGACATCGATAATACCTTTCTTCACGGGTTTCTTCATGAGGAGGTATATATGCTTCCTCCTGAGGGCTATTCTGATGCCAATCTAGGAGAGGTTTGCAAGCTTCCCGGCAATGAAATTTGGAGCTCACCAAATTCCTTATTGGTCATGGTTTTATTAATTTAGTCAAGAAGTGATTATTCCTTGTTCACTCGTGAGGCTCATGGGCTTTACACTTTTGTTCTTGTTTATGTTGATGATCTGCTTATTTCAGGGAGCGATGCACTTGGGATACAAACTCTGAAAGAATATCTTCACCCTGCCTTTACAATCAAGGACCTAGGTTTGGCTAGGTATTTTTTGGGCATTCAGCTTTCAAGGTCTTCTCAAGTCATTTTTCTCAATCGGCGCAAGTATGTCTTGGATATTGTTTCAGATGCTGGTTTGTTTGATGCAAAGACCAGTCCTTTTCCTCTCCCAAAAGGGCTAAAACTGTCTGTTGATGATGGGGACCTACTGGATGACCCTAGACAGTATCGAAGACTTGTTGGCATATTATTGTATCTTACTCTCACTCGGCTTGATGTGTATCATGTTGTCCAACACTTAAGCCAGTTTTTGCAAGCTCCTAGACAGCATAATCTTGATGCAGCTTTGCATGTTATTCGATATCTGAAAGGCACTGTTGCAAGAGGCTTATTTTACCTCACTGGACATGGCCTTACTGTGCGTGCTTTCTGTGATGCTGACTGGGGATCGTGTAATTTTTCTGCCAAATCCTTAACTGGATATTGTGTTTTCTTAGGAAATTCTTTGGTCTCAGAGAAAACCAAAAAGCAGAAACCAGTTTCTAAGTCTTCCGCTGAAGCAGAATACAAGAGTATGTCTACTACTACATCAGAACTAGAATGGATTCATCATCTTCTTCTTGACTTTCATGTGTCTACTTCCCTACCTATATCTCTCAATTGTGATAATTAGGCAACCATTCATATAGCTGCCAATCCTGTTTTTCACGAACGCACCAAACATTTGAACATTGATTGTCATTATATCCCTGACAAAGTTTTGTATGGGTTCATTCAGACGCATTATGTTTCTTCTCAGAATCAGCTTGTCGATTTACTGACAAAACCCCTTGGTGAAGCACAACATCAATTTTTATCTTCAAGGATGAAATTGTTAGATTCTCCCCCAATCCATCCTTAAGGGGGGATGTAGAATTTGTAAATATCTTCTTAATTGTTGGTTTGTTAGGTTGTTAGACAGTTGTCATAATCTGTTAGAGATCTTCTAACAGATCCCCTCTTGTATTTCTTCTTTGCCTAACTCATGTATATATAGATATCATCGGCAGACATTAATGATTATGATAATACAAAATATTTCCATATTTTCTCTTCCCTGCTCTACTTTCTCTCTTCACTGTTCTACAGTTATCTATCCATCTGTCATAAAAAAAGAGACATGTCTTCTAGTGATGCAAGGTCCTGGAGTAGGAGCTTCTCAATATAGTGACAACATATTTTCGATTGATTTCAGTTTTAAGCTACTCGAGGAAGAAAAAACGCAATTAGAAGGACTTGTCATTAGGACAAGATAGTGAGCTCTTTTGTAGTGATCTTTTTATTATTTGTTGAATGTCCTACTACCAAAAAAGTAGTGGATATTTGTTAGAGGGAGACATCGAGATGTTTAATTAGTTCAGTGTTTAGTTGAAGATATTGCAGTTAAATATGGTAGTAAGTCTCCAACCCAAAGAACTTCGTGAATTGTAACTAATCATTTGTAAGTGTAACATAATAGAGTAGCTCAAGGGGAAGAGTGCAAAGAGTTTATCTTTTGCCTATGTGAGATTTTAGGGTTTGCTATTTGGGGTGATAGAGTGTTGTAGTAGGTAGTTGTAGGTTGTTGATGTATTTTGTTTTCAGGAAACTTTTGAGGAATTGATAACCTCTCAATTTAGGTTGAATTGTCAAAATTGGCGCTCGAACGACATGAGCATATGGACTACTCCAAAGAGGTTATTTGGGCAGCTCATCAAAGCCTTGAGTATACGTGCAGTAACGATGGATCTAGATGTTCGTAATAGGGATGACCACTATACGATTACACTTACATTGTAAAACAAAATCTATAATTTTTACCCTTAATTTTCTTTTCTTTTCTTTTTTTTTCTTTGGCCTAGGGTGGCCACCCCCAAGCTGAATGGGGATCCGCCAGTGACATGAAGTGTTCTTTTCAAGGCTCAAGGCTTTCCCAAAGAAATAGTATGTATGCAAGGGCCTTTCAGTTTCTGTGTGTTGGGGTGACAATTTGTAGCCATGGTACACGTGATGTATGAATTGGCTATTACTCTTAACTTTAATCTCGCAACTTCTTAGCTATGGTTGAAAAATTATGACCTAAAACAGTAACATTCTGATTTAATTTTTGAAAGATAAGTACAATGAATGGTCTATGACATCCTTCTCTCAATGTATCTATCTAGGAAATCTGCTTGTAATACATTAACGAGCTCATAAGAACGGAGGATGGAATACAAAGCGTGAGAATATAAATTGTAAAGGAAAGACCCTTCTTAGTCAGCCAGTCAGTAGGTTGATCATCATCTCTGTAGATATGTTAGATATGAAAAGGCTCTAGTTTGTGTAAGAGGCCTTGGATGACCTTTATTAATGTATGAATAGGTCACGATATATTATAACTCCCCAAAAGTGCTTGAATAACAACTTGGTTCTCGCCCTCTAAGATGATATTCAAGTATCCCTTCCAGATAGCATTGAAAAGCTCATATCGGAGGGCAGTTGGTTCTACAACTAGAATGCACACAACATCCAAATTATAACTGTCTGCCCCCAAAAAATGCGCTCCCACGTCTCGAAATAGGAACCCTGCTACCGCTGATGTTGATTATTTGGACTCATCAAAGTTGAGCTTCACGTAGTTCAAATGAGAAGCTGACCATTCTACATTCATATTGATGTAACTTCTGGATACAGGTGGATGAAATTTGATACAACATATGATGTCAAAATGTGTTATAGGAGATCTCTCTCATTTTTGCATGATGGAATGGTTGTAAATGCACACTTGGACTTGGAAATAACACTTAAAACTTTGAACCAAAGAATTAATTCGTTTTAATGAAACTAAAGAAATTAGGAGGATCACGGGCCTTCTGAAGAAGTCTTAGAGGAAGTGGGGACTTCTGTAAAGGGTTGAAAGTTTGTGGTGATTGTTTATGGATATAAGGGTAACTCGTAATTTATTTGTAATAAATATGTGAAAAGTCACTCATTGATGAATTATTGTTCGTGTTTGTGTTGAAAAGTTATTCAATTCGAATATGACATATTACTCACAATAACTATTAAAAATGCTCTCTTAAAAAGACTCAGTCTCACAAATTTTTTATGTAAAACGGCCTCACTTTAGAATTTCCACTACTTTAAAATTGTATAAAAGTGAATCTTACTTTGAACTCATTGGATAATAATTCCTACTTTAGATTATTGAATATCCAAACTCCTATTGTATACATATATACAAGTGCAAGTGCTAATCCACTGTGATACAAGAGGTACAAAGTAAAACTCACAATAATACAACACTGAACCACAAATTATTATCCATGATGATACAAGGGGTACAAAGTAAAACTCACTATGATACAAGGGGTACAAAATAAAACTCACTATAATCCAATTTTTCAAAATTTTATCATTAACATACTACTACAAATTCCTCATCATTATATTATGTGTATGCAATTGATCACTAAATAAATACACTTTAAATATCTCACTACATCTGTATTCACATTTTTCACAAGAGAAAACAAGATCATAACATTTCTTCTCCCACTTTCTGTACTTTTTTTTTTTTTGGAGATTATTAAGAAATAACACAAGAATTAGGGTTTTCATCAACATATGCATGGTAATAAGGCTGAGTATTGTAGCGGTAATAATGCTCTGGCCACAACTTAAACTCAACTACTTGGGATTGAGTTGGAGTCTTTTCTTGCTTGTTCACATTTTGCTTCTCTTCCTTGGCGGGACCCACAGTATCAATCTGTGGGCTCCACTGCTTCTTCAACTTCCCCACAATATCAACTGGATCAACATCTCCCACCACTGTTATTTTGCTTGCTTTCATGTCCACAGCCATTGATTCAATCCCTGAATTTGCATGAAATCGTAATAAATCAGCACCCACAAACACAATTTTTCATAATTAGTTTATAATATTCGTATTTTGAGAATTCTACTAATTAACATGATGAATTATTACGTTGAAAAGTTCAATCATTTCCAGTTTTGGTAAGCAAAATTGAGCTTCATACAGAAGTAATAGAAAAAGTAAATATATATAACATAGGGGGGGGGGGGAAGCAGAGAATTAATTGGTAACAGGTGAAGAGAATGGTGAGAAATAATACCTGGAAGAGAAGAGACTGCTTTCATAACCTTCTGCCTATCCTTCTCACCATGGATGCTCACTTTCACAACAACTTTCTGCAAAATTAATCAAATTTATTACTATGACAAATGTTTCAAAACCAAACAAAGAAACCTCATAAAATATCAAATAATATTAGAAATGTTACCTTCATTCCCGCCATTTTGAGTCTTTGACTAAGACCCTGTTTTTTTTTTTTCTGTCGTGGGTAAAGTGCGATTATAGTATAGTAAAATATGGATATTATGATATGATATAGTACGATGTAGTTAGTTACGGTAAAATTTGAGGAATAAGTGAAGAAAGCAAAATATGAGGTGATATTATATTACTAGGAAAAGAGGAGAAGATGTAAGTGAAATTTGGTGTATGATATGATTTGAAGAGGGATCAAAATATATAGTATGGAGAAGAAAGAGGTAACTAAGAAGGTGGCTAAGAGGGAAGGAGAGTGTCAATTTCCTTGGGTTCCAAGGTAGAGCCCAGTCAAGTCTTTCCAATGGCAGTATCGTGGCGAGTGGTCAATTAATTTCATTGGCTTCCAATTAGATGTTTATGGATGCACTCGAATGCTTGTGGATCTTATGGAACGCAACTTTTGAATTGGCTGATATTTTTTGACCAAAATGAGGCTTATATAGCTCGGATATACCAAGAGGACCAAGTCTATGTACTAGTCAATGTCAACACTCACATCTACACTTTTATGATTGGCCTTATTTTCGAGATCAATAAGAGCATATCCACTGCATGGAATTGTACCTTTGAAACCTTTGTAAACAAATTATGTTTTGTTGTAGCCAAGAACCAACAACAATTACCGTAGTAAAGTCCCGCTAGAAAGGCTAATTTGTTGGAAGTCGTCTTTATTTAAGTTATGCTATTGTAAGTTATCAATTTCTGATTTAGAGCCTGCCAAATTTATTGGCTAAACTGAACTTATCAATTTTTACCTAAATTTATTAAAATTTATCGAAATTTATCAAAAATTATCAAAAATTACCAGAGTTAAACAAAAAAAAAAAAGAATTTTGATATATTAGGGTAAATTTGACAAAAGTTACCAAATTTACCAAAAATTACCAAAATTTAACTTTTATCCAATTACTTTTTACCGTTAATTTGACACACTCTTAGTACTATTATTAAGATGGTTTCAAATTTAATATATGTAAATTTGGTAGGTAAGTTGTGGTATGGTAAATGTTAGATCTTGGTAACTTTAGGTAACTTTCGGTAACTTTTGGTAATTTTTTTTGGTAAATTTCGGTAACTTTTTTTTAAAGTGAAAATAATTTTTTTTTGTGAATTTCGGTAACTTTTTTTTAAAGTGAAAATGTTAATTTCGGTAAAAAAATCTAAAATGTTTAAAGTGAAAATGTTAAATTTTTTTTTAATAAATTTCGGTAACTATCGGTAATTAATTACCTTACCCCAAGATACCCATTAAATTTATAGAACCCAAAATCAAGTATCCTCGAGAAGAAACACCTCTTACTTGATACCACTAATTTAAATCACGGGGTTGAAAACCACAAACAATAGGGTTAATAATAAGAAAATAAACAACTATGACACAAGGATCTATGAGTATTGAGTAGTGTGCTTCCAAAATTACCTCAAGATGACTTCCATCAAAATATAAAGTACCCTGTAATAGTAATACATTATCCCCGCTTGGACATCCTGTTCCAAACAAATAGCACCAACAAAATGTAAAGTGTCATGGCTACAAACAATCCCAACTTAGCACAACAATATGCAAAGTGTTATAAACAGAGAATAAGGGAAGAAGACAATGAGCAACTATATTCATCTAATATTACTAAAAGCAAAATGATAAGCGTCTTGAGTCATGATGGCTAATAATCATCTT